>CM060383.1:98958462-99631558 GCA_030545235.1 Helianthus tuberosus | reverse complement strand
GCCAAAAGCTTTGTAGTTTAGCTTTGAAATCTCATCAGCCCAGAACCTGTTTTTGTGTGGTTAACACAGATTGTTTTGATCCTTTCAAATTAAAAGAACCAAGCATTATGGGGGCTAACATGTGTTAAGCATCTGTTTTTATGCCATTGTAAAAAAATAAAACACAAAAACACAATTATCAAATGCAGATAATATTTAGATATGCCCATTAATAGCAAATAGAGGTCCCCAAAGAAGTAGGGCTACAAACACAAAAGTGGCCAAGGCCGTAGAGTTTCTTACAATCCTAATTATGGTTAATGGGATCAAAATGGTTCCACCTTCTTACACACGTAACAGAGAAGAGCAGGATGATGTCAAAATACTGTTACATGTGTGTAAGAAGGACAAAATGAAGAGAGTCTCCCATGAAATAGTACTAGAAAACGACAATAAAGATTTTAATCAGAGGGTGAGTCGCCAGAGGCGGTCTGCCTTTGTTGTTCAGCAGCTGCCTTTGCTGCTTTCATTGCAGCCACCTTAAGGCAGTTGCGTGAGTCGTGGTCGTCGACATACAGACCACAACGCTTGCATAAACGAAGCTGCTTTGGACGTTTTGGTGGTTTTGCCTTTGCCTTCTCACCGGGCCCAGAAATGCGAGTATGAGTACCACATCCTTTATTGCGTGCAACTTCTGGATTAGCAACTTCGACTGGAATGTTGATTGGCTGTCCAACTATTTCTTCCATTTGACACTCGTTTGATTCATTTTGAATTGTAGACAATGGTTGCTTGGAAAGCACATTGATCTTGAAATCCCTAAGTTGGTCCACCAATTTTGCCAACGAATCCTCATCGGTTCTGGCCACATCAACACATTCAGTAACGAGGTCGAGGATTTCATTCCGCATAACGGACGGTGCGTGTGGGTTGACTCCGTATCGGCTGGAAATTGAAAAAACCTGTTTGGGGAGGGCATCTCGACGCCACCTATCGTTTATGTATTGTGGTGGAATCCTTTCAACATTTTTCAATCGATAGACGCAAAAGACATGGCGACACAGATATCCGATACGTGTGAAATTCCTGCATGAGCAACTGGCGGATTGGTCTACAGTGTTATACGTAACCTGTTTTGAGCATAGACAGCAAAAAAAAGAAAGCCCTTTAGATCTAACATGTGTTAGAGGATGTGTAATAATGAAATTGCCTAACATGTGTTACCTGATAGACGTTTGTGATGTTGTTCCTTTTATCCAAATGAGTGACGTCTATCAGAAGACTGGAATTGCTGGACTCGGTTTGGTTTGTGATGTAGCATAAAAACTTCCCTTTAATTATCTCTTTTTGAACTTGCGCGAAAACAGCGTTTGTGTAAATGGTGAACGCGTGCTTTTCTATCGCTAAATCAGTATTGCCAGTGAACATCGTGGATGAGGTTTTGTACTCCGATACACGTTGACGATATCGTTGGCTGTCTACCCTATTTTCAAAGCACATCATAAATTGTACAAGGGTGTTTGCGCTTGTTGAGTTGACCTTGAAGGCAGCGTTAGAGCTTTCGCAGCGGGAAGTGGTCTTCATTAAGCAACACATGGGCAGTTCCCTGAAGTAGGCTGGTACCCAGAGATGTTTGATGTTGTACATGTCGTTCAACCAGCTGTGGTCTTGAAGCCCAAATGTTTGTAGGAGGTCATTCCAGCGGGACTCAAACGTTTCAGGTTTGATATAAACATTCCAAACCAACCGGTGAATGCAGGACCGAAGATCAGTGTTATCGAGAACGTCGGCAGAAATCTGAAAAAAGTTAATAGTTACTAACACGAGTTAGATTAAAAACAGTTTGAGAAGACATATAAAAAATGTGTTATGTTGGATAACACATGTTAAGGGCTAACAAATTAAGCTAACCTTGGAGGGTAGTTTTTTCATTATATGCCACATGCATAGACGGTGTCGTGATT
The DNA here is from genome assembly GCA_030545235.1 of Helianthus tuberosus. Lineage (NCBI taxonomy): Eukaryota > Viridiplantae > Streptophyta > Magnoliopsida > Asterales > Asteraceae > Helianthus > Helianthus tuberosus. The sequence goes on along the minus strand of CM060383.1, from coordinate 99,629,615 downwards.
CGGTAAAGACCATAGGAACAGCTTGTAGCATGGATGGGTCTTGATCACTCAGCACGAGAGTTGGTTGAGTATCGTGTGCCTTCAAGAAAGCCTTAAGCAACCACACATAAGATTCAATGGACTCGGTTGATATCAAACCCGCTCCAAATGTAACACATTGGAAATGATGATCCACACCCGTGAATGGCACAAAAACCATCTTGTACCTATGAATAAAAAATTGATTTGATGTTAACAATATGTAAAACTTTTTTGGGTTAGGGTTGTATACTTGGGGATCAGGCCTAACACATGTTAATGGGGGGGGGGGGGGTTTGACTAACCTGTTAGTGCTGTAAGTTGCGTCAAACGCGAGGACATCACCAAAAGCTTTGTAGTTTAGCTTTGAAATCTCATCAGCCCAGAATACAGAAGACAACTTTCCATTTGATACAGTGTAATCAAAATAGAAGTTGGGTAGGTTGTCAAAACGCTCACGCAGGCGTTCAAGGAAAACTTGTGCGTCGCGTTCACCAATAAAAATTCGCAACTGGTGTGGCTCCAGTTTTTAAAATCCATCGGAGTCCCATTGACATTGTGATGCCCTCCTTTTAAAGCTACAAGACATCTATAAGCTCTCATTGGTCCGATACGGTTTAGACTCATATTGTGAATGAATTGTTTCGTGGAGAATGACAGCTTCCGTGATATCTTGCTAAGATCACGGTTGTAACTCTCAACAAGTTCATGATTATGAATATCATTGAAACTCAGAAGTGTGTATGAATCATTCGAGATTGAGACTAGTATGCTTGCCTTACAGTCACACCATGTGAAGTTGGTCCTCCGGTGCTTAACAGAAGATTCATCTAGGGTGTCAAATTTCCTCTTGGGTTGTGGTTTTCCATATTTTGAGCATCGAAGATACTTGTGTGTGGGAATTCCATTCCAGACTTTAGTTTGCCCTTTTTTTACAGAAAAACCTGCTTCAAACGCATAAAGTTCATACATCGAAAGAACATCCGCAAAAGTTGGATAAGATTTCCCACACACTGGTATGAACTTATCAGCGACATTAGGAATCCAGTAACGGGTTCCCTGAGGGGTATCAAAAACAAAGTATGGATTCGATGGCCCTGCATCATAAAACGAAAAAGGTTAGGAATCTGCTATACATGGCATGACAAAAGGTTAGAAATCTGTGATATGAGAATAAAGTGGGCTCCCATGTAATATATACAACCGTCTAACTGGCCGCGTGATGATTCAGCAAACATAGAAGGACCATACGGTGATCCAGAAACAGCAACAGTCATGTCCTGCATATGGGAATCTTGGGATGCTACATGTGAACATTATGGAATAAGTTTTCTAACAATGCCATATCTGGGGAAGAAAAAAACAAAACCAAAGTATAGAAAAAACAAACCTTCTTCATTATCCATAACCTGGTCATCATTAAACGCGCTGTTCATGAAATTGTTGGATATCACAACATCCGGGGATCTAACAGGGGCTTCAGATGACCGAGAACAATCAACATGCATATAAGTGTATACAGAAGCTTCGAATGGAACAAGTGAACATGGACATGCAGTATAGTTTGGATTATTAGATTAAAAAGTTGTAAAAGACAAAAAAAAAACAGGACTTCGTGAACAGTTAAATTAAATATATGGACAAACCTGGAGCATTAAATTCCTCATCATTTTGGAAGTCGCTGCAAAAGAACCGGTTGGGGAAACTATGGATCGGCGACATTGATTGTGAGGTTGGTGGATTTGTGTCCATGGATATTAATGGAGAAATGAACATGGGAGTAGAAGATGAATATGTAGATCAGTTGAAGAATATATAAAAATGAGAAATTGTAAAAGAAATATGGGGGTGGGTGCATTGTACAAGTGAGTTGATGTGCATTAAATGCTGATGTCAATTCAACTCTTGCCTAACACAAAATTACATAAATAACCTTCCTGCAAAAAGTAACAAGAAGTGTGGGATGCATACGTGGCTAAATGATGGCCACTATTATAGTTTGCTAAGTTTTCTAAGAATATGGGGTTTCTTACTAAGCATTATCCTATATATATATATATATATATATATATAGGGAGGAGCTCATGCGAGAACTACCCTTATTGTGAGAACCTCGAGAACCAATGTGAACACAACCTAAAATAGCTAAAAAACCTAACCCCCACCCCTCCCCCCCCAAAAACCTAAACCCCCCCACCCCCCCCCCCAAGCTAAATACTAAAAACTAAAACCTTCAAAAAAACCTAACCCCCCCCCCCCCAAAAAAAAAAACCTAAACCCCCCCCCCCCCCCAAGCTAAAATACTAAAAACTAAACCCCCAAAAAACCTAAAAAAATAAAAAAAAATCTAAATTTTTTTTAATATTTTTATGTTAAAATCGCTACTTTTAGAAGCAAAAAAAAAATATATATATATATTTTTTTGCTTCGAAAAGTAGCGATTTTTTTATAAAAAATATTAAAAAAAAAAATTGTGTGATTTTTAGCTATTTTTAGGCATTTTTGGTTGTGTTCACATTGGTTCTCGCAATAAGAGGTGGTTCTCGCATGATCTTCTCCCTATATATATATATATATATAAGTGACCGCTAAAATAAGAACCACATCGAGTTGTAAGAACCGTGAGAACTTTTTGATCCGGGGCGAGGTGGACCAAATTTTTTTTCATAAACGTAGATGCGTGTATTATAAACACATTTGTAAAAAAAATCAAAAAAAAAAAAATGTCGTGTGTGTATCTTTGAGCACCACAAGTTTGTGTTTACGGGTACTGTAAATTTTCCGGTTAAATTTAACAATGTCTCATCAGTGGTTGAGCATCATCAACGGATAGGCTCATCAGAGTTTAGTTAATCAGTGTCTTAATGTAACAATGTCTGTAATTCATCAGTCTTTAGAGGTTGTTAAGATTGTTAGATGTCACTGTCTAGGTGACGTCAGCAAAGATGCCACAGTGTTTAAGATCGTACTATAAATAGACAGTACATGTACTGTTCTATCAGCTCTTTTCACACACTTGCATCTTGTACGAACTAACATCGTGAGCTCAGGCTGAGGTGGAGATAGTGTTCATGCATGCATAGTTGACACATTGTGTATTCAATCTTTTGATTAAAAAACTTGTATGATGAAAATTGTTCTTTCCTTGATTGTGTTATAAAGTTTTACTTCATTTTGTTGCAAATTATCTCCCTATTTTATCTTCTTTCATTTCCATCTTATTAAAATAACACAATCAAGTAAACTCAGATCCAAACAAAGCTCGATGATATGGCGGAACTTGATTGGATGTTGTGAGTGATGGAATTCCATCACTAGTGGAGTGCCCCTACCCCCTTGGGCTACTCGGTGTGGTTGATGGAGGATGGGCCTCCACGTCAGCGCCATGTAGGATGAGTGTGAGGATGGGGTAAAGAGAGTGGACCTAAGGAAATGAGGGATGGGTCATATATATATATATATATATATATATATAGGGGGCCGCTAGAATGAGAACCACCACGAGTTATGAGAACCGCGAGAACCAAGTGCCACGGAGGGCCGTTGACCACGAAATTTTTTTTACACCTAGATCCGTATATTTTTAGACCGGGTGTAAATTTTGGGTTCAAACGGCGCGCCCGAGGGGGTAGTTTTTTACGCCCAAAGTTTGGGTTTTTTTAATTTTTCTTTTTTTTTAAACCAAACTTTGGGCGTAAAAAACTACCCCCTCGGGCGCGCCGTTTGAACCCAAAATTTACACCCGGTCTTAAAATATACGGATCTAGATGTAAAAAAATTTTCGTGGTCAACGGCCCTCCGTGGCACTTGGTTCTCGCGGTTCTCATAACTCGTGGTGGTTCTCATTCTAGCGGCTCCCTATATATATATATATATATATATATATATATATAGGGTAAGATTCATGCGAGAACCACCTTTATTGCGAGAACTGCGAGAACCAATGTGAACACAACCTAAAATAGCTAAAAAAACCTACCCCCCCCCAAACCTAGGCCCCCCTCCCCCAAGCTAAATGCTAAAAACTAAAACCCCCAAAAAACCTTAAAAAAACTAACCCCCACCCAAACAAAAAAAAAAACCTAAACCCCCCTCCCCACACCCCCCCCTAAGCTAAAATGCTAAAAACTAAACCCCCAAAAAACCTAAAAAAATCTAAAAAAATCAAAAAAAAAATCTAATTTTTTTTTTAATATTTTTTATGTTAAAATCGCTACTTTTAGTAGCAAATTTTTTTTTTTAATTTTTAATTTTTTACCTTTTTGGCTACTAAAAGTAGCGATTTTTTTATAAAAAAATATTTAAAAAAAATTGTGTGTTTTTTAGTTATTTTTAGGCATTTTTGGTTGTGTTCACATTGGTTCTCGCGGTTCTCGCAATAAAGGGTGGTTCCTAACGGATCTTTGTCCTATATATATATATATATATGTGTGTGTGTGTGTGTGTGAGAGAGAGAGAAGGATTTTGTCCATTACCGCCCGTCCTCGTCGTCTCTCCCCGCCGATCTCGACGCATACGTGCCTAAGGAAATGGTGTTTGGGGGCGTCGCCGGGCTTGGACAACCCCACACCAAGTGGCCTTAGTGCACAAATTGGGTTCTAAGGCCGTGGGGTATGGTGGGCTTGGGTTGGGGCTTGGGTTGACACGTGGAATGGGAAAAAAAACCCACGCCCATGGGGTATGGTGGGGCTTGGGTTGGGGGCATGAGTTGACACAGGGGCATGTGAAATGGCTAGTTTGGTTTGGCCATTGGGAGCCCGCCATGTCACCTTGCTAGCCCGCCCCACGCCCGGCTTCAAACCCACGCCAAAGGGGCCACGCCCAAACCCAAGCCCCAACCCAAGCCCCCGGGGTGGTGGCTTGGGCGTTTTCAGCCAACCCAACCCACGCCCCAACCCAAGCCCCATGCCCCACGCCTGGCTTCAAACCCACGCCAAAGGGGCCACGCCCAAACCCAAGCCCCGGGGTGGTGGCTTGGGCGTTTTCAGCCAACCCAACCCACGCCCCAACCCAAGCCTCATACCCCACAGCCTAATCACAAACTGATTCAGGTTTGGTCAAAGCTGGCCAACGTTAGGTTTTGGCTCAAACCAGTTCGGTTTGAAACCGGTTTAAAACTGATTCTGTTTAGCTGTAAGCCTGTAACCGGTTTCAATAGAGGTTTTGGTGAATAATCCTACTGGTCAGTTGGGTTTGGTTCAACCAAGCCTATTATCCCCAAACCAACCAAGATAGCTTTTGACCTAGAAAAACAATAAGCGGGCCCAAAGCAACCCAATCAAATCAAAAGAAACCGGCGACGAAGTTCCGATTTCATACACCGAGAGAGAGAGAAATGGGGAAAGCACTAGGACCGACCGGCGAGTTCTTCCGGCGAAGAGACGAGTGGAGGAAACATCCGATGCTAACCAATCAGTTCCGTCACGCCACTCCTGGCCTCGGAATCGCCGTCGTTGCGTTTGGCATCTACGTCGCCGCTGAAATCGCCTACAATAAGATCTACGCTCCTTCTCACACATCTCCTCGCTCTCACTGACGCTTCTTCATATGATCAGGTCACTTTTTTTATCACTTCGATCATGTTTTCTACTTTCTAGGGTTTTGTTGTCGTTTGTTGCATCCGTTGATGGAATTTGGAGGTGAATGGTTCATGAGTTTAGTGTCTTATAAGTGCCCGATACGATGTTTTTATTATTATTTGGATTAAGTTAATTGAAGATCAGTCATAACAAATGATATGAACTGCTTAAATTATACATTAGATTTGATCCAAAAGATGAGGGTTACTCACCAATCCGATCAAAAATTAATCGCTTTGCTCTAAATTCTGTCTTGGTTAGAAACTATGTAGTTAATATTCCGATATATATATCGGTTATCGGTCCCCTGCCGAGATAGCGGTAGAAAATATTGGTTAGAATATCGGTACCGATAATATCAGCGATATTGTCTGATATTTGACCGATATAGGACCGATATTTGATCGATAAATCACCCATTTTCCCGATATCCCATTCTTCTTATTTCTACTGTTCATTTTTCTTCTTATTGCTGCTATTAGTGTTTTAAGTCTTAATTGTTAGTTGTTACTGTTAAAATGTTAGTGTTTTAAGTCTTAGTTAGTTCTTACTTGTTACAATTGTTAGTGTTAAATTGCTATATATATAAATTTAGCATGATATTATAATTACCGATGTCCCACCGCGATAACCGATATCTCAAATATCGGTCCTTGAATGATATCCGATATTTTACCGCATTAACTACTTAGGTTAGAAATTGATTATTAAATAATGACAACTCAATTCCATAATTTGATCTTTACAACAAAAAAGCATTTATACTCGATTGATCTTACGCTAAAATAGCGAGTCACAATAAAAACATCTTGTTACAACTTACAACAACTACACGAAAAGGATGTATTCATGGGTCACACTGAAAATGAAATCGCTATTACACTGAAAAGATAGTCGCATGCCAACAAATCTTAAGCAACCCCAAAATCAAAATCATCTTTCTCTGCAAAATGACAATGAACACTTATTAGTTTCAATGAAACTGTAGTTACACCTACAGTATGAATAAAATTACAATACTTGCGTTTCAACATGACAATATTTGGTAATAGAAGCTTCATTGGTAAATAGTAATCTGAGTTCACCAGCAAAAAGTGATCCTACAAAGGTTAATTTCCATGGTGGACTTCTCCATTTAATGAGTTAAGTTAACTCAACATCTAATTGTTTTGAATTTTACGTGTAGGTTGTTCTATTATATTAGTCCAAGTTGACCTACATATTTCATTAAGAAGGTTACCAGGCAATGACTAAATATGATACAAACTTTGAACAATATATGTTTGAAGATTCATGTTGACCGGAAACTATTATTTTGAGTTTTGACCAAGATAGTTTTGGTTAGCATGATACTTCTACTTGGACTAATAGAACAACCTACATGTAAAATGTGAATGTTTATATTGGTATATGTTGTGGTTCCATCAAAATAAACAATCAAGATAGCTTTTGACCTAGAAGAAAACAGTCAACTGTAATGATGGCCAAATTAGAAATAACTCTGGAGGAGTGGCGCTAGCAAAGAGCGGACCTAAGTGGCTAAAGCGTATGTATGTGTGAAGGGTCCCTGCTGTGTTAAAAAAAGTTCTATTTACTCTTGATGAAAAGATTCAACAAATGGTTTATCCATTGAATCAAAGTTGTAACTGGCTTGTTAAACCAAAATCAAAGAGAGCAACCACCATTGGGTAACATCTAGAAGAGAAAATAACTATGCAGCAGGAACTTTGGTTAAAAGGCGCGCCTCGCTCTGCTCGCATCAGGTGCTTGGGGCGGTCCCTCATCTAATTCTGGGTCATAATTAGGGTTTGTAGGAGGCTTATATATAAAAACAATCAAAGGAATGAAGAAATCATGAAAGGTTTACTTGATATAGAGGTTGATATGAGATAGACGCAACTTTTGGTTTTAAATAAAGCCTATTTGGTTGTACATTGAGCAGCGCCTCATGCATTGGTTTTTGGGACCTAACCATCTCGGGCGCCTCCACTTTTCTAAACCAAGGCAGGAACCGAAATGCAACGGCTAAGTACCTATGACGGCGTCACTAGGTTTTGTTTCTTGTTGATTAGCTTTGACAATCATAGTTGTCAATAGCGGCTATAGCGTCCGCTATAGCGCGCTATGTAGCGAGGCCACCAAGTGTCGCTATCTGGGTCATAGCGACCAATAGCGTGAATAGCGACAGTTAGTTTTTTTTTATGTAAATAGCCATTAGATATAGCTATAAAATAGCTGGATTTATAGGTTTTTGTTAAACATACATGTAAAATAGCATATATACCAGGGTATTTTGATGTAATATACATATCAAAATTCTTTTTCTAGTGTATCGCTATTTATAAAATAGCAGTCGCTATTCGCTATTAACAACTATGTTGACAATCCGCATCAAGACATTTTCTGTCTTCTAGTATCCTTTGGAAACAAATTCATTAGGATTAAGACACAGTTTCTGTCTTCTGGTCACCAAACTTAGATTGTCTTCTGGTCTGTTTTATATCTGAACATTTTTATCGTTGAAAATTATCAAAGTACCAATCTGTCTTCTCGTCAGCAAACATTGATTGTTTAGTCTTGTTCGTTCACATTTACTGAACCATTGGTCTCGTCTCTGGCTTCCAAAATGGTCAGGTTTGTTGCATCGTATATGTTTCGGTCAGAAGTAGTTTGTGTTATTGTTTCTTACAGTATTTAAGTAAAACAAAAGTGTTTAATTTCTGATATATATTATTTTTGGTGCCAGGCTGCGGAGAAGGATATGCAGATTGTTTCTTACACCTTTTTTAATTGCTTGCCCCTTGAATAAATTCATCTTTAGTAGAAGGCTTCATGCATTTGCAATTGTCTTCCCTTGTAAGATACTTTGATTGTCCTCTCGTCTGAAGGGTAAATGTTGAACTATATTAATTTAGTCAGGGCCGGCTCAACCTTTTTGGGTTATAAAATTCCGTGGCTGTTTTCTAGTTTCCTTGTTTTATCTGGGCTTGGAACTGGTAGTAATAAATAAAAAAGTTTATAATTTGTGTCATTTAATTTTTCTTATGTGTATTAATATGTAGATTAAGTTTAGTTTTCTTGGCGAACATACCTCTTCTTTATCAAACAAAAGGTATTCATCAACACCAGGTCCATTTAGAGGATTATCTTCAACTTCCAAACACCCAATATCAACCTTACCTAAACTATCTTAACCGAAAATAGCATACTGTGATGCATTAAAGAGTTTGTCACCTGCATTACAATTGAAATCAGTTTGAGAACTCTGCCGTTAACTGAACCGGTTTCTAACCGAACTGATCCTTTTCCCTTATAAACCGGTTTCAAACCGAAGCGTTTGAGCCAAAACCTGAAGTGGACAGGAACTGGTTTGGACCAGAAACTGATTCGTACACGTGTAACTTGAGTCCTTTAACTCGTAGAGCACACGGGGTGGTCCGTTATACCACCCCATCACGCGTGAAACCACAACGGAACACCGCCGCCGCCAAGATTTTAACGCGTTATTTTTGTAATGCGTGGAAAGTATAACGCGTTGAAAAGGATAAGGCTCTGCATGTAAGGGGCATCTCTCTCTACAACACGTGTACATATTCATGAATATGGAAGAAAATGGTGACGAAGAGTGTATGGGTGTTCGTGACGAAGAGTGTATGGCAGCTTAATTTTAAAATAAAAATTATAAAAATTTGGGAGTGATAGAATTCTATCACTAGTGACTACCCCCACTACATTTCTATCACTAGTGATAGAATATTGGGTGATGACATGGCACGAGTTGATTGGTTCTTGTGAGTGATAGAAATGTATCACTAGTGACCACCCCCTCCCCCCTTAGAGGCATAAGACACGCATCCAAATTTTATCCAAGGCTTTTTTCCCCATGAATGGGTGACACAACGTAAACATGCTAATCTTTCAAAGCCGTCGAAGGAGGTAAATTATATACGGTAATAAAGATTAGCCATGATGAATATGATTATATGAATTTGAATTTGAATTATTCGGATTGAAGCCATCAGTACATAACCCAAGACATATGTTTCGGACCTCTTTTGCAATGGCGGCAAAGCTAGGAAAATTCAAATCAAATGCTTCCAAGCGTCATCATCCCTTGGATGTACCATCAAGCCGGGTTTCGTTTGATGATCGTAATACCAATTACCAAGTCATATCTCCGAACGTCTTTTTTGACATACAATCCTTAAAGTCTAGGAGCAACCGGCATTTAGAAGCAACCACATAAAATAGCAGGCAATGGTTTTTGCAAGATAGTAGGCAATGGTTTTTGCAAGCATCACTTTTTACTTTTTTACGGAAAAAAAAAATAAACGCTTATTCACCTCGTAAAAGTTACCATGCATTTTTTTTTACCCTAGAGTAGCATAGTATTGAAGATGAACTCATTTCTTAGTTACCATTTATAGGTTTAGAAGAGGTTGATGGTCGGTTATCCTTTATAGGAAGTTTTTGTTGGTATGTATAGGACATTACCGATAAATGTTCTTGTAGCAAAATGATACCAACGATGAATGAACGAAAAGTCTAGATGAAAATCTCATCACTGATAGATTACTGAGAGAAAATCCTTCCAAACATTTTCCCACATGGCAAACATGTATAAAGCATGGGCGAGAATCTTATCTGAAATCTTATCTTTAGTATCACAGTCAGATTACAAAGGGATAACCTAATAGAATTCCCACAGACAATGCCTGAAATTTTCAATTTACCCACGTCAGTGTTTCATCAATAATACTTCGGTGATAGTCTCCACTTCCTGGGATAAGCCATATGTCGTCGGTGATTACGGAGGGTAGCCATGGGTACCTTTGTTTTTCACTTTCTGGTAAGATATGTTGTTGATCTTACAAATAGATCGCTTCTATTGGTAGATGTCAACGGTAATACTCATTTTCCGAGTGTTACACAGATAGGGCAAGCCATGTGCACTACTAGCCGAGCTATTGGCGAGTACACGAACTTTCCGAACATATGGGCATAAATTAAATGAGATTTACAAAACGATTTTCTTAAAATTTATATTCAAAACTAGCGACGGAAACTTACATTTGGTGCTTTTTTGAACGATTTTGTGAATTTACTTTGTTTGATTGCTAATGGAAGTATGCATCAAGGGATCTCCCCAGATGACAAGGCAACAAATGGGTCTTTGACCTAGCATTACCAACATGTTGAATAAGATTGTCTTTTTAAGCGCCAACGGTTCAATTACACAAAAATGTATGTATTAAGTAGCAGAATTACAGAGTGTAGCCGCTTTTAATAAACGTTACAAGGCATTCGGATCAAATGAATTAGACTTTATACGGATAACTAAAGCGGGTTCAACGACTTGGACGTTGATGTACATTTTAGAGGATTTGAAGACTTAGGGTATGTTTGGCAAAAGTAGCTTGTGGCTGCTAGCTGGAAGCTGTAAGCTGGTAGCTGGTGGCTGGAAGCTGATAGCTGTAGCTGGTAGTTAGTAGCTGTAGCTTTTTAAATATATTTAGTGTTTGGTAGAGTAGCTGGAGCTTTTAATAAAATGTATAAAATGACCAAAATGGACATAACTAAAAATTTAGAAAGTTGATGCATTAAAAAGTTTCCTATTTTTAGAGGTTAAAATAGTCATTTTTTCCCTAAAAGCTTGTAGCTCCTTCTAAACGCTACTAGTAGTAGCGTTCAACCAAAAGCTTCAAGCTCCTAACCTAAAAGCTTAAAGCTCCTTCAACCAAACAAGACTTTTTATTGAGTAGGAGCTTTTTCTTAAAAGCTTAAAGCTAGAAGCTCCTAAAAGCTCCATGCCAAACATACCCTTAAAACAGAGTTTTGTAAAGTATTTTTACAGGTGGTTGGTTAACCCTTTATCTTTCCCCATCGATTTAACAAGAGTTCTTTGTTTGAGGTGAACTGTGTTCGACCGAAACCTGATTTGACCAGCAACCTGACCCAAACCTGCTTTGACCAGCTACCCGACCCACCATTTTGTCCTCTAGGTAAGCTCAACCTTCACGGCTGCAACTTTATGATACGTAGAGATTAACTGGAATAACACATAAGCTATGATCAGCGACAAATAATTAATTATATAAACGACAAACCAATTCACCATGCAGGGCCAGCACCAGTTTGCAGAGACTGACTAGTCAATGAAGAAGGTAAATATCAGATCAAAGTGAATTACTACAAACCGAGAGCGTACTACATGAATCATAAAGCAGCTATTTGATGGCGTTGTACAACAAAAAATAAAAGAAAAAAATGTATATTATTACCGGAGCAGAACTTTGATATATGGTAAACTAGATAAGCCTGACATAAGCTATTAAATAAAGTACACATGCATCTAGCAAAAGTTGACTTCAACTTCAAGACAAATTCACCATCCAAAGAGAAGTTTGTTCCTTGCTCTACAAGTAAACCAAGACAAGACTAAAGAAAGTAGTGCAGCAGAAGCTACTTATCTTCTAATCGTCAGTGTTCTCAGCATTAGCTCCCTTAAGATGAAGATGCTTTTCCCTTCTTTGAAAATCAGTCAGACCTTTCCCGCTTCCGGTCACACCCACCTTACCAAATGGGTCATCTGGTGACTTGAATATGCTTTCCCGCTTGCGACCCGAAAAGAACCCAATCTGGAGATATCCAAGAACAAGATTATTATAGATAACTAAGTTCACGAGCCACCAAAATGTAAGAAAATGTACAGACCTTCTTGGCACGACCTTTGGTTGTTTGAAATTGTTGCCATGCATTTTGTCTCTTATTCTGTGTAACCTCAATTTGCTCCTTTCGCATCTTCGACTTGAATGCATGTATCTTCTTACGCTTAGCCGCTTTCTGCAAAGCGTCAATTAATTAGTATCTATTTATAAGAAACTAAATAGATTTGAGTTGTAGTTTATTAAGTTCATATCAAGTTACCACATCCTCAGGGTCTTCTGGTTCGATACGAAGTTTTGCCGGCAAGCTTTTAGACTGGAAGTCCACATCAGCATTAGCAGCTTGAGCGATCTTACGTTTAAGAGCTTGCTTTGTGGCTTCTGCTTCCTTCTCAGCCTCCAGCAGTGGATCAACAGTCGCATCCTCTAAAGCCCTAACATTATCCGGATCAACCTGTACAATGTCACATTTTACACAATATTAGTAAAGCTATGTACACAGAGTTGGCATTCACTTTAATATAAATTATAAATTGTACCTCTTCCTTGTTTCCCCACCCGTTGTATGCAACCAAATATCCATTTGGTGTAAGAGCCTCTATTGTTGCATCATACCTGCATATTCAACTAAATCAAACATATAGTAGATACATATAAGAAAATAAAAAGAATGGCAGCGGTAGCAATGGAAATGAAAGAGAGAAATGGTAAAAATATACCACTCGCCATCTTCACTATAAACGGCTTGAACTTTAGTACCAACAGAAAGCTTGTGACCACCAAAAATTCCACTTGGTACCTGCTAAAAAATATAAAAGAAAATGAGATTAGATGTATGTGTGTGCATACAGGTATATAACTATAGATATAGAGACATATCCACAAATAAACAAACTTCCAACATATTCAAGTCCGCAAATTTCTAGAGATAAAAAAACGAGTTGTTACTTTTTCGTTACATGAAAGAGTCTTACCGCATTATTCCGTGAGGAACCACCAGGATGATGAAAATTAGGGGACAAGTTGGCAGCACTTGTACCGATACCAACTCCGGTATTGCCAGCTTCTTCATGTGCAGTTTCCAGGAGTTCTTCAGTCAAAGCAATCACCTGCAGAAACGAGAACGAGATCATTCATTAGATGCATGAACTTTTTGCACGTTACGAAGATAAAAACGGTGTTGTTCAAACTTATAATCTTCTTAAGTGAACATCTGAATCAGGAGAGACAGATGCAGACTGGCCATCAAGACATATAGCAGACCTGCACAGAAATCAAGATACAAGTGATGGACATCTTATAATTTAATGGGGAATCTCATTTTCACCTTATAAAATGAGGACAATCAATATTAATATAGTGAAATGGTTATATTACACCGCCAGACGATGAAGCTCATACACCATAGGCATAAGTGACACTGGTATTGTAAAAACAAAGAAACTAGATGCAGGTCGAACCATACTCTGACAAGCAGCCCGATGACAAAATACAATTCCAATGGGACAAGCAAGTAAAGATTGTAATAAAAAAAAAGTAAAATCACCTCCACGAGCTCTTTCTCCACGTCAGCATACTCGGCATTGCCAGGATCCTTCTTCAACAGCTTCCTCACCTGATCATAGACAAAAAAATTTCTACGATTAGACTACACAGCACCTCATGCTTACAAAAAATAATATGAAAGTCAACTTTGAAATTTGAGAAAGTGACAAAAACAATAGAAATAAACACACCCTGCTATTATTGAGTCATGATCACAACCACTAGGTTTGGACAGTTGACTGGATGTCATTTGAGTACACAATTTCCAAGTGGGCAATACATGATATCAAACTAGAGCTTTAAAGTATGAACTTTAAAAGCAAGGATAAAATTATGAAAACTATGTTGCAAGAAGTTATTCTATTATAGAATCGAGGGGATTCGAATTGTGCAAATGATATGCATGTATCTATATCTGATACACAGACATTCCATCAAGCCAAACAGTCCAGCAGAACAGACCCCAGCAATGAAAGTGTTTCGTCATTCAGTTCAGACAAACTGTAATACTCTGATAGAGGAGCCAACAAATCATCAGTTATTTTAACCATAGTTGTTAATGGCGAATAGCGACAAGGGACCTATATGCTACATAGCGAATAGCGACCGCTATTTTATATATAGCGATACACTAGAAAAAGAATTTTGAAAATTTTTATATGTATATTATATCAAAATACCTTGGTATACATGCTATTTTACATATATATTTAACAAAAACCTATAAATTCAGCTATTTTATAGCTATATCTAATTGCTAATTACATAAAAAAAACTAACTATCGCTATTCACGCTATTGGTCGCTATGACCCAAATAGCGACACTTGGTCGCTTCGCTACATAGCGTGCTATAGCGGTCACTATAGCCGCTATTGACAACTATAATTTTAACCTATCTATTAACCAGCAGCATGCAACAGAAAGCTACACCCGTATCTCCCTCCATGAAACTAATCCAAGTTGTAGCTCATTAATCACTATTTTATCCATTCAATCCCTATGCTCCCATAAGATGTTTTATTCAGGCCACATCCTATCTTGAGTCTTGACCTCTTGTATTGAAATAAATAACAAGTAATGTTATCCCCTTTTAGGAAAGTAGTCTTCAGTTTTTTCTTGGTTTTACCAGACGCTCTATAGGTTTGTACTTCCAGCACACATAGATACACCTTGGTTTTAAAAGGCATGTCTAGGTGTGAGTGTTGGCGCCTTTTGTTACCCAAGGCGTGCTTTTTCCAAGAAGCACCAAAAAACGCATTTTGGGGGTTTTTTTCTAGCCTGAGGCGCGCACCTCTTGTACCTAGGGGAGCTTTATGGTGTTTTTATGCAGCAAACTGTTGTACCTTGGGTTTTTTGGCTTGTACATGTAGGTAGAATCATATAAAAACCTTATTTATAGCAATATTTTGGGTAGGGGAACTTATTTATACCTAAAAACCTATGGGATATTGTTACACACCAAACAAGAGAACTCAACCCAAAAGACTAGTCAGTTAGGTGAGAGAGTCTATTTGGTATATAAACCTCACATTTGTTGCCCGTACAGCCAGCCGAGGTGGGACAAATCCCAAACCTTCCAATGGTTTCAGTCCATAACAGATATATAAAAAAAATATATATATATATAATCGTCTTGTGCATAGGGTGCAAAAAGCGCGCTATCTAAAACCAAGACATACACATATATATACACAGTTACACACACCCAAACCCAAACCTAAGAGTCAATTCCAACAAAAGTAAAAAAATAAACAAGACGTCTATACTCTAATCTTAATCCAAATCTCTTATGCAGCAACCCCCAATTCCCAAAACCTAACACTCACAAAATCACAATCGCACCAACATATATGTTAACAATAAGCAAACTGAAGAATCTTAACAAACATATAAAACAAATTGATGATATACCTCTTGAAGCTGTTGCTTGTAAGTGGAAAGATTCGATGAGAGCTCCTCTATGCTGACCTCTTCACCCCCTCCCTCCATGTGTTGTTGTTTTCTCTGATGCAATACGTTTTGTGTATTCGTCTAGTGAATCAGACAGATGTGCGAATTCGATGTTAATTGTTCGGATTGTGTGGATAATTGAGGAACGGTAAAACCCTAAGGATGTTTATCGGAGAGAACAAGAAAGTGTTCCAAAGGAACCCTAATTGAGTTTGAGATTCTACGAACTCAATTTGCTAAATATATAATTAGTAATCGGTATCAACCTTTCAATTTTTTTTTTATTAAATTAATTTTTTTTTTTATCTTTTCATATGAAGATAAAAGAGTAAAATGTTAAAATAGTCCCTGATTTTAAGCGGCTTTTACAACTTTAGTCTAAAACGAAATTTTTATGTATGTGGGTCTCTGAGGTTTTATTTTTGTTGCAATTTTTATTCAATTGGCAAAATGTGTTAGAATTTTCTGTTAACCTCTATCATTTTTTGTCATTTTCCTCATTTAATTAAAATATATTATGGCATAAAGTGATGATTACACCATTCATTTAAAAGAGAAAAACGACAAAAAGGGGAGAAGTTAACAGAAAATTTTAACCCAGTTTGCCAATTGGATGAAAATAACAACAAAAATAAAACCTTAGGGGCCAGATATAAAGAGTAGCATTTTTGGAATGAAGTGGCAAAAGTGACATAAACTCACGGACCATTTTGGCATTTTAATCAAGATAAAAGTAAAGAGTATAATCAAGATAAAAGTAAAGAGGATAGTTCAATTTACGTCTGTGTGGTTTGGTGATGGGGTCAACCTGCTTCCACTAACTTTTTTATGACACCCATCACTCGTGTGCTTATGATTTAAAAATTTAACACTCTCCGTTCTTTCCGTCATCTCTTTGTTAGATCACCATGTGAAATTACATTTTTACCCGGATCATCTAGAAATTACAATTTAACCACCACCCACCACTACCATCATCACATTCCACAACCATCGCCACTACCAAACACCACTCAAAGAATGCTTTGTGTCATCGATGTCGGTTATAGTTCAATTTGTTTGTATAAAAAAAACAACATAAATTGGATCATTATTACGATTGTGAGTTTGTATTATGAATGCATCGTCTCGAAGATTCACATATTCGGCAAACCTTTAGATTTAAAAACTAGAACAAACAAATATGTTGTAGGGGTGAGCAAATTAACCACCATAACCGATAACCGAACCATAACCGACATAACCGAACCACTAATAACCGATAACCAATATAACCAATGGTTATGGTTATGAAGCTTTGGTTAACCGAATATAACCGAAACCGAACTGAAGTTGTGATGTTAACTTTATATAATAGATTTGTGTTTTACAAAACCATATAGAGAGTTTTTACTAAGATAAAAGTATCTTAGTAACAAAATGATCTTCATGTTGATGTCATTTATTTTGATAAAGAACTAAGGTGTTATGGCCATAATTGTTTTTGTTTGAGAATTACCTTATTAAAAAGAACTCTAAATCGGTAGTTTAACTAAAAAGTTTAGTCTTCGTTATCTTATAAAATAGGCTCAAGCTAAGTTCAAATCGTGCACAACCTTATTTATTTCAAACCTTGCTTGGTTACTTAACCGAAATTAACCAAAACCGAACCATAACCGACTTCATAACCGATTAACCATAACCGAAGTTTGGTTATGGTTATGGTTACCAAAACTCCATAACCGAACTAGCGGTTATGGTTATGGTTATGGTTAATAGTAAAAACCGACCCAAACCGACCCATGCACACCCCTAATATGTGGTACGTCAAACACCTCACATGCTCTTTCTTTTTTCCCTCATATAATTTCCATCTTTTTCTCCCAGATTCACACACTCGCATGCCAATTCGTTCAACGATCACACTAATTCACCTCTAAATTATGATGTTCTTAAGGCTCGGCCGCCAAATCGCCCTCGATCATCTCATTCCAGGGTAAGTTTCTGACCTTGTTGTTTGTGTTTTTGCAATTGATTGTGTTTTTGTTGTTGAGTTTGTAAGCTTGTTGTTTTGTATCATTTGGTAGAATGTTTTCAGCGATGGATCACATATTTTGACCGGTTCAGTGTATGTATCTCAATTTAACGAAAACAAAGATGAAAGTTCGGGGATTTGAGTCGGTATTTAGGTTCATTAACGGGGAATAAAAAGAGAAGTGGTTGTGGATTTTCATCTAAGGTGTATGTGTAACATTTCTAGTTTTGTGCTTATTTGATCGTGTAGTTATTTAAAACATATCATTATTTGGAAGTCTATTATTATCAATTATCAATTCAAGTTTAATCATAGTATCAATTATCAATGGATCAATTTTTTGCATAAAATCTTATTTGTAACATATGTAACATCGTTTGTAAACACTTAAATTTCAATTGTTTGGACATGCGTCTAAGCGTATCTTTAACATATTAAACTTATAACGTCGTAATCATGACATTAGCATATCAAATTAATAGAAACTCAAAATAATAATCTTCCATTAAAATCTAAATTAGTCACATTAAACGTAAATCACGTAAAAGTAAATCAGTGAAACGTTTGGGAAAGGTATAAACTAATTGCAACGTATCCAATCCAACCCTTTTTAACCATCAAAATTGCACAAAAACCCCTAACAACCCACTTATGGCGCAAGAGTCCCCCTAACCTAACTTATTCCCAAAGTGTTACAAAAAAATAAACCCCCCTTTTGCACAAGTATAAATAGAACCCTCCCCTACTCTTCTTTTTACAATTTTGCAATCAAAATCACACCCAAATCTGTGTCAGTCCAGAGATCTTCGTAGGATACCACAAGCACAATCAAATATGCAGAAAATAATTGAAATTGTTAAGAACAAGACAAACCGATTGTATATTAGTATTGCACACAAGCTAAATGCTTGTCTGGTACAATGTCATTCAAAGAGCAGATCACATACAATCAACAACCATTCTTAACTCTAATAATGAACTAAACATAACATTATATAGCGTCCACATCTAAGTCTGCCCACATGGCCTAATCCAAGTCCACTAGAAAACTAAGTCCAATAACCTATAAGTGTGTTTGATTGTCACACCCCAACCGATGGCGGAAACATCGGGGCGCAGCACTAGACGAACCAGATTGCTCAAGAGATCCATAACAACTAATTGTTACCAATATTTTAAAGGTTAATTGTCCCATAGCAATCAACAAATATTCAACAAGTAATTATTACAGATAACGAGTTTCTCTCGAACAAAACAAGTCCGACAACTTAGATTTCTATTGGTGTAGTTTCTATACTGCCTATCTTGATTCATCATAGCATAGCATAGCAAACATAGCATCCTATCAACCTGTCACATACGTTAAAATAAAGTCAATACATAAAATGTAAAGGTGAGTACACAAGTTTGAGTAGCATATAGTATGAGAAAGCGTTTACGCATAACCAGCATGAATCACGTAACGGGCGAAGCAAGCAACTATCAAACTATGTTCACACTTAACCACAAGACTGCGTTGTAGAGTATGCGCGACACATGTCCAACACACACATGAAGTAAAGAGACTTGATCCCTAGCAACCCCTGTCCACGACAGGTGCTGAGTCCAAACTATAGTACTGTCGTTGCAAGAGGCGGTATAGTGTAACACTATATAAGCATAGTAACAAGCATTCATAGATCACGTATAACATGCGGGAGCGGTTAGCGTGATAAAGTGTTTGCGTTGTGTGTTGTTGTGTTTTGATATAGAACGTATGTAACACCCAAAAGTGCGTTAAAAGAAAATGGGTTCGAGTATACTCACAGTATGTGCTTAACAAATAAACACAGCCTTGATTGGATTGAAGTGAGGGCGTCAAAGTTAGCCTGAGCATAGAAGAGTAGCGTAAGCATTGAACGGTGCGTAACAGAGTGTCGAATGGTGGGGTGTTCGGATGGTGATCCGAACGGATGGCCATTCGAATGAGATGTGGGTGTCTGTAAATCGTTCTGAAAACTTGTGAAGTTTTTTTTGTAGCGTTTAAAGATTGCAAAGTATAGATGCCAAGTCATCGGGTCGGATGGTCATCCGATCGGATGATCATTCGAGTGGGTAATCTGTTGTTTTGTAAACTGATGTGTGTAAAATGCAACATATAAATTACATCAAATGAGGCATAAAACCAAACCTTTTTAGTACTAATGTTGGAAAAAGTGTGCTTTTGTCTTCCTTTTGTATTTTCAGGATTAAATGAGCGCAAATGAACAAAAGAAGCAAAAATGCAGCTAAATCTAACATAAATACAAGAAAAGGAATAAACGTAGCATGCCTGACCCCTCGACAACATCTTCCCAAGCAAAAACAAGACATCAGAAGGCTGAACACGCCCCGTGCCCAGCGGACACGGGGGCGTGCTCAAGTGTTTGCAGAAAAGACAAAAGCGTAGAAGCTTCTATTCCCCAACACGGGGGCGTGTCCAGCTCCACACGGCCGTTGTCAACGCTAAGATTCACATAATCCAAGCAAATCTTGATAGTACAGATACGCTTCTGCACACGGGGCCGTGCCCAGCGGACACGGGGGCGTGGTCAACTAATGCAGACAAACTGCAATTAATGAAGAAAGAGAAAGTGGATGGACACGGGGCCGTGCCTAGTGGACACGGGGCCGTGTCCGGGCTTCTGTGCAGGCTATAAATAGAGGTGCTTGGTTCACTTCAAAAGCATCCCTTGACAAACCACCTCTCTCCCACTTCACCCACACTCCTCCACCATCACAACACCCTCATCCACCACCATCATCCATCATCATCATAGAGTGTGTGTAGTAGTCTCGGGATCCAAGATTGATAGTAAGAGTTCTTGACAATCAAAGGCCATGTTTGCCTAAGTCTCTTACATCACTTGGTGAAGACAAGCATTTAGTGTAATACTTTTGTTTTTTAATCTTTTCGCACTTTTTAATTGGTTTTGTATTAATGACTTTAATAACTAGTTTCTTATGTTGAAGATGAAACTTCCTTATCATTTGTCCGTGGTGTCTTGGCGTTATTTTACTGTCTATATAAAATAAAAGATTTACACCATTCATATCTCCACGGTCTATATGGAGATATGTTGGCTACCTGGTCGGGGGTTAAGGGAATGGTTTGGTAAGGTTCTTGCCTTGTTCAGTGTATAGATCCTGCAAGGACCTGGGTCAAGCTTACTAGGACCTCCTTCAATACCCACTGGTATTGGATGGCGGGGGTGCGAATGGCTTGATCCCCTCATATGTAAATTACTATTAATACATTAACCCGGCTACTTGGGATTGTATCCCTGCTGACTAAAACCACTTAGCCGAGGGTAACATCACCTTCAAAAGAGGGGCCTACCACATTACGCATTAATAACTTAATTAATTATCTTCCAATAATCCAACCCTTTAGATTTGTATCCTTGTTGACTCAAACTACTGGGTTGAGGGTAACGCCACCTTCAAAAGAGGGGCCTACTACTATAACTAAGATAATCTCTTAAAAAGTGCAAAAGTGCGAAAAACATCGAAGGTTACACTAAAGGCGAGTCAGATCCAAGTGATTCATCTTGTCTATCTGTTTTTATTTTTCAGCATTTTTAGTTTTTATTTTCATGTTTAAACCTTTTTCTAAAATTTTGATTTGATTAGACGTTGAGGATAAACCGGTACTAAAAGTTCTTGTGTCCTTGGACGACCTCGGTATCTTACCAACACTATACTACGCTCACGATGGGTGCACTTGCCCATATGTGTGTTTAGTGTTAGTAGAATATCGTGTTTTATAAATTTAAAACTTGACTAAAGTGTTAAAAAGGGCTAAAATATACATAAAAATATATCACACTCGACACGCATCAAGTTTTTGGCGCCGTTGCCCGGGACACAAGGATTTTAAGAAAGTTAGATATCAACGGCCTAACCGTTTATCTTATTTTTCTTTTTTTTTTAGGATTTTTCGTAATTTTTCAGCTTCTGCAGAGCTCAGCACGGGCTGCCCGCTGAACATGCCCCGTGCCCAATCTTTGGTACTGGCAATCCTGTTTTAAGTCAAACAGTAGCTGAACACGGGGCCGTGCCCAATCAACACGCCCCGTGCCCAAGTTTCAGTAACTATAAACAGAACCGTGAGATCCCGACGGTTGGTAATTTCTGACACAACCATGAGCGATACTGATTTTTTTTACTACCGCTCCTCTTATGGTACGTGGTGTCAAATATGTGGCGGAAATCATGAAGATTTAAAATGTTATTTTTTAAATTATACTCCCCACTTTATAGACCCATTGTTTTCCTGTAGCCTTAAGAGGGGCGAGAGTAAAAATAATCCCTATCTCTCCCTAGAATGCTCTCAATCATATATTCTAAATGAAATGATTCTTCAAGAATTTTTTCAATTGGAAGATTTAATTCTTAATTGGATAAAAGAGCTTGAGATGGACATAACTAATTCATCTCAAGACAACGCCCAAGAAGAAGTATTGAGATCGCATTCGGATAAAAACAACATCGTTGCTCCCAAAATCACCTCTAACTTGTAACACCTCGTAAAATCACGTCCAATAATGTATTGACACGTGTAATAAACCCTAATAAAGTCAAACCTTGAACTTAAGGGGCTAATTTTTTGAAAAATCGAAAAACTTTGATTATGAAAGAACTGGAAGTATTATCATACCTAAAATAAGTTTCTAAATAACCTTTTACGGTTTTATATTCACAAATGAGTCACTTGTTAATCAAGTGTAGCCGTTTGTGTAATTAATTGAAAGTTTGCGCAATAAAGGGTTAAAAGCGTCAACATGTTAATTCTTACCTCTGAGTGACCTTTTAACAAACCGAGAGCCTCATGATATTTGATTATACTCTCGGGAATACCAATCGTTGGTCGTCCAAGGCTTTTATGCCTATAAATGAGGTTACGCGCAACTTTGCAAGTTAGAGGGACTAAAAGTGTCAATATGTTTAAATTATACCTCTAAATGGCCTTTTGGAGAACCCGAAGCATTATGATTTTTAATAATACTTTCAAGAATGCCTAATATGGATTAGATAAGGCTTCAGTGCCATTAAACAATGATATGCGCAAGTTTGCGCATTAGAAGGACTAATTGCGTCAAACTGCAAAAGTATGTCGATTCATATGTATCGGACCTTTCAGAATATGATCATAAGTTAATCATACCCTATTTATCCTTTACATAGCTTAGATATAGGCTTAGAGGTGTTTGGTGCGCAAAAATAAACTTTTAAGTCATGCAGGGACTAAAAGTGTCAAAAAGTGCACAAGTTTGCATTTACGCGCATATCTTACATTCTGAATATCCCCGAACACCCAAAAATTTATGTAAGCACTAAAATATTTTATTTTAGTGTTTGGCTTGATAAAATTCCATTCGCCGCGTCGTTTGGATTGTTTTTCGCGTCCATCCGTGTTTCGTCGTAATTAGAGGAACAACGAGACCGTACGACCAAACGAACCGACATCCGACATATTTTTTAGCATGTTTCATGTTCCCTATGCTTAGGCATCATGGTAGAGCCCTAAAAATGGTTTAACGGACCTTAGATGTGTCGGAAATGGCATTTGAAAGTACAGGGGCTAAACCTGACAACATTGGAAACTTTGTTTGGCTGACCAGGTCCTTACGGACCGTATGCTCAGGACCTTACGGTCGGTAAGCAGGAGCCAGATGCAAAAAATCGATCTGTTGGCTATTCAGCCCATGTAAACGACATACATTGCCCTTTATCACCTCCATGAGCTGCCTAAACTAATTCTTAGGACTTAGGCACACTTGTTAATCATCAGGGATCATGTATAGCCTTGGTTGTCATGATCTTGATGGATCAAGAACACTATATAAAGCCCCACTTTGTTGCAACTTTGATCATTCACTCATTCCCTTACTCCTGGTCATTTCTGGAGCTCAAGGCCTTTCACCAAGCATCTCTAATCGTGTATTAGACCCTGGTAAGTATCCTTGACCTTCCTTAATCGAGTTTTGCTTAGTTATTAGCTTAAAAGTCAAACCGTCATAATTAAGGTTTGACTTATCAATTAATCACTAATGGTCCAGTGATTTGTCAAACTTAAGATAGTTATAAGTTGGTATTTATGTGGGTAATAAATCCTTAAAAGGGCACCATCTGATTCCCGCTCTAACTAGATCAATTGTCGGGTCAAAGATTGTATTAAAAAGTCATCAGGATCTTAATTTTTGAATTAACGCATAATTAGCAATGTAGAAGGTGTGTAACCTTTTTGATCACTCATATAACTTGGTAATAAGTATAAGAACTGGTCTAAGCTTGTTTGATCCGACAATTTTCTGTTTAGGCTCGATTCGGAACCGAAAGTCGCTAAACTTTGACTTTTGCTTTGACTTCAGTTCTGACCCGATTTAGATGGGTTTAGAAATGCCTTAGGGCTTCCTTAGGACCAGGTTACATGTTGGTATAACCCTCTGTGATTGGTTCGTTGTTTGACCGATTCGTTTACATGTTTCTGTTAATTGCTTAATGTTGACCATAATGCCCTTTTGACCATAAAACGAGAATTATGGAAATGTGAGAGGACAATAACCCTTGCTACTAATTTATGAACATGTCCCTAAAGTTTCATATCAGTTCGAGGTCCAGAATAGGAGTTATGCTAAATAGCGCATTTAAGAAGCTTTTTGTTAATTAAACGGCGCAATTAGCATAAAGCCTATCTAAACCCAATTTTTGACACCAAACCATTTACCCACTGATGTAATATAATATTTTGGGGTTTTGAAAATTTTTAATTATTTTTAACCTGCTCATAACATAAGGTTATGGCCTTGATCCGGTAAATACCGATTATACCCTTTTCGTTCATAAAATGAGTTTTACATAGTATTTTGACACCAATCCAATTGCCACTGATTTTATATAATAAATAACGTATTTTTAACTTTATAACCTGATCAGAAAACTCAGATTTCCTGTATAACCCGGAAATCGCTTAAAACGGCTTTTTACGCGTATTAAACACCTAGTATGGGTTTAATGTAACATCTGTGCTTGTAATCATTGTGAACAGTTCAATTATCAATAAAACAATGTTATTTGATCCCAATGTTTGTTTGGTTGTGTTTTACATTTTTCATGTTTTGACTTTTATTCAATTTCAAACTCTATATCACTTTCTGGAGAGTTATACGCAAACTGGTGCATAAACGTAATCAGTTTAATGTGAAAAATACTCCGTAACATCAACATACACTTAACATACCTTAAATAACCTTTACATAACTTAGAAATAAGTTTTGAAGGCTTTGGTATGGCAAAAATAAGTTAATTCGCCAACAGGGACTAAACTTGACAAACTGTGAAAGTATACCAATTTGAACTATAACAGACATTCCGGAACATGACCATAAGTTAAACATACCATAAATATTCTTTACAAAGCTTAGAAATAGGCTTTGAGGGGTTCGGTGTGCTAAAATAAACTTTTGGGTCATTCAGGGACTAAAAGTGCCAAAAAGTGCGTAAGTTTGCACTTTCACGCATAACTTACGTTCTGAATACATCCGGACATCCAAAAAATTTATGTAAGCACTAAAATATTTTATTTTAGTGTTTGGCTTGAGAAAAATCCATTCGTCGCGTCATTTGGATCGTTTTTCGCGCTTATGCGCATTCCGTCGTAATTAAGCGATCATCGCGATCGTACGACCAAACGAACCAACATCCGACATATTTTTGAGCATTTTTCATGTACACAATGTTTAGGCATCATTTTAGGGCCTTAAAGTTGGCTTTACGGGCCTTAGAAGTGTCAGAAATGGCCTTAAAACACAACAGGGACCAAAACTGTCATTTCTGAAAGTTGTTTGCTGATCAGACAGGCCAGGCGGCCCGCGTAAACCCAAGGTGATACCTTACGCGGCCCGCGTCAGACTCCCAGACCAGATTCAATGTTTAAACAGCCTGTTATCAGCTGTTATGCACTCCTAATCCTCTTGCACATGGTATTTCTCAATACTAGGGACTCAAATGGTTTTGTAAAACCATGTTCTTGAGGTGTATGGCCAAGATCAAAGCACGGTTTCCAAGAAACGATCTTAACGGCTCTCCAAACACTATAAATACCCACCTCAACTTCACTCATTCCTCACAAGAATCTGATCTTAGAAGCTCTAAGTTGAAACCATTGTTTCATACCTGAGCTACTTGGATCAAGATTAGCATTCGGGGACCCTTTGTAAGTGTTCCTTCGTTCTTTTATTGCTTTTCGAGTCCGAAAGTCAAACTTTGTTTGACTTTCTGCATTGACCAGTTTATGGTCAATGCGAAGTTCGTTTGAACTTCATAACCTGAGCGTAATCACGATGGTCATAGTCCCTAGTGACTATACCTACTGATTACCACGTTATCTTGGCTCAGTGACGAGTCGTAGTTTCGGCCAAAATGCGTGTTATTGCGTATTTTGTAACCAAACTACTCTTAGGTATCAAAACCGTTTGTTTTGATACCAAACTTGTTTTCTAACTTAGTTAAGCATGTTTCAACATGCTTAGCTCGTCACTTTTAGTTTTGTGCTTGTCTAGGGTCGTAAGGGTAAGCGATCTAATCAATCGCTTATGCTTTCGAACCCGACCCATTTGGTCGATCATTAGGATCCGACCAAATACCTTAGGTGACCATAGTGTATAGGGAATAACCTTCCGAGGGTATACCTTATGGTCGCTTCGTTTAAATAGTTGTATGATAGGTAGTTTATATGCCTTAGGTAAATTACCAAAATACCCCTTTGATGCCAAAATTCATTTTAAACATATGTAACATAACCTATGACCTCTAAGCTGATTTATCAACAATATTAAACATGTTAAGGCATATTCTACTTGTCATAGGACTAGTTAGGCGGTCCGAACGCGTTTTACGCGAACGACGCGTTAAAGTAGCATAAGCTACCTAAACGGGTCGTAATGGGTCGTAAGCACTTAGGCTAGGTTTCATTTAGTATGTAGGCTTTGTTAAACCATACTACATGAGTTCCCATACTCATTTGGTTTACGAGCCCTCATTCTATCCGATCCTCCGATATAGGTCCGGTTTATTAACATAGTTATCTATATTAGGTGCCGTTTGATTCCGTGATCTCTAGCATTGCTTGGTGGTTATCTTGGGACTTCTGAGCAATCTCAAGTGAGTACATAGACCCCTCTTTTACTGTTTTCCAAACTGTTTTGGGGTGAAACACATGTGCCTACTTGTTACTTTCATGCTTTCCATGTTTTCACATCATATACCTACTATGTTCGTTAGTACATTATAGTACATGATTTAATTACATTTCATGCTATGTATGCCCATTGTGTGCGTACTTAGTACATCGTTTTACTTTACATTTCTGCTATGTATGTTGACTGATAGCATGCTAGCACATTGATTTACATGACTTTTCTGCTTAGTATGTTAACTTAGCATACTTAGTACATTGTTTTCCTATGACATGTATACAATTGCTATAACATTTGGTTTACATAAACGAGACTCATATACGTTCATTAACATTAGCTACGCCGCTCGGTAGTAAGTAGTGGTACCATAGGACTTGACAAATCCCATTCCTGACATCTCGGGTTTGTTTGGATGTAAGGAATGACGGAATCCGAAAACATTTCTTTTGATAACCTTGACTAAAAGGGTTATCCGACTGTCTCAAGGCTTGAATGTATGCGTTAACTTACGACATAAATGTTTGTATCAATGTAACATGCATTACTTTGCAAAACATAACTTTTTGATATATTCAAAATACTTTGTTTTGTACATATCTACATTTGGATTATGTGACAATACTTTACTTACAATACATAACATTTGTTACACAATACTTGACTACTTTTGGACTATAAACATCTGACATGGCTTATACAAGGACTTTTTGACAATTGGTTTAAACATGGACTTTATACATTGGTGGTTTGTTTAAGTGATTTAAAGTAACGAGGCGTGGTAATATGATACAAGCATGGTGGATACGTCGCTGGTACTTCCTATATATAAGTGTTTGTATGGTATTACATATCGTAGCGTTATTTGAATCATTTCAATTTGAGACATATAACATTTTATACAAATAACATATCTTTCACAAGACATTGCTTTACAAACAACTTATTTTATACAACTCATTTTACTGGTTATACATTTAACCACACATTATTCTTTTATTTATACATATCATTCGATCTTATCGCTTTTTTAAATGATTTACAAAACAAAACAATTTACAAGGTTCATGACTGACTTTTGCTAAACAACTTTTTCTTAAACTTAAGTCATGAATCCTATTTTCACAAAACCTATGTATCTCACAGTGTCGACTCATCTGAGCTAGTCCCACACGTGGCCACCTTATCCGGATTTCAAGACCCTTACGGACCGTAAGTGTTATTTGTTACGGTCCGTAAGCTAAGCCAAATTTGTGTATAAATAGCAGAGGTTGGCACTTGAAATTCTGCGTACGTTCGACGAAGAAATTCGTTCTATGCTCCGAGATAATTTCTGTATACTCCAATTAACACACACAGGCACTAAATCAACGTCGCAACCAGGGTATTAGCACAATCGCTGCTACGATTCATTTTCCGATGATCAATATATCCAATGGATGTTTAAGTGCCGCCCACATTAGGGTTATACTTTGTCGTTCATCGTTAATTCGATGGATGAAGTATCGCACTTTGTCGTTCGTTGTGAGAATTTGATCTCGTGAGTTATCGTAAATGCTGGATTGATTACTAACCCCGAATTGTGTGCCTGTTATTAAATTTAGGATAAAAGGCTAAATCAGTAGGCCAAACTCTGCCCGTATAAATCTGCAATGTGAGTCATTCTCTTTTTATCAACTATTTTACAATACCTCAAATTATTTTTCAAGGTTATAATTACAGGGACTAAGTCGTGGATATCTTGAATTACTGGTTAGTGGGGTATTGTGCACATTACTAAATTTTCTCCCAGTTAGGTTCATTGACCTACTCGGGATAATCACTGTTAGGTTAATTGACCTACAGGGATAATCATCACTATTTAGGTTCATTGATCTAAATAGTGGTATGACCATCGTCACCATTGTGACATGTCACCATTGTGACATAGAGCCAGATAAAGATAAGATAGAAGCCATTGTAATCGCTCTTATGCTGTAATTGATAACTATGCATCATTATGCAAAATTAGAATGATTCACTCAGTATTTCCCGCTGACAAAACCTTTTTCAAACATGTTTCAGGTGATCTGTTAGGATCCAGGAAAAGTGCCATATAGCACTACAAGCTCAAAGAAGTGGCTCAGTATAAAATAAAGAAACATGTTTTGTAAAATAAAAGATTTCTTCGTGAAATCTCTAGATTGTAAATTACCGGGGTTTTATCCCGCGTTGTGAAATAAAATAATCGGGAAATATTTACATTTTAAAAGATCCTGATGAAAAACTTCCGCTGTCAAACTCAATTAATTAAATACCGCAGGATTTCTGTCCCGCGGCTCCTGAAACGGGTCAAACCGGGTCGGGGGCCGTGACAGAAAAAGGTGGTATCAGAGCCACTTATCGAGCCACTGATTCAAGCCAATTAAGTATTTAGAAAATACTTAATTTATATTAATTGCTATTTTGTAATTATATGTTTTATCATCTGACTAATTTTTGAACAGTATGGGCAGATTTTTATATGTTAGCTACTGTAGTAGTAAATATAAATCTTTAAATATTCTGACTCAAAGTTTTAGCACCTCTATTATCTACAGTCTATAAACTGTATTCAGTAAATAAATTTACAATTAAAACCTAGTGTGTTTTAATTTTTAGTTATTTTGGTAGTTACCCAGTATGAAATACTATTTAAAAAGTTGTTCTATACAATTTGGTTATAACTTAGTAATGATGTGTATTTTACTAAACAGCATGAGTGATCTGTCGGATGCCCTTCAGAATTTAAATCTCTATCCAGTAAGAATCGAAGTTTCCAGAGATTTCAATAGGTATATTCCAGACATAGAAGAACCTATAGAATTCAATGCTTTACCTCTTGAGAAACCTAAACCTAAGAAAATGGAAATTGGGGAAAGCTCTAGGCAAATTGAGGGGTTACCATCTCAAGAAGAACTAGAGTTTATAATGGCAACCGATGATACTATTG
This sequence comes from Helianthus tuberosus, assembly GCA_030545235.1. Lineage (NCBI taxonomy): Eukaryota > Viridiplantae > Streptophyta > Magnoliopsida > Asterales > Asteraceae > Helianthus > Helianthus tuberosus. Next base: position 99,599,657 of record CM060383.1, on the reverse strand, counting down.
AGCCCATTAATGAAAATGATTTTATTCATTCTCTTGAAACACAACTACCAATGAATTTAGAACCAGCTATTCCAAAACCTTCAATCCACTGGCAAATAGACGAATGGTTGAATAATGAAATACTGTTACAAAACCATCCCTATAGGCTTTTTCCTAAGTACAATCCAGAACCTTTACCAAATTCACCAATGAATAACGAGAATATGACTGAACTTCGTCATTTTAACGAAATGGATGCTGGGAATAGGATCCAAGAGATTTTGGGACAGATCTCCTGGAAATACGATGAGAAGGAACGCCGTTACTAGAACATCACCTGTCAAAGGATAGGGGATTATGAAATAGTAATAGTAAAATCAGTTTGTGTAAAATAAATAATAAAACGGGTGTATATAAGAAGCATGATATAATCTTTACAACAAATGAAATATTAGCCCAGTTGGCCACCGACACCCACCTCTTACCAAGAGGTACCGGGTTCGAGTCTTAGGGTATACACGGAAGTGGCCAGGGTGAGAGCTCGGCAAGGGGATTTCACCGCCAGGGCGCTTGGCGGGTAGCAACCTGGGGAGGGGGATCCCTCCCGCGGTCAGGGGTACCGTGCATTTACCCTTTTTTTTTTAAATTGTGACATTGGATTATTTCTTTTATACTAATTATTTATCTATAAATTAGATATCAGATGGAAAACGTTAATAATGAACCAGTTAATGAGGTTAATCAATCTGAGCAACAACCGGAGGATCAATATGTAACTAGGCAAGATATAGAAAATATCGTTGCTCAAGGGATAGCCAACGCTATTCCAGGAATAGTTGATCAAGGGATAGCCAATGCTATTCCAGCAATCATTGCTGCTGTTAAAAATCCAATCGAACCGCAACAAGTTGTTCCTAGTAAACGTATTTCTGAAGATAACTTCAGTAATAGCGTAAATGGAGGCAATAATCATGTTAATCATGATAATGAACCACGGCAAGCTCCGCTCCTTAAGAAAAGGAAAGTTGCAACGCCTGGTTGCACTTACAAAGAATTTCTTGCTTGTAAACCCACTGAGTTTGCAGGCAATGAAGGAGTGACTGCAGCATTGCGTTGGTTAGAGAAAACCGAGGCAGTAATTGCCATAAGTAAATGTGCTCAGGATGATCAGGTCATGTATGCATCAAACCTTTTCAAAGAAGGGGCGCTAGAATGGTGGAACACAGTGTTACAGGCTAAAGGAAGAAATAGGGCTTATGCCATGAAATGGGAAGAATTTAAGAGTCTTGTAGAAAGAAAATTCTGTCCTGAATATGAAAAAGATCAAATGGCAAATAAGTTTCTAACCCATCGGATGGTGGATGTAGATTGTCGAGGGTATACTACGACATTCTTCGAATATGCTCGAGTGGTACCAACCCTGGCTTCGCCAGAGCCGGTGCTTATTTCCCGTTATATTTGGGGATTGATTTCCGAAATCCGTAATATCATCAAGGCTGCGAAACCTCGCACGATTGATGATGCAGTAGAATTAGCCAATACTCTGACTGACGAGCTAGTACGGACAAGAGAAGAAAATAGAAGAAAGGAAGTAGCCCAAAAGATTACCCAAGAATTCCGTTCGGGTAACCATAACAATTTCAAGAAAGGAGGGAATGTGCAATCTTCTACTAGTCCATTTTGCAATTCTTGCAAAAGAAAGCATTTTGGAAGATGCAAAGGATATTGCAATTTTTGCAAGATTCCAGGGCATCAAGAAGAAGATTGTAGGAGGAAGAAATTTTCAGTTTGCTACAACTGTAGAGAAACTGGACATCTTAGGCCAGATTGTCCAAAACTGAATAAACCATTTGACAATCAAGCCAAACCAGCAGAAGGAGCAAAAAGGAATGTAAGAGCCTTCCAGCTGACTACTCAAGAAGCCGAGATGATTCCAGATGTGATAGCCGGTATGTTCTTAGTTCACAACGTGTACACAAAAGTATTATTTGACTCTGGTGTAAACCAAAGTTTTATAAATACTTTACTCTGCCAAACTCTTAACTTACCTTTAACCAGCAGTAAGCAAATTTCTACAGTAGAAACGGCAGATGGGAATTCAGTTAAAATAAATAAGGTTCTGCAAAGCATAGAAATAGAACTTTTAAGTCATAAATTTTCTGCAACCCTATTATCTATGAAATTAGTTGAAATCAAGGTTGTGCTAAGAATGGATTGATTAGTAAAACAATTATGCTCGAATTATCTGTGATAAGAATTCTATAGAAGTTTGAGCAATCACTGGAGAAGTAATAATGATTACAGGAGATAAGTTATACCCATAAAGTTCATATCAGTAAAAAAAAAAATTCCTAATTATGAACGAAAACAAGGAATAGTATATATGATTTCAGTAATCATTAATACTAAAGATAAAGAATTTAAGGAAATTTCTGTAGTTTCAGAATACCCAGATGTATTTCCAGAAGACTTACCTGGATTACCACCAGATAGGAAGATAGAATTTAGGATTCATCTAAATTCCAGGAATTTTACCTATAAGCCAGGGAACCTTATCGGTTAGCACAATATTGGTTGTTAAGAAAAAGTATGGTTCGATGAGAAAGTGTATTGATTATAAGGAATTGAATAAGGTTATAATTAAGAATCAATACCTAGAATTGATGATCTATTCAATCAAATTCCAGGGAAATAGATATTTTCCTAAGATCGACTTATGTTCCAGATATCATCAATTGAAAGTACAAGAGGAAGACATACCTAAAAATGTTTTCAAGACTAAGTATGGTCATTACTAGTTTACAGTCCTGCCCTTCGAATTTAAAGAATGCACCTGCAGCATTTATGGACATGATAAATAGGATCTGTAAATCATATTTGGATAAATTGGTAATAATCTTCATCGACGATATACTTATGTATTCCAAAAGTTAGGAAGAACATTATCAGCACTTGCATGTACTCTTAACTTTGTTAAGAAAAGAAAAGCTTTACGCCAAATTTTCGAAGAATGAATTTTGGCTGCTAGAAGTGCAATTTTAGGTCATATGGTGAATCCCGAAGGTATTCACGTAAATCCTGATAAGATATTACCAAATGAAAGGTTCCCTAATCCGCAATGGAAATTAGAAGTTTAGTCGGATATTACAGACAATTTATTAAGGATTTTTCTAAGATAGTTATACCATTAACTAAGTTAACCTGTAAAATAGCTAAGTTTGAATAAGGATCTTAAAGCAGAAATTAACCAAACTGCTCCAATCTTAGCCTTATGAACTGAGGATTTTGAAGTATAAGGTAATGCTTCAAAGTTAGGATTTGAATGCGTGTTAATGCAACGCAAAAAGGTAATTGCATATGCATCAAGGTAATTGAAAAAGAACGAAGGAACTATACCACGCATAACTTATAATTTGGAGCCATAATTTTGCCTTAAGATTTGGAGACATTATCTGTATGGAAGTAAGTTTACTGTCTATACGGATCATAAGAATTTAAGATATATAGTTGGGCAAAAAGAATTAAACATGAGGCAAAGAAGATGTATGAAAATCTTAAGTGACTACGACTGTGATATTTAGTATCACGAAGAAAAGGCTGAAGACGACTAAGGATAGTCAGAAGAATTATACAGATAATAGATGAAAGCTGTTGGAGTTCGAGTTGGAGACAAAATGTAATTGGAAGTATCTCCTTGGAAAGGAGTTGTTAGATTCGGTAAGAAAGGAAAAGTTAAGTCCAAGTTACGTAGGAGCATTTCCAGTAATCCAACGTATAGGAACAGTTATTTATCGTTTACAACTACCAGGAAGAGTTAGCTGGAGTACATGATATATTTCATATATCCAATCTCAAGAGATGCCTATTAAACGAATCTTTGGTAGTATTTTTTCAAGATATAAAGGTAAACAAATAATGTTAGTTTAAGTAAAGTGGGATTCAAAGATAGGACCCTAATATACTTGGGAACTGGAATCCAAAATGAAGAGAAAATATCCTCAATTATTCCAGTAAATCTCGAGGACGAGATTTTTATTAAGGTGGGGAGAATGTAACAACTCTCATCAAAAGTCATAATTATTAAATTAATTTGACCAATAGGAAACCCTAATTGAGACACCCAAGTGATTCTACATAAACCCTAAAATTTTCGGAACAATCAGGATCAGGGCCCCTAAAACTCAGGGGGGTATTTCCTAGTTAACGATTATCCACCTAAACAGCTGTCTAATTCGAAATTTCAGAAAGTGTCGACTCATCTGAGCTAGTCCCACACGTGGCCACCTTATCCGGATTTCAAGACCCTTACGGACCGTAAGTGTTATTTGTTACGGTCCGTAAGCTAAGCCAAATTTGTGTATAAATAGCAGAGGTTGGCACTTGAAATTCTGCGTACGTTCGACGAAGAAATTCATTCTATGCTCCGAGATAATTTCTGTATACTCCAATTAACACACACAGGCACTAAATCAACGCCGCAACCAGGGTATTAGCACAATCGCTGCTACGATTCATTTTCCGATGATCAATATATCCAATGGATGTTTAAGTGCCGCCCACATTAGGGTTATACTTTGTCGTTCGTCGTTAATTCGATGGATGAAGTATCGCACTTTGTCGTTCGTTGTGAGAATTTGATCTCGTGAGTTATCGTAAATGCTGGATTGATTACTAACCCCGAATTGTGTGCCTGTTATTAAATTTAGGATAAAAGGCTAAATCAGTAGGCCAAACTCTGCCCGTATAAATCTGCAATGTGAGTCATTCTCTTTTTATCAACTATTTTACAATACCTCAAATTATTTTTCAAGGTTATAATTACAGGGACTAAGTCGTGGATATCTTGAATTACTGGTTAGTGGGGTATTGTGCACATTACTAAATTTTCTCCCAGTTAGGTTCATTGACCTACTCGGGATAATAACTGTTAGGTTCATTGACCTACAGGGATAATCATCACTATTTAGGTTCATTGATCTAAATAGTGGTATGACCATCGTCACCATTTTGACATGTCACCATTGTGACATAGAGCCAGATAAAGATAAGATAGAAGCCATTGTAATCGCTCTTATGCTGTAATTGATAACTATGCATCATTATGCAAAATTAGAATGATTCACTCAGTATTTCCCGCTGACAAAACCTTTTTCAAACATGTTTCAGGTGATCTGTTAGGATCCAGGAAAAGTGCCATATAGCACTACAAGCTCAAAGAAGTGGCTCAGTATAAAATAAAGAAACATGTTTTGTAAAATAAAAGATTTCTTCGTGAAATCTCTAGATTGTAAATTACCGGGGTTTTATCCCACGTTGTGAAATAAAATAATCGGGAAATATTTACATTTTAAAAGATCCTGATGAAAAACTTCCGCTGTCAAACTCAATTAATTAAATACCGCAGGATTTCTGTCCCGCGGCTCCTGAAACGGGTCAAACCGGGTCGGGGGTCGTGACATGTTTTCAGGAGCTTTTGCGTAGGACGATGATCGTGACACTAGGGCGGATCTGTGCCTTAGAGACTTAAAATGAAGATAGACTTAGTTTAATTATGTTATAAACTCTTTGATTCCTGTTTAAAACAATGTAACTCTTATGTTGATAAATAAAATACAACTTTGTATGCCATGGTTATGAAACAATTAATTCTGTTACAACACTCCCCGACGTTTTCCGCCACGTTTTGTATGTTATACGTGGTCGGGGTGTGACAGAAGAGTTGGTATCAGAGCCAATGGTTATAGGGATTAGGTTATTAGTAATGCTTTGACCTAGACTATAACCTTTCTAGGACCCTAACACAAGTTATCTTGTGTTTAGATCTTAAAACATGCACATCACCTATTCTTAGGTGATTAAAAAAAAAAACCAAATTTTCCGAAATGATTTTTGAAAAACAATCTTCTGTTTTTGAATAATTTTTTACAAGGTTTTGAACCCTCTGTTATAAGGTTTTGAACCCCTTTGAGTTTTCAAAATCTCGTCAAGGTTTTGGGTTTTAAATAATGTGAACACGTGCAAACTGGAAGGGTGAATGCCTGTACCCTGGGTTTTCTGTCTAAGGCTAGAGTGTTCGTACAAATCCACATAATCGGACCAGTCACTCTTACCTGGGAACTCTTGGGGTGAGTGTTCACTTATAGGCGAGCATGTCTTCGCGATACATTATTTTTTACCCATTTACTTGGATTAGTCACTGTGTGTCGTTTGTTTGCTTTATGATGCGAACAAATGACCACCATCTTTGTTGTTGTCAATTTTTGTTTCATCTCATTCTTTTCATCCAATCATCTCACTCGTTTCCTTTCATGTTTCCTCTTTTAGAATGCCTCCTCGACGCGAAAACCAGATAGCGACTGCCGAACTGGCAGAAATTATTGCGCAGCAAATGGCTGCTCAATTCCCAAACCTCTTTGCTCAATGGAACCAAGCCAACAACAACAACAATGGTCCATGCAATTTCAAGAGTTTTAACTCGGCTAAACCACTCAAGTTTAGTGGTTCTGAGGGAGCGACTGGGCTTCTTCAATGGTTCGAAAGCATTGAGAATACTTTCCGTCACGTGCAGTGTCCTGACAATCGCAAGGTCGAGTTTTCTTCGAGTGTGTTTCAGAAGAGGGCTCTTACGTGGTGGAACGGGGTTATGAGAGATCGTGGTGCAGAAGTTGCTCTAGCACAGACATGGGTTGAACTTAGGGCCCTTATGATGAGGGAGTTCTATCCTCGTCATGAACAACGAGCTTTGGAGAAAGAGTTTGATGACTTGAAACAAGACAGTGGCGAGCACAGGGCGTATACTGATAGGTATGAGGAGTTGAGTCTGCTTTGTCCAACTATGGTTACCCCACTCGATAAGGCTATCGAAAGGTACATCGATGGTCTACCTGACTCAGTACAAGACATCATTACTGGTAGTAACCCTACCACACTCCGTCAGGCGATCGAGTTAGCAGCGACATTGACTGAGTCACAGGTTAGAAAGGGAAAGCTGCACAAAAAGGGTGACAAGGGTAAGAAGCAGGCATCAGACAAGGAAGATAGCAAGAAAGGTCAAAACAAGAATGGAAAGAATTTTGGTTCCTCAAAGGGTTCTAGGAAGCGAAAGGCTTCCCAAAACTATGCCGTTACTTCACAGGCTCAAGCTGCACCAAATCAGCCTGCGCAACCACTAGCCAAGAAGCCTTATCTTGGCAATGCACCTTTGTGCAACAGGTGTAACGACCATCACCCACCACATCTTCAGTGTCGTCAATGCACCAACTGTGGAAGAAATGGTCATCTTGCTGCCACCTGCCGCATTCCTGCTAACCAGAATCAGGCAGTTCAAAACCAAGCCCGACAAGTTGCCCAGCCTCTTGCTCAGCAACAAGGTCAAGCTGCATGACCTCATTTTTCTCCTGGTTCGTGCTACAATTGTGGGGATCTGACCCACTATAGAAACCGGTGTCCAAGGCTAGCTAACGCAAATCAGAATCAGAATCAGGCTCAGGCTCGAGGTCGAGTCTTCAACATGAATGCACAAGAGGCACAAGCGGACAATGAAGTGGTGAACGGTACGTTCTTTATTAATAATCAGCCTGCATCTGATCTTTTTTATTCGGGTGCTGACAAGAGTTTTGTGTCATTGTCTTTTGAGCCAATGCTTCGCGTGTCTAGAACGAAACTAGGAAAACCTTTGACAGTAGAAGTTGCTAGTGGTGAACCCATTGTTCTTGATTCTGTTCTTCGCAACTGCCAGTTGAATCTTAACAACCATCTTTTTCCTGTCGACCTCACGCCTATGCAACTTGGAAGCTTCGACGTTATTGTGGGTATGGATTGGTTAGCCAAGCATCGCGCAGAGGTAGTTTGTTTTGAGAAGATTGTTCGTGTGCCGCTTCCGACAGGTGAGATCCTACAGGTTCATGGTGAGAAACCTGCTGGTGGTCTCAAACTCATGTCTTGTTTTAAAGCTCGGAAGTATCTGCGAAAGAACTATGTGGCCTTTTTGGCACATGTTACCGCAGATAAAGGCAAAGGTAAGTCTATCCAAGATATTCCTGTTGTTCGGGATTATTCTGAAGTATTCCCTGAAGATTTACCTGGTCTACCTCCAGCACGCCAAGTCGAGTTCCGTATTGATCTCATACCTGGTACAAATCCCATTGCCAGAGCTCCATATCGTCTTGCACCGTCTGAGATGCAAGAGTTATCTAAGCAGCTTCAGGAGCTCTCTGACAAAGGTTTTATCCGTCCTAGCTTTTCACCTTGGGGTGCTCCCGTTCTTTTTGTCAAGAAGAAGGATGGATCATTTAGGATGTGTATCGATTACCGTGAGCTTAACAAGCTTACCATCAAAAATCGATATCCCCTACCTCGCATCGATGATCTCTTTGATCAGTTACAGGGCACTTCTTATTTTTCAAAGATTGATCTGCGATCTGGATATCACCAACTTCGTGTGCATGAAGAAGATATTCCCAAGACAGCGTTCCGCACTCGTTATGGGCATTACGAGTTCACAGTCATGCCATTCGGTTTGACTAATGTTCCTGCTGTTTTCATGGACTTAATGAATAGGGTCTGCAAGCCTTATTTGGATCAGTTCGTCATTGTTTTTATTGACGACATCTTGATTTATTCTAAGACGCGAGCTGATCACGAGCAACATCTTCGTCTTACTCTGGAACTCCTAAAGAAAGAGCAAATTTTCGCCAAATTCTCCAAGTGTGAATTCTGGCTTAAAGAGGTTCAATTCATAGGACATATTATCAACGAACAAGGTATTCATGTAGATCCCTCCAAGATCAGTGCGATTAAGGATTGGGATACGCCTACTACTCCTACTGAGGTTCGTTCTTTTCTTGGTCTAGCGGGTTATTACCGCCGCTTCATTGAAAATTTCTCAAAGATTGCAGTTCCTCTAACTGCTCTAACTCAGAAGAACAAGCCCTTTGATTGGGGATTTAAGCAAGAGGAAGCGTTTCTGACTTTGAAACAAAAACTTTGCGACGCGCCTGTTCTAACTTTGCCTGAGGGCAATGATGATTTTGTCGTTTATTGCGATGCATCTAAATTGGGTCTTGGTTGTGTTCTGATGCAAAGGAACAAAGTCATAGCATATGCATCGAGGCAGTTGAAGATACATGAGAAAAACTACACCACTCATGATCTTGAGTTGGGTGCAGTAGTCTTCGCTCTTAAGATCTGGAGACACTATTTATACGGTACAAAATGTGTGGTTTTCACGGACCACAAAAGTCTTCAGCATATCTTCAACCAGAAAGAACTTAACATGAGGCAACGACATTGGGTCGAGCTTCTAAACGACTATGACTGCGAAATTCGCTACCATCCTGGTAAGGCGAATGTCGTAGCGGATGCATTGAGTCGTAAGGAACGTACTAAGCTTCATTGTATTCATGTTCAATCTGTTATTCAAGCTCGATCCGATATCCAAGCCCGCATTTCTCAGGCTCAACAATCTTGTGTTTCACAAGGTTTGATGGGAAAGGAGTTTCCCTATCACATAACACCTGATCTCGAACTGAAGGACAATGGATCGTATTACTTCATGGACCGTTTGTGGGTCCCAAGCCAAGATAACCTTCGCACATTGCTTATGGATGAAGCCCATAAGTCTCGTTATTTTGTTCATCCTGGCTCAAATAAGTTGTATAAAGATCTTCGTATTCAGTATTGGTGGCCTGGTATGAAGAAAGACATTGCCTTATACGTATCAAAATGCCTTACTTGTCTTAAGGTTAAGGCTGAACATCAACGTCCTTCGGGTTTATTGGTGCAACCAGAGATCCCAGTTTGGAAATGGGAAAACATTACTATGGATCTCATTACTAAACTTCTGCGCACAAAGAAAGGTCATGATGCCATCTGGGTAGTCGTTGATCGTCTTACTAAGTCAGCGCATTTCTTGCCAATTCGTGAGGATTTTTCTGCTGACAAACTTGCAAAAATCTATGTGGATGAAATTGTAGCTCAACATGGTGTTCCTTTGAACATCATTTCTGACAGAGATGCTCGTTTCACTTCTCATTTTTGGAGAACCATGCAATCTGCTATGGGGACCCAACTTAATCTGAGCACAGCTTATCATCCGCAAACGGATGGTCAATCTGAGAGAACAATCCAGACTCTGGAGGATATGCTTAGAGCTTGTGTGATCGATTTTGGTGGTAGTTGGGATTCACATCTTCCGTTGACTGAATTCTCCTACAACAACAGTTATCACTCCAGCATCAACATGGCTCCTTTCGAGGCTCTCTATGGTCGAAAATGTCGTTCACCAATCTACTAGAATGAGATCGGCGAGGCTCAGCTTACTGGACCTGCCCTCATTTTAGAGACAACTGACAAGATTAAGAAAGTTCGTGATAACCTTCAGACAGCTAGAAGCCGTCAAAAGAGTTACGCGGACCCAAAACGCAAGCCTTTGGAATTTCAAGTCGGTGATCGAGTATTACTTAAGGTCTCACCTTGGAAAGGTGTGATCAGATTTGGAAAGAAAGGAAAACTTGCACCTAGATACGTTGGACCATTCAAGATCGTCGAAAGAATCGGTAAGGTAGCCTACAGACTTGAGTTACCTCCTGAACTTGGAAATGTTCATCCAACTTTTCACGTGTCCAATCTCAAGAGGTGTTTAGCTGATGAGAACCTCCACATACCGCTTGACGAAATTCGTGTTGACAAAACACTGAAATTTGTTGAGAAGCCAGTGGAAATCATGGAACGTGAAGTCAAGTGGCTTAAACGCAAGCGCATTCCTTTGGTCAAGGTTCGCTGGGAAGCTAAACGTGGACCCGAGTTTACTTGGGAACGCGAAGATCAAATGAAGGCGAAATATCCGCATCTTTTTCCATGAGTTTCCTCAAAATAAATTTCGGGGCGAAATTTCCACAAGTAGGGGAGACTGCAACATTTGTGCTTGTAATCATTGTGAATAGTTCAATTATCAATAAAACAATGTTATTTGATCCTAATGTTTGTTTGGTTGTGTTTTACATTTTTCATGTTTTGACTTTTATTCAATTTCAAACTCTATATCACTTTCTGGAGAGTTATACGCAAACTGGTGCGTAAACGTAATCAGTTTAATGCGACAAATACTCCGGAACATCAACATATACTTAACATACCTTAAATAACCTTTACATAACTTAGAAATAAGTTTTGAAGGCTTTGGTATGGCAAAAACAAGTTAATTCGCCAACAGGGACTAAACTTGACAAACTGCGAAAGTATACCAATTTGAACTATAACAGACATTCCGGAACATGACCATAAGTTAAACATACCATAAATATCCTTTACAAAGCTTAGAAATAGGCTTTGAGGGGTTCGGTGTGCTAAAATAAACTTTTGGGTCATTCAGGGACTAAAAGTGCCAAAAAGTGCGTAAGTTTGCACTTTCGCGCATAACTTACGTTCTGAATACATCCGGACATCCAAAAAATTTATGTAAGCACTAAAATATTTTATTTTAGTGTTTGGCTTGAGAAAAATCCATTCGTCGCGTCATTTGGATCGTTTTTCGCGCTTATGCGCATTCCGTCGTAATTAAGCGATCATCGCTATCGTACGACCAAACGAACCAACATCTGACATATTTTTGAGCATTTTTCATGTCCACAATGTTTAGGCATCATTTTAGGGCATTAAAGTTGGCTTTACGGGCCTTAGAAGTGTTAGAAATGGCCTTAAAACATAACAGGGACCTAAACTGTCATTTCTGAAAGTTGTTTACTGATCAGACAGGCCAGGCGGCCCGCGTAAACCCAAGGTGATACCTTACACAGCCCGCGTCAGACTCCCAGACCAGATTCAATGTTTAAACAGCCTGTTATCAGCTGTTATGCACTCCTAATCCTCTTGCACATGGTATTTCTCAATACTAGGGACTCAAATGGTTTTGTAAAACCATGTTCTTGAGGTGTATGGCCAAGATCAAAGCACGGTTTCCAAGAAACGATCTTAACGGCTCTCCAAACACTATAAATACCCACCTCAACTTCATTCATTCCTCACAAGAATCTGATCTTAGAAGCTCTAAGTTGAAACCATTGTTTCATACCTGAGCTACTTGGATCAATATTAGCATTTGGGGACCCTTTGTAAGTGTTCCTTCGTTCTTTTATTGCTTTTCGAGTCCGAAAGTCAAACTTTGTTTGACTTTCTGCATTGACTAGTTTATGGTCAATGCGAAGTTCGTTTGAACTTCATAACGTGAGCGTAATCACGATGGTCTAGTCCCTAGTGACTATACCTACTGATTACCACGTTATCTTGGCTCAGTGACGAGTCGTAGTTTCGGCCAAAATGCGTGTTATTGCGTATTTTGTAACCAAACGACTCTTAGGTATCAAAACCGTTTGTTTTGATACCAAACTTATTTTCTAACTTAGTTAAGCATGTTTCAACATGCTTAGCTCGTCACTTTTAGTTTTGTGCTTGTCTAGGGTCGTAAGGGTAAGCGATCTAATCAATCGCTTATGCTTTCGAACCCGACCCATTTGGTCGATCATTAGGATCCGACCAAATACCTTAGGTGACCATAGTGTATAGGGAATAACCTTCCGAGGGTATACCTTATGGTCGCTTCGTTTAAATAGTTGTATGATAGGTAGTTTATATGCCTTAGGTAAATTACCAAAATACCCCTTTGATGCCAAAATTCATTTTAAACATATGTAACATAACCTATGACCTCTAAACTTATTTATCAACAATATTAAACATGTTAAGGCATATTCTACTTGTCATAGGACTAGTTAGGCGGTTTGAACGCGTTTTACGCGAACGACGCGTTAAAGTAGCATAAGCTACCTAAACGGGTCGTAATGGGTCGTAAGCACTTAGGCTAGGTTTCATTTAGTATGTAGGCTTTGTTAAACCATACTACATGAGTTCCCATACTCATTTGGTTTACGAGCCCTCATTCTATCCGATCCTCCGATATAGGTCCGGTTTATTAACATAGTTACCTATATTAGGTGCCGTTTGATTCCGTGATCTCTAGCATTGCTTGGTGGTTATCTTGGGACTTCTGAGCAATCTCAAGTGAGTACATAGACCCCTCTTTTACTGTTTTCCAAACTGTTTTGGGGTGAAACACATGTGCCTACTTGTTACTTTCATGCTTTCCATGTTTTCACATCATATACCTACTATGTTCGTTAGTACATTATAGTACATGATTTAATTACATTTCATGCTATGTATGCCCATTGTGTGCGTACTTAGTACATTGTTTTACTTTACATTTCTGCTATGTATGTTGACTGATAGCATGCTAGCACATTGATTTACATGACTTTTCTGCTTAGTATGTTAACTTAGCATACTTAGTACATTGTTTTCCTATGACATGTATACAATTGCTATAACATTTGATTTGCATAAACGAGACTCATATACATTCATTAACATTAGCTACGTCGCTCGGTAGTAAGTAGTGGTACCATAGGACTTGACAAATCCCATTCCTGACATCTCGGGTTTGTTTGGATGTAAGGAATGACTGAATCCGAAAACATTTCTTTTGATAACCTTGACTAAAAGGGTTATCCGACTGTCTCAAGGCTTGAATGTATGCGTTAACTTACCACATAAATGTTTGTATCAATGTAACATGCATTACTTTGCAAAACATAACTTTTTGATATATTCAAAATACTTTGTTTTGTACATTTCTACATTTGGATTATGTGACAATACTTTACTTACAATACATAACATTTGTTACACATTACTTGACTACTTTTGGACTATAAACATTTGACATGGCTTATACAAGGACTTTTTGACAATTGGTTTTAACATGGACTTTATACATTGGTGGTTTGTTTAAGTGATTTAAAGTAACGAGGCGTGGTAATATGATACAAGCATGGTGAATACGTCACTGGTACTTCCTATATATAAGTGTTTGTATGGTATTACATATCGTAGCGTTATTTGAATCATTTCATATTGAGACATATAACATTTTATACAAATAACATATCTTTCACAAGACATTGCTTTACAAACAACTTATTTTATACAACTCATTTTACTGGTTATACATTTAACCACACATTATTCTTTTATTTATACATATCATTCGATCTTATCGCTTTTTAAATGATTTACAAAACAAAACAATTTACAAGGTTCATGACTGACTTTTGCTAAACAACTTTTTCTTAAACTTAAGTCATGAATCCTATTTTCACAAAACCTATGTATCTCACGGGCATTTTTATGCTGACGTACCTATTTTCACATGTGTTTTCAGGAGCTTTTGCGTAGGACGATGATCGTGACACTAGGGCGGACCTGTGCCTTAGAGACTTAAAATGAAGATAGACTTAGTTTAATTATGTTATAAACTCTTTGATTCCTATTTAAAACAATGTAACCCTTATGTTGATAAATAAAATACAACTTTGTATGCCATGGTTATGAAATAATTAATTCTGTTACAACACTCCCCGACGTTTTCCGCCACGTTTTGTATGTTAAACGTGGTCGGGGTGTGACATTTAAAACCATTTTGGCATATAAGACTTATCACCAACTGATATAACCTATTAAATTAAGTTGTTTTACTGATTATTTCAGACCCGAGTCTCAAAATTAAAAATTAATCTCTTTTATAATCTTTAAAATGACCAAATTACCCCTACGGTTTTAAATTGAGATTAAACTCGTTTCGGGCATAATGGAAGGTATCCTAATGATATCACAACATATTTAAGGCGTATTAACTTAGGAAACATGTATATGACTCTTATGGTTACCCGTTACGCATGTTTCGCGTTCGGATCGGTTTATGTAACTAGTTTGCATAAATTAACCGAAACGGGTCAAACCTTATCATTTTCTTTCAAAATCCAGAATGTGTTTAGTTTACCCATATTATACAAGTCTCTAAACTTGTCGGGTCTAAATCACATTCTTTTCCGGTGTTCGCTTAATCATGCGTTTGAACCGTAAACCTTTCCTTAAAACTAACCGGTCTAAGTTACGACTTAAATAAGACCCGTTCGGAATCTAATAGGTTAATAAAACCTTCGTTCCAGATTGAGAGCCCCAGTAGAAGTACTTGTGCTTGCTGATTAGAATATACGGCTGAGTATAAATTTGCATTTGCTAGCTCAGGTAAATACTTTTAACTTATTTTCCCTATACGGGCTTGGGATACGGTATTATAATAATACCGCTTGGTCGGGTATTGAATGTTTAGTCGTACTGTGATTAAATAATTGAGGTAACCCGCTTTAATTTGTATTGTTTGAAATAAAAGCCTTTAGGGGTTAATGACCATGTCCCGGATATCCTTGACATCATTGTATTATAAAATGGTCACGTCTTAAGCACGGGGTGTAGGCATACACCTGATAGTCGCTTAAGGGAAACGGTATCTCACTCTCTTGTGGGCCTATACTTGTGGCGTGTCTGTTAATCTTGACTCGGTTTCTACATCGGGCCCTGAACGTACAACGAACATGTAAATCTGTATACAAGATTATTTATATAATTGTCCCAAGTTATAAAAGATATTTTTGTGCCTGGTGCATCTAAATCAATTCTCTTAAACTCTTTTTAAAATGAGTCGGTTAATTGTATTTACCAGTGTAAACTGACGTATTTTCCAAAAAGGTTAAGTGACAAGTACTGAACGTAATTGGCTGGAAGCTCAGGGCGTTAATAAGGAATCTTGCAAGTTCTAGACGTCTAAAGTCTGTTGAACAATGTTTATGTTTTAAGATCCGCCTGTGGATCCTTTACTTTCCGTTGTAATACTTTGATGTTACTTTATATTCGGATTGTAATATATTCACCTTTTTCTTCCGCTGTGGATTTATATATTGTGTTGTTTGACTATGATGATATCAACTACGTCACGATACTCTCCACCGGGCCCACCGGTAATACGTGGAAATATCGGGGTGTGACAGGTTGGTATCATAGCCAACATTGAGTGAATTAAACACTAGTCTTTTGTGTTTAATCTCAGTGACACAGTAGCACATTCCTTGACTTTCTGAGTCTAGACTTAACATAGGAGTACTCTCAACCCTAATCTGAAAACTATTGCTTCCGAATTTATATATTTTGAATATGTCTCCAATCAAGGAAACCGAAATGGAAATTCTCCACATCCGGAGCTTTGAATTGCCGAGCTTCGTACCGCGGCTAGAGTGCAACGTGCAACCAAGGAGAAAGCATTCAGAAGTAAAGTAAAGAAGAAAACTCCTTTTTGCTGAAATTCGTTTCCTTAAGTAGTCCTTATAAGGACATGTTTATCTTCTAGTCCCTTCATGGACAACATTAATTCCTTCAAGTCCCGTTTATGGCAATTCTGTACTTCTTTTAAAATATTTTATCCAAATTTCATTTTATAAATGGAATAAATCAAATTATTATTCCTTTTCATAATTGATCTACCAGTATATGTATTGAAAGAATCTTAAAGGGGTAAAACCTAGCTTGAATGTCATTAAAGACCTAGCTGTAATGGTAAAACCTGTTTAAAAGAGATTCAGATTCTTGTTAACATCCGAAAACATGTTAACACTCCTGACAACAGTGATACGATAAAATCACACTTGTCATCTTTATATTGGGAAATTCCAAACCCTTATCTAGCCTAGTAATTTAGAATCATGGCTTAAATCATCAAATGAAGATGGTCATATAATAAACATCCATTAGTGATGAAGTGCCTACGGGCCAAACTTGTTGTCCGATAATAAAACGACAGTGGTGGTCTTTGACCCCCGTCTAAAGATGTTGGACTACGTCCAAGCATAATAATTTGTAGAGTAAACTGCCATTTTGGTCCCTGTGGTTTGGCCAGTTTTGCCACTTTAGTCCAAATCTCAAACTTATTACATCTGGGTCCCTGTGGTTTGCATTTTGTTGCCATTTTAGTCCAAAATTCAAAAATCCTCTATTTTGACCGTTGAAAACTGATTATTTTGTCCTTTAGTGCAGGGGCATTTTGGTCCATGTTAATTTATTATAACATTTCAATAATTAACAACATCATCTTCAAGAAGATCATCAAACTTCATCATCAAAACCCAGAAAATCCAGAAAATCAAGAACATCATCTTCAAGAACATCATCAAACTTCATCATCAAAACCCAGAAAATACAGAAAATCAAGAACATCATCTTCAAGAAAATCAAGAACCCAGAACAAAACCAGAAACCATCACAAAAATCAAAATACAGACAACAACAAATCAAAACAAAAACCGATTTGTAAAAAGAAACGAGGCTCCAACAACAAATCAAAACAAAAACCGATTTGTAAAAAGAAACGAGGCTCAGATCTGTATCTTCAAGAACATCATCATCAAAACCCAGAAAATCCAGAAAATCAAGAACATCATCTTCAAGAAAATCAAGAACCCAGAACAAAACCAGAAACCATCACAAAAATCAAAATACAGACAACAACAAATCAAAACTGCCATGGCTGCAAACAGAGGTTGCAAGCGCACTTGCCCTCCTCCGATTCTGCCACGCCAAGCTGCGAAAAATCTCAAATGTTGACCCAATTTTGACTCGGATTAGGTGAAATCATCACAGCCTCGTGGTGAATAAAAGGACTGGGTTCACAGATCATCATCCATCACAAAATCACAGATCAACACCCACCAACACCCGAAACCCACCACCACCAACGAACACCTCCACCACCGGGCAGGCCACCACTACCGCCGCCCGGGGCTCTGACCGCGTGCCTGTTGAAGAATGAGCCACATCAGCCTCGTCGCCCCCTGCTGCTTAACACCGCCATAACCATTAAGATCCACCACCGCCGTAACCACCACATCAGCAAACATTAACATCATGCCCCTAATTTTGCATCAAACCCATTAACGGAGAAAGAGATGAGAGAGACGGGGTGAGAGGAGAGAGACGAAGGAGAGAAAGAGACACGACGTCACCGGCGACCAACGCCGTCAGCGGCGACGATGACGGTGGTGTTCCGTTTTTTCAACAGGTTCCGACTCCACTCCCCTTCTATTTTGACTTTCCTTAAGTTTTCAAGCAAAAACCGGCAGATGATGTGACTTTTCTGTTTTCCGGCGACGTGGTGGTGGTGTTGGACGACGGCGGCGTTCACGGCAGTGGCGGTGATGGGTGGTGCTTGGAGAGAGAAAGAGAGAGAGTGTGTTGTCAATGATGATGATGAAGATGAGCTGTATGTGTGTATATTAATATATATATATATATATATTAATTTTAGAATTAAGAAAATGTTAAATGAAAAGCAAAATGACCAAAATGCCCCTGAACTAAAAGACAAAATAGGAGGTTGCAACAGTAAAAAAATAGGGTTTTTGAAATTTGGACTAAAATGGCAACAAAATGCAAACCACAGGGACCCAGATGTAATAAGTTTGAGATTTGGACTAAAGTGGCAAAACTAGCCAAACCACAGGGACCAAAATGGCAGTTTACTCTAATTTGTATGATCAATGCGATATTGACTAATATCATCAAATGAAGATGATCACATTATAAACATCCATAAGTGATGAAATGCCTACGGGCCATACTTATTGTCCTAAGGGACAAAAGACAGTTGAAGTCTTTGGCTCTCTGTCAAGAAAAGGTAATGAAATATGTTCAAACCTTAATGCCTCGATTCTCTGAAATCATGGCTTATAAATTTAAAACTGTCCTTGTGACTAGGCCTTTTTCGCCACTTTAATATCCTTAATGTTTTATAACTAGGATAAATTATAATGAAAATACTAATTAAATATAACTAACAAATTAACCAATATGGTTTATATTACCATGGTTGATGAATCGTCAAAAATGATGATTCCATAATAACCTCTGAATAAATCATTGTTAATATTTATGTAGCAATCAAGCTACATGGCTGGATCAGAGGAGGCTAACAGCCATCCGAGGGAAAATAATGATGCTCCTAGAGTTAATATAACTGGCGCGGAACTGCAGGCATTAATAGATAATGCCGTTACACAAGCTCTCGACAGACAGTATGATGAATCAAGTGATACACACTCTAAGACTCTATATGTGGCTCGTAGTAAGCCCCTTTCTAAATCACATGAGTCAAGGGAAGACGATGTTCGTAACTCGTCAAATCAAAGGAGTGTTCCCTCTAGACAGGTGGTGCTTCATCAAGAGGCACCAGTTAAGACCTGCTCATATAAATATTTTGTCTCCTGTAAGCCCAGAGACTTTACAGGAGAAAAAGGGGCCATCGATTTCATGACATGGCTCGATGAGATGGACACCGTTGTTGACATTAGTGGATGTGTAGAGCAAGACATTGTGAAGTTTGTTTCACAATCTTTTAAAGGAGAAGCTCTAGCTTGGTGGAGGTCACTGATCCAAGCTACGGGGAAGATCCCTTTGTACAACATGACTTGGGATCAGTTCGTTGCTCTTATCAAAGAAAATTACTGTCCTCAACATGAAGTTGAGAAAATTGAGACTGAATTCTTGACATTAGTCATGGAGAACTTAGATTGTCAAGCATACCTTACAAGTTTCAATACCATGTCTCGATTGGTTCCTTACTTGATCACACCGGAACCAAAGCGAATAGCTCGCTTTATTGGGGGTCTAGCCCCAGAAATAAAGGCAAGTGTGAAAGCATCGAGGCCTACTACATTCAGGTCAGCGACAGATCTGTCGCTATCTCTCACACTCGATGTGGTCAGAAACAAGGCTGCCAAGGCCTCTAAAGATGGAAAGCGTGAAAGGGAGGATGAGAATTCTCATCGCTCCGATAGGAAGAAAAAGAGGAACTCTGAGGATAAGAAGGGTTCCGGGTTTAAGAAAGGCAACCAGCAGTCGGATGAAAAGACCAGGTGCAAAACCTGTAAGAAATACCACCTTGGGAAATGCAGATTTGAGTCTCAGCCTCTACCCTGTGGAATCTGCAAGTCTAAGGAACATAAAACCTTGGATTGCAAGAAGTTGAAAGATGCAACCTGTTATGGTTGCAATGAGAAGGGGCATATCAAGACTAACTGCCCTAGGAATCAGAAGAAGCCTGAAGAGGCCAAGAAAACAAACGCATTAGTCTTCCAGATGAACGCCCATGAGATGGTGCAGAATGATAACTATATAGCAGGTACCTTTCCTTATCAAGCAGTTTATGCAGAAATTTATTTGATACTGGCACATATGATTCTATAAGGAACGATAAATGTTGAGAACTGTTGTCTCCGCCTGATTAGGACTCCGGTCATCTAATGCGAGGTAGAAATTGGCCGTTGATACTTTAGAAAATGCTCCAACAAATCCTAGATTGATATTTTATATCTATTAGGAATCACTCTTTTCTGATACCCTCATGGCAAGCTTTCAAGCTATCCAAATTCATCAGTATAATAAAGACAGATGTGACATTTTGATCCCCTGTCAAAAAGATGATGGATTAGGTCCAAACCTTAAATGCCATTGATAGTCTTTTGTGACCTAGGCTAAATATAATGGATATATATTAAATGACATTCATTAAGAATGTTAGTACTATATTAGCCTGTATGGTCTATTGATACCATGGTTAGTATATGTTAAGGCCACTAGGATGATGAATAGCAGTTGTTGGATTGCAACTAACAAATCGTTTTATTAGTGTTAGGAACCAAATATCGAGTATGACAAACTCAGATAAGACGGCCGTTGATCGTGTTATGAATGATGCGACACATGCCAATGATGCTACAATTGTGAACCTTAGAATTTCCAAAGATGTTCTTCAAACTATGATAGACGCAGCTGTTGGAAAAGCTGTGAAGAAGGCTGTGAAAAAGTTCAAGGAGCCCCATGCTACTCGCTCCAAATTTTATCTAGGACCACATTTCCTTACTCATAAGGAGGATCTTGTTCGTACCTCAAATGCAAAAGATGAGCTAAAAAGGAAGAGGGAGGAAGATAACTCCCAGAGCTCTAAGAAGAAGAACAAACAAAAGCCCAACCAGAAACCAGTATGCAAGACCTGCAAGAAGCGCCATTATGGGAAATGCAGGTACGAATCAAAAGCCCAATCACAGCCTAGGGCTTGTGGGATCTGCAAATCTAGTGAGCATAAAACATTGGAATGCCAGGAGATAGGAGGTGCGACTTGTTACAACTGTAACGAGAAAGGGCATATCAAATCAAATTGCCCAAATTATACTAAGAAGCTTAAAGGAGATAAGAAGACCAACGCTAAGGTCTCTCAGATGGATGCAAAAGAGGTCATACAAGATGACAAAATTATAACCGGTACGTCATTGTGGAATAAATTTTGTTAGTTATGCCTGTTAGAACCCTAAGCACAAAATATGAAGTAGAATAAAACGCTAAGAATTCTGCTTTGAATCGGATACCAATCAATCCTTCGTAAGTTGTAAGTATATTAGACTTTTAAAAATCTATCATAAGAATCCTAGACATTAAGTGTAAGGTAAACTTACAGATAGAAAATTCATAGGAACCATTCCTTCTATTCATGTCAGAAATCTTCAATCATAAAGTCCTAATGTACCCTCTCTCCAGGTAAAGTACATCATCACATGAAATTGATATCTCTTTGATCTCTATTGATTTCGAATACCAAATGGTATGACAAAAGCGCCATATGAGGATTGGTGTATCTTAATATGTTCCATAGATTGCTTCCATGCCTGATCAGTATAGAGGTTTAATGCATGGAACCGCAAGGATATCCCAATGGTCATATGGTACTAAAGTCAGCTAATGGTATTCAAAGAAGATATCTAGAAAATAGAATTTCCAAATAAATGTTTCCTGGTAAAGGAATCTGTGGACTCATAGCATAAATGTGTCACTCCTTTGGCACAAGCGAGGATGGATGAACTGGAGCCTGAGAGTGGAAAATCTCTGTAACCTCCTTGTATCTTGATTATCTTCTCCTAAGACTACCCTGTTTACCTCCCGAGAGGCAAGTAGAGTTAAGATTAACATACCGCTTTGGGTTAGAGTGTTGTAAGAACTCCCTGTTGATTATGGAATAATCGAAACCCTGATTAAGTGAATTTTAAGATAGGAGATTCATATAGCCTAACTCAATATTCCGAGAGTTTGATATTGTTAGATAAGAAAGACGGTTCATTTTGCTTATGCATTCATTACCGTAACCCTATTTAGACAACGATTAAGAATCGCCATCAACTACTCAGGATCGTCGAGTTTTTTTCAACTAGCTATAAGGATTAGCTATTCCTTAAGAATAGTTTTAAGCAATGGTTGGGATAAGCTTTTCTATAATAATTGATATGTAAGTATTAAGGCTGCTCCTTGGGAGACCTTGTATGGATGGAATGCTAAGCATCTATTATTAGATAGAGAATTGGTAAGTCCAATTATCAGGATCTGAAAGTTGCCTTGGAAATAACAAATAAGATCATACAAATCCATAAGCGACTGTAAGTTGCCAGTATACGGCAGGAAATCAAGGATTTATGAAAATAGCAAACCTCCTAAGTTCTTGTTAAAAGATAAGGTTCAACAAAAGATAACACCCTAGAAGGGTGTGCTAAGTTGTAATTTTCAGGTTAGTTAAGCTCTGAATATATAAAGTCATTCGAAAGATTCGAATGTATCAAGATTAAATAGCTTACGAGCTAAGACCTAATTAAGGAGCTTGGTGGAACGCGCAATGTGACCCACACTAATGATTTAACGACGTGTCACCAATAAGTCGAAAAGCACTATCACAAAATGATATGCAGATTTATGATATGATGAGCAACCTGTGTCGATTGAGAATCGACAGGTTAAGGAGCTCCAAAAGAAAGTATGCACCTATTGTATAGGTCAACTGGGATACCCTTAGAGGCCCAAATATACTATGGAAGTTAAATCCATGATACGACAGAAAGTACTTCCTTTACTTTAAGCAAATCTCGAGGTCGAGATTTCTTTTAAGGGGGTGTAACACCTCGTAAAATCACGTCAAATAATGTATTGACACGTGTAATAAACCCTAATAAAGTCAAACCTTGAATTTAAGGGACTAATTTTTCGAAAAATCGAAAAACTTTGATTATGAAAGAACTGGAAGTATTATCATACCTAAAATAAGTTTCTAAATAACCTTTTACGGTTTTATATTCACAAATGAGCCACTTGTTAATCAAGTGTAGCCGTTTGTGTAATTAATTGAAAGTTTGCGCAATAAAGGGTTAAAAGCGTCAACATGTTAATTCTTACCTCTGAGTGACCTTTTAACAAACCTAGAGCCTCATGATATTTTATTATACTCTCGGGAATACCAATCGTTGGTCGTCCAAGGCTTCTATGCCTATAAATGAGGTTACGCGCAACTTTGCAAGTTAGAGGGACTAAAAGTGTCAATATGTTTAAATTATACCTCTGAATGGCCTTTGGGAGAACCCGAAGCATTATGTTGTTTAATAATACTTTCAATAATGCCTAATATGGATTAGATAAGGCTTCAGTGCCATTAAACAATGATATGCGCAAGTTTGCGCATTAGAAGGACTAATTGCGTCAAACTGCAAAAGTATGTCGATTCATATGTATCGGACCTTCCAGAATATGATCATAAGTTAATCATACCCTATTTATCCTTTACATAGCTTAGATATAGGCTTAGAGGTGTTTGGTGCGCAAAAATAAACTTTTAAGTCATGCAGGGACTAAAAGTGTCAAAAAGTGCACAAGTTTGCGTTTACGCGCATATCTTACATTCTGAATATCCCCGGACACCCAAAAATTTATGTAAGCACTAAAATATTTTATTTTACTGTTTGTCTTGATAAAATTCCATTCGTCGCGTCGTTTGGATTGTTTTTCGCGTCCATCCGTGTTTCGTCGTAATTAGCCGAACAACGAGACCGTACGACCAAACGAACCGACATCCGACATATTTTTGAGCATGTTTCATGTTCCCTATGCTTAGGAATCATGGTAGAGCCCTAAAAATGGTTTAACGGACCTTAGATGTGTCGGAAATGGCATTTGGAAGTACAGGGGCTAAACCTGACAACATTGGAAACTTTGTTTGGCTGACCAGGTCCTTACGGACCGTATGCTCAGGACCTTACGGTCCGTAAGCAGGAGCCAGATGCAGAAAATCGATCTGTTGGCTGTTCAGCCCATGTAAACGACATACATTGCCCTTTATCACCTCCATGAGCTGCCTAAACTAATTCTTAGGCCTTAGGCACACTTGTTAATCATCAGGGATCATGTATAGCCTTGGTTGTCATGATCTTGATGGATCAAGAACACTATATAAAGCCCCACTTTGTTGCAACTTTGATCATTCACTCATTCCTTCAATCCTGGTCATTTATGGATCTCAAGGCCTTTCACCAAGCATCTCTAATCGTGCATTAGACCCTGGTAAGTATCATTGACCTTCCTTAATCGAGTTTTGCTTAGTTATTAGCTTAAAAGTCAAACCGTCATAATTAAGGTTTGACTTATCGATTAATCACTAATGGTCCAGTGATTTGTCAAACTTAAGATAGTTATAAGTTGGTATTTATGTGGGTAATAAATCCTTAAAAGGGCACCCTCTGATTCCCGCTCTAACTAGATCAATTTTCGGGTCAAAGATTGTATTAAAAAGTCAACAGGATCTTAATTTTTGAATTAACGCATAATTAGCAATGTAGAAGGTGTGTAACCTATTTGATCACTCATATAACTTGGTAATAAGTATAAGAACTGGTCTAAGCTTGTTTGTTCCGACAATTTTCTGTTCATATAACTTGGTAATAAGTATAAGAACTGGTCTAAGCTTGTTTGTTCCGACAATTTTCTGTTAGGCTCGATTCGGAACCAAAAGTCGCAAAACTTTGACTTTTTCTTTAACTTCAGTTCTGACCCGATTTAGATGGGTTTAGAAATGCCTTAGGGCTTCCTTAGGACCAGGTTACATGTTGGTATAACCCTCTGTGATTGGTTCGTTGTTTGACCAATTCGTTTACATGTTTCCGTTAATTGCTTAATGTTGACCATAATGCCCTTTTGACCATAAAACGAGAATTATGGAAATGTGAGAGGACAATAACCCTTGCTACTGATTTATGAACATGTCCCTAAAGTTTCATATCAGTTCGAGGTCCAGAATAGGAGTTATGCTAAATAGCGCATTTAAGAAGCTTTTTGCCAATTAAACGGCGCAATTAGCATAAAGCCTATCTAAACCCAATTTTTGACACCAAACCTTTTACCCACTGATGTAATATAATATTTTGGGATTTTTGAAAATTTTTAATTATTTTTAACCTGCTCATAACCTAAGGTTATGGCCTTGATCCGGTAAATACCGATTATACCCTTTTCGTTCATAAAATGAGTTTTACATAGTATTTTGACACCAATCCAATTTCCACTGATTTTATATAATAAATAAAGTATTTTGAACTTTATAACCTGATCAGAAAACTCAGATTTCCTGTATAACCCGGAAATCGCTTAAAACGGCTTTTTACGCGTATTAAACACCTAGTATGGGTTTAAAACCATTTTGGCATATAAGACTTATCACCAACTGATATAACCTATTAAATTAAGTTGTTTTACTGATTATTTCAGACCCGAGTCTCAAAATTAAAAATTAATCTCTTTTATAATCTTTAAAATGACCAAATTACCCCTACGTGGCTTAAATTGAGATTAAACTCGTTTCGGGCATAATGGAAGGTATCCTACTGATATCACAACATATTTAAGGCGTATTAACTTAGGAAACATGTATATGACTCTTATGGTTACCCGTTACGCATGTTTCGCGTTCGGATCGGTTTATGTAACTAGTTTGCATAAATTAACCGAAACGGGTCAAACCTTATTATTTTCTTTCAAAATCCAGAATGTGTTTAGTTTACCCATATTATACAAGTCTCCAAACTTGTCGGGTCTAAATCACATTCTTTTCCGGTCTTCGCTTAATCATGCGTTTGAACCGTAAACCTTTCCTTAAAACTAACCGGTCTAAGTTACGACTTAAATAAGACCCGTTAGGAATCTAATAGGTTAATAAAACCTTCGTTCCAGATTGAGAGACCCAGTAGAAGTACTTGTGCTTGCTGATTAGAATATACGGCTGAGTATAAATTTGCATTTGCTAGCTCAGGTAAATACTTTTAACTTATTTTCCCTATACGGGCTTGGGATACGGTATTATAATAATACCGCTTGGTCGGGTATTGAATGTTTAGTCGTATTGTGATTAAATTATTGAGGTAACCCGCTTTAATCTGTATTGTTTGAAATAAAAGCCTTTAGGGGTTAATGACCGTGTCCCGGATATCCTTGACATCATTGTATTATAAAATGGTCACGTCTTAAGCACGGGGTGTAGGCATACACCTGATAGTCGCTTAAGGGAAACGGTATCTCACTCTCTTGTGGACCTATACTTGTGGCGTGTCTGTTAATCTTGACTCGGTTTCTACATCGGGCCCTGAACGTACAACGAACATGTAAATCTGTATACAAGATTATTTATATAATTGTCCCAAGTTATAAAAGATATTTTGTGCCAGGTGCATCTAAATCAATTCTCTTAAACTCTTTTTAAAATGAGTCGGTTAATTGTATTTACCAGTGTAAACAGACGTATTTTCCAAAAAGGTTAAGTGACAGGTACTGCACGTAATTAGCTGGAAGCTCAGGGCGTTAATAAGGAATCTTGCAAGTTCTAGGCGTCTAAAGTCTGTTGAACAATGTTTATGTTTTAAGATCCGCCTGTGGATCCTTTACTTTCCGTTGTAATACTTTGATGTTACTTTATATTCGGATTGTAATATATTCACCTTTTGCTTCCGCTGTGCATTTATATATTGTGTTGTTTGACTATGATGATATCAACTACGTCACGATACTCCCCACCGGGCCCACCGGTAATACGTGGAAATATCAGGGTGTGACATAACTCTTGCGAAGACTTGAGCGATAGTCGTCCCTGTGTCGATTGTGCCGTGAAGGACTCCCCATCGACTTCCGTCGATGCATACATAGACCTGAACGATTCGACATACACCTTCTCTAACGAGAGCCCGGATAAGGGTTGGACTTGTCCACCTACATTTAGCATAGGAATCACCCTTTCCGATAACCTCTTGCGTTCTCGTCTAAATCTAGGGCTACTTAGGTATCTCAGGCACTTCGGTGTTGTTCCGTCCAGTAAGGAACCACCCGATCCGGATAAATTCCTTAAAAATAGACAAAACTTCATAAACAGCTTCTAGACACGGGGTCGTGTCTAGGTCAGCACGCCCCCGTGTCCACCAAAAGATTCTCGTTTGACTTTCGGTCAGAATACGGACAAAAAGTGTCAGAATCTCGTCTGCACACGGGGCCGTGTCCAGCCTACACGGGGCCGTGTCCAGTGTGCTGTCGTTTTCTATAAATGCAGCAAGATTCCTGCACATTTGGACCATTCCAAAGACAGAGATCTGGTGGGATCTTCACACATACCATCCTAGGTATATTCTAAAGAAGGTTCTCAACAACCATCTTGTCTTTTCTACTTTTGTCCATTGCCTTCTTCTTCATTTTTTCCTCAACACCTCCATTAGAGCTTGAAATCACCATAGCCTTGAATCGAGAGAAATAGTGTCGGAAAGTGACTTGAGAGCGTTTGGTCAGATGAAGCTGTCACATCAGTGACAGTGACGTGTACGGTAGTATTTATAGGGTGGTGTCACAACCCCCGTCCCCTATACTACCCAAGAACGGGCGGCCGCGGCCAGTTTTAGTGGTATCGGTGTTTATCATTTTGGCAGCGGAATCACATCAGGATCGTAGTTAGGAAATATTTTATCAGAGTAAAATACCAGACTTTCATAATATTAAACACGTGGGAAAATCCTAAGTTTTAATTACACACATTTTCATAGGGATAAACCCTATTTTATTTAATAAAACATCTCTTTATTTTAGGTAACGTTATAGCCACTTTTTCCAAGCCTTCAGTGCTGTCCAGCTGGCTTCTATTTGGCTTTCACATTTTGTTACCTGAAATGCGTTTAAAAACATTTTGTCAGTGGGAAATACTGGTGAGTGAATCTCAGTTTAATCAAGTTAAGTAAAACCATTGTACAGTATTGAGGGCGGTCGCGTAATTACATTTGTTCCCATCTACTTTAATTACCACCCACGGTACTGTCAACCCGACTTGTGGTCATGTTACTACTTACAATGTAGTAAAAAAATTTGTATACAAAACCCCAACATACCGACGATAATTGTAGAATACAAATACGCAATCACTGTTTAATATAATATTTAATTAAGTGAGGTTTTGTAAAAACAATTTGCAAAAAGAAGATTACTCACATTGCTGGTGATTATCTATAATTTACACAAATGCACACGTGTTAGTATAATAACCCAATATTTACATTAGTAATACCCTCCCCGAGACGGCATTCCAAATACTACGTCGGGCAGAACCTCGACAGCCGTTACGGAACCCTGGATCGATCGGGCAGCGTATCTAATACGTAACCAGGGTTTATAATACTTACAACGAAGCAGAACTTCGTTATTTAGGGGGGGGGTATTATGCCCGGGTATAGTGCCTACTATATAGAAATTGAGAGAGAAATGAAACTTTTGAACGACGGAAACTGAAAGCCTGAGCTCCCAATTTATAGGGCTGCTTTGCAGTCCCTCGCGCCCCGCGACGGAGACAGGAGGGGTCGTCGCTCCCCGCGACGTAGGGTGCCTAGGCTGTAGCCTTGTCCGGTCATGGGGTAGGCTCAACACGCGTGAAGACACGTGGCGGCTCCGGGTACAGCCCCGTAGCCAGACTCTCGCGGCCCGCGAAGACTCAGGTGTAGGCTGTCGCGCCCCGCGATAGACTTATTTTTATTGTTTTTATTTTATTTTTAATTATATAAGGTATTTTGGGCTTGGTTTTCACATACGGGGTGTATTTTAGGACGTATTGAGACATTCTAATTATATTAGAGGTGTTGAAGATTATTTTAGGAGGGTTGTTATTATATCCTCCCCACCTTGTTTTAGAGCTCGTCCTCGAGGTCTACTGGAACAGGTGTGGATATTTTCTTGACATTTCTGATTCAAGCTCCCAAGTGTACTCTGGTCCTCTTTTGGAGTCCCATTTCACTTTGACCAGAACTAATCTCTTGTGTTTGAGATTCTTGACTTTCCTCTCTTCGATCTGTAGAGGTCTTTCTATAAATTTTAACTGTTCATTTACCTCTATATCCTTAAGAGGTACTACCAGTGATTCATCAGCTAAGCATTTCTTGAGATTAGATACATGAAATACATCATGTATTCCTGCCATTTCCTCGGGCAGTTGTAGCTGATAGCCTACAAGCCATATTCTTTTAATAATCTCAAAAGGTCCAACATACCTGGGGCTTAGCTTTCCTCTTTTGATGACTCTTACCACTCCTTTCCAGGGAGAAACTTTTAATAACACTTTGTCTCCTACCTGAAATTCCAATGGCTTTCGTCTGTTATCTGCATAACTCTTTTGTCGATCACGTGCTGCTTTCAATCGTTCCTTAACTTGGATGATCTTGTCAGTTATTTCTTGCACTATCTCTGGTCCAGATAGTTGCTTTTCTCCAATTTCTGTCCAACAGACTGGAGTTCGGCACTTTCGTCCGTAGAGTGCTTCAAATGGTGCAGCATTGATACTTGTGTGATAACTGTTATTATAAGAAAATTCTATTAGTGGTAGATGATCGTCCCAATTACCTCCGAAATCAATTACACAAGCTCTAAGCATGTCCTCCATTGTCTGAATTGTCCTTTCACTTTGTCCGTCTGTTTGAGGATGGTAGGCTGTGCTTAGATTCAGCTTGGTTCCCATTGCTTTTTGGAAACTTGCCCAAAAATGAGAGGTAAAACGGCTATCCCTATCAGAAACAATTGATAAAGGAATTCCATGTAATGAAACTATTTCATTTACATATAATTTAGTTAATTGTTCCATACTGAAGGTTTCTTTCATTGGTAGGAAATGAGCTGACTTGGTTAGCCTATCTACAATTACCCAAATTGTATCATTACATTTCCTTGTTTTGGGTAATTTGGTAACAAAATCCATTGTTATCAATTCCCATTTCCACACTGGCATTTATAACTGCTGCAATAAACCTGAGGGTTTCTGGTGTTCAGCTTTAACTTGTGAATAAGTTAAACATTTAGAAACATAAGCCGATATATCCTTTTTCATTCCTATCCACCAAAAATTATTTCTTAGGTCCTGATACATTTTATCATTTCCAGGATGCATCGTATATTTAGACTTATGGGCTTCTTCTAATATACGGTGGCGTAGGTTTCCTAATTTAGGTATCCACATTATTTTCTTATGGAATCTCCAAATTCCATCTGTTCCTTGTTCTAATTCTTTAATCATTCCTTTTAGATTTTCAGTATCTTCCTTGATTACTGATTCTTGGGCCTGTCTAATCTGTTCATTTAAATCTACTTGTAGATTTAATTTAAGAGAACATACTCTTTTTGGCCTTTCATGATACTTTCGACTTAAAGCACCTGCCACTACATTTGTTTTTCCTGCATGATACTGGATATTACAATCATAATCACCAAGAATTTCCATCAACGTCTTTGTCTCATATTCAATTCTTTTTGCCCAAAACATACCTTAAACTCTTATGGTCGGTGAAAATGGTAAACTTACTACCGTAAAGGTAATGTCTCCAAATCTTAAGGGCAAAAATTATAGCTCCTAATTCCAAATCGTGGGTTGAATAATTCTCTTCATGATTCTTAAGTTGTCTAGAGGCATAAGCTATAACCTTTTGACGTTGCATCAATACACATCCATAACCTAACTTAGAAGCGTCACAATAGACTACAAAGTCTCCAGTTCCTTCTGGTAACGCTAGTATGGGTGCATTGGTTAGTCTTTGCTTAAGAATTTTAAAAGCTTCTTCTTGTTTTGGTCCCCATTCAAACTTAACAGATTTACAGGTTAGCTTAGTTAAGGGAATGGCTATTCTAGAAAAATCTCGAATAAATCTTCTATAATAACCGACCAACCCTAAGAAACTTCTAACCTCAGTTGGTGACTCAGGGGTTTTCCACTTGGTAGTATCCTCGATCTTGGTGGGATCCACATGAATTCCTTCGTGATTGACTGAGTCAGCAGGGATACAGTCCTAAATAGCCGGGTTATAGTATTAATAGTAAGAGACTTAGGCAAACATGGCCTTGATTGTCAAGAACTCTTACGATCAATCTTGGATCCCGATATGACTCACACACTCTATGATGGACAATGGATGATGGTGGTGGATGATGGTGTTATGGTGGTGGTGGGTGGTGGGTGAAGTGTGAGAGAGGTGGTGTGCCAAGGGATGATTTGAACTTGAGCCAAGCACTCCTATTTATAGGCTGAACAGAAGCCTGGACACGGCCCCGTGTCCGCTGGACAGGGCCCCGTGTCCACCCTTTTCTCTTTCTTCATTAATTGCTCTTGTCCGCATTAGTTGACCACGCCCCCGTGTCCGCTGGGCACGACCCCGTGTGCAGAAGCATATCTGTACTATCAGATTTGGCAAGATTCTGCGTATCTTTGCGTTGACCACGGCGCCGTGTCCGCTGGGCACGGCCACGTGGTGGGCAATAGAAGCTTCTACATGTTTGTCTTTTGTGCTAGGGCTGACCATTCTGGACACGGCCCCGTTCTCGCTGAGCACGGCCCCGTGTTGAGCTGGACACGCCCCGTGCCGAGCTGGGCACAGCCCCGTGCTCAGCTGGGCACAGCCCCATGCTCAGCTTTCTTCTTGTTTTTGCTTTGGGAAGATGCTATCGAGGGGTCACGCATGCCACGTTTATTCCCTTTCTTTGTATTTATGTTAGATTTGATTGTATATTTGTTCCTTTTGTTCAATTAAGCTCATTTGATCCTGAAAATACAAAAGGAAGACAAAAGAACACTTTTTCCAACATTAGTACTAAAAAGGGTTAGTTTTATGCCTCATTTGATGTAATTTATATGTTACATTTTACACACATCAAATACCCCCACACTTGAATCTTTGCTTGTCCTCAAGCAAAACTCTTTATAATATGGCTTACACGCCCAAATGGAATGGGTAGAAGAGAAGTTTTGGGCTTGTCTAGCGTGTCGGGAATCCAAGATTCTTTATTAGGCTTTATTTTTATGTTATTTACAATCCTATTCGTTATGATTTATTTTGAACTTTTCATAAGAGAAATTATTTATTTGGGCATTGCATGCCTTTTTAAAATTCTATTTATATACAAGTTCACATACCTCACGGGGGATCCTTCAACACTCGGCCGAAGATGTATTTTTGTGAAACACTCGAGAGCGGCATGGAACTTACTCCTACCATTAGCTTGCCAAGCAATCAATCATCCTCCTTTTTAACTATAAACCTTTGTAAATATCAATAGGACTTTTGGGTGAAGGGTTAGGCTTGGGTTAAAGGTAGGTGGTTGGGTTAGTGGTTAGTAGGAAAGGGCGAAAAAGCGTCGGTTTTCGTAAAACACTTTTTTTTTTAATTCTAATGAAGCATTTTTCAAACAAGGTTTCTTTTGATGAACTTGTTTGTTTATTACTAACTTCATCCTTTTTTTTTTTGTGTCACATGAAAACCGAGCTTTGTTACTAAAATAAAGGGTTTAAAATGAAAAAGGTTTTGGTGGGTAAAGGGTGTTTGTTTTGGGGAAAGAAACGAAAAGGTTTAGGCTCAAAGGGGTTAACTAGGGGGATTTTGGGTAGGTGGTAAAAAAAATGGTGTTGAAAGAAAAAGGGTTAGTCCTAATGCCTCCGTCATTTACTTACTTGGGTTTAAGTTGGTAAGGACCGGGAATGTATCGTCATGGCAAGTTCTAGAGTCGTAAGAACCAAGCGGCTATTCACACAAGAAACGAAAAATGAGCATTTAGTTTAAAGATATGTATTTGTATGCTCAATAAAGGCTCAAAACTCACTTTTTGTGGGAATGGGTTTTTTTATGTGATCAAGTATATAATCAAATTTTAACTAGATTTGTCATGCCTTTTCATAATTTTCTTATGTTGGTTCTTTTTATCACGACGCTATCGGTTGTAAATTTGTAAAAATATAACTTTTTTAAACTTGTAATTCCCAATTTAAACCAAGACAAGTAAAAAAAATGAAATTTTTGAAAAAATTTGGGGTGATTAGCGGTTCCAATAGAGTTTTGTGTAAGGCTTGTATTTAGGACTTGCAAAATTCAAGGTTTTAGCATCCCCCCCCCCCCCACACTTAAATTACACATTGTCCTCAATGTGTCCCAAAAATAAGTTTTTCGGTTGATTAAAATGTGTAAAAGTGGGTTAAAAACAAGATTTTATGTTACTGGGTAGCTGAACACGGGGTGGTGTTGGCTGAGCACGGCCCAGTGTCCAGACTGCCAGTACCAAAAGTAAACAGAAGGCTGGGCACGGGGGCGTGTTCAGTGAGCACGGCCCCGTGTCCAGGTACCTGAACTGGGCATTTTCTACAGAACCTCGGGCACGGGGGCGTGCTGGGTTGAGCACGGCCCCGTGCTGAACTTGCTGTAATGAAGAAAAATCATTGGGAGGCTCTGTTTTTGTGCATGGGGTGTGGGTTCAAGTTTCCCTTAGTATCCTTCACCATCCGAGTGTGTTTTATTCCTGAAAATTAAAACTAAACTAGAAAACATAAAAGTTAAACTAATCTAAAACTAAGGATAGTTCCGCGGAATGCCTCTGTGGTGCGCCACGTTTATAAGGGTCCTTGGCTAGACCCTCCTTATCGGGTGGTTCTGGCTCATCTTCAATTAGGGGGTCATTATTGCCGAATGGATATTTCATTGACCGCTCAAGATCGACACTTCTTTTAAATGCCCCTAATTGAAGAGATAGATTGTTGAACTTCCGGTTTTTCAAAGCTTCGTGAGTTTTTACAAATGGTCGTCCCAGCACTAGAGGAGCGTCATCGAGGATGACAAAGTCGGTGGGGACTACCATTTAGTTTGTTTGAACCAAGACATCCTCAACTATACCGATTGATTTTATTACTTTCCGATTGGATAGAAAAATGGGTATTTGAAGTGGAGAAAAATCACTAATACTTAATTTTTCGAAAATGTAGTTAGGCATTATGTTAACACAAAGATCTTTATCAACTGTGACATTACTAATAAATGAATTTTGAAAGAAACATGGAACCGGTGTAATGTTAATTTCAAATGGGTCTTACCGGTGTAATGTTAATTTCAAATGGGTCTTCTTTTATTAGCGAGGTTCGATCATTAGTTAACTTAACACTTACCGTATCGTCAATTTTAGTGTTAGTGTTTAACTCTTTTAAAAACTTAGCATGAGTGGGAACTAAACAATGATTTTCAAAAGAAGGTGACAAGAGATTAATTTCTTTAAAATTAGACTCTTCTTGAATTTTAACGTTGTCGGACTCACATTTTTCGATGTTTAACTCATGTGTCGGTTTTTTACTTATTTGTTCTTCCATTTTTACACTTTCGGTTATCTCTTCTTTATTTAATTCTTCTCTTGCGCGGGACTCCTCTTCCCTTGCGCGAGATTCTTTTATATAGAGATCGATAACTCTGAGGTGTTCTAATATCCTTTCGGTCACTTCGGTTATAGAAAAAGGATCGGGATTTTCAGAGCTTGAATCCGGTTGTTCGATCCTTTGTTCCTCATAATACCCATATGAAGTAGATGGTTCACACCATTGTTCTTCATTGTAAGCATATGATGGATAAGGGTCGTAATTTTGTTCTTCATAATACTCATCTGAGGTGGGCTGTTCACACCATGGTTCCTCATAATAAGCATACGAAGGTGGTGGCTCATATCTTGGCTCCTCAAAGTATGAGTATGGAGGCTCATACCTTGGTTCATAAAAATATGAGTATGAGGGAGGAGGTTCATACCTTTGGTCTTCATAGGATGTGTATGAAGTTGATGGCTCGTACCTGGGTTCCTCATAGTAGGTGTATGAATTGGATGGTTGATATGAGTGACTATATTGAACCGAGTGTGGATTACTACAATTAGTGCAATAATTACTCCTATAATCATCCTCCTCAGAGGTGTAGTTGTAACCTCCTGAGTATTGATCCATAAGAATCACTCAGCAGACCACAACCAAGTCTCGAGATCAGAAAACAAAAATAAAAACGGAAACAGAAACAGAGGCTGGACACGGCCCCGTGTTCAGTGGACACGGCCCCGTGTTCAGGATCTGTATCTGGGCGTTTTAATTAAATTTACTGATTTCTTTGAGCACGGGGCGTGTTCAGTGAGCACGGCCCGTGTTCAAGCTACTGTTACTGGGTGTTTTATGAAAATGTGCAGCATGGCCCCGTGTTCAGTGAACACGACCCCGTGTACAGGTTACTGTAAATGCAAAACTAAACTAAAATCCAGAAAAAATGTGCGCGCGTTTTAAAAAGGTTTTGAAAAACTGATTAGGCCGTCAATTTTAAGCTTTCTTAAAATCCTTGTGTCCCCGGCAACGGCGCCAAAAACTTGATGCGTGTGAAGTGTTATATATATTAGGTGTATATTTTAAGCCCTTTAACACTTACTTTAGCCAAGTTTTAAATTTATAAAACACGATATTTACTAACACTAAACACACATATGGGCAAGTGCACCCATTGTGAGCGTAGTATAGTGTTGGCAAGATACCGAGGTCGTCCAAGGACACAAGAGCTTTTAGTACCGGTTTATCCTCAACGTCTAATCAAATCAAAAAGTTTAGAAAAATGTTTTAAACTAAGAAAATGAAAACTAACTAAAGTGCTGAAAATAAAAATAAAAATAAAAACAGATAGACAAGATGAATCACTTGGTTCCGACTTGTGTATAGTGTAACCTTTGATTATTTCCGCATTTTTGCACTTGTTTAAGAGATTATCTTAGTTAGTAGGCCCCTCTTTTGGAGGTGACGTTACTCTCAACCCAGTAGTTTGAGTCAGCAAGGATACAATCCTAAAGGGTCGGATTATTGAAAGATATTTAATTAAGTTATTAATGCAAATTATGGTAGGCCCCTCTTTTGAAGGTGACGTTACCCTCGGCTAAGTAGTCTGAGTCAGCAGGAATACAGTCCTAAATAGCCGGGTTATAGTATTAATAGTAGTTAACTTATGAGGGGATCAAAGAGTTTGGACCCCCGCCATCCAATACCGTTAAGTATTGAAGGAGGTCCTACTAAATTTGACCCAGGTCCATTGCAGGACCTCTAAACGCTGAACAATGGCAAGACTCTTACCAAACCGTTCCCTTAACCCCCGACCAGGTAGCCAACATACCTCCATATAGACCGTGGAGATATGAATAGTGAAAATCTTTTATTTTATATAGACAGTAAAATAATGTCAAGACACCACGGACAAACGATAAAGAAGAATCACCTTCAACATAAGAAACTAGTTATTAAAGTCATTAATACAAAACCAAGTAAAAAGTGCGAAAAGATTAGAAATAAAAAGTATTACACTAGACACTTGTCTTCACCAAGTGATGTAAGAGACTTAGGCAAACATGGCCTTGATTGTCAAGAACTCTTACGATCAATCTTGGATCCCGAGACGACTCACACACTCTATGATGGACAATGGATGATGGTGGTGGATGATGGTGTTATGGTGGTGGTGGGTGGTGGGTGAAGTGTGAGAGAGGTGGTGTGCCAAGGGATGATTTGAACTTGAGCCAAGCACTCCTATTTATAGGTTGAACAGAAGCCTGGACACGGCCCCGTGTCCGCTGGACACGGCCCCGTGTCCACCCTTTTCTCTTTCTTCATTAATTGCTCTTGTCCGCATTAGTTGACCATGCCCCCGTGTCCGCTGGGCACGACCCCGTGTGCAGAAGCATATCTGTACTATCAGATTTGGCAAGATTCTGCGTATCTTTGCATTGACCATGGCCCCGTGTCCGCTGGGCACGGCCCTGTGGTGGGCAATAGAAGCTTCTACATGTTTGTCTTTTGTGCCAGGGCTGACCATTCTGGACACGGCCCCGTGCTCGCTGAGCACGGCCCCGTGTTGAGCTGGACACGCCCCGTGCTGAGCTGGGCACAACCCCGTGCTGAGCTGGGCACAGCCCCATGCTCAGCTTTCTTCTTGTTTTTGCTTTGGGAAGATGCTATCGAGGGGTCAGGCATGCCACGTTTATTCCCTTTCTTTGTATTTATGTTAGATTTGGTTGTATATTTGTTCCTTTTGTTCAATTAAGCTCATTTGATCCTGAAAATACAAAAGGAAGACAAAAGAACACTTTTTCCAACATTAGTACTAAAAATGGTTAGTTTTATGCCTCATTTGATGTAATTTATATGTTGCATTTTACACACATCAATACTACAGGGATATCCTTTAATTCTTTTCCTATAGTGTTAATGATTATGGAAATCAAATACACTAATGATCATTTTCTTACATAACTGGCTGTTTTCATTACAGAGATGAATTTTGTGGATCTAGAGGGCTTATCTCCTTTTATTGTGATCTTTTCACCCTTTGGTGAATTTACTTGGACTGACTTTTGATCACATAAAATACTGGCTTTATTGGTTACTAACCAATCCATTCCTAATACAACATCAAATCCTGTCAGATTCATTGGATAAAGGTTTGCAATAAACTTTTGGTTTAAAAATTCTATTCTTGTTCCCTGCAAGATTTCAGAAATCTTAATAGTTTCTCCATTTGTTGTTTCTACTAGACATTCTTGTGGGAGTTTAGTTAATGGTTGATTGAGAAGTTTGCAAAATGAAATATTAATAAAACTTTGGTTCGCACCAGAGTCAAATAATACTTTAGCAAAAATATCATTAACTAAAAACGTACCGGCTATCACGTCCGGGATCATCTTTGCTTCTTCCGCAGTCAGAACAAATGCCCTAGCATTCTTAGTAGTCTTGTTGTTCATTGCTGGAACTAGTTTCGGACAGTTCGGCTTGATGTGACCTTTTTCCCCACAGTTGAAGCACATTCCATTATTTGGTTTCTTCCTACAATCTTCTTCCTTGTGCCCTAGTATCTTGCAGAAATTGCAGTAGGTAGACCATTTTCCTGAATGCTTTTTCTTGCAGGCCTTGCAGTAGGGTGTTGAGGTAGAACCCACATTTTTCCTACGGTTGGAATTTCCATAACAAAATTCTTGGGTAAGCCTTTGAGCTAGGTTCCTTCTTTGGTCCTCCTCTCGTGTACGTACCAACTCATATGTCAAGGTGTTTGCTAGTTCTACAGCTTCTTCTATAGTTTGAGGCCTAGCTGCCTTGACTACATGCCTAATCTCACCGATTAGTCCCCAAATGTAACGGGAGATTAATATTGGTTCTGGTGATGCAAGGGTTGGCACTATTCTAGCATATTCAAAGAATAACGTGGTATAACCCTTACTATCCATTCCAGTCATTCTAAGGTTTAAAAACTTATTTGCTATCTGTACTTTTTCATTGGGAGGGCATAATTTCCTTTCCACTATGTTCTTAAATTCTTCTCATTCCATATTGTAAACCCTATCACTTCCCCTAGACTAGAGGATAGTGTTCAACCATTCTAAGGCTAAGTTTTTAAACAGATTGGAAGCAAACATTATCTTATCCTCTTCCGCACATTTGCTTATTTTTAAGACAGCCTCAGTTTTTTCTATCCAGCGTAGAGCTGCAACGGCCCCTTCATTGCCCGAGAATTCGATTGGTTTACAAGACCAGAATTCTTTATAAGAACAACCATAAGATATGGTTCTTCTTCTTTTGGGAATGGGCACTTGAAGTATGGGTCCATTGTTTACGCTGTGCTCTGGTTCAGTTGGTCGTTTACTGCCATTGTTACTTTTATTATCGGCTTCCCTAACTGTTTTGATAATATATGGCATTGCATTTATTATCCCTTGTGCCACTATGTGTTGGATGGCACTGTTATCCTCTGGGTTTCCATTATTATCATTGTTCGGGTTGTCGTTGTTATTCTGGTTATCGTTATTCGGGTTATTGTCATTCTGGTTTTCATGGTTCACTTCGTTGTCCATCTGAATTTTAAACATTTGCCAATTATTAATATCACAAGATAACATTTAATGCAAACAATCACACAACACGCATATTGATCAAAATCGTCGAGCATTGCGACTTACTATTTCTTATATATAGTATGCATCTAATACAAGCTGATACTGGAATTTAAAATTACAATACTACTATGCATTCATAGCTATCGTCTAGATTTTTTTTTTCAAACATACACACATATTATATATATTATTATTATTACTACCTCCACCATCACTGATATGGGTCTATCTAGAACTCCATATTACGCTCGTCATACTTCCAGACGAGTCGTTCTCCAACCTGCCTCATTCTCTCGCTATTTTCTAAAATCTCTTCACCGAAGGTTCGGAGTTCTTGCACATTTTCTGCACTCATTGGGGTTGCAGGTGCTGTTATGGGATCTGGGTACTGTGGCATGGGTTCTTCCTGAGGGTATGGATTCTCTAGGATTTCTCTAATGTATTCATCATTATCATAATAGGGATTTAGAGGGTCCAGACCTGGGTAGGCTGCTAGGTTCAGCAAGGGTTCGTGTGATGTTGGGTAACGTTGCTGATAATCCCTATGATCATCGAACCACAGGTCGTAGTCTGGGTCTAAGGGATTGGGTGCTGGTATTCTAGGTATCTCAGTCGGGTCAAAGACTGGTGCTGGGATTTGGTGTTCCGGGTTATTTTCAAGAAAACTAACTGATCCAAAAATAGTAAAGTGGAAGTCATGCTCAAAAACCCAAGTATTGACTTTGATCAGATCAGATGGTAGTGTTGAAGAGATTAAAATGGATAGTGCATATAATCTGAATGCATACGATCTCCAAGATTTGTTGGACCTTCAACTTGAAATGGATGATGAAGAAGACATGTTCTCCCTGGACTTTGAAGTACAATTCAAAGGACAAATCAGGAAGATGTTGATGAGAAATAAAAATCAGTAATAAAGAAGGGTTTTGGTATCATCTATTGTATAGGTAGATTGTTGGATCAGCAGCTGTGACATTGTCTCCAGTAGCATATTTAAACAGGTCACAACATGTAGCAAAGGACATGTTGCTACGTAACACACTCTTGATTGAGCTTTGATGAAAGTTGTTTAGGCAGGTGATCGTGTGTTCGTAATTAATGTTTGTTGAAACTTAAGTTGTATTCGAATTTTATTAAGTTTGTTAGACATCTTTTATATGTACTTATGTCTACAAACAGTTTACATTGTCAATGGTGGATACTCCCTTTTTTGGATAGGAGAATGGAAATAATCGTATGTAACTGATATATTAACTGATAATCTATGTTTATAGTTGTCTTTTAGCTATAATAGATAACACGTTTTGGTACAATATCGATATACCTATCTATACTTTCTATTAAAATGTGTTATGCATGGTTTTCTAAAAACCACCCGTGTTTGCACACGGGTCTTACCGCTAGTACTTTATAATAAACTAACTCAATATGGGACACATATCACTCAATAAGAGCATCCTCAACAAAAATTTTTCCTCATTTTTTCCCTCAAACTGATCCTCTTGAGTTTTCCTTTTTGTTGATACATGAATATGAATTTCTGATAATTATGAAAAGTATATCCATGATTCCTTCGTAGCCTTGCTCTTATTTGTCACAATTGGCTAAGCTCAATAGTTGCCTTCCAAACCCCACTAAACCATATTAAATAATCCAAAGCCATCTTTATTTTTGTTTCGGAACTCACGGATGAAGAAAAAAAATCAATAAATGCTTCAATTTTGTTAATTATTCCCAATGCATATGTTGATTTGACAATTTAGTAATAGTATAATTATTATTATTATTATTATTAGTAATCAGAGTCGTTTCAACGTTTTTGGAGGCCTTAAGCGAACTACAAAGTCGGGGCCCTATTGAATTAATATATAGAAAATCAGCAATTGAGATAGAGATTTGAGACATTGTATAACAATAGGGATAATTTTTTTTAATATCGGCCCTAATTGCTCCCAATCCGCAATCAGTTTCACATTGATTACTCAAAAGAAGCTAACAAGTTACGAGGTTTGGTGTGTTGTAGCGCTGTTTTTGGATTCTGAAATGAAGCATGTGCGGACAATGTGAACTCCCGGAGTAAAATCCTAAATCTTGAGCCTAGAAACGTTGTTTAAATGGGCTATAACATGTCTAATATATGAAAAGAAAAAATATTTGAAGACCCTTGTTTTTTTGTGGTCCTAGGCCTTAGTCTAGATTGATAAGGATAATGGGCCAGCCTTGTAAATGATACATGGATTGACTTCTCTTCCTCCAATGTCTAAGCCTATTTACTAAAAAGTTAAACCAAGAACAAACCGAATGAGAACCATTCAAAAAAAAAAAAAAAAGAATTACAACTGAAATCTCGTAGCATAATCATCAATACATACACAGTACTATTGTAGTTTCATTTATTTACGTTATGAACATGTTCTTCTATGTGATTTAGCAACTAATGTTTCACTTAATTTTGAAAATGTAACACGTTATCCTTTTAGATCACGCAACAATTGCAGATGTTGACCATTATCAAAACTCGTACATTTATTTGAACACTAATGTTTCACTTAAATATAAAAATGAAACACGTGATCCAGTTCTCATTTGAATCCGCCCAGTTCTCATTTGAATCCGCCCATATGTATATCAAGGGGTGTCAATCGTGTTAGATTGACGGGTTAAAATTCTTACACCATACTTCGTATCATGTCGAACCCATTGAAAATCATGTCGTGTCGACCCGTTCAATTTCTTTTTTTCTTTTCTTTTTTTTGTGAATAATGTGCAATGATTAGTGACTGCGTACCAATCTAAAAAATCAATTACTATTACAAACTTAGGTTTACACATTTAGCTAGATATTACAAGAAAAAAATATTTGAAGATGAGGTACTAAAAATAAATAAGTTGAAAGTGAAAATTTAAATAAGAAGAAATGGGTGGAACTACAGAACATTTAGCACCAGATGGAATCTTTCGTATTTTCAGAGGATTACGGGATACTATACTGGAAGAATTGCACAAGTCAAAATACATGATGCACCCTGGAAGTGGCAGGTTGACGGTATGACAATTTAACCCACATATTAAACGGGTCATATTAGATGGTCAACCCAATTATTAAAAAGGGCGTGTTCGGGTTGACGAGTGTGGTCTATACATATTTAATTTTATGTAGAAAACCAAAGGAACGTAAACACTCGTAAGTAGTATGTCACATATAGTGAGAAAAGGATTACGGACGAGTATGCGTCTACATAGTATACAACTGTATACAAGACTGCCTAAAATTATGTGAACAAGCTATCTCTATATATGTATATATAGGGACTAGGTTACAAGTATATGTTACTTGCTAATCATCATTTCATAAGCAAAGTTAATAGCAAAATCCAACACATTAGGATGCGAGAGAAGCAAAGCTCATGAGGATAATGATCCGGCAACGCAACAATTGTTGGGGATATATGGAAAATCGAAACCATGTCATGTCGTACAAAATAGGTTCTCTTGTTTCTTTTTGTGTATCATTCTGCCATGTTCACGACTGATAACGACCAAAAACATCCTATTTCGAATATTTAAAACCAAGAAAGGAGGCATGAAAACCGACATGTAAATCTAACGTCTACCCTGTACGAGAGCACAATCAGCAACTTCATAAAATGGATATTCAAGGCCAGACCTTTGTCAATCAGTATTGAGGATGCACTCTATTTTCCCGCACAACTGAAACCGATGTTCACTCATTACGGATGGAGCAATATTTCTCCCACAGAGACTGCGATTTAGCTATTTCAGCCATCAGATTCTTGAACTTATGACTGCAATCTCCTTCACTGCAAAGACAACAACTGATTATATAGCTGAGGTGGCAATTTTGACCCATGTGTGTATAAATACGTATACTTGGTTATGTTTTTATCTCTAGACGGTAAGTCATGTTAAGTTTGGGGCAATTTCATATATACCTGACACGATTCAAAGATGCAATAGCTCTAAGTGCACTCCGAATCATGTCTTCATTGCGGTCAACTTCTTGCTTT
Source organism: Helianthus tuberosus (assembly GCA_030545235.1). Lineage (NCBI taxonomy): Eukaryota > Viridiplantae > Streptophyta > Magnoliopsida > Asterales > Asteraceae > Helianthus > Helianthus tuberosus. The sequence goes on along the minus strand of CM060383.1, from coordinate 99,556,593 downwards.
ACAGCATCTTGTTTCGGCTTGAAGTTAACAGTTTTTTGGAGAGGCTCCACCAATGAATCTAAAACTGTAAGGGTCCAAAACAACTCAGTAAATCAGCTAGCTATGAACCAGGTTGTCTGTCTATACTCCCAAACGATAAAACATAAAAAAACACTCACCTGCTAAGACAGCCGAAGGACACTTATCTGCAAGCTTTGAGAGGATAAGATGGCAAGGCATCTTAACATCATAATGATCTGTGTGACGAAGATATATACATATATATCAAAGTTATTCAATCAGCATCCCATGTAATGAACCTCATTATCAACTAATTTCTTAGAAGGATCACAATGAGCTTACCGTCAAGACCAGATTTAAGGTAAGGCACAATGAAAGATGAAGGGTTCAACTGATCAAGGCAAGTATCAAGCAATGTATCTACACATTCAAATGCTGCTTTCCTTAACTCAAGTCCATCGTCGACTGTATGCTTAAAAGGACCAAGGTCCACTGTTCTAATCAGTTCTTTCTGCACATACAAGTATTAAAATCAATATACAAAACATATGTACATTAATAATTAGAAGGGGTTCCATCACATATCAAAAGAAAATGTAAGAATTACCTTAATAACTGTCTGATCATATAGAAGTGGCAAAAGTTCTGGAAGAAGACCTTTGATGAGGTTTGGCTTGTTGTGGCCAGCTATACTTAAAGCCAAAACAGCTGCACGCCTAACATGCTGCCCAAATTTAACAAACTCAAAGATCAACTATAGGAACTGGTGACAGAATATAATCAGGGCAGGGCTCATCAATAAGAGACTGCACATCTAGATGTGGGTGTGTGTGTGTGTATATATAGGGAAGAGATTATAAGAAAACTTAAAACATACTTGAAAACTTCGAGAAAACCACTCGTTTTCCCCTTCCTTTTACATGTAACTGACTTTTGCAAAAACTTAAGTAGCTCGTCGATCTACATATATTTTTCTTATGTTTTTATTTTTACAATACTAACTTTATAATTAAACGAAATTAAAATAGAATACAAAAAATTTGAATGGTTGTAGTAGTTTTCAAGTTTTTAGTGGTTTTCTCATGAACCTACACACACACACATATATATACCAAAACGCCAATCGGTGAAGCATATTCTTTGTTAAACTCACCCGATCCTGATCCTTGATAAGCATAAGAAATGAAGAAATCTCTGGGTACAGGACTGCATCGATCTTCTCAGGTCGTTCGACAATAGAATACTTCACAGCAACAGCAACTGTTGCTCTGGTGAATGCAGCAGGACTGGTTGTTCGCTCCTACAAAAATATATACATTTCAACATCAATACATGACAAGTAGCATTGCCTCCAGTCTTTACTCGAGATAGCAATTTCAACCGACTTATTTAAGGGTCAATATGGCTGTGTTTTATCTCAAACGGTTTACTCTAGCTAAAAGAGGATTGGTTGAGAGGGTTGAAAATTGGCCAACATGTTGATTCTATATATTAAGAAAATGAGCACAAAAGACTTTACAAGGGTCAACCTAACCCGGCCAAGACTGTTTTGACCCTTGCTAATAGTGACCAGTTTTGACCCATTACCCACCCACTCAACCTGCCCGTTTTTCCACCTGTAAGTTCAACCCACAAACCACAATATGAAGTTGATAATATACCTTGAGGGCAGGAACAAGTTTTGAAGGTTTAATCAGAGCAATTTTTCCCAGACACTCTGCTACCACATTGCGGACACCCTCTTCCTCACTTTCACAGTGGTTAAATAGCAAGTTAAGTATCTTCTCAACACTAGAATCCTGAAATTCTGCTTTATCTACAGATTGTCTCACTATCACCTGTGAAATAGATAAATGATACCGGGTTTGTGTATCGGGATTGAAATTTTCAATAAAATTAGATTAGCACTTTACCTCTTTCAAAGAATGGAGAAGCAGATATTGTTTTTTCTGCTGATTATCAATCTGGTTAAGGATAAACGGCAAGTACTTGGGCAGATTTCCAACAGCAATATTGCCAAGTGCATAAGAGGCTGCAGATTTTATTTCTTCAAAAGGAGACTGAAAGGATTCGATAACTATGTTTTCTATGTGCGCATGTGAGCTCAAATCTTTTCTTCTACCAATTTCACCCAAACATAACAAAGCAAGGTGTTGTTTGGCCTATAAAGAAGATCAACAGTATTTAGAAATGACAAAATATCTGAGAATGAGAAAAGTGAGAAATGTACCGAATTAGAACTGCTATCATCTTTCAAAATATCTGTGAGCATCCCAACTGTAGAAGAGCATTTGTGGTCACCAGCAGCAAGGCAGAGTACAGCAACACATTGTGCTATGGAAAACAACGCTTGTTTTGCAATGCCACCGCCGCCTTGAGGAGATGGTTTAGCAGTTGAAAGAAGAGATTCCAGCAGCGCATCAAAACTCGTGTTTGCAGAGTAAACTAAAGTGGCAAAAAAGTTTTGCAACGCCTGCAGAGTTTGTTTAGCAGATTTTAAATGAAGCAAAAGTGCAAAACCCTCTCATCGAAAGGAGAAGTTACATAACAAGAGTGAGTTAGTAGCTAGTACCAAGAGGGCCTGCCCTTGAAGCAATGAACTTTTTACTAGTGCCAAGGCCTGCGGAAGAACTTTATTTCTGACAGTCAAACCGACAGTTGGACCAGACCTCCTGTCTGACATTAACGTACAGCAGAGTTCAAGGGCAAGAGCCGTCATATGCAAGTCTGAATCACTGGTAATTAACACACATTAGCCTTCTCAAAGAGAACAGGTATATAAGTTACAAGAGTCTAAGTGGCAAACCTGATCAAGGTTGAAAGTTCTACAATGATAACTTCATAAGCAGCAGAACCGATTTTATCACCATAGGCAACAACTAATGTATTTAAAGTACCCAATGTTGCCTGCCTTAATGCTCGATTAGCCTATTTACCAAAAGCAGATCAGACATGATAAGTTTTTATATAGCTAGAACCACCACCTTAAAGTATAATACTTAAACATCGCTGCGGCTTATACCTTGCGTAGGAATGCAGTTAACTCCACAATAACATGCTCTAGTACACAAGAAAGGTCTAAGTGCAATGGAGATGCTGCAATGACCGCAAAAGCCTGAAATCAATTCAAAGGATGAGAAAACAAAGTATATGTGGCTGCCTACTTAGCATATACAAACGTTAATAATGGCATTTATACAAACCTTTACAGCAGTAAGTCGTGTTATCTCATTTCCCATCCGATCAACAAGTACAGGTAGACACGCGGGTAATTCCTGTGTGAGGTGATCACCGAAAGTTGAAACAACAAGCCCCATACAAGAAATAGCACATTCCTTGACCTCCTGGAGTCAAAAGTTGCATCATACAGAGACAATTAGACATCGCACATTATCCCTATAGGAAGGTTGTAAACAAGTACTAACCTGGTCTTGATCTTGGTTTGTTAAACATGACATGATGGCATCATACATTGGATGGACATAAGGTTTGAAATCAAAATCTGAAACCTGAACAATTCCAGATATAATCTTAGGAAAGTGAAAATAAAGAAACACAAAAAAACGGCAGAACAAAAAGACGAAACCTTAATGTCCGGGCGCACAACGCGAACAAGTTCCCCGCATACTCTTAATGCCTCCGCCGTAACTTTGTAATAGCGTTCACCAATAGCAGATAAAACAGGAGCTGAAATAGCCTAAATATGTAAAAAGAAAATCATCACATGTATGTTGCATACAGCATACACTGCCACAAATATATAGACCTTGGCACCTTGCTATGTTAGAGTAATAACCTAAACCACATGTATAGACACAAAAAATCAAATTCATAGCTTGAGCTTCCCTGAAAATACAACCACAAAACTAAACCACAAAACTAAAATTTTTTACAGGATTACCTTAATGTATGGATGAAAAACAGCTGGAGAATGTGAAGCCAAAACTAATCTCGTAAATATAAGAGCCTCGATCTTAAGGTTTGAAGTTGAAGATTTTTCCTGGAGAGGATATGTTTAGAAAAAAACAAAGAAACACTATAATAATTCATACCGACATACAAAACAAACAGAAGTAGAATTGCAAGATTTCCTTACATAAAGTGCTTTCTCTATTCCAGGAATGAGCGACCCAATGTGGTCAGCAAGGCAGTCAGGCAAAACAACAACAAGCTCTTTTAGAACAGAAAAAGCACCAATCTGAAGATAAAGCATTATGACAGCATGATGAGGATAAAGATCAATTGCTTACAAAATGATCAGTTAGATGCAAGGGATTATGTATACTAAAAAATGCTCATGTAATTAAATACCTTTGTCTTGATAGACTTTTCACGCAGTTGCCTATTAATAGATTTAACAACCTTGGGTACTTCTTGCTTCAGTGACCATCTGGGGCTACAAGACAAAATGAACTTAGATAATCATCACAATAACCTTCAGGTTTGATCAAAAGATCCAAAGCTATAATAACGACATCATGCTTACCTCAATTTATCGACAGCAATCTGACCTTTTGTGACATTTCCGGTTTGTCGTAGCAACTCAATGAAAGTGTTGAAAACATCCATCTGCAGAATACAAAATCAGTAATCCGATAACTATATGATAAAAAGGCAAGTAAATTTACCATGTACCTTGACGTTTTCTTCCCTCTCTTTAAACCTGTCAACCAACTTTGGACAAGCCTACATGACATGCACCAAACAAATTACAAGTCAACATCCATAGCTCCAAGATTATTGTTTGTAGTATTACCTCATCATATAGATTTGATAGCATCTCAGGACGAGAAACAATTAGTGCTGCGAGGCATTTAGCAGCAGCTCTTCGAACCTTCCAGCTAACATCTTCATCATCTGTATATTCATCAGCACTATCGCTGCAGATAAAACAAGCACGACACATCATAGACAAAGTTGTTAATGAAAGATGCTCTTGGAAGAAAAACAAAACAAAACAAAACACATACTCATCCTCGTCATCATCATGGACTTCATCATCAGTGTCCTCTTCCATGCTATCAGTAAAATTGGGATCATAACTAAGATATTCCAAAGTCAGATGTAAAATTTCATTGCAGTAAGAGACAATATCCCTGGGGCATCTAAGTAGAAAACTTTCTAGTGCCTGCACAACAAAACTTACAATCAAATTCAATAAAGAAAAGAAAAATATAGACAACAGAGAAGCATGACCAGATCTAATACCTGCAAGCTATACTCACGAAGTTCCTCATCATTCTCTGATGCATTCTTGCAATATTGAATTAGAATTGGAACTGTATCTCCAAGATGTGGACCAAACCGATAACCCACAGCACGGCTAGCATACAAAAAAATTCATTACTGGTCTTAGTATAACGAATTACGCAAATAATAGGGCAAAACAGTTGCACACAAACGTAAATTATTGCAGCTTCAGGAATCTTTTGATAGATAATTGCAGAGAAAATGAACTCTTTCTACCTTCAGTCTTTATTTGTTCTAAAAATACCGTTATAATGTTTGAATAAGTAATTATCCTTCTAGAGAGACCATCAATGAATTCTTTCTTTCAACATAAAGATTTTCTCTCAACAAAGGGGTTTACCTAAGCTAAAGCCTACGAACAGAAGACACTGAGAAAAAACAAAAGAATATAAAGAAAGTACAAACTCAATGACCTCTGCCCAAAAAAAAAGTCATCCATCTGCTATATAAATAAAATCGATTTTGGCCATTAAGAAAAGATAATGCTCAAACGTATTTAGCAATAGGTGGCAGCCAGACATATAATTGTGATTATTAGTAGTAGTAAAGACAAATACACAAACCAACCTCAAAGCCCCAATCATCTGAATGTTTGTACGGGTCATTTCAGGTTTTGTTCCCTTCCTCTGTAAAATACGAACAACTTCAGTTGTGCCCTTTGCTAACAAGTCATCTGACAGACTTGAGGCCAGGGAAGCTGTAATGCAAAGAGATTTGGTTAGATATCTATACCTTATGACACTCCTATAGAAAAATACTGTTACAGACAGATCCTTTTAGTATAAAGCTGATTTACTTACCGATACACGATACAGTCTTCTTCCTAACACTGGCTTGATTAGAATTTAACTGGGGCAACAGCGCACCTAACAGCACTTCATGGTCTGATGTCATCAGATTTCCAAATTTATTCAGAATGTCACATAGGATGTCAAGGCATTCGCATTTTATGTCTGTCTTCATTGCCTGGGAAATCAAAAAAATATGTTTCTTAAAAAACGAGTTTGATGAATCCAGCATCCATGTAACCAAAATATTTTTGTACCTCATTCCAGTGACAAGAAAGAGGGATTATCCTGTGCATAACTATACATACTAGTACAATATTATCACAAACTTCCCTTTCTCACGGTAATTATCGTGAAGAAAACTGAAGACAAATGTGGGCATGACAAGAACATATAAGGCCTAAACAAAATTAAATGTCAGCTAAAAAGTTCACATAGAAGATCAAAACTATGGGATCATTACAACAGAAAAATGACAAAAACTGATACCAGATTACCAGATCGACCGAACCAAACCAAAGACGACATGAAAGCCATGATATAAAATTACCCTATTAAGAGGATTTTAGGTTCTCCGTTCTCCATTGTCATGTTTTCAACCTAATACACCATTTGCAAAGAATAGATTTTTCATCGCCTACTGAGTCACAGAACTCAGCCACTAAGAATTATAACTTAAGACTTAAGAGGAACTGAATCCAAATGTACACACGCAAAAAGTAAAGTATTACATTTTATGACAGGTAGATAACATAACCCACATACATGTCTAACTATATTACCCAACTACTGTGTGTGAGGATTTAAATATAAGTTAAAAATGTATATCTTCAGAAACTCACAGGGCTAGTTATTCCTCCTCTCAACTTTGGAGAAACAGAAACAAGAACTGATTGTGCAACAGATGAGATAGGAACTTCCGAAAAAATTGTCTTCAGAGCGATGCTTGCAATGTCACGATGCTGATCCTTCCCATTAAGCAGTTTATCACATAGCTTATCAGTCATCTCCAGTACCTGTGCCTCGTGGATTTTCTTCACCAGTGGAGCAAGACTATAAAACAAGTTTAAAAAACGTCAATATGCACCAATGGATAGAGAGAATGGAGGAGCACTGAATCTAAAAAAATGTAGCACATAAGACAGAATCATAGAACCTCATCCATTCTAACACTACTCTAAACCAGAAGAGAACCAAACAACTGCTATACTCAATTAGCTGAGGTATAACCAAAAACATATCTCAAAAAATATTACAATTTACAAGAAAGTAAATCATAACCGGCAGAACATGCACAATGTTCATACAAAGAGTTATATGCTGAGATATTAACAAGTTAGAGAAAGATAATTAAGAACACATACAGAATATATATGAGAATATAAGAGCAACAACAAGATGTAAATATATACATATATATATATATGTGTGTGTGTGTGTGTGCGTGTGTGTGCATGTGTGTATGGATATGTGTGTACATGTGTGTAAGTATATACATGTAGTAGGTGAATGCATTTATCCATGCACAAGAAGGCATAATATTCACAAGATAGTTGCCAAACAAAAGCAAAAAGAATATTTTGTTTAAACTAACTAGTATTACATATTAATAAATAAAGACGGTAGCATGAAACGATTCAAACCATTTAACAGCCAATCCAGACACGTCACCAGCTGCATCATCAAGTTGCTGTAGAACAATATTAGACAATCTCGACTCAAGGTCACTGTCAAGTTTAAACCCTTCTTTGTTTAATTCATTTAACAGGTCAGAAGTTGCCATATATCTATAATCTTTATCCTTCCCCGTCATCTGCACATGTAAACATAAACCCATTAACATGTGTGAAAACATCTTGTGAATATATACAATGCAAAAATACTTCAAAACTATAGTCATTCCACAGTCTATTTATACAAAACAAGGAAAGAAACGCCATAGCTACTTACCTTCTCCAGGATACCATGTATGGATGAATTTGCCATATTCACACAAATCTTTCACAATCTACAATAAAACACCTTTTAGATACCTGAGAAAGGATGTGTAAATATCAAAGAGATAAGAGAGTCAAAAGAACATTTCAGTCGTAGTGAAACTATTTAAAAATCACCAAGAAAAGTTTAAGTTCGTTGTTCATGGAAATAGTTGGATGTGAGTTCAGCTTGCATGGTATAGACTTTTTTTGATACTGAGAAAACATAAGTAGAGTTTCTGTCTTTTTTGGTACTACTTGAATAAAGAAATAGTATGACTAACAAACATACAAGAATTTGCAAAGTCAAGCAATACAATATTCTCATTGTATAGATACGTGAATTAGCATATTATAACTTCAAAATTTAGAGCAACGCACTGGTTTCACTGAAAACCAGAAAGGGGCAGATCAAAGTATCAACAAATGTAGTGGAGAATTGTTTTGTATTTCACATAGGGTTAAAAAAAGAAAACTAAGAAACAATGATACAAGTATACAACCACCTAGGATGCTAGTCCTAACCAGGGCTCTAGAACTTGAACTTTTACCACCTCTGAAACCAGATATACATTGGGCAAATGTACGCACCATTTATAATATCAAGCATGTCCTGTAGAAAAATCTTTATGGAGAATTCCTAGATACCATGCTAGTGATTGCTAAAAATTAGTAGTGATTCATCATCAACATTATTTGATTAGATTAAATGTAACTTTTTTAAAGGCAATAATATGTTTCATATCAATAAAATCAACTGATTTGCATGGCTAGTCAACGCACTGAAATATTTATAAGAGAAAGGAGGTACTATATGATGTCTGATGTCTTTCTAAGACATATATGTAATCATCAATGGCCCCTTGGACAATGCTGATGATGATATATCTATTCCAGACTCTTTTCATACATTAAGCAAAGAGCACTTAAAGAATAACCTCCAAATATAATCAACAGGCATGCAGTATAGTACACAACCATCTACATCACTCCACAATCTTTAAGGTATAAGCTCTGTATTTGCAATGCAAGAAAATCCCACGGTATGTGGCATGTATCAAGATGGATACCGGAAATACAAACCACGATTTCAAGTTAAACCGATTTCGTTATGAAGATTCAGCAAACCCTAGCTCTATTACATACTACTCCGTGCAACATATATACGATTTCAAGTTTCAAATGCACAATAAACTAATTTCGAGATTCAATTTCATTATTACTAAGAAAGTTTAGCAATTAATAGATTGGAAGTAGCGTAAAACCTCAGTTACTCGAAATTCAAACGGTATCGAGATGAGAAGAAAGTCAGCAATCGGAAGTCCGGAGAGGCGGCAGGCGATGGCGGAGCGGTAGCGGCGTTATGGAGCGAGTCAGGCAGTCCGATGCCGGCAGCGGAGGAGCACGGCAGTGTTGAGCGGTTGCGGTAGAGAAGCAGGGAGTGTGGAGTGTTGGATTTCGATCGGAGCTACTTTTCCCAATTAAATATCTTTTTACGAAGTAGTATGACGTGTAATTTTATTAGGGTAAACGTATTACGGCACTCATTTAAATCGGCCGGTATAACCACTTGAATCGATTATTTAAATCGGCCGGTATAACCGGTTGAATCTATTATTTAAATCGGCTAGTATAACCAATTGAGTCGATTATCGGAGACATCACGGGTATGATAGCGTCCTGTTTAATTAAGGTACTGGTTTAGTTATTGAACCATCAGAAGGTATTACTAATCAGTTTATACTAATGTTCAATTTTGAGTTTTAAACTCCCCATAACCTAGTGTACCAAACTCCAAAGCGGTTTTTCAAATTTCATCATTTTTAAGCGATCATTAAGATGTATCTAACACTTCAATACCATATATATACTACCTAATAAAGCAATTACGTGGGGGACACATGACACTTGTCTAGACCTAGTGTTTTTCCGCTCAAACTAAATGGTTCTCCTCATTCAGGTAAAGCGAACCCGTTTTACACATACGAGTCAAGAATTGGTGTTGGTATAAAAGTGTTATAACACGGACAAAATACACTTTTCATATCGCATCTAGGGTTTCACGTTCTTCTCTTTCACTCTACTCTCGTCGGATCGTTATAGATCTTTATATCAAGGCTTAAAATCAAGGTTAGATCACGAATACTTTCGACTAAACATGATGATTTTATCATTTTTTAACATTCAATCTTCGTTTTGATTGTTCGTTCGTTTAATTTTCATTCATTATAACCTAGGGTTTGTTGATATTTAATATGTTTTCTTTTTTTTTGACAAACAAATGTCGTCCACACCAAGGTATGATTCTGATATTCATCTATTATTTAGATTTTGATGTTCATCTAATAGATTTTGTTTGTATATTGTGGAAATAAATGGTCGATTCTATCGTATTTAGGGATTTGTATTATTCAAATCGTTTTAGATGATCTTGTGTTTAGATTTTTTTCTAGATCTGATTTTTGCATTTTTTTTCCAAATTTGAATGAAATATTGATTATTAGGGTTTTTTTGCATTGTTATGTTTCATCATTTTTCCGGATCTGATTTCACACCCAAACTTTAGCTGCTCACCTAGGGTTTGTTCCAGAAATCCCCTTCTCTTATCTGATCCATCTGCCAATTTCATTTGATCTAACCTTCCTCTTCACTCAAATGTTTATTATCCTTGATTCTGTTAGGTATCAATTAGTAGAGGGGGGTTTTGTGTCATTGTTAGGAAGTAAGAGGGTTCTAATTTTAAATAATCATTGTAACAGAGTTTGTTAAATAAAGGAACAAAGATGAGGAATATGTAGCTATTGATTTGAGAGTTAATCTCCTTTTCTTCTGTAATTCTTCTTCTTCTACAATTCTTTAGCTCATAATCTCTCGATTACCATTTTGTATCGTAACAAGTGGTATCAGAGCTCTTCGATTCTCGAAAGTTCTTATTCTGGAACCCTAATGAACTTAGTTCGCCCCATATTCGTTTGGACTCTCTGAAATTGATCATTTTTCTATCAATTTCATCTCAATTACAATCAATTTCCGTGTGATTTTGTTTCAATTTCTCAATTGATCATTGTTCGATCAATTAACAAACGTGCTCAGTCTAAAAAAATCGATGGCAAAGAGCAATAACATCAGAGTTCATACCAGGCTGTCAAATTCAAGAATGGTGGCAACAACAATCAAGATTCACAACAACATCAATAAATCAGTCATGGAATTTGATTTGGAAAAAATAATATCAATATGGCAAGAAGGTACGATTAATGAGTATTGTGACGAATTCCAAAGTTTGTTCGATAAGGTCAAAAATTCTAAAGAAATTAATGAAGATTATGCAACATATCTCTTCATTAATGGCCTTATGCCAGGAGTTGGTTATGGTTGTAGGACCGGTTTTGACTCTGAAACGATTGCGAAACGAACGTGTGACATGCGGAATCCGTACACGAACGCGAACTAACACACGATACGTAATATAAACGTGATTCTATTAGAAATCTAACAAGAACAAGCACCTTGAATCACTTTCTCTCTCTAGATTCTCTCTCTAGATCTAGAGCTCTCCTAAACACAAATGAGCCAAAAGTCTCTAATCTAAACATAAAGCTCCTATTTATAGGCCTTGGCTTTTAATGAGATTTCTCATTAATTACAATATTGCCACCTTGCCTTTTGTCTAGATATTACATCATAACGACTCGTTTCCTTCTGTTTCTCGCTATGGCTCGGATTAACGAAGGCTATAGACATAAATGCACTAACAGACTCCCCCTTGGATATTGCCGCAGTCAATCTCGATCATTGAGTCAAACTCGTAGCGTCTTCTTTTTCTCTCTCTCTTTGAATCTTCTTGAACAGAATCCCGGTGGATCTGTCTTCAGCTTCAGCTTCTCCTCCTTTCGGTAGACTCTTTTCTTCATCAGGCTCCCCCTTTCGTCAAGCTTCCGTGCTTTGGGATCGACACCTTGCTTTTCGTATACAAGCTCCTTTAGGATAGTTACATGGCTCCTTGAATCCACGCTTCCTTTTGCATTGAGCTCGTCTTCAGACTCCCCCTTAGACTCGGCTGTCGGGATCGTAGTCTGGTACAACATCTGCAATTCTCAAATATTTATAAGTAACAATGTTTTGAATATTCAATTTTCCAGAAATCGTAATCTGGCTCTATTCAACTTTCTAAAACACTCCTCCTATCAACAATCTTCATAGATTTGGCAGTGTTAAGTATCCAAAATCCCTCACAGTTAATCATCCAAGTCCAAACTAATGACCTTGGAGATATCACAAACTGTTTTTGAAATTTTTTGAAATTTTTTGAAATTTTTTTTTTAAATCAAGTTTCAAATTAATGAACTTGTTTTATTTTCAGAAACACAATCAGCTTACTCAGATTTTGAAACTCAGCATCTCAGACATCAGTTGTCGAAAATAAAGCAGAATCAAAAATCTTTTTGTATTTTTCTGAAAATATAAAGCAGTAAAGAAATATGTACAAACATATTTACAGACAATATTTTTGTTTGAGTATGCGTTAGAGGATCATATCAGTTTCTGACAAGTCACAAGTACCGTTGAGCTTAGTTACACATTAAGAATTAAACAATTCACTTAGATTGTCGATATATTGATCCACTTAAATTTTCACACAAACTTCAACTGATTCAGGATACGAATTAGATGTATTAAGAACTTAAACTCATTCATGTGTCCCACCTCATGAATATACTCCCGTATCCAGATCCCAATATTCAGTCTTACAGGTGAGTATACCTAGATGATATCTGTAAGGGGAATAAATTATAGTACGAAACCGTGAGAGCTCAGGCCAGAACTTCCGTTCAGCAGAGAGATGACGGCTCGACTTTTGGTGTGTCCCCTTTAGAGGATCTTTTTTACAACAGCAATGATTATCAATTTTATTGTTTCATCATTTTTGCTGAGGGCAGCGCTATATTTCAAGCAAGCAGAAAGTATTCTCCGGGGACTAGGCCATTGCTTCCGCAAAATCAGAAGTTCCGGGATAATACCCCAGATATCACTAAGCATAAAGACCTAGTATCTCAGAAAGAGGGGTCCTTCAAACGAGATTTTAGGGGTTACCTATATATCCAAGTAGTGTTCCCCACGAAATAAGCAAGTTTGAATTTAGGTTTATATCCCGAAAAAGTTTACTAAATGTATAAAAATCTACCGACACATCCACGGTGAGATCGTTTAACACATTTTGACTTTCCAATTCTTTAGCGTACTGTAACTGTCTACTGATGTACTATCATCTCCTCTTTTTACGCAAAAACTCAATTTTTAAATTTTATCATGTTTTTTACTTTTTCAAAATTTTCAAATGTTTTTGTATTTTCTGACAATTTTTCTCCCCCTAAAATGCAAAACCATTTAAAGAAATTTGACAACCAACACTGATAGCTTTGTCTCGCCATCCATTTTCTGCTAACTGTGCTCTGTTTTGCAGAAAAACTAATATAAAGTACCCCCATGATTTACAACACATTGATATTTACAGTTTGAAAACCGTTTTTCAATCTTGTGAAAGTAATCATGTTTGTTCAGTCGTGAGGGTTTCGGCGTATTCAATCAACACATATTTTTGAAATTTTCTATTTTTAACAAACTAAAAACATATTTTTGGTTTTTAATTTTTCAAATTTTTAGGGTTTTGAACATATTGTTTATTTATATACAGAAAAACAAATAAACTTCCTGTTTCAACCAACACAGGATCCAGCAGCCTCCTCTCCTCGTTGTGCCAGGCTGCTCCAACCTTCATTCTCACAATCTTTGGTTTTGTTGAGCACCTGCACATTTAGACTACTTGATTACTTGAACAATTTAGCCCAGGTCTGTTGGACCTTAGGCATTTCAACACAATATGCATCATTTAATTTTGGAAAATCCTTGTCATTTTGAACAAAAACTTTTTCATTTTTAGCTTCAATTTTCTCCTCTTTTACCAAAGTCACTTGTTTCTTAATACTCCATGTTTGACCTTTCGGAGTACCTGTTTTGTAAAAATGTGAATCTTTTTGAACATTTTGATTTTGAACAACAACTTTTGGTTTCCAAAACTCTTGTGGTTTTGTCATATCAACAGTTGTTTTCCAACTTTGAGTTGTTCTGACTCTGGGTGTGTGAGAATTCCAGGTCTATCTCGAATCGAACCTGTTAGAGTTTGATTTCCAATTTTGATTCGAAGCAAACTTGTTTGTGTTATACCTCCAAGTTTGTTTTGAGTCAAATCTTGTTGACCTTTGTCTCACATTCTCAGATTTTTGTTTCTCAGCATCAATCTTCTTTTTGTCAGCATCCACAGGTTTTAGATTTGGACACTTGCGTGCAAGATATCCTTTTTGATCACATTTGAAACATGTTCTCATGGACACATCTTTAACATGTGGTTGTTGCTTTTTCTTTTTAGCAAAGAACTCATCATTAGATTGTCTCAATTTGATTTCTTTTTCTTCTGCTAAACTATTTCCTTGAACAAAACTCATTTTTGCCTGAAAATTCAATGTTTCATTTCTTTTCCAATTTTGTTTTTTCTTATAACCCAACCCAGCCTTCATGTTTCTCTTCTTGAAACCAGGTTTGTTATAAAAATTTTGTGACTTTTACCAACAAACTTTGAAATATCAGATTTTTCAATTTCCACCATCTTGAAAACTTTATCAACTTTTTCTGAAATCACATTCTGAATCGGGAATACAACATCTAAGAATAATTTGTCCGATCCAATCATGGTATAAACCAATCCTTTTGAATCATCATTCAATTTTTTCTCGGATTTTGTGTTTTTCAGATATCCATCATGAAAATTTCCTTCATTTTCATCCTGTGATTCAGATTTACCTGTATCAACCGACTCTTCTTTCAACACACTTTTAACGACTTTTCCTACCACTTCTGAATCATGAGAATCATCAGATTTGGAATAGGTTATGTCAATGTTGTCTGGTAATTGATCAACCATATTGAAAGCTTTTTCGACCTTTTCCTCATCATAAAACACAAACTTTTCCGGTGGTGGAACTTGATGAAACTCTGAACCAATGCCTTTCGTGTTATGCTCAGAATCTTTTCCATCCGGTTTTATGTTGAAAATACGTTCAAGCACATATGACGACGCGTGATAACTTTTTAATTTGTTGTTATCCTGTTCTAAATCAGCAATCTTACGCTTAAGTTTAGCAACATCTTCAATATAAGAATTTACAACTTGTCGTTTAATTTCATACATTCGTTTTAGTTCATTTGATGTTTCAGAACAGTATTTCAATCTTGATTGAACAAGTTTCATTTCACTCTTTACTTTTTCATATGATTCCTTTGTAATGTGATAAGCCAATTTTATTGAATCATATTCCTTTTTCATTTCTTGGCAAATATTTTCTTTTTGAGAACATTCTTCTGTCATTTTAGAAACATCTTCTTTTAAAATTTCATTCTCTTTTTCTAATTTTTTACATTTTTCTGAAAGTGTTTCATTATTTTCTTTTAAAACTTTTTCATTTTCAAACATTTCTTTGCACTTTTTCTTGAAAACTTCTTCAAGTTTTGTGAAATCAAGATCTCTTGTTCTGATCTTTTCGTCTTTTTCAGTACAAGCATTGCACGTTTCCATGCATTTCTTGCACTGTTCAACAATTTCAGTTAAGATGTTAGAATCAGAATTTACCTCAGTGATTGGCACTTCGGTGTTTGTTACAGTCTCTGTTTGTTTCTGATCAGCATCATTCTGCTTTTCTTCAACACTAACTTCACCACCAACATCTGTTGAACTTTCAACCTTCACTTCTAGCGAATTTTCCTTCTCCTTCTTGACCTCTTCAACTTGCTGTTCTTCAGTAACAGCCTTTTCTTTCTCAACTACCTTATCTTTTTCTTCAACCTTGACTTCCTCAGCAGCTTTCTTCAAATCATCAACTAAATTCTCAATGTTCTTCTTCATTCTTTCTTCATTCCTCTTCCTCAGTTTTGTTGTCATAGCATCCCTGATGATTTTATCCAGCCTTTTCACATATGTCTTGTCTTTTGCAACATTTGAGTAGTATTCACCGGATCGAGGAATAACAAGAAGAACATCATCATGAACTATGTCACATCTGGGAACAACTGGTTCACCTTGTTTGTTGACATAACATTCTTGCTTTTTATCCCATCGTTTGTTCGCAACAGCATTCTCATATTCTTCCTCCATTTTCTGCATCCTGCATCCCACAATAAATCTTTCTCTCTCAGTTTTCTCCTTTAAAATCTCTTCCCGAGTTCTCTCTTTAACTTCAACTGTGTCTTTTTCTTCTTTAACATCTTCTTTAATTTCAGCAACAAAAACAAACTTTCTTTCCTCTGTCACAGCTCTGCCATGAGCTGTTTTTCGAACATTTTCCAAACGATCTTCTTCTGGACAAATTGAGCTCCAGCCAAAACCTTCATCATCGTGAATTACAAAACAAGCTCTTGATTTGGTTTTATCTTCAATCAATTTCGGCTCTTCTTTGCTTCGTTGGTAGATCGTTTTTCGATAATAATCATCGTTGAAAGGACGTTCATTTCCTTCAGCAACTTCAGAATTTCTGCATTCTCTTTTGAAATGACCCTTTTGCTTGCATCTGAAGCAGGTCACTTTGGATTTGTCAAATCCAAGTTTCGTTGAAGGACCACCCAAAGAGTGTTTCCCTGTAATCTCCATATATCTCTGAGCTCTGCGAATGCAACTTGCCAAACACCAACGAATGTCAATGAGTTCCATCTCTTCCGGATCAATCTGGT
The DNA here is from genome assembly GCA_030545235.1 of Helianthus tuberosus. Classification (NCBI taxonomy): domain Eukaryota; kingdom Viridiplantae; phylum Streptophyta; class Magnoliopsida; order Asterales; family Asteraceae; genus Helianthus; species Helianthus tuberosus. Next base: position 99,539,801 of record CM060383.1, on the reverse strand, counting down.
CATAGTCTTCTTTGGTTAATTCAGAGTTTCCAATTTTACCAGCCACTAGACCTTCATACGACTCCAGAACAGATGCAAGAAAACTCATTTGCTGCTTAGCTGCATTGATGCTCATTGCAGGAGAATTCTTCAGTTTAAGAGCAATGTTGCACAGAATCACCTCAGCTTCATCAGAACTTGATTTTGAAGATGAATGATATCCAGAATGGTAACTTGATGAAGTTGTTTGTGGTTTTTTCATCTTCTCACCACTGAATGCTGTCTTTGGTGAACTAACACCTTTCTCCGAAGGTACACTCCCTTTGAAGTACAAGCCAACATTTTGTTGATGAGATGAACCACTCATCTTGTTTTGCTTTTGTAGCTCCAGATCATGACTCTCAATCTTTTCTAACAATGCATCAAGAGAAATTGTATCAAATTTAGCATCATTTTTCAAGATAAAAACAAACGTTTGCCACTGATCAGCTCGTGGTAACGCTTCAATTACGTTGTCAATTATCTCTTCTCTTGTTTTCACAATTTTGAATCTTTCAAGTTCAATTTTTAAATGGCAAAATCTCTCAATCATTTTCCTCACTGTCTCTCCCTTTAAACTATCAAACAAATCAAATTCCTTTTTTAATAAAGCTATTTTGTTTTTCTGAATTTGTTTACCCCCCTTAGCTTTTACTTTCAAAGCTTTCCACACAGACTTTGATAACCCATCATGAATTAATAATGAGAAAATATCATCTCGAACTAATTGCTGAATCAAAGCAATCATCTTCTGTTCATAAGAAAATTTCTTTATGTCATCTTCTGAATAATCTTTGATCAGAATTTCTTCTCCTTTGTCATTTACTGGGCTCTCATAACCAAACTTCAAACAGAACCAACTCTCATGTGCATATGCCTTCGCCCAATTGATGAACCTCTCCTTCCACCAGACATAATCTTCAATGTTATCCAGCTTCGGAGGTTTTGAATATGTTCCATAAAAGTTGTCATGTTTGATGTTATCCTTGATCGTCTTAGTTATAGCTTTGGGTGTAACCTCTGATGATTCTACCGTATCTGATGTAAACGCATTGTAGAACGTGTTGAAAAATTCTTCAGCCATGATTTGCAATTCTTGAATAACCTTGACAAATACAATCAAACAAAACACAATCAGTACAAACAATATCAAATAACTGAATCAAAATAATACTCGAACTGGTGACTATTCTGTATGAACTGAGAGTTGACAAACTGTGCAGACTGCTATGACCCGGATCAAATTCAACCGACCAGACCCTTTGAAACCTTTAAACTCCAAACCGTACGAACTCGATAATTTCAAGTGATTTGAAAATTTTCCAAATGATCTGGATCAAAGTCAAACAATCTTCACAACAATAATATCAACTGAAATATGTAGTTACTCAAAGGACCTTTCAAACAAATGGACAATAAACTCAATCTTTTTGGGCCGACACTTTCTTATATCAACACAAATTCATCATGGGCCGAAGTCTTGTTTCACATGCAAATTGATAATTTCTTTGATTCACATCCAGTTCTTGGGCCGAGAATTTGTTTAATGGACTAACTAAAACTTTTATCTTTTGAATAAGGCCGACACACTCAATGTTACTGATTGGTCCGATAACAGCTTACATCACATGGGCTTTTTATCAATTTACGAGACTTGATTTTAATTCATATGTCGACAATATTGATATTGCTCAAATATCGATAGAACTGACAAATTTTACAAGAAGCTTTCACATGCAATCCTTTTAAATGTCCGACAACAATCACATGCAAACATTAGCTTTCAAATTATCCTATTGGACCTCAAATGTGCTTGACCCTCAAATGTATCGAATACTGAACCAAATTAAATCAATCACATGCAACTATCCACACTATCTCATAATCTGATTGGGCCGATGCAATTTAGTCACATGGGTTCTCGTAATCTGTTAATTTTGATTCACGAGAACATATATCAAGTTCTAAACAATTTTATGATATGGATTTTAATTGGACCGCAGATAAAAATTCCACGTGAAAACTGTTGAACTCCTCAAACACAATGACAACTTACAAACGAAAACACCAATTTCAAACGGTCACACCCTCAAATGGACAGTTTTCAAACGGAAGTGTCAGTTTCAAACGGAAGTGTCATTTTCAAACGGGAAGGTGCTTGCTTCAAACGGTTAACCCAACATTTTCAAACGGACACATGCATTTTCAAACGGTAAGGTGCATATTTCAAACGGTCGGTCCAGTTTCAAACGGTAGGGTGCAAATTTCAAACGGTCAGCTAGGCTTAGTTCAAACGGACACCAGTTTTCAGACGAAATCGGACCTAAAAACTCAAATTTCTCCTAAACGGCTAGGAGTTTGAATCTGAAATTTGGTAGGGTTGTAAGTCAGATGTTTTCGCACAACATATCAAAAAATCATGAATTTTGGACCGTAAAAACCTGTTCAATTTGACTATTTTCAGTGAAAAACGTGATAAGAATGAAAAAGATGAAGAAATATATGAAATTCAGATCTGAAATCGATGTTTTTCTGCGTGGAAATGTGTGATAGATCAGTGCAATCGAGCTCCTGCTCTGATACCACTTGTAGGACCGGTTTTGACTCCGAAACGATTGCGAAACAAACGTGTGACGTGCGGAATCCGTACACGAACGCGAACTAACACACGAGACGTAATATAAACGTGATTCTATTAGAAATCTAACAAGAACAAGCACCTTGAATCACTTTCTCTCTCTAGATCTAGAGCTCTCCTAAACATAAATGAGCCAAAAGTCTCTAATCTAAACATAAAGCTCCTATTTATAGGCCTTGGCTTTTAATGAGATTTCTCATTAATTACAATATTGCCACCTTGCCTTTTGTCTAGATATTACATCATAACGACTCGTTTCCTTCTGTTTCTTGCTATGGCTCGGATTGACGAAGGCTATAGACATAAATGCACTAACAATGGTCTTATGAGGTTTCACAATATAGGCGATGGTTTAAAGTTGGAATAAGCATTCTCTTTGGCTAGACATCAAGAAAAGCTTTTAAATGAGGTTTTTGTTCATTGGTCAATTCAAGAAGGATCATCAGAATTTGAGGTATGTACATTCAATCCACACCAAACAAGTAATGTTGATATCTTTAGTGATAATGAACAAGTTCTTGAATCACCTTATTCTTCTCAAGTCATAAAAGTTGAATGTTGCCCCAAATGTTTGAGAAAAATACCTAAAAAGGGTAACAATGATATTCAAGAACCCATTATTCATGAAGATGAATTTGGAAACGAAAATCAGATTCTAGAACCAAGTGTAGAACATGAAAACGGGGTTAAGAATCAAGAACCCATTGATCAAGATTCATGTGAGCAAAATGGAAATCATAAAGATGATTAAGGTTACATTAATCTTGGTGATAGTGATGCACATGAAAACGACATCACCATTGGATATCTTCCTTTTCGTAGAAATCTTTGTAAGGATACAACTGAAAATGATGGTTAGACAAGAAAGAATGATTTGGTTCACGAGATTCTACCCGATATGATAGATCTAGGTCAAGAAACCACAAAAGTGAAGTCTTCTATGACCTGCTGGACTGTACAAATGAATCTCCTATTAGACTATCATGTTAAAGTTAGTGAGTATGCTAGAATCTATGATTTAACAAAAAGATTCAGTTTAGCGAATAAGAAAAAGAAACAATGGATAGACACAAGCTAGGTTTGTAACTGGGAATGTAGAAGTGATAAGACTATTGGGACTAAAATTGTTATTAAAAGTATGGGCAAAAACAGGGTTTGGGAAGTTGGATTAATTGTTGCTACTGAGTTTAATGAAAAGCTGGCAGAAATTGACATTATTTTGTGTTTTTCCTTAAGACCAATTACCATTACTATGGAAACATGTCATTCTTATTGGTTAGGCAAATTAATGTTCAAGTACAAAAAAGATGGTGCTAGTAGATGGATACTTCGGTGGAAATGGAAAAAGTAGTTGCAACAACATGCTAAAATGAGTTCCAAGTGCTGGTAATTGTTGGAGTTGTTCAAATACTTGTAGAATGGGTGAATAGCATCATCAAAATGGAATCACAAGAAGTGAAGGAATTAGTTAATTTTGAAGATGATAATAATAAGATCAATATTTGTTATAGAAACTTGAGCTTTATGATTTGGATAAAGCAAAATATATGTTTTCAACCAGAGGGTTATGTTGGATGGTGACATGGGTTGAAATTTTGAGATATGACTCTAAAGCCATTAAAGTAGCCGAAACTTTGGTGAATTGTTGGATGGAATAAGGATATCTAGGTACTACTAACCGTGTAATATTTTATGAGATTTCTGTTAACGTGCAACACATTGCTGATATGGAATCAAGTGATGTTACAAATGAGAATTTAGAAGAAGCATTACAATATATGATCATTGATGAAGCTGTTCAGCAGACTTCAAATAAAGAAAAGAAGACATTTTTTAGAAAAATAGTTGGGGTGCATTTATGGCATAGATGGAAGCTAAATTGTTGCTTGTTAGCGTAATTTTGAAGGTATACCATTACATTGATGTAGTCTTGAAGTTTATGGGTATAGAAGACCAAGTAGGATCAAATACAAACCACATTTCGCATATAAACTGTAAGAACCATTTAAAAAGTGTTACGTGACATTCAACCAATTATAGAGAAATGATAAAATAAAATCCTAAATAATATCAATTGTATTGAATTCCCTATAAATATGCTAACAAGCAATTAATTCTTTATTTGGATCTTCCTTTTGTTTTCAATGTGCTGATTAAGAAAAGTGCTGATCCATTCAAATATGTGCTAAAATCATTTATCTTGATTAATTTTCATGTGCTAATATAATTCAAATGTGCTACTTTTATGTATGTATTGTGTTGGTATGTGTTAATTTAACTTTTTTTAAGTGCTAGGATCTGTTCTTACAATCCCCTGTTTTGTGGAAGAGATACTATTATTGTTTTGATTAACTTTTTTTTTCATTTGTGTGATAGTTGCTTTGAATTGTTTCTCCTTATGCAGATTATTGGGGACAAAAATCTTTGAGGGGGAAGTAATGTTAGGTATCAATTAGTAGAGGGGGTTTTGTGTCATTGTTAGGAAGTAAGAGGGTTCTAATTGTAAATAATCATTGTAACAGAGTTCATTAAATAAACGAACAAAGATGAGGAATAGGTAGCTATTGATTTGAGAGTTAATCTCCTTCTCTTCCGTGATCCTTCTTCTTCTACAATTCTTTAGCTCATAATCTCTCGATTACCATTGTGTATCGTAACAGATTCCCTCTAATTTTAATACTAATTTTCAGTTGATCCATAGCCTCTTCCTTCTTCCCCGGCCTTTATTTCTCTCTTCTCACCATTCATAGCTTATTTCTCTTAATATCCATTAATGGTTGGATTATATTATTCTATTTCAACAAGTTTGATTGTTTCATTGTTTTCATAGCAGTGAATGATGCAATTGTTAAATTCGATATTATGTGGTTGTTTTTCATCTATTTTGGATCGTAATCTCGCATTTGTTAATCAGAATCAAGATTTTTCACAAGTATTAGCTTTAACATCTCCATTTTTTAAACAAGTAACAAGGGGTTTTTTGGTTAAGGGTTTTCATTTGAGAAGATGATCATATCGTTTGAGCTTCCTTGGTAGTTCAATAATAGTCTTTCAATATGGTTCTTTGGCTATTGATTGGTGCTGGAATGGATGCTTTCGAGTAATGATGTAAGAAGCCCTAAGTTAGTAGGTTTTTAACTAATTCAAAATTGATATCTGAATTGCTTCATTTTTATGTAATCAAGATCTGAGTGTAACGCCCTGTTTTTTCGTACTTTCCTTAATTAAAAAACATTGTTCGTATTTCTATTTTTGGAAATCTTGTATTCTTGTAATCATCTTTTCCGTTCCATCGTTGTAAAATACGAGACTTGGATCATAAATAAAATTCGTATTTCTTTAAATTCATGTTCTACACATTCATACTTATTCATACGTTCGAATTCATTATACATATGATAACCTATTCGTAATTCGTACAAAATGCGTTAAACTTACAAATACTTGTCATACATGCGAATACGATACTTATGCTCGACAAACATATTTATTCATACTTATTTTATACTTACTTTATGTAAAACCCCAAAAACGGGTTTGATAGTCAAACCACGTTAATTGTTGGTGCATATTTACGTCTGCCACTGTGCGAACAGTTAGATAGAGCGTGTGTTGAATATTGTATATATTAGAGAAAGTCGGACACGGATTAGACATTGTAAAGGTCCATCTGGACGGATGGACAAGTCCATCCGGACGGATGGACAACATATAGTCCAAACCAACATCCGAATGTAGGTGTAACATTGTAAAGTCCATCCGGACGGATAAAGTCCATCCGGACGGATGGACACTAGCTCATTCGGACCGGATAGGCTGTTGCCTATAAATAGGGAGTTGGGGTTCCCATTTGGACAAGCTTTTGGATCCCAGATGGGACATGCTGTCCAACTAGTCTCATGGTGTTGTAACTTGTCAAGATATGAATAGAGACCAGATTATAAGTGACTGCTCGGTGTCGTATCTATCTTCTACTCCTTTCTTAGTAATAATAAACGCACCGAACACGTCGTATCAGAACCAAAGCTCCGTCAAACTCGCCAGTTCCTAGAATATCAAGTGGTATCAGAGCTATGGTACCGATTTAATCGATTCAACAGTCGGTTAAATCACCCAAGCTCATCAATTTTGGGTTAAACGGGAGTTTTGACGTTAAAACATAGAAAATCATCAAAATCAAGGTCGATTCACGGATGGATTTTGGAATTGAAGCCATCAATCTGTTCGGAATTGATCCGCGCACAATCCTGTGAAGTTTCATCATGAAATTCACACAAATAAAGATTCTGGATCGAAAAAACGTGATTTGGAGTGTTCTTGAGTTGTTAGAACATATTCCTCTGGATGACCATCTGGACCATTTAGTCATCCGGGCGAATGGTCATTCAGACGGATGGGTGAAACTTCATCCAGATGGACATCAACTCCATCCGGACGGATGAAGACACTCATGTGGCAAATTGTCAACATGATCCAAAATCAGTTCATCCGGACGGATGGACCTACTCCATTCGGACGGATGAGCAAATGCCTAAAAAAATGCATTTTTGATCGCAACGACGAGGAGAGTCTCCAGAAAAAAATTGGTGATTGAAAATTTTTTCGGGTTTTTAACGACCAAGCTAGGTTGTTCGGGGACGCCATCTGGGGCTTCAGTGAACATGTTTGATGATGCGATCACGGGTTGTTTAATTAGTGGGGTAGTCATGATATTGGTGCAGAATGTTTATCATTCAGATTATCTGACTATTTATGGGCCAAAACGTAAAATCTGCAATGATGAAAAAATGACGTTTTGAGGAAAATTGTCATATTTTCGGCATTGTCGAGTTTTTCACAGATAAAAGAGGACTCAATTGCTCAGTTTGAGGGGGGAATTCAGTAATAGAGACCAGAATTTGCAAAAATGAGGGGGAATAAATTTTTTTTCAGATGTTCCAGCATTTTTGAAATCGTGACGCTGCAACAGTATTCGGGTGGTTTCGACTTCAGATTGTCAGGGGGAATGTGAATCTGATCGTGGGTGAAAGCTTCCGAGATCAAGATGATCCAAGGTGTTGATATCTGATTGTGGACGAAAGCATCGAAGATCTAAGAGTGATTGTGGATGATAGCTTCTGAGATCTAGATTATCCGAGGAGATGAATCTGATTGTGGATGAATGCTTCAGAGATCAGATTGCATGACCAGAGAACATCTGTTTTCCGAAGAAGATTTGCTGATTGTGGAGAATACCGTTTATACGGATCAATCATTCTTACGGTGCATTAAAGTGATCGCGGTAAACGGGATATCAGATCTTCATAGGGAATTATTGATTTGAAGTTAATCAGTGGGGTATTTGAAGTTCTATCAATTGCCGGTTGAGTTTTTGTACATTCTTAGATTGAGCAAACGGAATGCGAGATCGTGGTGCTGACATGATATATCAAAAACTGAACGCGGATGTGGTTAAAGCTGAAACAGAAAGTACTATATTGATTAGTTTCAAGTTGGTGATTGTTCGTGAAGATTGCAGTCCAGCAATTCAGAGGAGAGTCGTGAACTGTGCAAAAGACCTGAAGATTCATTTTCAGGGGAAACGTGCTCTACATTGTCAAAAGCAAACCCGGGTCATCAATAGAGGGGGAATCTATTGAAGATTTCAAGATGCCTGATTGAAGTTGCAGAATAGTTGAAGATTGCAGAATATTCAAACAAGGCTCAAGTTTCTCGAAGTGTTAGAGATGATTTGAGAGTGACAGCCGAGGGGGAATCTGTTGGTGTATATTTCGTACGTCTGCCACTGTGCGAATAGTTAGATAGAGCGTGTGTTGAATATTGTATAGATTAGAGAAAGTCGGACACGGATTAGACATTGTAAAGGTCCATCCGGAAGGATGGACAACATATAGTCCAAACCCTCATCCGAATGTAGGTGTAACATTGTAAAGTCCATCCGGACGGATGGACACTAGCTCATTCGGACCGGATAGGCTGTTGCCTATAAATAGGGAGTTGAGGTTCCCATTTGGACAAGCTTTTGGATCCCAGAGGGGACATGCTGTCCAACTAGTCTCATGGTGCTGTAACTTGTCAAGATATGAATAGAGACCAGATTATAAGTGACTGCTCGGTGTCGTATCTATCTTCTACTCCTTTCTTAGTAATAATAAACGCACCGAGCACGTCGTATCGGAACCAAAGCTCCGTCAAACTCGCCGGTTCCTGCAATATCATTAATAATAATAAACGGGGGAAATACCGTTAGTGGTAAAAATTAACCCGGTAAATATTAGGATTTAAATAAATAATCCTAATATTAAGTAAAAAGAAGAATAAACGCTTTGAGATGACAAAGTTTATAAGATGCCCGAGTTAACGGGACTTGAAATAAAACGGGTTACGACTCCCTGAACCCACTAAGTTAACTAGGAATAATTAAACTAGTTAGTAATGTGTAATTAAGTGATAAACTATGAGTTATAGCTTCATTTGATCAAAATGAAACATGAGGGACTAAATGGCCAAGTGGGTAAATTAGTTTTATTAAAAACAAAAATTAGACACAACACACACAATAAGTGTGTGTGTGTGTGCGTACGACCAGGAGAAAGAAACAAGGGGTGAAACCTTTGTTCAAGCTCAAAACCCAAAACTGAAGGTCAATTTAAGACTCGAATTAAAGCACGAACGCATATAAACGATCACCAAGTCAAGGGGATCATAAGGTATGTTGTAAAATCTGGATTGGTTAAAGTTGAAATTCGAGACAAGTAGGTTACTTGCAAATAAATTGATAGATTATGATCCAAAGATGAAATTAGATGTTTATGTATGCCTAATTTCGTTAGATATGATGAAATTATGAAGTACTTGATGTAAAGTTACTTCTAAGTGATGAACAAGTAGATTATCAAGTGGGTTTTGATAATATGATAAAGTTTATGATATAATCATGTTTAAAACCATCAGGGATGGTAGTATTAGGAAAGATACTTGAACAAATTATGAGTTTAAGTATATATTCATAGTTGACATGAAATGGATTAAGTATGTTATGATGAAATTGGTGATTTTATTCATGTATATGGATGTTTCAAATCATGATATCTACTAGTTGATATGTAGAACTTGATTATATTAGGTGTTCGGATGAATGCTAGTGTCACACCCTCAAATTCCACATGCGGAGTATTACCGCGAGGCGTATGACTGACCAGGATCAAGCCACTAATCATATTAAACATACACAATAATAGTAAAGCAACTTTCACCAAAACAATACGATTAGTGACAGTTTAAAGTTTAAGTCCAAAGCATTTAGAGTTCAACCAACAGTTTTGAGAGAATAGCAGAATCATAAAAACAGTTCAACAAAAGTTCATAGTTTGTAATTATTAAAAGAACCCAACACGGGTTAGCATGCCCACTACACTCCCAAGCTGCAAGCTCCATCAATCACTGAGTACCTGCAAAGCATGCAGTAGGGTGTCAACATAAAGTTGGCGAGTTCATAGTTGTCCAGTTTTAGTTTTCGAAAACGTAAGTTGTTTAGATAAACCATTTATAATCACATTATGGGAGCTACCCCATCTGTAAGCTCACTAAACTGCGGATACCGAAACTAATGATTGTCCAGTTGTTGTGCCCCGTTTGTCAATGTCTATCCTCGTTGACCACGTGCAAGGTCTACTAGTTCACGCCCGATCCCCCCGGTCACGGTGTGAGGTTTGTCAAACCTAATAGCGCTATCAACTAATAACCCATTCGCCCCAGCAATTAATCGGTATTGTAAGTGGGGACTTTCCATGATAGAGTTTCGTTTAGTATTGCTAGTTGTGATTTATAAATAATATCCAAACGTATTCCCCCTAGAATAGTAGTTTAACGTATGCCGTCGTATTTCCCACGGAAATATTTGTTTAACAGTATCCTTTACAAGGATAGTAGTTCATCCGTGTCCCCCCGAGAAGCATGCTTTTAGAGTGCGTGAACTCACCTTGGGTTGCTCGGCAGATAATTTACTTGTTAATACGACTTGGGTTAATCACGTCCTATTATTGTTATCATAAATAGTTAGGTTTGCATTCAATTAACTTCACGCATTCATGTTTAAATCACATAGCACATAAGCACATATTGTAAACATGTCCGCACATTAAAACAATTAATTGTTCGACTAGTCCGTGATGTACAGCCCCCATCTAGTTAGTGGCTCAAAATCAAGTATGCGAGCGGAATTACGGTGTGCGACTAGCCTAAGGTGTACGGTTTGAATCTTTAATTTAGTTGCAAGTATTATAACACAGTCATCACACAAGTGTGCGAATCGAATTAACCAGTCCAACGAATGTGCGAGTGAAATAGTCAGTCCATCTGATGCGCATGGCCTAATTATCTAATCAATCCAAACAAGTGTGTGACCAAAAAAAAATGACTGTGCGGTTTGAGCTGAATGTGGGACAAAAGGATTTCAACAAAACAAACAAAAAGTGTGTGTGGCCCAAGTATATCCTGAGCCCAAAAACGAGACCCCCTATTGGCCCATACATGGGTGATTCAAACAGCTGTGCGACCTTGAATTCTTTGTTCGTTTGAGAATGTGCGACTTGTATTTAGAACATAATCATTATGTTCTCTTGAATCAGCAAAAGGACAACCTCATTTAAGTGTGCGATCAAAAAGATTATTCCAAACAAAAAGGGTGTGGGCCCTGAAGGTTAGTGTGCGATCCGTGTTAACATAACATCAATCATTCCTTTTCAATTAAACCATATAGGACAAAAAAATCATATATCATGCAGCCTTTCAAATCATCATTTTGATGGGTTGTACCCTATGCACACTCAGTTGTATACAACCTTTTAAAAAAACCCAACTTTTATTTTCATATCTTCATTCATAACAACTCAGCTTTACATTTCTATCACTAAATATCAGAAACATAATCACAGACTTTGCATATTCGAACATCATCATCTTCACATACAAACAAACATCCAGTTTCGATAGTTTCGGACATTACACGTATGAACATCAAGTTTTCTAACAAACACATTACCTTCTCCATCATTATAACTAACAACTTACTATCACCAATCATTATTTCTAAGAATCGTTATTATTAAAGGATGGTTAAACAGATTCACCCTCACCATCATGTACATCTGGTCATCTTCTAGTATTTATTAAAACAGATCCAAAAAAAAGGGGGTGTATTCATAAATCTTAAACCCTTTTAAAACATTCACAGAATCATCCTTATCATTTGCAGATTTAACAGGTTCGTTATCATCCAATCCAAACCGATTCATACAGTTTTATGTAGGAACATCACAATGGGTCGCACACTCCAGGTATGTCCACACACACATATGAGTGTGCGACTGATTAGGGCAAACCAACAAAGGAGGTGTTGGGCCATGGTGACATGGTTTGTACTAGGGGTGTGCATGGGTCGATTTGGGTCGGTTTTGACCAAAAACCATAACCATAACCGATCGGTTATGGTGGTTATGGTTATTCGGTTTTGATGGTTATAGTGGGTCGGTTATAAGTGGTTAACCGTGTCTTTAGCTTAGCTAAAAATAGCTTAATTGTTTTTACATGGAATAATTTGTTATTGCATATTTGTATATATTAGTATATTACATAGTATTAAAAAATACATATAATCTATAATATTAATACAAATTATTATCGAATATCCAAATAAAGTGATATGATACATTCCATAAATTCAAATAAATATTCAACCAAAACCACAAAATGATATGAGAAACCCAAAAGTACTAAAAATCTTCAGTAAAAAACATAAAATATTAAAAATATGGTGAAAAGTCTTAAATTCTACAAGATTTATTACATGTCGGTTCGGTTCGGTTCGGTTATGGTGGGTATGGAAAAAATGATAACCATAACCGACCCGCTACTTTCGGTTTTCAAAAAAACCATTAACCGACACACCGGTTTTTTATTTGGTTCGGTTTTTTCGGTTCGGTTTTGTCGGTTAATTCGGTTATGGTTCGGTTAATTCGGTTTTTTGCACACCCCTAGTTTGTACATATCGGTTATGGGCTAGCTATGTGTTTGTCTACCAAAAAATAATAGTAATAGAATTAATACTAACAAAAATGATAATAATTCACATAATAACCACGTAATTATGATAAGCACCGAATGTACGATAATTATATTACGGACTATCATTAATAAATTTCGCATAAACGGTAACATACAATATAGTTGTGCGGGGAAAACCCCGAAGTGTCACAGCTAGTGATATGATAAAACGGGTTTCACTTATAGATGAGAACCCTTAGTTCTTGCGAAATGAATGAATAAATTAGTTTTGATAATCGCTTGAACTATTTGAAGTGTTGAAAATGCAATGAACTTGGTTAGAATTTTAGTTAAAACGGTGGCCTAAAAATAACGCCTACTGGGTAATTAATGGAATGCCTAAACTAGTTGTTGAACTTGATTGTGCGTTTCATATGCTAATAGGCAGTTGACTTTTAAAAAGTCAAACTGACCTATAATACGATGAATGATAATTTTAATGTAAAATGCGTAAGGTGGAATAATCATATTAAACTATGATTGATCTAACCACCTTGTGAATGATGAATGATAGTTTGACGCTTAACAAGCTAGGTGGAAGCTTGGGAAGGAAGTGGGTCAAACAAATCAAGTATGGAAGAAAAGCGCAGTTTGGATGCAAGGTAAGTAAAGCTTACACCTTTTTGTAGGATACGTGTTTATTTTACAAGCTATAAATACGACAAAGGTAATATCCGAAATACGGGTTCCGGCGCGAATGATACGGGTCGGAACAAATATAAATGATAAAAACCATGGTTAATGGTAAAATGGGCGAAACGGTAATTTAGTCATGAAATGACTAAGATTTAATGGGTTTTCTTTAAGATTACGTTATAGTGTAACCAGTGATGAGAAAAAGGGGTAAAATGGAAATTTAGTCAAGTGTTGACTAATGAAAGTTGAGGTTAAAAGGATACCAATGGCGTAAGCCAAAACAGGTTAAATATGTAAGAAAAAGAATTTATGAAAAAGGATCTTGTGGTAAAATCTGTAATGGGTCGGATGTGTGAATTGATAATTAAATACCATGTTTTTATAAATTTAAATGTTTGGTCATTTAGGCCAAATGGGTCAAATGGTGGTGATAACACCATTTGACAGTATCGACTAAATGTTTGGTAAAGTGAATAGCAATTGGATAATTGCGTCGCTATAAAGTAGCGGCTAATAAAAGCGAGGTATAAAACGGGTCTATATGTTGACTCGAGCCATGTACGCGTATATAAGATTTACTAGGCTATCACCAGAGAACATCCCGGGCTAGGAAAATTTAGTTTTCAATAATAAGAAGTACATAAACAACATTTTCAAACACATTAGTATCTTCTTTCCCTTCCCACAATAATTTATTTGTTCCATTTCATCAGTATCCTAACTTTGTCTCTATGTGTATTCATAGTTTTGGTGTAAAGCTAACAACCTTTTAATTGTTAATGAGATCTCAGTATAAAAATGTTTCGTAAACCCATACAAAATGTTATATTGTTTGTTTTTAAATTATATTATATTATGCTTTTACTTGAATTTTCAACTAATAAAATTCTTAAACATATTATAAACAACGTGTTTTAGGAAATTATGTGTATTTTGTTTTCTTTTTTCTTTTGTTAAGACTCATCGATTAATGTCAAACTTAGTACTCTGATAATTGTGATGAAATCCTTACACGAAAAATGATAAGTTGATTAAGTTCAAAGGAAAAAATGTATTCATTCTTAATCTGCATCAACGAAGCACAAATTACACTTCATATTCATCTAAAAAGAATAATAGACTACCATGAAGGCCTGAACTGGTATATATGATTATTTAATCTAAGATAAGATTACAGGTCCACCTTGAGACACATATAACTTCTCTTCCTCATGTTGACTATCTTGGTTGTAAACCGTTTCATTTCAGCCTAAAATATATGTGATCTGGTCAAGAAACAGTAGACCAAATAAAGAAGCTTTGGATGTTTATTAAAAGATAATAATTAACCTTAAAAGGCTCGTTAAAACTCCGAAGCTCAATTCCAGGTATGAAGTGTAACCATAGTGGAAACCCACTGTTTCCGAAAGAAAATATTAAGCACCGGGAACTTCCCGGGCAGAAAAAAATTAATTTATATAAATCTAAAACAAAATAAACCAATCCATGAAGCAAAAAAGTTAAAAAAAAATTCATACAATAAGGAAAACATGGGGATAAATTTTAAAAGTACAAGGCTTGATCATACAAAAACAAAGCCCATGGACTTATGTCCAAAACTACGCAAGTCTATATGGGTTTTTCAAGTTTAACTTTATGAAGTCAACAACCAACTTTCATAGTTGAATAAAACCAACTTTTGCACACACAAAAAGATCACCTCATGTTATAGTTTGATTTTCCAAAGTCAAAAATACCAACTATAATGATGAATAATAGTGTTAATCATATTGGGATGTTTATACAACCAGTTTGCCAAACAACGGGTATTAAGCATTTAAATTCCAAAATAGTAGCACATTAAGGTACTAAGCATGTGAATATGAAGGTTGTAAAAGATATTTTCAGATAAAATTATTCTAACAGAACAAGATGCCAATTTCATTACTCAAAAAGTCATTAGCCAGTAGCTAGAAGGCTGGTACATACATCACAGAACTTGTTCAAATCGCCTAATACATTCACACCCATATGACACCAATATTCTATATTAATGCTTTCCATTTTTGTTGTATGCTTTAAGCAAAAGAAAGTACTATCCTTGATGTCTTTGACCAGTTTTCGCATAAGAGAGTTGAGCCCCCTTGAAGATCTTCCCGTTTTTATTTAACCAAATTTTTATAGTGCAGCCATGACAATACCCATCGCTTTCCTTATGTTTTTTTTTCAGCTGCATATTCCTGACTTGTAGCAAAATTTCTTTAACCGATGATCAGTTGTGTAGGTTATTCATGTTCAGCCATACCTCAATCATCCACCAAATAGCTTTTGTTGTAAGACATGACACCAGGATGAGGTCCATCGTATCCTCCATATACCCACAACATGTTCTTGCTTATCTAAATATTAAAAAAAGGTAAAAAGGGTTAGAAACATGTACATATAAGAGGTGGCAAATTAGTCTAAACTCCGCGACCTCATTATTATACTATCCCAATTCACAGTAAATCCATAACTAACACATGAAAACTAAACTAAAAAACAACGATCAACTATAAATCTTAGCAACTTAGGGCAAAACAGACCAAACCGAACCGTAACTGAACCGAACTATACCTTATGCAAACAAATCAGAAGATCACAAATCATCGTAAAAGTGATATCTGATTCTTCAACAAGAACTGTTTGTCGATACTTAATCCACCTACACACACAACCAATCGCATTACAAAATCATCAAAATCGAACCAAATTCGAAAAAAAAAACTCAAATTAATAACATACCAAATGAAATCACTACACATGAACACCTGATTGCCACCATGAGGCCAAACAAACTGTGTATGAACCTTAATTTAACACTGTAAATGTGTGTAAGAGATAATAGTACAACATCTGACAATCAGTTAATGAGGAAGAGAGAGATAGATAAATGGGCAAGGGGCCGTGCCAGGCGGGCACGGGCCGTGCTGAAACTTCTGAAGACAGCTATAAATAGAAGTGTTTGGTTCCAATTCAACTCATCCCTTGGCAAACCACTTCTCTCTCACTTGCCACCACTCCACCACCACTACAACACCATCATCCATTTTTCCACCTTTAGAGTGTGTGTGTAGTCTCGGGATCCAAGATTGATCATAAGAATCTTTGTCAAACAAAGGCCATGCTTGGCTAAATTCTTACATCACTTGGTGAAGACATATCTTTTATGTATTTCTTTTATGATTTCCAATCTTTGGCTACTTTTTAATTGGGTATGTATTAATGACTTTAATAATTAGTTTTTTATATTGAAGGTGAATTTATTCACCCATTCTTCATATGTCGTTTACTCAACATATTCATGTCTTTACGGTCTATATAAAGCATGTTAATTGTCTTTAAGGGGGGTAGAAGGGTGGATTGGGTAATTCTATGTTCTGTTCAGTGTATAGATCCTGCGAGAACCTGATGCAAGTTTAGTACTACTCCATGGATTGGTCGAGAATGACTGGCCCGACTGAGAGTAAGAAAATGCTTGCATCCCTTATTCATAAACTACTATTAAAAAAAATTTCAATGTTTTAGCTTGAATTTAGATCTGAAACCTTCAAGGAGTGTTTAAAACTTGATTTCGCACATAATAGTTAAAAATCAACCATTTTTAACCATGAATTCAACGTGAATCTGAGTTTTAAAGTTGAAAAAGAAGTGTAGAAGAAGAATGAGTAGAAAATGATGAAATTCAGCTTTGATTTGCTTGAATTGGGCTTGAATCTTGTATCTTCGGTCTTTGGAATCAATCTCCCGCTCTGATACCACTTGATAGTGCGTGTTAGGATCGGTTCCGATGCACTTGAATGCTCCGTTGATTGCGTAGATCTCGTATCTTGTGCGGAATCCAAGTACGAGAATGGATTGAACAATAACAAGTAATTATAAACTGATTTATATTGATTGATGAACAATACAAAACCACGAAATTGAACGGACAAAGTCTCCCAACTCAAGTCCTCAAAGTTACAAATGAACAAGACACAACACTCATATATATATAGGGCTAGTAGGTTCGCATGAAGCCTTGCGCGGATGGACTATAACTGCGGATCAGCAAACCTGATGCGGACCAACTACAACTGCGGACCTGCATTTGGTGCGGATGGACTTGTCTTCATGCGCACAGATCAGCTTTTATATGAAACCCTAATTGGGCGCATTCGTGTGGATCAACTTAGGTTGATCCTTGCGGACCTGCTAGACCATATAAACATTATATTTTCACCCTACGTAACCTTGTCTTGTCTCATCTGATAGCTACGATACGTGATTGACGTAAGCGATTGACATATGCACTCACATTTTCTTTTGTTGTTTTCTTTGTTTAAATCGACATGTACGCTTTAGGATCATGGGATGTGTGAAGAGAGTAAAATCAACTACCTAAAATCTGAAGCTAGAGATTATAGGGAACTTAAATCGACTTCGTAATAAATAATTTAATTGGATCGTTTTGTATTCTTTATAAAGCAGTGGTTAATAATTTATTTTGGAATTATGTTTTTTTTCTGATTTTTGTAATGATGACACGTCAGTCCTAGTTCAAGCAAGATGCTACACTTTGTGTATACGCCCTTAAGTTGTTTTCTCCTTATCCACTGTAAGTAATTTGTTACTTACCTATCTTCTTTTATTGGTATGGTTCCTATTTTAGTTTTTTTACTATTTGTGTAAAAATTTATTTTTACAACCGCCCTCTGCATATCTATTTTTACTACCTCCCTCCACTTTAGGATCTCTCGACAAATTCATTGAAAGATACAAAAAACCCTAGAATTGTCAAAACATTTTCATTAGGAACAATTTAGACTATTAGGAAAATGACATTATATACATATTTATGCTAAACAAAATTGGAGCATGCATTACCATTTGTAGGTGAAAGCGATCTTCTTGAACTAAAACACATTGTAAACCTAGAAACACCTGATAACGAAAACTACGATGATCCACGAACACCAAAGTCTATTGACAGCACACACAAAGATCTTTAAAAGAATGATGTAAACAATGACATCGAAAGAAATGTGTACACAACAAGTCTAGCTATAAACGTGCAATGAAATAGTAAAGATTTTGGATAAACAAAACTTTTACAGAACACATGTAGTAGATAGACTAGCACGTGCAAGAGACAGAAGAATCTTTGATTGTATATATATTATCTTGTCATTTTTTCTTCTTTAATTTGTAATTGTTTCTTTTTCTTTATTTTCTGACAGGAGAACACAAATGTATTAACGTTCATTATTAGTATAGTTCTATCTCTGGTCTATATAAGACAAAGTTTCTTTGTAAATACTATCCTAGAGAATTCAATAAAATCTTTGCATTCTCAATGCTTCTTTTGACACACTCTAGAAACACCTGATAACGAAAACTACGATGATCCAGGAACACCAAAATCTATTGACAGCACACACAAAGATCTTTAAAAGAATGATGTAAGCAATGGCATCGAAAGAAATGTGTACACAACAAGTCTAGCTATAAACGTGCAATGAAATAATAAATATTCTGGATAAACAAAACTTTTACAGAACACATGAAGTAGATAGACTAGCACGTGCAAGAGACAGAAGAATCTTTGATTGTATATATATTATCTTGTCATTTTTTCTTCTTTAATTTGTAATCGTTTCTTTTTCTTTATTTTCTGACAGGAGAACACAAATGTATTAACGTTCATTATTAACATAGTTCTATCTCTGGTCTATATAAGGCATAGTTTTCTTTGTAAATACTATCCTAGAGAATTCAATAAAATCTTTGCATTCTCAATGCTTCTTTTGACACACTAAATTCCTCTGTGATACTCCTTAGCACAACCTCCTAGCCCCTTAGTTTCATTTATTGTTCTTCATATTATATTCCAAAAAAGAGGGTTTTCTACCTTTTGTTATCCTGTGTTCAAACTGTTGTGTATAAATCTTCAACTTGCTCCAACCTTTGTGTATACGCTCTTAAGCTGCTTTCTCCTTACTCACAGTATGTAATTTTTTTTACTTACCTATCTTTTTTACTTGTACTCTTCATTTTTTATTTTTTACTATTCGTGTAAAAATTTATTTTTACAACCCCTCTCGATTATTTATTTTTACAACCTCCCTCTACTTTAGGATCTCTCTATAAGTTCATTGAAAAATACCAATAAACCCCAAATTGTCAGAACATTTTCATTGGGAACAATTTACACTATTAGGAGAATGACATTATATGCATATTTATGCTAACACAATTTAAGCATGCTTTTACCATTTATATGTAAAAACGATCTTCTTGAACTAAAACACATTGTAAACTTGGAAACACTTGCTGACCAAAACTACGATGATTCAGGAACACCAAAGTTTATTGACAACACACACAAAGATCTCTAAAAGAATGATGTAAGCAATGACATCAAAAGATATGTGTACACAAGTTTAGCCATAGACGTGCATTGAAATAGTAAAGATTCTGGATAGACAAAACTTTTACAGAACACATGCAGTAGACAGATTAGCACATGACAGAGACAAAAGAAACTTTGATTGTATATATATTATCTTAGTCTTTTTTTCTTCTTTAATTTGTAATCGTTTCTTTTTATTTATCTTCTGACAGGAGAACACAAATGTATTAACGTGCATTATTAGTATAGTTCTATCTCTGGTCTATAAAAGGCAGAGTTTTCATTTGTAAATACTATCACAGAGAATTCAATAAAATCTTTGCATTCTCAATGCTTCTTATGACACACTAACGTTGTGTTCCCGAGTTTAATAAACAAAAGAAAAGAAGAGAAAATGAATTAATAAGAGAAGAGAAAATGAGTGGAAAGAAAAGATTTAATGAAATATTGTATTCCCGAGTTCGAGAGAGATGAGAAGATTTTATGTGTTAAAAATGTTTTCCTTCCAAATCTCTCCAATTTGGAAGGATTTAAAATGAAGGAAAATTACTTAGGTTTTCTTTCCATTTCTCTACATTTTCTTCCTTAAAAAAACTCTGAAACACAACTTTTTTTAAATCCCCGTTAATTCTTTCTTTTTCTTCGTTAAATGAAACTCGAGAACACAACGTAAATTCCTCTCCAATACTCCTTAGCCCAACCTCATTGCCCTGTTTCATCTATTATCTTCATATTCTATTCCAAAAAAAATGTATTTTTTACCTTTTTTACCCTCTGTTCAAACCGTTGTGCGCAACTCTCCAACTTGCTCTAGCCTGTGTGTACGCTCTTAAGTTGTTTTTTCCTTACCCACTGTAAGTAATTTATTGCTTACCTATCTTTTTTACTTATAGTGTTCATATTTTATTTTTTTTATTATTCGTGTAAAAATTTATTTTTACAACCCCCTCTGTTTATTTATTTTTGGCTAAATTGCACTTTTCGTCCTTTATGTTTCAATGTTTCGACAAACGCTGTCCTTTAACTTTAAAAATTACACTGTATGTCCTTTATGTTTGCAATCAGTAACGAGCGGTGTCCTTTCTCATAAACCCTGTTAGTTTTTAATGTTAAAACCCATCTTTGTAAAACTCCTTAACAGCAGGGACCATATGTGTAATATTCAAATTCTGTTTTAAATTTAATTATCCTGCACACCTAATTTTAATTATCCTCTGTTCAGTTGTATCTCATTTATCTTTTACAAAATACAAACCCTAAAGTTGAAAGACATTCAGCCGCCACCTGCTTTCTCTCTAACTTATCTTCTCCAACTCTCAAAACCGGCAAAGGAATTTTCGTTTTACTCTCGACCCTTTTTAGACTGAAGCAATTAATGAATGAATGGTGTGTGGTGGTTATGTGAGGATGGTTGTGATTAATCGAAGTTAGTGGTGATGGATGGTGCAAACGGTGGTGGTGGTCGGGTTGGAGATCGGGTATTGACGGTGGTTAGTGGTGACGGTGAAGGAAGATGCTACACCTTCGATTCTTCAAAATGCCGAAGCAAATTCACGAGATCAAGGACTCACCGGCTGGTGATGCGGCTGCTAGATCTTTCCTGACGAGTTCATTGAAAAATTGCAACCTCCTCTGCTCTAGGATCTCTCGACAAGTTCATTGAAAAATTGCTCTAGGATCTCTCGACAAGTTCATTGAAAAATAGCAACAAAACCTAGAATGGCAAGAACGATTTCATTGGGAACAGTTTAGAATATTAGGACATTATATATTGATTTATGCTAAACAAAATTGAAGCATGCTTTTACCATCTGTATGTAAAAGCGATCTTCTTGAACTAAAACACATGAACCATTAATGTCATTATATATTATATATTATATATATATATATATATTATTATTATTATTATTATTATTATATATTATTATTATTATATATTAAAAAGAGAACTTGTGAATAGTAACCTCAACACTTCTCTACTGAGCCACGTGACAAACGCAATGAACAGTGAACCCTACCCACCTCCGGTTCTCTTCTTCTCCAGAACAAACGCAATGAACATTTTTGACAGTGCCACACATCCAAATACCCACCGCCCCTCTCCTTTGTTCAAAACCTTAACCTCACCTCAAACAGTTGACAAAGGAGGGGAAGTCTCTAGAGAGAGAGAGAGAGCGATGAAAGAGGACTTCTTCTCCGAACAACAGCCGACGACCTCCGATTTCCTCCACCACGGCAACCATCTTCCACCCATCGGCCGACCACCAATTGACCACCGAGAATCACCACCTTCTTCACCCCCCGACCTTTTCCGATCACAGCCGACACCCATCATCACCAGTCACCGCCGACCTGTTACCTCACTGGTGCCACCCTCGCCGCTGTACCCACCACCATTCATCACCGGCGAACGACGAACACCTACCATCTCCGATTACTCATCGGAGAACGCTATTAACGGTCGGCGAACGGTCATCGACCACTACCGTCACAATTGTCGACCTTCGAGCAACGACCAGACCTTTTAAAAATTCATAATTCCTCTGTTTTCAGTTTGAAAGGAATCCAGGTATGAAAGCTCTGTTTTTCTTTATGTTTATGAATATTCATTATATATCTTGAAATTGTGGAAATTATTTGGTGGGGTTAAGTGGTTATTGAAGTTGGTTAGTGAAGAGATTTTGTGTGAATACAGAGATAGGTCAGGCATATCGATTTAGGTTGGGTTTAGTCCAAACTATGTTAACATTTGGGGTGATGTTATTTTGTTGAACAGGGGTAGTCAGATGCAATTGTGAGAAAGTTTGATGTTGAATGGAGAGTAGTTGAAAACATGAATTTAATTTGATATTGGGCTGAAATTGTGATTAAAAAAATGTGGGAGATGTTTGAATGATCAGGATAGATTTGGATTAGTCGAATATAGAAGGTAGGAAGATGTAGTGCTTGAACGGATAAGTGTGAGTAGGTTGATTCGTAGAATACTTTGAGGCTCATATGTGTAACGAAATTGAAGTGAATATGTCGCGATGATAAGATGAATAGTGAAGTGGTGAGTTTTGTGGTTTAATTGACAAAGTGTGGTATGTTTTTCACTACGGTTGTTTCAAGTGGGTAGTGTTCGGGTTAATCGGGTTTACGAGGTAAGGAAGTTAAGTTGACTTGGTTAGAAGTTATTGAAGTAGAACCATTTAGTTGCATTACGTTGGGCATTGGCGTAAAGTGTATTGGTTTAACACGATGAATTTAAGTAGCAATTATGTTGCGGATCATAAGTGTGTGATGAGGTTAGAAAGAGTTGATAAAGTGCGCATTATAGTCGGTCATTGTTTAAGATGTGCAAGTAGTTAGGAGGATGGTTAGTGCCGAGATGAGTTTGAGCAAAAAGTAGGCCGGTCGATAGTCGGGGCGTCGAATCAAAATAAAAGTCAATTAGTGCAGTCCCGCGATACGCGGAAGGATTTGGAGAGTATGTCGCGACGTGCGACCACATTACATGATTTTCACTTTTACCACAAAAGTCTCATGCTGCATTCTAAAGACACGACACATACATAGCCATTAGTCAGTGAACGAGAAAGAGATGGTGAAAGCGAACTGGCACTCTACAGAGAAGAAAGGGAGAGCGAGGAAGAGACTGAGTGAAAAGGGGAGTCGGCCAAGAGTTTTCCGTCGAACCCCTAGGGTTCCGACGATAGTGGTGACGCAGAACCAGGCGGCGGCGACAATAAGGTACGAGAGGTTGCGAGGGCTGCGAGGGTGACGGTGTTGTTACTTTAACTTTCGACGCCGCCGCAACGCGCGCCTAGCAAAGCAATTGAGGTATTTTTTCCATATACGTTCCAGATTATTAGGAAATTTCAGTGAATATATATGTGGTAGACGTCTA
Source organism: Helianthus tuberosus (assembly GCA_030545235.1). Lineage (NCBI taxonomy): Eukaryota > Viridiplantae > Streptophyta > Magnoliopsida > Asterales > Asteraceae > Helianthus > Helianthus tuberosus. The sequence goes on along the minus strand of CM060383.1, from coordinate 99,516,104 downwards.
ATTATACACACACACATAGAGGCGTACGAGGCTAGCTTTAATCCAACGACCACGATAAGCTTTGTTATCGTCGAAATTCGTTTCGAGTACAACAACCGAGTCAAATTTTCGGGTGGTTGGGGTACCGGAAATCGAGGCCGATGAGGAGTTGGTAGGGGCGTTGAAGAAGAAGAAGAAAAATGGTGGGTTGAAGTTGAAGATTAAAATTGGTAATCCAGGGTTACGGCGGTTGATTAGCGGTGCGATAGCGGGGGCAGTTTCGAGGACGTCGGTTGCACCGTTGAAGACGATTAGGACTCATTTGATGGTAGGGAGTTGTGGGCAGTCTACAACTCAGGTTTTTCAAGATATTATGAAGAATGAAGGGTGGACTGGAGTTTTTAGGGGTAATTTGGTCAGTGTCATTCGTGTTGCACCTAGCAAAGCAATTGAGGTATTCATTTTTTTCCATATACGTTCCAGATTATTAGGAAATTTCAGTGAATATATATGTGGTAGACGTCTAATTATTGTTTTTAATGATATATGTTGATTTATGTTACTTATTTTTTTCATGGTAAATGTGTTTTCTGGTTCATAGTTCTAATGTCTAGATTAAAAGGAGAGATTGCTAAAGATGGAAGAGAGCCTCCTGCATCTAGACAAACATTGAAGAAATCGTCTTTTGGTAAAACATCCATCTAAGAAAACGCAAAAGGTAACTGCTTTTCGGTCTCAAAACTTTCTTATTTATGTTATTATATTATGTTATATCAACATCAATAAACAGTTATTGGGAATTGGGGATTTTGTAGGTAAAAGGTAACCACTTTTCGGTCTCAAAACTTTCTTATTGATCTGGTGATTGGGAGGGATTCGGAAGTTGAAAGGATTGTCCAAATTATTTTGCAGAAGAACTAAAAATAATCCGATTCTTCTTGGTCAAGCTGGGGTTGGGAAAACCGCAATTGCAAAAGGATTAGTTAGTCGTATTTCAGATGCAAATGTTCCTATATTTCTCTTGGTGGGTGGTGTTTTTTTTGTATAAATTTATTATATATTCAGTTTCTTGAATTTAGGTTTATGTTAACTTCTTCATTTGTTTGCCTTCAGACGAAACGTGTTATGTCATTGGATATTGGTTTATTAATTTCTGGTGCAAAAGAGGGGTGAATTAGAGGGACGTGTAACTTCCCTAATTAGGGAGGTTAAAGAGTCGGGTAAGCACAAATTTTGTTATTTTTAAGTGCCTGATCATGTTCTATTGAAAGTATAAAATGTAAAAAAAAAGATCTTAAAAGGAAACCAGTCAATTCAATAGCTACCAAAAGTGTATGTCTAATGCTTAATGTATCTTAAATCAATTATTATATAATTTTTATAATTTTGTAATATGACATTGCAGGCAATGTGACCCTTTTCATCAATGAAGTTCATACCCTACTTGGGTCGGGCACTGTTGGAAGAGGTAACCAGGTATCTGGACTTGACATTGATAATCTTTGGAAGCCATCCCTTGGGAGGGGTGAATTACAGGTTTCCTTTTGTTTTCCTTGTTAAAATTCTTTGTTATTTTATTTAGGTACAAATGTGCCTTTTGTAGCTAATGATCTGATTATGGTGACTTGAATTGCAATAATTATTGGTTATTTTTTAATGTTTGGATAAACATATTCCACATTTGATTATTTTGGAATCTATTGGTTGAATAATCATTTTCATACCGCTTGCAACAGCCAGCAATATTGATTTTCATATGGTAAAATAAAACCTGTATATTTATCCTTCCTTTTCCTACAAATATTCACATTCACATTTAATCATTATTGATTTTCGTAGATGTAATCCGAATTCAGGTTTTAGCAACCAAACACAGCAATCTTGTTGCCCCACAGGAGACAGACAATGAAACTGCGTTGACTTCAACAGCTGATGATCAAGAGTATGCTTATTTTATGCTTATACTTAATTATTACACCAAATTCATCTTGGATTTTTTTTATAATAAATAATTGTTGTTTTACATTTACGCCTACAATAGTGGGAGCTAGTGAAATAGCAGAAGTTGCTTCGTTATGGTCAGGAATTCCAATTCAGCAGTTGACTGTTTATGAAAGAATGCTATTGGTGGGACTTGATGAACGGTTAAAAGAACGAGTTTGCGGTCAAGATGAAGTTGTGGATGCGAGTGTGTGCTGACACATACGCGTGAGAGATCACCGTATTTTGCCTAAAAACGCAAAGCGATGGAGTGTTCCAAGGTCTGCTTCCATTCTAACTAATGGCTTTATTTTTATTTTTTTGAAAAAAAGTAGGCGGTTGATCATTTGAGTTGAGTTTATCTTGACTATAAGACGTTATCTCGACCCATTAACTAATGAATGGGTTGATTCAGGTCATCTTTATTTTTCTTTCAAAACGGGTCAAAAGGGTGAAAAAAATACAATAGCTTGAAAGTAACAAGTCAAATTGCTCAAACCGTTTGAAACCACCCAATGTGTACAAGCATAATACAGTTGCAAGATAAAAAATAACCCGAGTGAACCAGGCGCAACGCGCCGTTTAAATAAACCTAGTTAACTTAAATATGTATTGTATGTATCTTTGCATTTGTAGTTATTTCTCATATAAAGATAAGCCTCCCAATTATTTTGAAACTTGTAATACAATACTTGTACAAGCATTAATAATACTTGTAAATACATTCCATCTTGTAAACGTTCAAATCACATTTAAACACGTTCTTGATAATTATGCTTGGTGACCCAGATCATGTCACTAGCAATGTCACAAGTTCTTTCACATATGTAACATGTTTCTTCTTTAAATTGAAGAAAAATAACCATAATTCAATAACATGGTTATGAACGGCTTATTTCACAGCAACACCCAAGTCGCAAAAAACAAAACAAGAACTGATAGTTACCACCCGACTGAAGTTACCTGACAAGTTGCTTGAATTTCACAATGCAATCAAGAGCCCGATCGAAGTCCCCATCTTCCAGGGCCAAAGTGAATCGGCAATAGTCTGGAATCCCGGTCCAGGAAGCTCCATTGATGCACAGACCTGTAGCTCTCAGCATTGCTTCACGGATGTTAGTGCCATCGAGCATGATTTCCCATGTAGAACCATCTTCCTCGAGCTTAATCTTTTTGCCAAGATAAGCACATGGCTTTGCAATCACAGAAACGCCTCCACGAGCTTCAATTACTTCCCACCCACAATTCTCAAGCGTCTATTTATAGAAATGTGAAATTAGTAACAAATTAGCGAAACAGATAGTCGAGTTGGGTTGAACCCAAAACAACTTTTGTCCAAAGGCTATGCATTTTCTATCAACAATTAGTGTCAAAATCACTTTTATAACAAAATTAGTATTTCAATAACAATCCGATTATACAAATATACAATAAAATGATTTCGTGCTTTAACAGTTGCACTTTGGGCTACTTTCAATCCGTTTTCTAACTTTTTTGGATTTTACCCTTTGACCCATTATTAGATATTAAAAAATATCCCAAATCAACCGATTTGAAAATTAAAAATACACTTTGGGCTACTTCTAGGCTCTAGCCCATTTCCTAACTTTTCTGAACCCATTAGATATAAAACATAACACCAAAGGGCTGCTTCTAGCCTAGTGGTATCAAAGTGTGTAAAGTGGTGTCCCTCCCCATTAGGTTGAGGGTTTGAGTCCCATCATGAACAATGAAGTAAAACAAGAGTAACTGAGTAAGATTATATATTGTGTGTGTTTGACTGTTTGGCAGTTTTGACGCATTAGATATTTAAAACAACCCAAATCAACCCGTTTGTGCGTTAAAAATGCACTTGTATTTTTAACTCACAAATGGGTTAATCAGAAGGGTAAAACTAAAAAAATTAGGAAATGGGTTGAAATTTCCTAGCTTTTTTGGATTTTACCCTTTTGACACATTAGATATATAACATAACACAAATCAACCAATTTGTTAAAAACAAAGTTTGGACTACTTCCAACGCATTTCCTAACTTTTTTGGATTTATCCCTTTTGACCCATTAATATAAAAACATAGCCCGAATCATTGGTAATAAAGAGATAATCAACACTTGTTGCTACATTGAATACTTACCTCTTTCAAACGCTTCAGTCTAGCATCCAGCAATTTCTCCTGTCCTTGAGCAGCACCTGTTAAATCCCCTTTCTGCTCTTCAAGTTCAAGCAATTTCTTTGCAGTATACCTAATAGTACTGTGAGGTTTATTCAACCCCGAGAAACTACCACGAAACGAATCAGCCAAAAATCCCGGTTTCAGAACTAGAAACCCGTACGCAAGCCCTCCAGTAGGTAGCTTATTAAACAACCCTCCAAGCAAACACATGCTGAACGCCGAGTTTCCAGTTAATCCCGCTAAACTCGCATCCAAATTCCACCCATCCCAACCCCGGGAGTTAAACTCGATCCCCGAAAACGACGTATCGATTATAACCCGTGCACCGTATCTAGCACAGACCGTCAGCAAGCTTTTCATCTCTTCATTGCTGTAAAGCAAACCCGTCGGGTTTATTGTAGGACCAGAAATATACACCCATGGTTTACGAACAGTCTCCAACTGTTCCAATACACTAGTAAGTTGCTTCTCGGTCAGTTTAAAACCGTCTTCAGCCTGTGTTGGGATAGACACGATGTTTGCGTTTAAGAACTTGGCAGCTGATACGTAATTACCGTTTGATCCAGCTGGCATGCATAGGCTTCCACCTTCTTCGATGCAGCAGAGGACGAGTTTATTGAAAAGGGAAAGAGGGAAGTCTGCGTATATGAACTCGGCATTGTGCTCAACCGATAAGTTGTAAGCGTTCTTGATGAATTGCCGAAGGCTGGGTGTGACATCACACTCTGATTCCGTCACGTTCTGCCTTGCGAAACTTTCGAAGATGGCAGCCTTAACCGGGGTCGGTGTAGGCAGAAATATTTGATCCACATCCATGTGGAGTAACGAGGGTGTTTCGGTTACCCTGACCGATAATTCTGCTTGACTCAAAACCGAGATTGCTGAACTAGAAAATCCTATCATGTCATTGTCACTAGCTTCCGCGTCCTCAGCTTCTCTCTGAAACGAGCAAACAGTTCTTTTATGCAAATATATAACACATAGACAAGTATAACGGTTCAAGTAACAAAGTAAACCTCTGCAGGTTGACGTCTATCGGGAAGCTGAAAAGACAGAAGCTCGTGAAAAAGACAACCATAGTAATACTGGCTAATCAGGGCAGTATTGCCTTGTAAGAGTTCCACACTCCTTGTCAATGCGTCAAAGATAGTTTGTTCTTCCGATATCACAAAAGCTACTTCAAGATCTGTATACACCTGAAAAAAGAGCGGCTATGATGATTAGATAACACAATAGTGATTATACTTTGTTGATCGAAGAAGAAACATACCTGATTTCTTAACAAGCCACATATTATAGCTGCATGAGAAGGCAGTGGAGTTCTAGCGAGATATTTCAAGACCCCGATTGAACTGGGGAGGCTTGAAAGCTCGAATTGGTCAGATATGTCTATGAAAAGACGAGACCCGATTTCTTTTGTGACACGTAAAAGGTGCTCGAATGCTGAACTAGTAACGGCCTCAAATTGTGCAATCCCTGTGACCACCACTTGTGGCCTTAACTTTTTTATCAGCTCTATCATCAAATCTGACTGACGTGGTGCTTCTATAACAGTGATTCCATCTATTGAGGTTTTGTCGTCCCTTTTTTGCTAAAAGGAGTGCAAAATAACATTTAGGTCTTTGAACACATTATATCATACGTAGCTCATAGACACACCGTACCTCAATTTCTAGTGATGTTAACCATTGCCTGGGTAGATTGCGGGTCAAATGTTCATCAACAATGGCAAGTCGTGGAGTGAACAACCGGAGGGAGTTCTCAATAGCCGTAGCCCTTGAAGGAAAAATAGCAACATTCTTGCAGAATGGTTAAAAATAAGTCAGGAATGAAAATTAACTGTTACAAAAGATTTTAAAGATAAATAATTTTGCATAAAAGACGGCATCTTTTAAATCAAACAATTCTCCATCACATAACTATAGAGAATTGTTTAAAAGATAGTAAACATGTGACAGGTAGTATATAGAGAATTGTTTAAGAGATGAGTGTTCTTACATCGGCGCTAAGGGGGACATGGTGGTATGTTTTCATGAAAGATGCAATAAGATCACGGAATCTTTTGTTTCCGGTTGGAGGCTCATATGGAAAGCGTGAACTGTCTTTCAACACACCAGCAAGATATGCTAGAAAAGGAATCTTCTCATCAGCAACATAATCGTCCTCAAAAGATAGATCTAGAGAATTGCTGATCTCATGAAACCCGTTTTTGAGAAACTCGAAGATTTTCTTAACCTGTCAGCTTATTTTCTTCAGTACACACACGGTTTTAAGATTACATTACGCAAACCTAGAGGTGGCAAAATGGGGGGTTTGGACAGGTTAGTTAACAGGTAACGTTTAGTATGGGTTGACCCAAACACCTTTTTCCCAAAGTTCTTGAATTATTTTTTAGAGTTAATTACGTTTTTCGTTCATGTGGTTTGTTGAAAATAACCATTACACTCCATTAGTTTAAAAATTGCCAAAACAGTACCAGTACTTTCGCTGTTGTAACAATTACAGTCCACCTCCGTTAACCCCATCCAATTTTACTGTTAAATTTTTGGTGAAATGACTAAAATACCCCTGTTAAAAAAACTATCAAACAAACATTTTTTTATAAATTAAACTAACCTATCCTACTCTCTCTCTCTCTACTTTCTCTCTCTCTCTCTCTACAATAAAAAAATGTTTTTATTAGTTTTTTAACATAGGGGTATTTTAGTCATTTCACCAAAGCTTAACGGTAAATTGGATGGAGTTAACAGCGGTGGATTGTAACTGTTACAAAAGTGAAAGTAGTGGTGCTGTTTTGGCAATCTTTAAACTAATGAATTGTAATGGTTATTTTCAACAAACCACATGAACGAAAAGCGTAATTAACTCTATTTTTTTATTTACAATCAACTCGGGTAACCCGTTTCTTCTTTCTCTATCTGTTTTATATCACCTGTTATATCCCAAATCGACCAACTTATACGTGAATGGGTCAAAATTGTCACCTTAGCTAGCAATAATAATAATGTGATATTATAGAAAGAACCTCATTAGGATGCCGAAGCTGACAGCTGTAAACAGACAAAGCATGAGAAATACGGCCACCGGCCTTTCCAAAGGCCCATGCAGTCCTAGCACAAATTGGACGGTCTCCAACAAGCCCCATGAAGAACTCGAAACGATGTGGATTATTCTTTTCAATTTCAACTAACGCAGAAATATCGGTGTCAGAAGCCTGAAGAATTTTGGTCTGCCACAGCTTGTTAACCCGGAGCCCACGACGTTCAAATAAACGTTTACAAACACCTTGCCCTGGACGCCCTCCCATGTTGAAGATCATGATTCCCATAGGCTTGATAACATCAATTCCTTCTTCAACTGCCCTGGCAATTAGGCCTAACCCAAACTGATCCTCAACAAAACCCTGCGCATACAATTGCAAAATTGAGTTCATATAATGATGCCAATCCTTCCGTCAACCAACATTAATGTAAAGATATAGAGATTATGCTAACCTGAAGGGCACAATAGTTGCTTAGATCATGCAGGAACTCTTCGCTAGCATTTTCTGTGATAAGCTTGGACATTGCATCTGGATTTGGATTAAGAATCTAGAACACAAAATAGAGTAAAAAATAATAACATATGGGAAACGTGAGCAACACAACTCAGACAAACAACAGTATATCATGAAGAACAGCATAAGACAATCAAGACAAAAGGTGCCAAATTGGGCGGTTCAGGTTGGGTAACAGGTCAAAACGGAAGTAACTAATCAATACGGGTCAAAAAGGGAGATTTTTTATGCATCTCAAAACTAGTCGGGTTGTGTTGATCAGAAGCATTCTTTGTACAAAGAATAAATTCTTGATATATATTTAGCATCAAATATGATTACCCAAGTTATAATGATTTCAAGAATAATTGAACTTCTTTAAAATATGAATTAGGATGTCATATGCATTATGTATATATTAAAAAATTCGTGTTCAGCCAATTAGAGGTAAAAACAAAAGTCAACTTGACCCATTGGTATGTAAATGTGAAAAAATTGCCTCATCTAATCAAGCCATATATGATTGTTAATAATACCTGTGGTATACATCCGACAATCCGTTCAAGCTCTATGTGGTTATCTCTGCAGTAAGATAGCAGATCAGATTCATAAAATTCTACCCTGTCAAGCAAAGTTTTGTTCTCGGTGTCATAAACGGGCTGTCCATTCTCATCAAAAGCATTTAAATACAAATTTATCCAAGAAATCTTCACTGCTCTTGGATTTATATCAAGGCCATAAACCTACAAGACAGAAGTTGAGAAACCATCAAGAAAAAGTGCATAGTTCGATTAAAAATATGCCTCCTTAAAGAAGATTTTTCATAAGTAACAAATCAGGCATTGGTTCACTCCAAATAGATAGACAAAGTTGAGGGATAAGATTTAAGAACAGTCATGACCTTTGATGGCAACCACCTGTCGGCAATGGCTATGGATATCCATCCGTTTCCACAACCAAGCTCAGCAACTGTCTTATCCTTGAAGATAGAGTCAGGGTGTCTATTTAACCCCTCATAGAATGTGAAGGACCAGTCCTCTGGCATAAAGATGCTAGGTATCACCATCATTGTTAATTTTTTTCTCTTCAGGTAACTTGTACCTGCAAGGTCATGCAATGGAACATTTAAGTTGAAGGTTGCATATGACACTAGTAATTAACAGAGAGAGCATGATTCATGACATAGTGGTATGGTGATTGCCCCCCACAACAAAAGGTGTGGGTTCAAATCCTTGTAAGTACAAGGTTAAGTGGTATTTAGGTGTAAAATATTGTTGTTCATAAAAAAATCAGACACCGCCGCCACCAATATTATAATTTCATATCACGGATTTAAAACCGTATGCACTGGAGTCAAATACAAGATAATAGATGATTTTTTAGAGCTAAAATAAAAGTTACTATAACTGATCACTTGCAGAAAAGAACTAAGGCCAAAAAGCTAGGACATCTATGTATACTATGTATGGGTAAAGAGGATGAGACCCGACAAACTTTATTTTAGTGTAACTCATGGAAACAAAATGAAGAGAGATTCTAGTGAAAGATTCTAATTGTTCTATCACGCTGTTACGCTCAAGCTGGGTTTACTAGGAATGTTCAAACTTCAAAAACCGTTAAAACCGACCAACCCGCCCAAACTGAGCTAAAGTGACCAGTTCAGCAAGATCAGAAGTAAAACAGTTTGGTTCACAGTTTGGAATCGGCCAGGTAAACCAGACGAAATATAATAAAACAAAAATTATTTAAATAATTAGCTATATTATTTTCATGTATAGGAATCTAACAATTACAATATATATAACTATTTTTCATTATAACAAAACTGGTTGTTTTTTTAATAGGAAAATTACATAGCAATGGCAGTTAAACGGGGAACAAGGTGCGCTGCAACCCCTTTTACATGTAGATTACAAGTTTTTCCAACTTTTTCTTGTTAACCATAGTTGAAAGCTAAAATGTTCAGCCAGCCTTTAATCCTACCATTTTACCGAACAATCCAAGATCTAATGCTACGATTCCGTGTTGAAAAAGAAAAGACCCAAACCACCAAAACCGAACCCGGTTTCCTCTTCAGAAACAGGCCGAACCAAACCGTTAACATCCCTAGGGTTTACCTCTAGTTTCGTATGAGAATCATCCTATCTCTATTAAAATAATATTAACCGCATCTATATCTTATCCAACTATTCCACACAGATTAACAGCAGAATCACTCTCCAAACAATCCAAAACACCACCGATCACAAACAACAACCACAAGACATTCAAAATGACGAAGAAAAACAAGCAATCGAGCATGCAACAACGGACCTTCATTCCGATCAAGGTATATATCCTGAATCTGGAAATGATAAGTATCGAGACAATGTTGTGATAAATCTCGATCGCTATCGATCTTTTTCTGCAGATGCGATAAGAATACCCTAGCTTCGGTTCGAGTCTCCGGATTCTCGAGGCGCTCTAGTAGCGATCTTAAGGCGCTGTATGCAGAGTCGCCGGAGTGTGAACAGATGTTCAGGAAGTCGTCTACTGATCCTTTCACTGCAGCCATTGATGCACTGGACTCGAGAGTGTTGCAGAGAAAGCGTGTGTTGTGGGAGAGATTGATGGGGGGATGTTAGCGGGATTTTGGGGAAAAGATATCATGTGGCTTTATTCTTCTTTATTTACATTTTCCCCCTTCTGGTTTCAACAATGGTTTTTTTAGTATGTACATGGTAATGACAATTTCGTACAGCGACTAAAAGAGAAAAATGAATATCGGTAATGGTTCTAGTTTCTAGTAGTATCGTTATTGTTTAGTCGACTTCGGTTTGGTTCGTCATGACATTGGTATATTACTAATGATTGTTATATTTATGATAAAAAAAAACTTTATTTTGAATACAGCACTATTTTTATGGTACGTTACCGAAGAGATAAAAATGAATACTAATATTGTTACCGAATAACATAAACCTCAATTATATTGTCTTGTTCGAGTTTGCACGTCGCAACGATGTATTCCAAATTTTAATTACTAGGAGAACGAATAAGGTAAATGACGTCAGTTTTATAAAAAAAAATACACTAAACCCATGGTAGGTCTGATAACATGTACTTTTGTGCTTTAATTACTTGTATATTATTACTCACGACTCGGTTTTGGAAAAAAAATATATTACATCGAAACATATTTAAAAATAGGCACGTTACAACAGAATACTTGGAATTTTACAAAAGTTATACGAGAAAAACAAAATATACTCGAAAGGAATCAAAATAAAAAATATATATATGACAAAAAAATAATTACTCTATTGTCCACTGCATGATAGTCTATACTACCTAATAAAGCAATAGCGTAGGGGACACATGATATCTTACAATCTTATTTTCCCGCCTAAAGTTAATTAGTTGGAATCTTTAATTATTTGCATCACAATAAATTCAATAATATTTGTTTTACTTTTTTACTATCATAACTAGGGCTGTTCAAATCGCTCGACGCTCGTTCGGAAAATGCTCGTTCGATTTGACGCTCGGTTGTAAACGAGCCGCTCTGCTCGGTTCGGTTTGTAAATGAGCCAAGCATGAGCAAAGGTTCGCTCGGTTCGGCTCGAATTATTATTTTTAATTAGTATATATATACATATACATATACACATACATATATAAACATGTATATACACATACATATACACAAATATAAATTATACATATATACACACACCTATATATACACACATTACACATACATATATACTTGAATATAAATTAAATTTATAGTTTTATATATACCACTCTATTAGATTTTGGTCCGCTATATACAAATTTACAGCTATATCTATACATACTAGCCCAACCACGCCAATAAAAAAATTAATATTAAATCTAAAAGTTAAACCCTAAACCAATAAACGACAAGTTGCTCATCGCCTTAATGTTTCATCTTGTTACCCTAAGTCGATCGTTTCCTGCTCTCAACACATTTGTTCGTGCAATGTGATCATCGTCTCGTCGGCCACAACATTGTAATTCATAAGAAAAATATTATGTCACGAAATATGTATGTTTTTAAAGATATAAAAACTTGAGACCAAACATTGTCACTATCTATCTCAGCAAATTTAAATGGGGTGACACGGTTGTCCAAATCGCTCGACGCTCGTTCGGAATATTTATTGCTCGAAAAACACTCGCTTGATTTGAGGCTCAGTTTTAAATGAGCCGCTCCGCTCGGTTCGGTTTGTAAACAAGCCAAGCACGAGCAAAGGTCCACTTGGTTCAGCTCGGCTCGTGAACAACGCTAATCATAACTGTTCTTCCATCAAAATTTTCAACTACCAAAATTATTCCATCATTGTTCAAAATTAATCTCTCATCCTTTTGAATTTATGTTGGTTGATTCTTTTACTTTGTTTAAAATTTACTAGTTTAAGTTTTCGTGTGTTACACGGATGACCTCACAATAAAATATATTATTTAACACTGTTGACACAATTTTTTTAATTAAAGAAATATATTAAATATACATATTCACATTCCGGTTTGGTAAATTCGATATCGGTACTCGGTACCATTTGCTCATCATCAGGTGATGTTACTATTCATTGGGTTCTATTTTTAATATATAGGTAATATATAGGTAATGTTCAATTACTAACATAAATATTAAATTACACTGAATTGAAAGAAATGACTTTATCTCTAGTTTTTACTCTTGATAAAGCGACGTACAATGACCATGAGTGAAAACGGTTTGTTTGAAGTACAAACGAAACCTAGATAGTGATTATTCTTGGCTTTTGTTGATTGTCAGCGCGAAACATATAGCTAATAAAAATTGTCTCATTTGAAATACATAGAAATCTTTTTATCCGAAGGTATCAAATTAATTCTAGGTAGCACAACTATAAACACAATTTGGTTCTAAAGATTTAAAACACTATAACTTTGATTTCATAATTCAAAAATAGTTCCCATAAATAACTAATAACTTGTAAAAACTAACCTAACCGCCTTAGTTGTAACCATTTTTGTATTCTTGATTATATGAGGTTCAGTCTTTTACAAAAAAAAAATCAATCTTCAAGTCACCTTTAATTATGTTTTCTCTGCATTCAACAAAATACTTTTTTGGCATAAATATATTACAGACATGAACCAATGTGAAAGTACTTGTTATTAAAAACTCTACAAGACTCAATTTTTCTTGGCCCGACACACCATACGCCAGCATTCGGTATCAAACATAAACACGACATGATAGAAAGGATGCGGCGTATATGAGCTGTAATTGACGTAGGCTATGCTTGGCGTACCTTATATTCGAGTCTGCCCTGTTTGCCAAAAGACATTTCATATAAGTAATTACATGCTAACCAACATACTGACTTCATAGACGATTTCGAAAAAATAATCTTTGTGCAATTAATTTTGCGTAAATGATGTTTCCTTTATATCTTGTGAAGCCATATGGATAATAACCAATTTGTTTATTAAACATAGACTAAAAAATGTATTCAAATAAGCAAAATACCAAAGCAAGAAGGTGGGATGATTTCCATCCATTTAACCTCATTATATGATTCACCAAATCACAAAATCATCAACCTTGTTGATGATTTCGGTTAGTCATGAATATGATATCAATAAGACTAAACCTACTAAATCTACAAACGATCGTGTGAGCAAACTAGATGCGTGCATCTCAAGCATGGAAAGTGTTTGGGGACGTGATGTAGTCTTGTCTCTTTGTTCGAAATCATTTGAGATTTAATAGTATGAACATAGCAAATCACCAAGAGAGGTAGTAGAACAAGTTTGGAGAGCCAAAGCTTCCATGGTTCATACTTTCACCAAAACACAAGTCTCACCATATTGAAGATGGTGAGCTTGGATGGTCTCAACACTTGTAGGCTGTCTAAAACCTTGTCAAAACATAAACTTTAGAGTGTGTTAGCACCTCTAAACTCACAGCAATCAAGCATACTCAAACTCCCTAACCATAGGCTTGGTTAGAAGCAAGGCATGTGCAAGATTTCATAAGATAAACACATATAAAGAAGGTGTAACTAAAAGTTTTATAAAACAGAAAGTTTGGGCCTCAAAATGGTGATGTTCCACCTTAGTTTACCATGGTAAACTTGTGGAAACACTCCTAGAGGTGTTCCAAGCTTTCAAGAAGAAGAAGAATAAGTGATGAAACATGAAGAAAAGTGAGGTTGAAGCTCACTTTTGAACTTCAGTATAATTTTCCCTCACTTATATTTTCAGTTGTTAGAATGTGTTTTGAGAGTGTTTGAGGGTTTGGAAAAGTGAAATGGAGTCGTAGGAGGCTTGCTTATATAGTGGTGAAGTAGGGTTTGAGTTTTAATGGAGTTATAAGGTGATTGGGTGAGAATGGAGGTGGAAAATTGGCCAACCCATATGCAAGAAACAACTTTCTACGGATCAAGGTTTCTCGCCACCCGTGAGGAAAAGGGGGAAACTTCTCACCACCCGCTAGAAGTGCATTTTCAAGTTTTATTTTTTTTCAATTTGGCCCCTAAACTTGTAATTATGTTATTTTATGCCTTATTTTTGTATTTTAGCCCATTTTTAGGTATTTAAAGTGTATAATGGTATTGTAAGAGTACGATGCATGCATGATTGATAAATCCAAGTACTTCGAGTCTCGGTTTTTGTGTATAAACACGTATTGGATGATTGGTTGGATAACGAACAAGTGTGGATATTAACATGACAAGTATAAAACATGAATTCCATTAAGATTAACGCCTCGGTTTGTGAGGTTGAAATTGAAATACGAATGTAAGGTATCTAAAAATAGAATGCAAATACGAACTTTCTAAAAATAGGGAAACAGAAATACGAGGCTTTACTCCAATAACCCATTGCTTAATGGTATGTTAGCTATAAAGTTATAGTATAGAGTCTATCAGAAAGTTATCGTATAAAGTCTTTCGAAAAGTTGTAGTATACAGTCTATGGGAAAGGCATGCATGAACAAACATCATTTTATTTTGGGTAAATTACACTTTTCTTCCTTTATGTTTGTAGCGGGTTGCAATGGATATCCTTTAACTTTAATAATTATAATCACAAACCTTTATTTGGAAAACGCATTACACGTTTCGTCCTTTAACACTAACCAAGTTAAAATTTTCAGTTATGTTTATCCACTTAAGGGTATTCTGGTCATTTCATGTTTTATTTAAAATGTTCATTAATAAATAAACATCATCTTCCCCAATTTACAAACCCTAACCCTAGAATCTCTCCTCTTCATCTCTCTCCAACCAAACTCTAACACTAAATCTTCCACTCGTGCTGCAGACATAACTGAGGTCTGCTACGTTCACGGAGGTCTCTACTAAAGTTACACAGCAATAGCAATAGCATTAGCTTCAATTCTCCAGCAAAGTTCTCTGTTCGTGCCTCCCTCACTGGAGGCGCCGATTCAGGTCATCTAACTAATTCAATTTCAGCACTATTGTTAATCGTTAGTTATGCATGTATCAGATTTCAATCGTCTGTCAACGGATGTTAATTGTTGTTATTACAATTGTAATTGTGATTTGAAGCTGTAACTCTGCTTGATTATGGTGCTGGTAATGTTCACAATATTAGAAATGCAATTCGGTATCTAGGGCTCGATATCAAAGATGTAAGTTGTTAATCACTGTGTATTGCATGCTGTTGTATTTCTAATTAATATGAGCCATATATGATAAACATTGTCCGTATGATATTAGATTATTCATTTGGAGTAAGATGTATTGTAAGGATTGCATGTATGTATGCATCGGTATGATGCCAGATTATTCATTTTGGCTTCCTTTATCCAGGTTCAAACACCAGAGGACATTTTAAATGCTAAACGCCTTATATTTCCTGGGGTTGGAGCGTTTGCTGCAATGATGGATGTGCTAAACCGAAATGGATATTCTTGGGACTAATGTCGGATTCAGTCACACGCTCGTTCCGTGTCTACAGCACGAGTGGAAGAATTTGTGGTAGAGGTTGGTTGGAGAGAGATGAAGAGGAGAGATTCTAGGGTTGGGGTTAGGGAATTGGGGAAGATGATGCTTATTTATTAATGAACATTTTAAAGAAAAACATGAAATGACCAAAATACCCTTAAGTGGATAGACATAACTGAAAAGTTTAACTTGGTTAGTGCTAAAGGATGAAACGTGTAATGCATTTTCTAAATAAAGGATTGTGACTGTAATTATTGAAGTTAAAGGTTATCCATTGCAACCCGCTACAAACATAAAGGACAAAAAGTGTAATTTACCCTTTTATTTTTAGGAAGCAATATATAGCATTCAGCCCGCTAAGCGGTTTCGAATGAATTGTCAGGCCCAACATTTCCGGATTGTGCTGAAGCAATATATACCAATTTATCAATTAAAGCAACCATTGGGAAATCGGCTATGCTTCTTGGCCCTTGACCCAAAAGAAGTGCCTGAAAAGCAACAACAACTTTGGGATCTAAGACGTTTGATATATTTTACTGATCAAACCAATGCCTCTTGTTGTTACATAATCAAACAATAAAAATTACAACTTGAATATTACAGTAATCAAACCACAAAAATTACAACTTGAATATTACAAGAGGCTAAAGAGGCTAAAAGTGGAACTTTTTATAGGAAAAAATAGAAACATTGGGTCACTTCAGCTGTATGAAAGTGAATGAATATCTAAAACTTGTATATTGCATCAAGTTGCTTACAGTGTGTTTTAATAAGTTACTTACTGTGTGTTAACTGATTGATGGTGGAAGATTCTTGTTAGTACGTAGTGCAACGGCTCTGGTATGGTATATGGGTCTACGTAGACGTGGGCAATAGCCATGTTGATGAGTTCGGTTCGAAGAAGGGATGTCTTAGCCTCGTAAAAGAAGGCAACTAATGTTGATGTAGTGTGATCGGCAATGGTTGTCGTGATAGCTCCACTTGACGAATATAGTTCACAGAATTAAGGCTTCTTTCTCAAAAGATACTTCAATCCACTGAACAAATTTTTGTATGTTCTCTAAGAACACAAAAAAAAAGATATATGCATAAGTACATGGATCTTTACAATATCACAAAGAAAGAGGATAAAGTCAACGCACATTAAACCGATTTTAAGAATGTAATTCATATCACCAATTTGTGCATTCGAAGTCGTCGATATAAGTTAGAAGATCCGTTTCGGTATCAATATATCGATGCACCCATCAGTCTGTAATCAAACTAAATACAAAACTATTATACATCATGATAATCCAATCAATCCGTTTATTGGTGAATAGTTCCACAAAATTTGCAAAAATGAATACTCACAATGCAAGACTGTGAACGTCGTAACAATCAGAAATCACAAACGCAAAATAGATTTCAAGCCTTCGAATGCACCAGTGCAGAATATCAGAACTCGGAAAACAATTCAAGGCTCTCCAATAAGCATGTAACAGATTAATATGGTTTTCGATTTTAAGTGTAAGAAATCAAAATTAAGAAGAATAAAATCATAGAATTAATACTCACAGATGATTTGGTTTTTGGAACAGATGCATTTTCATCTTTAATACCAAACCGTTGCTTGAGAAATCTAGGGTTTTATATTAAATGTGAAAAGGGAAAAAGTGGTTAACAAAGATGAATATCTTAGGATTAGAACGCAATAAAAAGTATGAATCTTACCTCTTGCGGTTGAATAAAAAAACATCTTGCGAAAAAAGGAGATGTGTGCTGGAGAAGAAGACATTTAAGGTTTGTAAAAAAACTGAACGCAATAAATAAGGAAGGTCATTAAGATATTAAGATGAATAAGGGAATTAAAGCAAAATAGTTCCCCCCCCCCCTAAACAAAGAGAGGCGAAGTAGGGGATTGCCACGTGGCAATAATAGGCTTAAGTTTATGCCATGTGACATAAGATCGTTTTATTTTAGTATAAGTAATAGATTCGTTGTTCTACAAAATAGTAAAATAATTAATTAGAATTAAGTAGAAATAACTTTAAATATATTTATTTGTTTTATCAATGAGCAATTAAGCATCGACAATATGTTACGTCCTTTTTTAATTAAATATATTAATTGATGTGTATTTTCAACATAAATAGTTTATTATAAATTTCATAATTTTAAGAATCAACATATACGAGTAAATATGAAGTCCTCTTACGTCATAAACTATTTTAAACAAGTGATAAATATATGTTAAATTTTATTAGGATATATTTTAAACTCTTTTCATGTTCAATAAAAAAAACAAAATTATAGTTTTTACATTTTAAATCAACCAGATTCACTTTGGAGTATTAAATAAGCACCTCTATTACATATGAGACACATGACACCTTCCTAGCACATCTATTTTTCATTTTCCCTCTCATTCTTCCACAAACTAATTTCTATTAACCTTAATTTCCATTCTTAAATCTTATTCCTCACAGGGTATGAATTCTGGAAATAATCACATCAAGTCTTCTGTTTATGTTCTTGCGCCTGCTTGCCCTTTTCAAATACTATACCTTCTGACCAATCCTTATGCCACTCTCTAGTGGATCATCTTCTTATCATAACAAGTATTTTATCTAAGGAGACTAATGGCGATCAAATTTCTTTTCCTCGACTAGCAGATAGAGCTCTCGCCTGTTATGAACTTGACTTGTGCTCTGAAGCTGTCTTTTTGAGGAAACCTTGAGATAACCTTTTATGGCAGCAGTTCTTCACTCGCTCTGTCTGCTTAATGCCCTTGATTAAATCAATTGGCTTGAATCTCATGGATACCCTATATCTGCTTTTCATTTAATTTCCTCTTTTCTAATTTCAAACGTATCCCTGTTATGGTTTCATCTCATCTGATCGGCTTCCTTTCCTCCATCGTCGTTGTGTGATTAAGGATGATTCTTTTATCCCAAAGGTACAATTCATTCTCTTAACTAACAAATGCTTCTTGATATTACGTCTATTTTGATTTAAATGTGCATATATTATCGCAACCCCCGGCCCTTATCTCCTGGGATCGGGCGGACGCGAACTCAGATTAAGTGGTATCATTGGTTATCATTATTTGGCAGCGGAAATTTCATCAGGACCGTAGTTAGGAAATATTTTATCAGAGTAACATACCACATTTTTATATTAATAAACACATGGGTAGAACCCAAGTTTCTATTACAAATACTTTTATAAGGATAAACCCTAATTTATTGAATTTAAAACATCGTCTTTATTTAGGTAACTTTTATAGCCACATTTTCCAAGCCTTCAGTGCTCTCCAGCTGGCTTCTAATTGGCTTTCACATTTTGCTACCTGAAACGCATTTTAAAAACATTTGTCAGTGGGAAATACTAGTGAGTGAATCCCAATTTAATCAAGAAGCATTTATCCTTTAACAGTATTGAGAGCAATTACAATGTTTATATCTACACAATTACTCATTCAGTATTGTCAATCCTGACTGGTGGGTCATATTACACATTGGCTATCTCGTTGTCCAATGGTAACGTATTCCACATTTTGTATACAAAACCCCAACATACCGGCAGTAATTGAAGAACTACACGACTCAATCACTGCTAATCACATTGTAAAATATTTAACGTTTTGTAAAAACAATTTGCGAAAAGGTTTACAAAAAGGAGATTACTCAAATTGCTACTTTAGACTCTTCTTGGTGGATTCCTGGTTATAATCTATTAATTAAACAATGCACGTGTGTTAGTATAATAACCCAATATTTACATTAGTAATACCCTCCACGAGACAGAACTCTAACGACTACATCGGGCAGAACCTCGACAGCCGTTACGAAGCACTATATCAATCGAGCAGCGTATCTAATACGTAACCGGGGGTTATAATACTTACATCGGGGAAAAACTTCACTACTTTAGTGGGTATAATACCCGTTTATGGCTTCTATACTATAGAAAAGAGAGAGAGAATTCGTTTTTGAACATCGTAAACTGAAGGCCGATCAAAGGTATTTATAAGGCTGTAATCTGAGTCTGTCGTACCCCGCGTAAGCCAAAGGCTATCTACAATTGATACAACTTGGCTAGTTGTTCCATACTGAAAGTCTCCTTCATTGGTAAGAAATGAGCTGACTTAGTTAGCCTATCTACAATCACCCAGATTGTATCATTACCTTTTCGTGTCTTGGGTAATTTGGTAACAAAGTCCATTGTTATCAATTCCTATTTCCATACAGGCATTTCCAATTGCTGTAACAAACCTGAGGGTTTCTGGTGTTCAGCTTTGACTTGTGAACAAGTTAGACACTTGGCAACATAAGCTACTATATCCTTTTTCATTCCTATCCACTAGAAATTCTTTCTTAGGTCTTGATACATTTTATCGCTTCCAGGATGTATCGTATATTTAGACTTATGGGCTTCTTCTAATATTCTGTTACGTAGGTTTCCTAGTTTAGGTATCCAAATTCTTTTCTTATGGAATCTCCAAATTCCATCTGTTCCTTGTTCTAATTCCTTAATCATTCCCTTCAATTTCTCAGTATCATCCTTGATTACTGATTCCTGTGCTTTTCTAATCTGTTCGTTTAAATCTATTTGCAGATTTAATTTAAGAGAACGTACTCTCTTAGGCTTTTCGTGATATTTTCGACTTAAAGCATCGGCTACTACGTTAGCTTTTCCTGCATGGTACTGGATATTACAATCGTAATCACTTAGTATCTCCATCCAGTGTCTTTGTCTCATATTTAACTCTTTTTGCCCAAAAACATATCTTAAACTCTTATGATCGGTGAAAATGGTAAACTTACTACCGTAAAGATAATGTCTCCAAATTTTCAAAGCAAAAATTATAGCTCCTAATTCTAAATCATGGGTTGTATAGTTTTCTTCATGGTTCTTAAGTTGTCTAGATGCGTAGGCTATAACCTTTTGACGTTGCATTAATACACATCCATAACCTAATTTAGAAGCATCACAATAAATAACAAAATCTTTAGTTCCATCTGGTAGTGCTAATATGGGTGCATTGGTTAATCTTTGCTTAAGGATTCTAAAGGCTTCTTCTTGTTTTGGTCCCCATTCAAACTTAACAGACTTACAGGTTAGTTTTGTTAAGGGAATGGCTATTCTAGAAAAATCTTGGATGAATCTTCTATAATAACCGGCTAGTCCTAGAAAACTTCTAACCTCGGTTGGTGACTCGGGGGTTTTCCATTTAGTAATTGCCTCAATCTTTGTGGGATCCACATGAATTCCTTCATAATTTACTAAATGTCCAAGAAATTGCACTTCTTCTAACCAAAACTCACATTTTGAAAATGTAGCATAAAGCTTTTCTTTTCTCAGCAAATTTAGAAGTACATGCAGATGCGCTGCATGTTCCTCTTTACCTTTAGAATAAATTAGAATAACATCTATAAAGACAATTATGAATTTATCCAAATATGGCTTACATATTCGGTTCATCATGTCCATAAATGCGGCTGGGGCATTGGTTAAACCAAATGGCATGACAGTAAATTCATAATGGCCATACCTGGTTCTAAAAGCGGTCTTAAGAATGTCCTCTTCATGTACCTTTAATTGATGATATCCTGAACGTAAATCGAATTTAGAAAAGAATCGAGCTCCTTGTAATTGATCAAACAAATCATCGATTCTCGGTAATGGGTACCGATTTTTAATCGTGACTTTATTCAATTCACGGTAATCAATGCACATACGCATTGACCCGTCTTTCTTTTTGACGAATAAAATCGGTGCTCCCCAAGGCGATGAACTTGGATGTATAAATCCTTTTTCCAAGAGTTCGTCTAACTGCTTCTTTAGCTCTTGCATTTCTGCAGGTGCCAAATGGTAAGGTGATTTGGCAATGGGTGTTGTTCCTGGTAACAAATGAATTCTGAACTCGACTTCTCTATCTGGTGGGAGTCCTGGTAATTCTTCTGGAAATACATCTGAAAATTGAGATACTACAGGGATATCTTTTAATTCCTTTCCTTTAGTGTTAATGATTATGGAAATCATATACACTAATGATCATTTCCTAGCATAACTTGATGCTTTCATCACAGAGATAAATTTTGTGGATCTAGTTGGCTTATCTCCTTTAATTGTGATCTTTTCACATTTTGGTGAATTTACTTGTATCGACTTTTGATCACATAGAATACTTGCTTTATTGGCTATTAACCAATCAATTCCTAATACAACATCAAATCCTGCCAGATTCATTGGATAAAGGTTTGCAATAAACTTTTGATTTAAAATTTCTATTCTTACTCCCTGCAAGATTTTGGTAATCTTAATGGTTTCTCCATTTGGTGTTTCTACTAAACATTCTTGTTGGAGTTTTCTTCCTACAGTCTTCTTCCATGTGTCCAGATATTTTGCAAAAATTGCAGTATATGGAGCATCTCCCAGAATGCTTCATTTTGCAATACTTGCAGTAAGGTGCAGAAGTAGAACCTACATTTTTCCCACGGTTGGAATTACCGTAGCGAAATTCTTGGGGTAAGCTTTTGAGCTAGGTTCTTCCTCTGGTTTTTTTCTTGGGTACGTACCAGTTCATATGTCAAGATATTAGCTAGTTATACCGCTTCTTTTATGGTTTGTGGTCTAGCTCCCTTGACTACATGCCTAATTTCACTGATTAATCCCCATATGTAACAGGAGATTAACACTGGTTCAGGTGATGCTAGGGTTGGCACTATTCTGGCATATTCAAAGAATGTAGTAGTGTAACCCTTACTATCCACTCCAGTCATTCTTAGGTTTAAGAATTTATTTGCTATCTGTTTCTTTTCATTCTATCGTATCCTTAAATTCGTTCCATTCCATACCATAAACCTTGTCACTTCCTCTAGATTGGAGGATAGTGTTCCACCATTCTAACGCTGCATTTTTAAACAGATTGGAGGCAAACATTATTTTATCTTCTTCTGCGCACTTGCTTATTTTTAAGACTGCCTCAGTCTTTTCTATCCAGCGTAAAGTGGCAATGGCTCCTTCATTGCCAGAGAATTCTATCGGTTTACAGGACCAAAATTCTTTGTAAGAACAACCATAAGACATGGTTCTTCTTTTCGGAATTGACATTTGAAAAATGGGTCCATTGTGCACGCTGTGACTAAGTTCAGTAGGGGTTCGCTTACTCCCATTACTACTTTTTTTTTCCGCGTCCCTAACTTTTTGGATAATAGCTGGCATGGCATCTCTAATTCCTTGGGTTACAATGTGTCGAATTTCACTGTTATTTATTTGATTTTCATTATTTTGGTTTTCCTGATTTGCTGCGTCGGCCATCTGGATTTTAAACAATTACCAAGTATTAATATCGCATGAAAATATCCAATGCAACAATCGCACAACAAGCATGTAGATCCAAAATCGTCGAACATTGCGACTTACTCTATTTTATATTATGCATCTATATTTATTACAAATACAACTGGAATTAAAATACAATACTAGTATGCGTCACTTGGTCTATACTACAATATTATATATATATATATATATATATATTTCAAACATACACACAAACACACACATATATATATTTATTATTATTATTAGTGATAGGGGTTCATCCAAAATTCCATATTACACTCGTCATATTTCCAGACGAGTCGTTTCCCTATTTGTCTCATCCTCTCACCTCCTTCTAAAATTTCCTCACCAAAGGTTCAGAGTTCTTGCACATTCTCAGTGCTCATGGGTGGTGCAGGTGCTGGTATGGGACCTGGGTATTGTGGCATCTGTTCTTCCTGAGGGTATGGATTCTCTAGAATCTCCCTGATGTATTGGTCATTATCATAATATGGGTCTAGGGAATCCAAATCGGGATAGGGTCCTACTAGGTCTTACATGGGCTCCTCTATGGGGATTGGGTAACGTTGCTGGTAATCCATATGGTCATCAAACCATGGGTCATAGTCTGGAGGAGGGGGTGCAGGTACCCTAGGAATCTCAGCTGGGTTTAATTCAACTTCCATGGGTTGTGTGGGAAATAGTGGCAAAGGTCGGGGTGCCATGAGTAGCTCTAGATTAGGGTCGGCAGCGGTAGTAGCTAAAATGTGGAAATTAGCTAGTCTCCTGTTAAGGATATCCTGGGTTTGCGCATTCATTTCTCTATTGGCCGCTGCTAAGGCCCGCTGTTGTTGCATCTTTCCCATCCTCTTTCTATGTTCATGAGCTCATCTGCTGAACCATCCTCTCTTCTTAGGAGGGAATGGCTCCTCAGATTGAGCCTTGAACACGAAAATTCCTTCTTCGGTATCAGTCGAATACACCGAGGGGGTAGGCTGTGAAGAGGTGGCTTCGTTCCTAGGTGAACCGGACAGTTGACGGTAAGCGTCTGAAGGTCCTTGGTCACTCATGCTGTAAACTAACAAATTGTCAAATAACACAAAATAATAATCTACACGTTTGCACATAGTCTCATTGATTATTTCCTAACAAAATTGATAATTCAATTGTCAGCATAACACTTCTTTAGCTGAAATTAGTGGCTGTAGCTCTGATACCACCTTCTGTCGCAACCCCCGGCCCTTATCTCCTGGGATCGGGGGGACGCGAACTCAGATTAAGTGGTATCATTGGTTATCATTATTTGGCAGCGGAAATTTCACCAGGACCGTAGTTAGGAAATATTTTATCAGAGTAAAATACCACATTTTTATATTAATAAACACATGGGTAAAACCCAAGTTTCTATTACAAATACTTTTATAGGGATAAACCCTAATTTATTGAATTTAAAACATCGTCTTTATTTAGGTAACTTTATAGCCACATTTTTCCAAGCCTTCAGTGCTCTCCAGCTGGCTTCTAATTGGCTTTCACATTTTGCTACCTGAAACGCGTTTTAAAAACATTTGTCAGTGGGAAATACTGGTGAGTGAATCCCAGTTTAATTAAGAAGCATTTATCCTTTAACAGTATTGAGAGCAATTACAATGTTTATATCTACACAATTACTCATTCAGTATTGTCAATCCTGACTGGTGGGTCATATTACACATTGGCTATCTCGTTATCCAATGGTAACGTGTTCCACATTTTGTATACAAAAACCCAACATACCGGCAGTAATTGAAGAACTACAAGACTCAATCACTGCTAATCACATTGTAAAATATTTAAGGTTTTGTAAAAACAATTTGCAAAAAGGTTTACAAAAAGGAGATTACTCAAATTGCTACTTTAGACTCTTCTTGGTGGATTCCTGGTTATAATCTATTAATTAAACAATGCACGCATGTTAGTATAATAACCCAATATTTACATTAGTAATACCCTCCCCGAGACAGAACTCCAACGACTACGTCGGGCAGAACCTCGACAGCCATTACAGAGCACTAGATTAATCGGGCAGCGTATCTAATACGTAAACGGGGGTTATAATACTTACATCTGGGAAAAGCTTCACTACTTTAGTGGGTATAATACTCATTTATGGCTTCTATGCTATAGAAGAGAGTGAGATAATTCGTTTTTGAACATCGTAAACTGAAGGCCGATCGAAGGTATTTATAGGGTTGTAATCTGAGTCTGTCGCGCCCCGCGTAAGCCGAAGGCTTAGCCTTCGCGGCCTGCGACGTAGGGGAAATAGACTCTAGCCTTGACTGGTCACAAGTGTAGACCCAACACGATCTCGACATGTGGCAGCTCCGGGTGAGGCTGCGTAGCCTAGCTGTCGCGCCCCGCGTAGCCCGAAGACAAGGTCTTCGCGGCCCGCAAGCGACCTTCTGATTTTGTTTTTATTTTAATTAAATAAAATTAAATGTATTTAGGGTTTTTATATGTGTACGGGATGTATTTTAGGACCGTTAGGGATATTCTAAATATATTAGAGGTGTTCGAAATATTTAGGAGGGTTGTTATATATATATGATGTGAATGAGCCTGATGAACTTATATATATGAATTGAAAGGTATTAGTCAATGTTTCATAAGATTTTGGGCGTTGTTTCTACTTATAATGAATTCTATTTGTATTTAAAGAGATCTTTCGTCCAACAATCTAAGTGGGAAAATATATTTGAAAAATTATTCTATACAAGTGTATTCAAGTATGCAATCATATATCTCATTCAACCCAAGTCTTCTTATTTGTTCATGCTATTCATATGGTATTATTAACTAACAAAACTAGGGTTATAGTTCGTGCGTTGCGACGGTACATACCGTGAGTATTGGATCGGTATCGGTTTGGGTCGCGTCGTTACAGTACTTGAACGATATATACACTCGGTATAGAAATCAACACCTATTTTACATCAACAGAAAATGATTAAAGCGAACATCGACACCAGCACTCATGTTCGATATAGAAAGCAACACTTGTTTTACATCCACATAGAACGATAAAAACGAACATCAGACTAAACATAGAGTTCGATAGAGAAATCAACACGTGTTTTACATCGACATAAACAATAAAAAACGAATATCGGTACCAGCGTCGATGTTATTCGAATGATACCGATCAGTTTAGATAGTGAAGATACTGGTACCCAATTCAATTATCGTCACAGAAAGGAGTAATGTATTATTAAAATATAAATAAATGCTTAAAATTAGAAAAAAATAAATAGATAAATACTTAAGAAATCATTAAAATATAAATATAAATATAAATATAAATAAATGCTTAAAAAATCTAAAACACTATTCATCAGAAGTTTTGATTAATATGTATAATAGTCATATATAATGTTGCCTTTAATTTTAATGGTAGTTACTTCCATTATGTGAATACTCATTTGCATAGTTGCAATTGTGTTTTTTTAAGGCTTGTTCTATTTACACCCCCCTTTTTACAAAAACATCATATCCATCAATAACTTTTATTTTGTTTTTAGTTGTTTTTTTTTAATTATTACTTATTTATTGTTTGTTTATTAATTATTATTATAACTAAATAGTAAAAGAAGTATGCACTTTTTATTTATTACTATTATTATTATTATTATTATTATTATTATTAGTAATAGTAGTAGTAATGATATATTATTTATTATTACTCTTTAGTTGTTATAATTTATCAAATTATACTTATAGTTGTAACAAAAGCTATATAAAAATAAGTATTTTTTTACAAAATTAATATCATTTAATAATTTACATACCGATCTTTAATCTATAACAGAAAACGTAGCAGGTTGTGCTATCCAAGAATCATACATATTTTGACGTGATTCAAATATATTCTCCCAGCCAGCTGCATCATTTTCTCTCATTAATTTCCATAGGTTGTTTGTGCTGGCAATTGGATACTCTCATTGCAATTATACCATTATAAAATGGTTACCATTCACGTGTGCAATTGTAATTTTTTTTCTGGGAACTCGTGAGGGCCTCTCCAAAGCGAAAAACAAGTTAAATTGTTTCTTTTTTCTTGAGATAAAAAATGAACGATTACGTTAAACTTGTTCGCAATCAAAAATCCTGTCTCTGGCATAATCATCCAGTGTTTTTCAGGTACAACCCCCGATCCTGACCAAGCCAAGGACGTGAACACATCTTCGAATGAGCCTAAGAAAGTCTTAGTGTACTTATTTTCATCACGCTCCTTCATAATACCTAAAATATCTTTATGCTCCTTTGCTCGAATGAGCCTAAGAAAGCATTAGCATCTCCATCAGAGATTTCCCTTTATGCTCCTTTGCTCGAATTGTATCACGTGCGTTATATATGTTTTTAATCGCAGAGACATTATTTTCATCACGCTCCTTCATAATACCTAAAATATCTTTTGGCAACACATGCTTCCCCATCAATTCTGCCACCAGTTGGTGTTCATTAGGTGTCAACCGTTTGAAGATTGGGTGTCCCTCCATATATTCTCCGGGTGGATAATTATGTTCACCATGTTTGACTTTTAACGTCCAATAACCATTCTCTTTTGAATATTTCCCTACCATTTCAAACGGGCAGTTATTCTTTCTAGTGCCGGTTGCTTTACTTGACTCTTTAACTGATTTATACACACCACCACGATCACACATAAGTACAACTTTAGACACGTAGCCATTTTTACGTTTTCGATCTTTTAGTCACAATAGCGTAACCAAGGCTACATCCGGTGTTTCTAACCCATTCCATCAACTCTTCACGAGACTCGAACACCTAAAAGTGAACTAATATTAGTTACAAAATATTAGGTGAACAAGCTTGAGTAGTTACAAAATAAAAATAAAACCTTCAAATGAAATTTGTTATGACAACATTACAAGGTTGAGCCTTTAAGTTTATGTTATCAATATACATTTTACATTATCTGTAATCCTTGCTTAAATCGTAACTTCCAAACGAACTCATTTAAACTATACGATATAGTTATTTTCCAAACAAACTCATTTAAACTAAAACAAGACCCTTAACCTAACTAGATTATATAACTAAGTTGAAACTTGAAACATGGGAATTAAAAACTATACGTGATTCGTTGAAAACCCAGACATCTCTTTAGCTCTTTTGAATGATATGATGAAGCATAAGTAGATCATTCTTTTAACAAGTAAATTTATGAATACATAAATTTATGATGCAGCTCTTTGAATGGCTTTCTTGAGTATATGTTAAAGAACAAGAGTAATAGCCTCTCTTTGAATTTAAGATGGTAAAATGAAAATAGTAATAGCCATTCAAGAAACTGGTTCTACATAAACCCCATGTTCCTTATGGATGTACTAATAATATAAGAACCTCTTGCAGGTAACAAATAGTGAAATAAAAAAAAGAATATAATGATTGTATCTTTTTTAATGAATTTTGATATGAAATGCACTAAAAACAAATTAAATATATCTTACGAAATATAAAAAGTTTGAAGGCAGTGGTAGGTGATTACTTTTACTACCTAATAATGTTTGTTGTTCAAAAAATATAAAAATAAATAATAATAATAATAATAATACATTACTATTACTAATCGTAAATAATAGTCATAACAAAAAGACAAAAGGACAATAAAATATAATAATAAAAAGACAAAAAAAACAATAAAATATAAGAGGGGGTATAATTAGTAAAAAGGGGGGTGTATTTAGTAGCACCCTTTTTTAAAAGATATGGACGTGTATTTTACACTTGTGGTACTAATCTCAGTAATATATTAATGTAGGGTTAGGTTATTCTACAAAGTCTCCTAAAATTAAGAAGTGTACAAAGACATAATGGATCGCAAAAGATGACACAATGTCGAGCAAAATATAACACATTGCCAGAAAATATAACACAATGTCGAGTAAAAAAGACACAATGAGTCGCAAAAAGACACAATAACGCAAATATAGAAAAGACACAATAATAAATAAAAGACACAATGATAATAAACAAAAGTTCTAAAATCTATAACCTATAAATCCAAAAGTAAAAACATAAAATCTCACATCGTAGAGTTCGATGAGACGATTCCAATGTCACATGAAAGAAGTCAATTAGAGTCCGTTTAATACCCTTTGTATGACTTCTTATTTTTAGGAGTCTTTGTATTTGATCCTAAACCTATTAATGTATATATGATGATCATGTAGCTTAATTTTTCATTAAATTTTCTATCTTCGTTTCATTTGCAGTCTAGGCTCTTCCTCATGCTAGTTGGAGCTATGACTCAGCAGGTTGAATTTGTGATTTTTAGTGAAGTTCCCTAATTTTCTTAATGAAGTTTTATATCATATGTCATAAAATATGATTCATAGGTTTCAAAGGGTTAGGCAATATATTATTTTTTTTCTTTTTAAGTTTATTAATGATTAGTTTGTTTTTGACTCACTTGATGATCAGTTTTATTTTCAGGTTTTGAAACAACATGTTTTTTACTCACTTGACCAAGGTATGGGGTCGTGCAACATTCCAGAGTCCATGAAGAAAAAGACAAACAAAAGCAGATAAGAGACACGGAGTCGTGGTCAACTCCCAGATATGCAAAATCTCATATAGTACAACAAGTACAAGGCCACGAGGCCGTGCCTTCTGACACATGGGTCGTGTGTGTGTACAGACTGACACGACTCATTAAATGAAGACAGAAAAGAAAAAGACACGGGGCCATGCCCCTCAGGCACGGGGACGTGTGAATGGCCTGTTTCCAGCTATAAATGGGGGTGCTTGGTTCGTTTGCAAATCATCCTTGGCAAACCACTTCTATAACACCTGTCACCACTCCACCACCACTATACTACCATCATCCACCACATTCCTCCATCATCTATCTTTAGAGTGTGTGTAGTAGTCTTGGGATCCAAGATTGATTGTAAGAGTTTTTGTCTAACAATGGCCGTGCTTGACTAATCTCTTAGATCACTTGGTGAACACAAATCCTTTATGTATTACTTTTGATTTTCGAGATTTGGTTAACTTTTTATTTGGGTATGTATTAATGACTTTAATAACTAGTTTTTATATTGAAAGTGAACTTTATTCTATCATATCTTCATGTTTTGTTGATTCACTCATTTGTGTCTTTATGGTCTATATAAAGCACGTTAATTGTCTGAAAGAGGGTTTGAAGGGTAGTTTGGGTATAGTTCCTGCCCCATTCAGTGTATAGATCTTGCGAGAACTTGATTCAAGCATATTTGGACTTCTCTTGAGGCAGATAGCATCAAACCGGGAGAAGTAAGAACGGCTTGAATCCCTTATAAATAAACTATTATTAAAACTTTAAACCGGTCTTGCGGGACTGTAATCCTGCTGACTTAGACAAATATGGCCGAGAGTAGTGTTACCTCCAAAAGAGGGACATGCCATTGTAAGTAAATAATCTTTTAAAAAACCCTAAGTGCAGAAATCATCAAAGGATATGTAAAAGAAGAGTCGGAACCATGTGATTTTATCTTGTCTATTGTTTCATTTTAATATTTTAGTTTTTTCTAATTTTTAATTACTAGATATCTTTTTCCTAAAACTTTGGCTAGATTAGACGTTGATGATATTCCGGTAGTAAAAGCTCTTGTGTCCTTGGACGACCTCAGTATCTTACCATCACTATACTACGGCAACAATGGGTGCACTTGCCCTAACGTGTTGTAGAGAGTGATTGTGTTATGTCGTGT
The DNA here is from genome assembly GCA_030545235.1 of Helianthus tuberosus. Taxonomy (NCBI): domain Eukaryota; kingdom Viridiplantae; phylum Streptophyta; class Magnoliopsida; order Asterales; family Asteraceae; genus Helianthus; species Helianthus tuberosus. Next base: position 99,485,402 of record CM060383.1, on the reverse strand, counting down.
TTTATAAAGATAAACGAGTAAAAGTGCTAAAAATATATCATAATTATACCCACACTCGCACCACGTCAAGTTTTTTGGCACCGTTGCCGGGGACACAAGAATTTTAAGAAAGTTTAAAATCAACGGCCTAGTCATTTTTAATCTTCTTTATTTTTCTTTTTATGTTTTTCTTCTTTTTATGTTTTTTTTTTCACTTTCTACAAGTTCAGCACGGGGCCGTGTCTGATCACACACGGGACCGTGCCTCGTTCCAGTAACATAAAATTTTGTTTTCTGCTAGACAAAAGTTGCAGCACGGGGCTGTGTCTATCACCAGATCTAGAAAACAGGACCGTTTGATCTCGACGGTCAAAACTTCATCCAGCGAATATGGATGTTAATGATAATTTTTACCCCCGCCACTCTTATGGTGAATGGTGCCAATTATGTAGTGGATTCCATCAAGATTTAGAATGTCCCATTCTAAATTTTGATCCTCACTACATAATAGACCTATCGTTTTCCCGTAACCATCACCTTAAGATGGGCGTGAGTAAAAATAATAACTTCCATCCACCAGAGCCTCACGCACGTAAACAGAAGTCCTCCGACTCAAAATCTTCACACAGTAAGTTAAGCATGGGGCCGTGTAAGATAAGCACGCCCCCGTGCCTCTACATTGTTGTAACATTTTTTGTTTCTGGACCTGTCTCGTGGGGCCGTGTCTCTTAGACACGCCCCGTGCCCATCTTCTAAAAATCTTCAATACTGGCACCTTTTTACAAGGGGTCGTGCCTGCCTAACACGCCCCCGTGTCTGCCTTCTGTAAGACCACGCTACTGGCACTTTTTACATGGGGTCGTGCCTACCTAACATGCCCCTGTGTCCAGTAGCCAGTTTCAAAAAACTTTGTTGTTTTTAACCCAGGTTTACACATTTAATCAAATTTAACCCATTTATGACACATTGAGGACAATGTGTAATTTAAGTATGGGGAGGGGGAACTTGAATCGTTTGTCCTAAAAAAAACCTTACACAAAACTCTACTTGGAACCGCTAAAACACCCCAAATCTTTTTCAAAATAATTTTTTTTATTTTACTTGTCTTGTTTTTAGTTTAAGTTAGAAAACCAAGTTCTATAAAATTTTGTTTTTACTAATTTACAACCGATAGCGCCGTGATAAAAAGAACCATATAAGAAAAAATTATAAAAAAGCATGACAATCTTTTTAGAATTTATTGTATATACATTTTCAAACTTTTACCCTTTTCCTATAAATTGTGAGTTTTGAGCCTTTACCGAGCATTTAATATCATATCTTTACTAAATGCTTACTTTTCATTTCTTATGTGATAACGCGTATGGTTCTTATGAATCTATAACTTGACAAGACAATACATTCCCGGTCCTTACCGACTAATCCAAGTAAGTAAATGATTGAGTCATTAGGACTATAACCCTTCTCCGTTTCAACTTTATTTTCCTTTTTATCTCCCCACCAAAAACCAAAAATCCATTAGTTAACCTCTTTGAGCCTAAACCTTTCTTTTTAAAATACGCAAAATACAAATTTTGCAACAATTATCCATCACCCTAAACATTTTTATTTTTACACCCATTATTTTAGTAAAAATTCAGTTCTTTTGAAATATATAAGAATGTGACTTAGTTATCTTTTGAATATTTTGTGCTATAAAAAAATCGCTAGTCGCTTGAAATAAACTAAGCAAATTTCTTGCTTATAAGTCTTTAGCTTGTGTCTAAGTCGCAAACAAACAATTTTTCAAAAGAAAACCGATATTTTTACGCCTTTAGCCACTTTTCAATAAAAATCCTTACCCCTAGTCAAAACCTACCCTTTTTAAAGTCCTATTGATATTTACAAAGATTATGTCAAAAAGGAGGAGGTTTGATTACTTGTCAAGCATATGGTAGGAATAAGTTCCATACTAGGACCAAGCATTTCACTTATACATTTTCGGCCGAGTGTTGAGTGATCACTTCTGAGGTGTATGAATTTGTATATATCTTAATGTAATTTTAAAAAGACATGTTATGCCAAAAAATTATTATTTTTTTCTCAAAAATAGTTCTAAATAAATAATGTCAAATAGGATTGTAAATAAAATAGAAACAAGAATAAAAAGAATTTGGATTCCCGGTACTCTAAAACAAGACCCGAAAACTTCTTCTCTACCTATTCCATTTGGGTGTGTAAGCAATATTAAAGAGTTTTGCTTGAGGACAAGCAAAGACTCAAGTGTGAGGGTATTTGAAATGTGCGAAATGCAACATAAAAATTATATCAAATAAGGCATAAAATCAACATTTTTATGTACTAATGTTGGAAAAGGTGCGTTTCTTTATATACTTTTGATTTTCAGGATTAAAAGAGCTTAAAAGTACAAAATGAACAAATTAACGGCAAAAACCAACATAAATACAAAAGAAGAGAAGTGGACATGCCATGCCTACCCTCCAAGCTTCACCCCAAGACCAAAATGACAAATCAGAAGACAAGCACAGGGCTGTGCCACCAAGGCATGGGGCCGTTGTCACACCTCGACCGTGTAAAACAACGAAACCGCGGCGGAAACGTCGGGGAGTGTTGTAACAGAATTAATTATTTCATAACCATGGTATTTAAAGTTTTGTTTTGTTTATCAAACAAGTGGATTACATTGTTTTAACACAACTGAAACAAAGAGTACATAACATGATTAAACTAGTTCTAGCTTCGTTTTATGTCACTAAGGCACAGGTCCGCCTAAGTGTATCTTGATCATCCTATGCAACAGCTCCTAAAAACACATGTGAAAATAGGTACGTCAGCATAAAAATGTCTGTGAGATACATAGGTTTTGTTAAAAAAGGATTCATGACTTAAGTTTAAAGAAATGTTTAATAAAAATTAGTCATGAATCTTGTTAAGTGTTTTCTTTTATAATTCATACGAAAACTTGATAAGAAATCAGATTATATAAAAGAAAGGTGTATGGTTAATTAACTAACCAAGTAAAATGAGTTGTATAAAATAAACTGTTTTGTAAAACAATGTCTTGTGAAAATATGTTATTTATGTAAAATGTAATATGTCTAAATTGAAATGATTTAAATAACGCTATGATATGTAATATCATAAAAGCATTTATATATAGGAAGTACTAGCGGCGTATCCACCATGATTTTATCATATTACACACGCCTCGTTACTTAAATCACTTACCCAAACAAATCACCACAATGTCTTGTTTAAACCAATTGTCAAATGTTTATGTGTAAACCATGTCTATTGTCAAATGTAAATCATGTAATGTGTAAACCAACGTCAAAATGTTTGTGTAAACAATGTCTATTGTTAAATGTAAATCATGTAATGTGTAAACCAACGTCAAAATGTTTATGTGTAAACAATGTCTATTGTTAAATGTAAATCATGTAATGTGTAACCAAATGTCATGTATGGCAAGTGAAATATGTCAACTAAATCCATAGGTAAAATGCACAAAACAAGGTATTGAAATAAATCAAAGTTATGTTTTGTAAAATAACTGCATGCTCTACTGATACAAACATCTATGCGGTATTGTAAAATGCATACATTCAAGCCTTGCGACTGTGACGACAAACCCTTAAACAAATTAAAGGTTTATCTAAGTTATGTATATTGGATTCAGTCATTCCTTCCACCCAAACAAACCTAGGATTTCAGGAACGGGAGTTGTCAATTCCTATGGTACCACTACCTACTAACGAACGGCATGGCCAATGTTAATGAACGTATTTTTGTTCCATTTAAACAAACCAAATGTCATACCAAAATGTAAGCATGTCATGTAAAATAATGTACTAAGTATGCAATAAATAAACATACATAGCATGTGATGCAAAACAATGCACTAAGTATGCAATAAATGAATATACATAGCATGTGATGTAAAACAATGTACTAAGTATGCAACAAAATGGACATACATAGCAAAAACATGGATAAAATCATGTACTATACGTGTACTAATGAACATAGCAAGTATGAGTTATGAAATCATGAAAAGCACGAAAGTAACAAGTAGGCACATGAGTTTCACACCAAAATGTTTGAAAGAGTAAAAGAGGGGACTATGTACTCACTTGAGATTGCTCAATAGTCTTTGGATAACAACCAAGCAATGCTAGAAAGTCCACGGAATCAATCGGCACCTAATATAGGTAACTACGTTAATAAACCGGATCTAAATCGGAGGATCGGATAAAATGTGGTTTCGTAAACCAAATGAGTATAGGAACTCATGTAATATGGTTTAACAAAGCCTACATTCTAAATCGGAACTTAACCTAAGTGCTTACGACCCATTACGACTCGTTTAGGTAGCTTATGCTACTTTAACGCATCGTTCGCGTAAAACGCGTTCGGACCGCCTAACTAGTCCTATGACAAGTAATATATGCCTTAACATGTCTAATAATGTTTCCTAATCAGTTTAGATGTCAAAATTTAGGTTACATATGCTTAAACAGAATTTATGCGTAAAAAGGGTATTTTGGTCATTTTCCTAATGCATATAAACTACCTATCATACAACTAACTAAACGAAGTGACCATAAGGTATAACCTCGGAAGGTTATTCCCTATACAACTATGGTCACCCAAATGTGTTTGGTCGGATCCTAATGATCGACCAAACGGGTCGGGTTCGAAAGTCTAAGCGGTTGTTTAGACCGTTTATCTTACGACCCTATATAAGCACTAAACCTAAAGTGACGGGTTAAACATGTTAGAACATGTTTAACAAAGTTTGAAAACAAGTTTGATATCAAAACAAAGGGTTTTGGAACCCAAGAATAGTTTGGTTGCAAAATACGCATAAACGCGTATTTTGACCGAAACTATGACTCGTCACTATGCCTAAATAACGTGGTAATCAGTAGGTATAGTCACAAAGGACTATGACCATCGTGATTACACTCACGTTGCGAAGTTCAACGAACTTCGTGTTGACCATAGACTGGTCAAAGCTGAAAGTCAAACACTGTTTGACTTTCGTGCTTAAAACATGTAAAAGAACGAAAGAATACTTACAAAAGGTAAGAAAAGGAAATTTGATCTAGATATTCTCAGGTATGAAGGACTTTATCCCTCAACTTAGAGAAATCAGATCAAGGTGTGAGTTTGGGAGGAAATGGGGTTGGGTATTTATAGTTTTCGGGTAACCATTAAGATCGTTCATCGAAAACCGAGCTTCAATCTGAGCCGTAAAAGTGTGCCCATGGTTTTAGAATACCATGGGTGCCCCAAAATAGCCCCTAGAATGTTTAAAAACCATGTGCAAACATGGGGAACAGTTGGAACAAGCTGGAAATTGATTTTTACAGGTATGGGGGGTTTACACAGGCCACGTAAGAATCAAGGGGGGTCTTACGTGCCCCTCCTGAGCTGGGGATTAGCAAACAAGTTTCAAAAGTTGCAGTTTTGGTCCCTGCACATGTATAAGGCCATTTTCGACACGTTTAAGGCCTGTTAACCCCATTTCATGGCTCTAAAATGATGACTAAGTATAGGGGACATGAAACATGCTTAAAAATATGTCGGATGTCGGTTCGTTTGGTCGTATGAACACGTGATTCGGTTAATTACGACGAAACACGAACGAACGCGAAAAACGATCCAAATTATGCGACGAATGGAATTTTATCATGCCAATCACTAAAATAAAATATTTTAATGATTACATAAATTTTTGGATGTCTGGATGTATTCAGAACGTAAGTTATGCGCGAAAATGCAAACTTATGCACTTTTTGACGCTTTTAGTCCCTGAGTGACCAAAAAGTTTATTTTTGCACACCGAACCCCTCAAAGCCTATTTCTAAGCTATGTAAAGGATATTTAGGGTATGTTTAACTTATGATCAAGTTCTAGAATGTCCGTTACAGTACGAATCGGTATACTTTCGCAGTTTGTCGAAATTAGTCCCTCTTAGCGAATAAACTTGATTTTGCCATACCAAAGCCTTCAAAACTTATTTCTAAGTTATGTAAAGATTATTTAAGGTATGTTAAGCATGGATTGATGTTCCAGAGTGTTTTTCGCGTTAAACTAATTACGTTTACGCATCGGTTCGCGTATAACTCTCCAAAAAGCGATATAGAGTTTGAAATTGAATAAAAACCAAAACATGAAAAATGTCAAACATAAATAAACAAATATTGGGATCAAATAACATTGTTTTATTGATAACTAAACGGATTAAGGTTTATACAATGATTACAAGCACTGATGTTGTGACAACTCGAATTTCCGACGTTCTTTATTCGCATTTAATGCACATTGATTTTGACTATATGGTTGTGTTATGATAAAACCTAGTGTGTTTGCATGGTTATGTGTGATTGTATATCATGTGTACTGTTTTTAGAACTTAAACTGTTAAGAACCCGACGAAACACAAGGCTGTTTCGCCATAACCCATTCCGACGAAACAGGCTGTTTCGCCATGAACACTCCGACAAAACAGAAGTCTGTTTCGCCGGCCCAGTAATTCACGAAGCCCAGTTTGGGCCCAGAACGTAAACTCGCATACTACTACGTGAATCAACCTATTGTTTCACACTTTTGAACACTCTGAAACCCTAGAACACTCTCTCTTCTGTGCGACGACAACAACCATTGTTCACCATCATCCCTAGCTCTCGAATCCTTGTTTCTTCATCTTGAATCGGTTAGTGTGTGTTTGTAAATCGATTCCATGTTTCTGTGATATCACGATTATTGCTTGTGTCTATGATTGATGTGCGTTACTGCTGTGATAAGAGTATGATTATGATGTTATTGATTTTGATATGTATGATGTAGTAGGATTTATATAAAATGGTATGAGAAATTTAATACAATCGAGTGCTCGGTTCTGGATATTGTTATTATGTTCTGATTATGAATCCAAGTTAGTATCTTGATAGGGTACAATGATATGATGTTGTATGTTGATATGTTATACACATAAACTAGGGTTTATGTGTTATTCGCATCTGCTGTAACTGATGTCTGCGAAACAGACATCCGACGAAACAGGACTCCCGGCGAAACAGAATGTGTTTCGCCAAGAGTCATCGACGAATTAGAATCCTGTTTCGCCAAACAAGGCCACGACGAAACAGAATGTGTTTCGTCAATTTGTGTTTCGCCGAAAGTGTGTTTCGCCAACTTATGTGTTTCGCCATTATGTGTGTTTCGCCGAACAGTTAATCTGCACAGTAACTTGAGTTAATTCTGTTAAGTGTTAACTGGAATATTTAACTGCTGTTAAGTGTAACCATCTTGTATACGATTGTGAATACGTGCTACATGTTTATACGTGAACAACTTGAACACAAACTGATTTCACATACATGCATACTTTAGGACGGGATTGATTACTTGCGAACACATACTTAGCATACCGAGCAAACCAAGGTGAGTTCACACAAGCCAAGGCATGGGGTTCCCAGGGGGGAATGGGGATTTGATGATTACTGTACATACATAGATGACAGAACCTACTGCTAGACTAGTAACACTTATTGAACGATCTTCGCACACCTGCCAAGGACATTGGCCGCGATATTATGACTGACTTCGCACACCTGCCAAGGACATTGGCCGCGAACTAAATTTACAACATCTTCGCACACCTGCCAAGGACATTGGCCGCGAACTAAATTTACAACATCTTCGCACACCTGCCAAGGACATTGGCCGCGATACAAACAAACCTAGTCTAGAATACTTGGGGAATAACATTCCCTAACATCTTCGCACACCTGCCTGGAGGGCCGCGATGGGAAATAATACAATACTTTGTAACGAACGAACGAACATACTACTACTCACACTATACTATTACTGAACTGTTAACTGTGAACTCGCTCAACTAGTTGTTGACTCTCTCTTACATGCCTTGCAGGACCTTAGGTACATATGGAGCTTGCACAGGAAGGAGCAGGTCGTTGTGGGATACGGATCGTAGACGATATTTGAACTTATAACTTATTTTGGGTTTTCATTATTATGCTTCCGCTACTTAAACAATGTTTGGTTATGAACATCAGTCATGTCAAGATGAATTACCTTTTCCTACTTTTACACTTAAATACTATGTTTGATATGATTGATGGCTTGATCCTGGTCAGTCACGCCTCCAAGCGGTGATACTCCGCGGGTGGATTTTGGGGGTGTGACAGATGTCACAGTCTCACCTACTTGAGGAAATTTCGTCCCGAAATTTATTTAGAGGAAATTTGTGAGAAAAGATGCGGATACTTCGACTTCATTTGATCTTCACATTCCGAAGTAAATTCTGGTCCACGCTTAGATTCCCAGCGAACTTTAATAAGTGGAATGCGGTTGCGTTTGAGCCACTTGACTTCACGTTCCACGATTTCCACTGGTTTTTTCAACAAAATGCATCGTGTCATCAACACGAATCTCATCAAGTGGTATGTGGAGGTTCTCATAAGCTAAACACTTCTTGATATTGGACACGTGAAAGGTTGGGTGAACATTCCAAGTTCAGGAGGTAACTCAAGTCTGTAGGCTACCTTTCCGATTCTTTCGACGATCTTGAATGGTCCAACATATCTAGGTGCAAGTTTTCCTGTCTTTCCAAATCTGATCACACCTTTCCAAGGTGAGACCTTAAGTAATACACGATCACCGACCTGAAATTCCAAGGGCCTGCGTCATCAGTCCGCGTATCTCTTTTGACGGCTTCGAGCTGTCTGTAGGTTATCGCGAACTTTCTTAACCTTATCTGTTGTCTCTAGAATGAGGCCAGGTCCAGTAAGTTGAGCCTCACCTATCTCATTCCAGCAGACTGGTGAATGACATTTTCGACCATAGAGAGCCTCGAAAGGAGCCATGTTGATGCTGGAGTGATAACTGTTGTTGTAGGAGAATTCAATCAACGGAAGATACGAATCCCAACTACCACCAAAATTGATCACACAAGCTCTAAGCATATCCTCCAAAGTCTGGATTGTTCTCTCAGATTGACCATCAGATTGCGGATGATAAGCTGTGCTCAAATTAAGTTGGGTCCCCATAGCAGATTGCATGGTTCTCCAAAAACGCGATGAGAATCGAGCATCTCTGTCAGAAATAATGTTCAAAGGAACACCATGTCGGGATACAATCTCATCCACATAGATTTTAGCAAGCTTGTCAGCAGATAGATCCTCACGGATCGGCAAGAAATGTGCTGACTTTGTAAGACGATCAACAACTACCCAGATGGCGTCATGACCTCTCTTAGTGCGCAGAAGTTTGATAATAAGATCCATAGCAATGTTTCCCATTTCCAAACTGGAATCTCTGGTTGCTCCAATAAACCAGAAGGATGTTGATGTTCAGCCTTCACCTTAAGACAAGTAAGGCATTTGGATACGTACAAGGCAATATCTTTCTTCATACCAGGCCACCAATACTGAGTACGAAGATCCTTATACATTTTGTCTGCACCAGGATGAATAGAATAACGAGACTTATGAGCTTCATCCATAAGCAAGGTGCGAAGATTGTCTTAACTTGGGACCCACAAATGGTCCATGAAATAATACGATCCATCACCTTTCAGCTCGAGATCAGGCTTAATATGAAATGGTAATTCCTTACTCATCAAATCTTGTGAAACACAAGCATGTTAAGCCTGAGAAATGCGGGCTTGAATATCAGATCGAACTTTGACACAATGAAGCTTGACATGCTCTTTATGACTCAAAGCATCGGCTACGACATTCGCCTTACCAGGATGGTAACGAATTTCGCAGTCGTAGTCGTTTAGAAGTTCAACCCAACATCGTTGCCTCATGTTGAGTTCTTTCTGATTGAAGATGTGCTGAAGACTTTTGTGGTCAGTGAAAACCACACATTTAGTACCATACAAATAGTGTCTCCAGATTTTGAGAGCGAAAACAACCGCACCTAACTCAAGATCATGAGTGGTGTAGTTTTTCTTGTGTATTTTCAACTGCCTCGATGCATATGCTATGACTTTGTTCCTTTGCATGAGAACACAACCAAGACCCAAATTTGATGCATCACAATACACGACAAAATCATCATTGCCCTCAGGCAAAGATAGAATAGGCGCATCACAAAGCTTCTGCTTCAAGTTCTGAAATGCTTCTTCCTGTTTGGATCCCCAATCAAAGGGTTTATTCTTCTGAGTTAATGCAGTGAGAGGAACTGCAATCTTGGAGAAATTTTCGATGAAGCAGCGGTAATAACTCGCGAGACCAAGAAAGAACGAACTTCGGTAGGAGTAGTAGGCGTATCCCAATCCTTAATCACACTGATCTTGGAGGGATCTACATGAATACCTTGTTCGTTGACGATATGCCCCAAAAATTGAACTTCCTTAAGCCAAAATTCGCACTTGGAGAATTTGGCGAAAAGTTGCTCTTTCTTCAGGAGTTCCAGAGTAAGACGAAGATGTTGCTCATGATTGGCTCGAGTCTTAGAATAAATCAAGATGTCATCAATGAAGACAATGATGAACTTATCCAAATAAGGCTTGCAGACTCTATTCATCAAGTCCATGAAAACTGCAGGAGCATTAGTCAAACCGAATGGCATAACTGTGAACTCATAATGCCCATACCGAGTGCATAATGCTGTCTTGGGAATATCTTCTTCATGCACACGAAGTTGATGATACCCAGAACGCAGATCAATCTTTGAAAAATAAGAAGCACCCTGTAATTGATCAAAGAGATCATCAATGCGAGGTAGGGGATATCGATTCTTGATGGTAAGCTTGTTAAGCTCACGGTAATCGATGCATATTCTGAAAGAGCCATCCTTCTTCTTGACAAAAAGAATGGGAGCACCCCAAGGTGAAAAGCTAGGACGGATAAAACCTTTGTCAGAAAGCTCTTGAAGCTGCTTAGATAACTCTTGCATCTCAGACAGTGCAAGACGATATGGAGATTTGGCAATGGGATTAGCACCAGGTACAAGATTAATACGAAACTCGACTTGGCGTGCTGGGGGTAAATCAGGTAACTCTTTAGGAAAAACTTCAGGATAATCCCGAACAACAGGGATATCTTGAATAGACTTACCTTTGCCTTTATCTGCTATGACAGGTGCCAGGAAGGCCACATAATTCTTTCGCAGATATTTCCGAGCTTAGGTACAAGACATGAGTTTGAGGCTACTAGCAGGTTTCTCACCACGAACCTGTAGGATCTCACCTGTCGAAAACGGCACACGAACAATCTTCTCAAAACAAACTACCTCTGCGTGATGCTTAGCTAACCAATCCATACCCACTATAATGTCGAAGCTTCCAAGTTTCATTGGTGTGAGGTCGATAGGAAAAAGATGGTTGTTAAGGTTCAAATGGCAGTTACGAAGAACAGAATCGAGAACAACGGGATCACCACTAGCAATTTCTACTGTCAAAGGTTTTCCTAGTTTGGTTCTAGACATGCGAAGCAAAGGCTCAAAAGACAATGACACAAAACTCTTATCGGCACCCGAATAAAAAAAAACAGAAGCAGACTGATTGTTAACAAAGAACGTACCGTTCACCACCTCATTGTCAGCTCGCGCCTCATTAGCATTCATGTTGAAGACTCGACCTCGAGCCTAAGCCTAATTCTGATTTGCGTTGGCTAGCCTTAGATACTGGTTTCGATAATGAGTCAGGTCCCCATAATTGTAGCACGAACCAGGAGGAAAGTGAGGTCGTGCAGCCTGAGCCTGTTGTTGAGCAAGCGGTTGAACAGCCTGCTGAGCTGGGTTACGTGCAGCTTGATTGGGAGCAAAGCGAAAAATATCAGCAAGATGACCCGACTTCCCACAGTTAGTACAGAAACGACACTGAACTTGCGTTGATGGTGACTATTACATCTGTTTCACAACGGTGCATTCCCCGCATACCGTTTCTTTGCTGGTGGTTGTGCGGGTTGGTTGGGAGCTGCCTGATTGACTTGGGCAGTGACAGTGAAATTCTGGGAAGCCTTACGCTTCCTAGACCCCTTCGAAGAACCAGATTCCTTTCCCTTCTTGCTCTTACCCTTCTTTCTTTCACCCTTATCAGACGACTATTTCTTACCCTTGTCACCCTTCCTGTGTTGCTTACCCTTTCGGACCTGCGACTCAGTCAAAGTCGCAGCTAACTCGATTGCCTGACGAACTGTGGTAGGGTTACTACCAGTGACGATGTCTTGTACGGAGTCAGGTAAGCCATCAATATACCTCTCGATAGCTTTCTCGAGTGGGGTAACCATTGTAGGGCATAGCAAACTCAACTCTTCATACCTATCAGTGTAAGCCCGGTGCTCACCACTATCCTGCTTCAAGTCATCAAACTCCCTTTCTAAAGCCATTAGCTCATGACGAGGACATAATTCCCTCATCATAAGAGCCCTAAGCTCAGCCCAAGTCTGTGTTAAAGCAACCTCAGCACCACGGTCTCTCATAACCCCGTTCCACCATGTAAGAGTCCTCTTTTGGAAAATGCTGGAAGCAAACTCGACTTTGCGATTATCAGGACACTGAACATGATGAAACATACTCTCAATGCTCTCGAACCACTGGAGGAGTCCAGTTGCTCCTTCAGAACCACTAAACTTGAGTAGTTTAGCTGAATTGAAACTCTTGAAGTTGCATGGAGCATTCTGGTTATTGTTGGCTTGGTTAACTTGAGAATAATGTCTGGGAGTACAGCAGCCATATGCTGCGCCATGATGGCTGCCATTTCGGCATTAGGTAGCGGATTTTCGCGTCGAGGAGGCATTCTAAATGAGGAAACATGAGAGAAAACGAGTGAGATGATTAGATGACAAACGAGATGATACAAAAATCGAAAAAAGCAAAGAGGGTGTTCATTCGTCCGTACCACAAAGCAAACAAACGACACACAATGACTAATTAAAGTAAATGGGTCAAAAATAATGTATCACGAAGACATGCTCGCCTATAAGTGAACACTCACCCCAAGAGTTCCCAGGTAAGAGTAACTGGTCCGATTATGTGGATTTGTACGAACACTCTAGCCTTAGACAGAAAACTCAAGGTATAGGCATTCACCCTTCCAGTTTGCACGTGTTCACACTATTTAGACCCAAAAATTTGACGAGATTTTGAAAACTTAGAATGCACAAGGCCAAAATAATCATTCTAAAATGGATGATTAAATTTTCAAAACCATTCTGAAAAATTGAAGGGTTCAAAACCTTATAACAAATTATTTAAAAACAGATGATTGATTTTCAAAAATCATTTTGGAAAATTGTGTTCTTGTTTTTGGTAATCCTAAAGATAGGTGACGGTAGTGTTTTAAGATCTAAACACAAGCTAACTTGTGTTAGGGTCTTAGAAAAGTTATAGTCTAGGTCAAAGCATTACTAATAACCTAATTCCCTATAACCATTGGCTCTGATACCAACTCTTCTGCCACACCCCGACCGCGTAAAACAACGAAACCGCGGCGGAAACGTCAGGGAGTGTTGTAACAGAATTAATTGTTTCATAACCATGGTATTTAAAGTTTTGTTTTGTTTATTAAACAAGTGGATTACATTGTTTTAACACAACTGAAACAAAGAGTACATAACATGATTAAACTAGTTCTAGCTTCGTTTTATGTCACTAAGGCACAGGTCCGCCTAAGTGTATCTTGATCATCCTATGCAACAGCTCCTAAAAACACATGTGAAAATAGGTACGTCAGCATAAAAAAGCCTGTGAGATACATAGGTTTTGTTAAAATAGGATTCATGACTTAAGTTTAAAGAAATGTTTAATAAAATTAGTCATGAATCTTGTTAAGTGTTTTCTTTTATAATTCATATGAAAACTTGATAAGAAATCAGATTATATAAAAGAAAGGTGTATGGTTAATTAAATAACCAAGTAAAATGAGTTGTATAAAATAAACTGTTTTGTAAAACAATGTCTTGTGAAAATATGTTAGTTATGTAAAATGTAATATGTCTAAATTGAAATGATTTAAATAACGCTACGATATGTAATATCATAAAAGCATTTATATATAGGAAGTACCAGCTGCGTATCCACCATGCTTTTATCATATTACACACGCCTCGTTACTTAAATCACTTACCCAAACAAACCACCACAATGTCTTGTTTAAACCAATTGTCAAATGTTTATGTGTAAACCATGTCTATTGTTAAATGTAAATCATGTAATGTGTAAACCAACGTCAAAATGTTTATGTGTAAACAATGTCTATTGTTAAATGTAAATCATGTAATATGCAAACCAACGTCAAAATGTTTATGTGTAAACAATGTCTATTGTTAAATGTAAATCATGTAATGTGTAACCAAATGTCATGTATGGCAAGTGAAATATGTCAACTAAATCCATAGGTAAAATGCACGAAACAAGGTATTGAAATAAATCAAAGTTATGTTTTGTAAAATAACTGCATACTCTACTGATACAAACATCTATGCGGTATTGTAAAATGCATACATTCAAGCCTTGCGACTGTGGCGACAAACCCTTAAACAAATTAAAGGTTTATCTAAGTTATGTATATTGGATTCACTCATTCCTTCCACCCAAACAAACCTAGGATTTCAGGAACGGGAGTTGTCAATTCCTATGGTACCACTACCTCCTAACGAACGGCATGGCCAATGTTAATGAACGTATTTTTGTCCCATTTAAACAAACCAAATGTCATACCAAAATGTAAGCATGTTATGTAAAATAATGTACTAAGTATGCAATAAATAAACATCCATAGCATGTGATGTAAAACAATGCACTAAGTATGCAATAAATGAACATACATAGCATGTGATGTAAAACAATGTACTAAGTATGCAACAAAATGGACATACATAGCAAAAACATGGATAAAATCATGTACTATAGGTGTACTAATGAACATAGCAAGTATGAGTTATGAAATCATGAAAAGCACGAAAGTAACAAGTAGGCACATGTGTTTCACCCCAAAATGTTTGAAAACAGTAAAAGAGGGGACTATGTACTCACTTGAGATTGCTCAATAGTCTTTGGATAACAACCAAGCAATGCTAGAAAGTCCACGGAATCAATCGGCACCTAATATAGGTAACTACGTTAATAAACCGGATCTAAATTGGAGGATCGGATAAAATGTGGTTTCGTAAACCAAATGAGTATAGGAACTCATGTAATATGGTTTAACAAAGCCTACATTCTAAATCGGAACTTAACCTAAGTGCTTACGACCCATTACAACTCGTTTAGTTAGCTTATGCTACTTTAACGCGTCGTTCGCGAAAAACGCGTTCGGACCGCCTAACTAGTCCTATGACAAGTAATATATGCCTTAACATGTCTAATAATGTTGCCTAATCAGTTTAGATGTCAAAATTTAGGTTACATATGCTTAAAATGAATTTATGCGTAAAAAGGGTATTTTGGTCATTTTCCTAAGGCATATAAACTACCTATCATACAACTAACTAAACGAAGTGACCATAAGGTATAACCTCAGAAGGTTATTCCCTATACAACTATGGTCACCCAAATGTGTTTGGTCAGATCCTAATGATCGACCAAACGGGTCGGGTTCGAAAGTCTAAGCAGTTGTTTAGACCGCTTATCTTACGACCCTATATAAGCACTAAACCTAAAGTGATGGGTTAAACATATTAGAACATGTTTAACAAAGTTTGAAAACAAGTTTGATATCAAAACAAATGGTTTTGGTACCCAAGAATAGTTTGGTTGCAAAATACGCATAAACGCGTATTTTGACCGAAACTATGACTCGTCACTATGCCTAAATAACGTGGTAATCAGTAGGTATAGTCACAAAGGACTATGACCATCGTGATTACACTCACGTTGCGAAGTTCAACGAACTTCGTGTTGACCATAGACTGGTCAAAGCTGAACGTCAAACACTGTTTGACTTTCGTGCTTAAAACGCGTAAATGAAAGAAAGAATACTTACAAAAGGTCCAAGAAAAGGAAATTTGATCTAGATATTCTCAGGTATGAAGGACTTTATCCCTCAACTTAGAGAAATCAGATCAAGGTGTGAGTTTGGGAGGAAATGGGGTTAGGTATTTATAGTTTTCGGGTAACCGTTAAGATCGTTCATCGAAAATCGAGCTTCAATCTGAGCCGTACAAGTGTGCCCATGGTTTTAGAATGCCATGGGTGCCCCAAAATAACCCCTAGAATGTTTAAAAACCATTTGCAAACATGGGGAATGGTTGGAACAAGCTAGAAATTGATTTTTGCAGGTCTGGGAGGTTTACGCGGGCCACGTAAGAATCAAGGGGGGTCTTACGCGCCCCTCCTGAGCTGGGGATCAGCAAACAAGTTTCAAAAGTTGTAGTTTTGGTCCCTGGACATGTATAAGGCCATTTTCGACATGTTTAAGGCCTGTTAACCCCATTTCAAGGCTCTAAAATGATTCCTAAGTATATGGGACATGAAATATGCTCAAAAATATGTCGGATGTCGGTTCGTTTGGTCGTACGAACACGTTATTCGGTTAATTACGACGAAACACGAACGAACGCGAAAAACGATCCAAATTATGCGATGAATGGAATTTTATCATGCCAATCACTAAAATAAAATATTTTAATGATTACATAAATTTTTGGATGTCCGGATGTATTCAGAACGTAAGTTATGCGCGAAAATGCAAACTTATGCATTTTTTGACGCTTTTCGTCCCTGAATGACCAAAAAGTTTATTTTTGCACACCGAACCCCTCAAAGCCTATTTCTAAGCTATGTAAAGGATGTTTAGGGTATGTTTAACTTATGATCAAGTTTCGGAATGTCCGTTACAGTACAAATCGGTATACTTTCGCAGTTTGTCGAAATTAGTCCCTGTAAGCGAATGAACTTGATTTTGCCATACCAAAGCCTTCAAAACTTATTTCTAAGTTATGTAAAGGTTATTTAAGGTATGTTAAGCATGGATTGATGTTACAGAGTGTTTTTTGCGTTAAACTCTCTAGAAAGTGATATAGAGTGAATAAAAACCAAAACATGAAAAATGTCAAACATAAATAAAAAAATATTGGGATCAAATAACATTAGTTTATTGATAACTGAACTGATTAAGGTTTATACAATGATTACAAGCACAGATGTCATGGTCGTTCCCCACTTCAGAGTCCATGAATAAAAATACAAACTGTAACACTTCGTCAAATCATGTCCAAAATAGTATCGACACGTGTCATGGACTTTAAACGTGTAACAAATTGAATATGAGGGACTAAAGTTGACAAACGAAGAAAGTATATGTATATAAGGATACAAAGTGTCAACATTTTCTAATTATGACTTTTAACAACCCTACACGATGTTTATACCCTAAAACGAATGTATCATGAAGCATATGAAACCGTTTGTGGAAGAAAGTGAAAGTTTACAAGAAGCGAGGGTTAAATGTGTCAACATGTTTAAGTTATACCTCTGAGTGACCTTTTAGTGAACCGGAGCCTTGTAACGATTAATTATACTCCCAAGAATGAGTGTTAAAAATTTCACAAGGTTTAGATATCGTATGAGGAAGATACGTTAACTTTCGTAATTAAAGGGTTAAAAGCGTCAACGAGGCAAAAATTGTGTTTTCGGTTACCGTTTAACGAAACCGGACCTAACGATGTTTGGTTATACATCATGGATCACAAAAATATAAATTTCATGGGTTAAAAGTGTTTAAAATGGAAGAAATTACGCTTTAGAAGGTCCAGGGGTGAAAATGTCATTTGTTGAAACTTGTTTGCTGGTCCCCTACCTCCTGGCGCTGCGCCACCACCTGAGGCACTCCTCCGTCATGCGACGCGACGGACTGCCAGCTCAGAAAAATGTTGTTTAACGTGGCAGCTTGCATGTTTGCTAAATTCCGCGAGTTTGCCACCCTCTAGCTACTTGAAACACGTCTCTAGACACTTGTTTTCATCTCTAGAGTTGCCATAACACCTGTAGCAATCTCCATGATCCTTCCATGGCTATATATTGAGCTCATTGTTGCAACATTTGGGCACTTCACTTGAAAATCTTTCAAACACTTGTTCTGGAGATTCCTGGAGCTCAAGACCACTTCCTAAGGATCATTAGTCGTGCATAGGACTTCAGTAAGTGTCCTTAACCTTTCTTAATTCAGTTTTATTAGTTTAATGGCCTAAAGTCAAACCCGTCGTAATTAAGGTTTGACTTAGTGATTAATCACTAATGGTCCAGTCAATTCTCGAATTGAAAGTAGCTTTGAGTTGGTAATTATATGGGTAATAAACCCTTAAAAGGGCACCATCTGATTCCCACTCTAACTAGGTCAATTGTCGGGTCAAAGTTAATTATAAAAAGTCAACATAAAGCAAATTTTCGCATAAACACATAATTAACAATATAGAAGCTATGAAACCTGTTTTATCACTCATATAACTTGGTAATTAATGTAAGAACATGTCTAAACATGTTCAACCCGATAATTTTCTGTTTAAGCTCGGTTCGGAACCGAAAGTCGCAAAAGTAGACTTTTGCTTTGACTTTCAGTTCTGACCCAGTGCAACATATTTTAGAAATGCCTTAGAGCTCTATTAGGACCAGGTTATAGATTAGTGTAACCCTCTGAGGTTATACAACTTGGTTCATTAGTTATTCGATTCATGTACATGTTTCCGTTATATGCCTAAATGTTGACCATAATGCCCTTTCGACCTTAAAACAAAATTTTTGAAAATGTGAGAGTACAAAAACCTTTGTTACTGATTTATAAACTTATCCTAAAAATTTGACATCAGTTTGAGGTCTAGATTAGGAGTTATGCTCAATATCGTAATTAAGAAGCTTTTTATTAATTAAACGGCGTAATTAGCATAAAGCCTATCTAAACCCAAATTTTGACACCAAAATTTTTACCCACTGATGTAATATAATATTTTGGGATTTTTGAAGATTTTTAATTATTTTTAAGCTGAGCATAACATAGGGTTCTTGCTATAATTCGGTAAATGTCGGTTATACCCTTTTCTTAAATAAAATGGGTTTTACATAACATATTGATACCAAACTTTTTGCTACTGATTTTGTATCATAAATAAAACATTTTGAACTTTATAAACTGATAAAAAACTCAGATTTCCTATTTAAACCCAAAAATAGCTTAAAACCGACTTTTACACGTTTTAAGCGCATAGTATGAGTTAAAACTATTTTTAACATATAAGACTTGATACCTACTGATGTTTTAAGTAAATTTTTATAATTGAACAGTAAGCTAAAGTTTTAAACTCAGATTTCCAGAATTGACCTTTAAAGCTTATGTGAAATTACCAAAATGCCCCTATGGTGCATAGTTTGGTTATAATAGATAAATTTCACATATATGCAATACCCTACTGTTATGACTTATAAAAATAATTATTTTTACTGATTATATCAAACCTGAAACTCAGATTAGTATTTAAACTCTTTTATAACCTTTAAAATGACCAAAATACCCCTACGAGGCATAATTTGAGTTTAAATCCATTTTGGGCATAATGGGAGGTATCTTACTGATATCACAACATATTTAAGGTATATTAACTGTTGAAACCTGTTCATGACTCATTTGGTTAACCGTTACGCATTATTCGCGTTCGGTGCGGTTTATGTAACTAGTTTGCATAAACTAGCCGAAAAGGGTCAAACCTTATCGTTTTTATCTCAAAATCCAGAATGTGTTTAGTTTACCCATATTATACAAGTACACAAACTTGTCGGGTCTAAACCACACTCTAATCTGGTCATCGCTTAATCGTGCGTTTTGAACCGTATATCTTCTTTCAAAACTAACCGGTCTAAGTTTAGACTTAATTAAGACCCGTTAGGAATCTAATAGGTTACTAAAACCTTCGTTCCAGAATAGGAGACCAGTAAAAGATACTTGCACTCACTGATTGTAATATATACTTGCTCAGGTAAATACTTTTAACTTATTTTCCCTTATACGGGCTTGGGGTACGGTATATAAAATACCGCTTGGTCGAGCATTGAATTGTTAATCATATGAAGGTTAATTTATTGAGATGACCCGTTTAAATTGTTTTGTTTGCTTAAAGCCTTTGGGGGTTAATGATCATGTCCCGGATATCCTTGGCATCATTCATTTAAATGGCCACGACCTAAGCACGGGGTGTAGGCATACACCTGCCAATGCATATATATATATAAAAAGGTATAACCGACGGAATTGAGAATAACTCACAGCGGGATTATATCATGTGGTGTGTCTATTAATCTTTAATCCGGTATTCAGCCCGGGCTACTGAACGTATAACGAACATGTAATTCTTTTACAAGTTTATATATAAATAATTATCCCAAGTTATAAAAGATTATTTTGTGCTTTGTGCATTCAAATCAATTTTCTTAAACATTTTCAAAATGAGTCGGTTAATTGTATTTACCAGTGTAAACTGACGTATTTTTCCAAAAAGGCTAAGTGCAGGTACTAAACGGAATAGGCTAGCTACTCCTAGCATCAATAAAGAGTCTTGCAAGCTTAGATGTTATAAATCTGATGAACAATGATCTTTTGTTAACTTTGATCCGCCTGTGGATCCTTACAACCGTTTTTGTAATACACTTGATATTACTTTTAATTCGGTTTGTGATGATTTATCTTTCGACTTCCGCTGTGTATTAAACTGTGATAATATAAATTGTCTATAATATCAACTACGTCACGATACTCCCCACCGGGCCCACGGGAATACGTGGAAATATCGGGGTGTGACAGGTTGGTATCAGAGCCAACATTGAGTGAATTAAACACTAGCCTTTAGTGTTTAATCTCAATGACACAGTTTGCACATTCCTCGACTTTCGAGTCTAGACAAAGAACTTAGGACTAATTCTGACTTATTTTGCTTTGTCCTTTATTGTTTCTTTTGTTGTTTCTGTTGTTTGTTTTGACAAGACCTACAAGAATGCCGCCCAGAATTCGAGGAAGAGGTAGGGGCAAGGGGCCATTCATCGCCCCCAATGATCACGAGGCTGGGCCATCACACCGGCGAACTCCATCTGATTCTTTAAGCAAAAGTCCTCAGGAAAACTGGAGGGCCTCTTTAGAACCCGCGAGGCGTTCAGTCTCGCTGAGCTCCTCACCTTCTTACCTAAACTCTTACGGGCCTCAATCGGAGAATGAGCCCCACAACTCCCATCAGTCCTTTATACCCCTTCAAAGGCACAACTCACACCAATCTTTTAACGACCCAACACCCTACTTCCAAAGCCGGTTCAACCCAGTAAACCTAATTGAAGAGCCAATGGGTTATAACCCGTTGGGAACCGAGGACCATTTCTCCATGGATATGGACGAGGATCCGGAGCCTGCCCAACCGCCAACCGGAACGCCTACTCACCCCATCGAGATTTCGGATGAGTCACCTTTTATTGGATCACCTTATAGTGGTCCAGACAGCTACGAGGCAAGATTTGCCCAAATTGAGTGGATGTTTACTCCCAGTTACCACTCATCACCGCAGCAGCATCAGCAGGATCCCTCGGAGGATTCACGCTTTGTAGCGGTTACTCCACCGCCACCACCACCAGTGCAGCAGCCTCCGGAACCACCGAGGTGTAGAAGATCAACCGCACAGATGTCCGTGCGAGGGGGAGTCCGTATCAGCACCCCTCAGCATTCAAGTGGCAGCTATTACCCGCCATTATATGAAGACCCACAAATGGGTGGGCTTTCGAACCCTATTTCTGAGGTGGAGACTGCGCCAGTCACACCGCCACCAGTGGGTTTTGATAACCCAATCCCTCCATATACCAGTGCAGCGGCATACAACCCCTTTGAGCAGCCTGCTTACCCGGGGTATAACTACTACAATGCCCCCAGTGTTGACCCATACCTTGTAGCAGCCAACTACAATGCCCTTCATCCTGAAGGACCTTATGCATCCTCCTACCAAACCGGGTACCCACCTTATGGGTATCAACAACCGCCACCTCCTTAACCTCCGCAGTATCAGCAACCCCTGCAGCCGCCACTAATATCGCCATCGCAGTAGCAGGAGATTCTTCAAAGGTTGAGTCAGGTGTAGCAGGAGGTTCGGGAAGAGCGTAGGCAAAACCGAGGAATTCTCAAGGGTCTGGCGAGCTTAATCAAGGGGAAGAGCAAAAAGGGTCATTAAATCCTTTATTTGTTTATTTGTATTTCTTTAATGTTTAATCAAGTCCCTGCGTGGACATCTGTTTCTGTAATCAGTCCCTGCGAGGACTTGTATTTCCTGTTAGCCCCTGCGTGGGCATGTCATTTTTGTTTAGCCCCTGCGTGGGCAAGTTTTTTCTGTTAAAAGTCCCGTTTAGGGCAATCTGTACTCTTTTTAAATTTAATGGCATGTTATAATTTAAATTTCATTTTTATCATTATATGCATAAATGTAAAATGTATGAAATAAATAAATAAATCCAAAATATGTCATTCCTTTTATAATATCTGCCTTTAAATATTAAATAAGAATCTTAAAGGGTATAACCTAGCCTGCATGTCATTATAAGACCTGGCCATGATGGTAAAACCTGTTTAAAAAGATTCAAATCCTTGTTAACATCTGAAAACATGTTAACATTCCTGGCTAATATGACTCGTAAAATCACATGTGTCATCCTTACATTGGATTATTCCAATTCCTTCTTTATTACTTAAACATCCATTTGTGATGTAATGCCTACGGGCCATAATTATTGTCATATAAGACAAAAGACAGTCGTAGCCTACAACTCACTGTCAAGAAGGGTAATGAACTATGATTCAAACCTTAGTACCTCGATCCTATAAGATCTTGACTTATAATTTGAATATGTCCATGTGACTTGGCCTTTTGTGCCATTATTATATTATAACTAAGGATTATTAATGAAAAATCCTGAATGAAATACTTAACGAAATTAACCAAAATGGTTCTTTAATACCATGGTTAATAAATTAATAAGATGACAAATCTATTATATACCTCTAAGAAACTATTGTCATCCTTTTATGTAGCAATCAAGCTACATGGCTGAGTCTGAAGAAGTCAACAGTCATCCGAGGGAGAATCATGATACTACCAGGATCAATGTAACTGGTGCGGAACTTCAGGCATTGATTGATAATGCTGTTACCAAGGCCTTGGATAGGCAGTTCAATGAATCTAGTGGTACTCGAAGCAGGACCTTATCAGTACCCCATTCTAAACCTAAGACTCACTCTGAGGCTCCTAGTAAGCCACCTCCTAAACATGATGGATCAAGGAGGGATGACGATCATCACTCCTCAAATCAGCATAGTGTTCCGTCGAAGAAGATTGAGCTCAAACGAGAACCACGTGGTAAGTCCTGTATATATAAGTATTTCGTCTCCTGCAAGCCTAGAGACTTCACAGGGGAGAAAGGAGCTGTCGATTGTATGATTGGCTCGATGAAATGGACACTGTGGACATTGTGAAGTATGTATCTCAGTCATTTAAAGGAGAAGTACTAGCCTGGTGGAGGTCTCTAATCCAGGCTACTAGGAAGATCCCGTTGTACAATCTGTCTTGGGATCAGTTTGTTGCTCTCATCAAGGAGAATTACTGTCCTCAGCATGAGGTTGAAAAGATCGAGGCTGACTTCTTATCTTTGGTGATGAAAAACCTAGACTGTCAGGCTTACCTTACTAGCTTCAATACCATGTCACGTTTGATTCCCTACCTGGTTACCCCGAAACCAAAACGTATAGCCCGTTTCATTGGGGGATTAGCCCCAGAAATCAAAGCTAGTGTGAAGGCATCCCGACCTGCTACTTTTAGGTCAGCGGCTGATTTGTCATTATCCCTTACCTTGGATGCGGTCAGGCAGAGATCGCTTAGGCATTCCGATGATGAGAAGAGAAAACGTGAGGATAATAACTCACACCATTCTGACAAGAAGCACAAGGGAAACTTCGATCACAGAAAGAGTTCAGGGTTCAAGAAAGATGACCAACAGGCGGGCGAGAAGCCCAAATGTAAGATCTGTAAGAAGCGTCATCTGGGCAAATGCAGGTATGAATCAAAATCCCAATCACAGCCAAGGGCTTGTGGGATTTGTAAGTCTTCTGAGCACAAGACGATAGAGTGCAAGAAGATAAAGGATGCAACATGCTATAACTGTAACGAGAAGGGGCACAACAAGTCCAACTACCCTAAGTATGCCAAAAAGCCTGAAGAAGCCAAAAAGACCAATGCTAGGGTCTTTCGAATGGATGCACGGGAAGCAGTGCAGGATGATAACGTGATAACAGGTACCTTCCTTATTAATGACGTTTATGCAAGGGTGTTATTTGATTCGGGTGCGGATAAGTCATTTGTAGATGATAAGTTTTGTAAGTTGTTGAATTTACCTGTTAAAACCCTAAACGTGAAATATGAAGTCGAGTTGGCCGATGGTTCCTTAGAAACTGCCTCAACTATGCTAGATGGATGTTTTATATCCATTAGGAACCACTGTTTTCCGTTATCCTTACTTCCTTTGAAATTAGCTGGTTTCGACATAGTGATAGGCATGGATTGGTTATCTCATAACCAAGCCCAGATTGTTTGTGACAAGAAACAAGTGGTGATCAAGACTCCGTATGGTGAGCCACTTACCATACAAGGAGATACTCAGTACGGGTTGCCTAAGCAAGTGTCTGTGCTTAAGGCATCAAGGTGTATGAAGAAAGGTTGTGTCATTTATATGGCACAAGTGACTATTGATGAGCCAAAACCCAAGATTGAAGACATCCCTGTCATTTCTGAATACCCTGATGTATTTCCTGAAGAACTACCTGGTTTACCCCCAGATAGGCAAGTGGAGTTTAGAATTGACATTATACCTGGAGCAGCATGTGACAACTGTGTTCGGTAATCGATATACAATGTAAAACAATGATGATTATTAATAAAACAATGTGATTTGGTGTTATTATATGTGTTTTGATGTTTCTATGTGTGTATTTGTGTTTGGTGACTTTTCAATTCGATTCGATTCCGATTGCAAGCTTTAAATCGCGTTCTGGAAGGTTATACGCAAACTGGTGCGTAAACACAGTCAGTATAACGCGACAAACACTCTGGAATAGTGACATAGGCTTAACATACCTTAAATAACCTCCACATAACTTAGAAATAAGTTTTGAATGGTTTGGTGTGTCGAAATCAACTTTGTTCGATCGCAGGGACTATTTGTGTCAAACTGCGAAATATGCCGATTTGAACTGTAACAGACATTTCGGAACATGACCATAAGTTAAACATACCATAAATATCCTTCACATAGCTTAGAAATAGGCTTTGAGGGGTTCGGTGTGCTAGAATAAACTTTTGGGTCATTCAGGGACTAAAGGCGTCAAAAAGTGCATAAGTTTGCATTTTCGCGCATAACTTACGTTCTGAATACATCCGGACATCCAAAAATTTATGTAAGCATTAAAATATTTTATTTTAGTGTTTGGCATGATAAAGTTCCATTCGTCGCTTAATTTGGATCGTTTTTGCGTTCGTTACGACTTCCGTCGTAATTAAGCGAATAACGCAACCGTACGACCAAAAGAACCGACATCCGAGATGTTTTTGAGCATATTTTAAGTTCCCTATACTTTATCTTTATTTTAGAGCCTTGGAATGGGGTTAACGGGGCTTAAAAGTGCCAAAAATCAAGTTTTACAAGTGCAGGGACCATTTTTTGAAATTTCTGGCAGATTCAATGAACCTAGTCCATTTTGAAGTATTGGTGGTTTTAACCCATGGTTTTGCAAAACCATGGGCTGGTATTCAATGAACATAGTCCATATTAGGGGCTCCCATGGTTTTAGAAAACCATGGGCACACATGTAAGGTCCAGATCAAAGCTCAGTTTTCGAGGAACGATCTTAACGGTTCTAGAAATCCTATATATACCCCATCCATTTCACTTCAAAACCCACAATTTAAAATCTAATTTATGCTCTCTAAGTGGAAGTATATGCTTCCTACCTGAGAGAAAAATCGGAATCAAATCTTGCGGGGACCTTCTGTAAGTGTTCTTTCGTTCTTTTCATTCGTTTTAGCGTTAAAGTCAAACTGCGTTTGACTTTCTGCATTGACCAGTTTATGGTCAATGTGAAGTTCGTTTGAACTTCATAA
Organism: Helianthus tuberosus; assembly: GCA_030545235.1. Lineage (NCBI taxonomy): Eukaryota > Viridiplantae > Streptophyta > Magnoliopsida > Asterales > Asteraceae > Helianthus > Helianthus tuberosus. Next base: position 99,459,279 of record CM060383.1, on the reverse strand, counting down.
CGTCAGCGTAATCATGATGGTTATAGTCCCTTGTGACTATACCTACTGATTACCACGTTATCTAGGCTCAGTGACGAGTCGTAGTTTCGGCCAAAATGCGCATTTACGCGTATTTTGTAACCAAACTACTTGTGGGTATCAAAACCGTTTGTTTTGATACCAAACCTATTTTCAAACCTTGTTAAACATGTTCTAACATGTTTAGCTCGTCACTTTTAGTTTTGTGCTTGTCTAGGGTCGTAAAGGTAAGCGATCTAAACAATCGCTTATACTTTTGAACCTGACCCGTTTGGGCGATCATTAGGATCCGACCAAACACATTTGGTGACCATAGTGTATAGGGAATAACCTTCCAAGGTTATACCTTATGGTCGCTTCGTTTAAGTAGTTTTATGATTGGTAGTATATATGCCTTAGGTAAATTACCAAAAATGCCCTTTTACGTCAAAATTCATTTTAAGCATATGTAACATAACCTTTGGTATCTAAACTGATTAGACAACAATATTAAACATGTTGAGGCATATTTTACTTATCATAGGACTAGTTAGGCGTTCCGAACGCGTTTCACGCGAACGACGCGTTAAAGTAGCATAAGCTACCTTAATGGGTCGCCATGGGTTGAAAGCACTTAGGTTAGGTTTCATTTAGGATGTAGGCCTTGTTAAACCATATCACATGAGTTCCAACACTCATTTGGGTTACAAGACCTCATTCTGTCCGATCTTCCGATTTAGGCGTCTATTGTTTGACTAGTGATCAAATTACTAGGTGCTGCTTGATTTCTCTGGTTTACTCGAGTTTGTTGAAGTACTATTGATTGAGGATACCTTGCACTACATGTGAGTACATAGTTCCCCTATTTTGCAACTTTCAATTTTTTTGGGGTGATTCATATGTACAAAATGTTTTCAAGGTTTAAACGATGATTTCAAAAACGAATAGAACGATTTATACTAAACTAATAACGATTTCAATAATGTGAACGAACTTGTTGGTTGTAGTTACATAACGAATGACATTCATTAATTTTGGCCTAACCGACCAGTATTAGGTTATGGTACCATAGGATCTGGCATATCCCGTTATTGCACTATACCCATGGTTATGTGTGGGTGTTGTGGGTAACGACTGAATCTGTAATTATTAACTTACCCGTTGGAGGTTTGTTAATACGAGAAGCGAGGAACGAGGTAGTCGAGTCACGAAGGTTTGAATGTTATTAACGAGACGACCATATATAAGTTTTCACAATTAAAACGAGGATGATTTAAACGATTTAATCGAGTAAACGATTTGGAGACGATGTTAAATGATTTGGGTAAACGATTGGTTTTTGGCTAGTGTTTAGATAACGGGACGGGTGTAATGTGGTGAAAACATGGTAGATACGCCGCTGGTACTTCTTATATATAAGTGTTTTCAACATATTACATACCGTGGCGTTATTTAGTTCACTTGGATAAATGTTATTGAAACAATGTTACTCAACGATGTTTTCGAAATAATATACGAGTTTTATTTACGAGTTTATACGAGATGTTTTACAAGATGATTTTCTAAAACAAAAAGCTTTTGAGTTAAGAATCGTGGCTACGAAATTTTTATACATTTTAACCATCTTGATTTGAGTTGGTTAATCATGTTGCAATATTATACACTTTTAAAAACAAGGTTTTCAAGGTATTGCAATATAAGTAAACAAGCCATGATTCCGATACTCTTATAAAACCTATGTACTCGCCAGCATTTCTTTGCTGACTTTGTTTTTACATATGTTTCAGGTGTTGTTGCTTGATTGACGTTCTAGGATGCATGCGTCACATAGGATCTGGACGAGGCCTTAGTGACATAAAACAATGATAGTCGATATAAAACTTGTTTATTATGTGTTAAGACAATGTTAATGTTTAATATTATCAATAAAACGAAACACTTTTGTATCCATGGTTATGAAATGATAATTCTGTTACAACACTCCCCGACATTTCCGCCACGTTTTGTTGTTTTACGTGGTCGGGGTGTGACAGAAGAGTTGGTATCAGAGCCAATGGTTATAGGGAATTAGGTTATTAGTAATTCTTTGACCTAGACTATAACAAGAAAAGCTTTATGCCAAGTTTTCAAAGTGTGAATTTTGGCTTCGTGAAGTCCAATTCCTTGGACATATGGTTAGCGAGCGTGGTATCCAGGTGGATCCCGCTAAGATTGAAGCTATCATGAATTGGCAAGAGCCGAAGACGCCCATAGAGATTCGCAGCTTCTTAGGCCTGGCAGGATACTACAGGCGTTTTATTGAGAATTTCTCAAGGATTGCAGCACCCCTAACTTCGTTGACTAGGAAGAATATTAAGTTTGATTGGAGCCCTAAGCAACAAGAATCCTTCGATATTCTTAAACAGAAGTTAAGCAATGCTCCTGTGTTGACATTGCCTGAAGGAATTGAAGAATTTGTGGTTTAGTGCGACGCATCGCACACTGGCATGGGATGTGTGCTAATGTAGAAGGGTAAAGTTATTGCATATGCTTCTCGACAACTAAAAGTGCACGAGAAGAATTATACCACCCACGATTTGGAATTTGGTGCAGTTGTGTTTGCACTAAAACTTTGGAGGCATTATTTATATGGTACCAAGTGTGTGATCTATTCTGATCACAAGAGCCTTCAACATCTGTTTAATCAGAAGGATCTGAACATGAGGCAACGACGATGGACGGAGACACTGAATGATTATGATTGTGAAATCCGATATCATCCAGGTAAGGCGAATGTGGTCGTCGATGCTTTGAGCAGAAAGGAAAGGGTTAAGCCTATTAGAATCAATGCCAAGAGCATTGAATTAAAGAACAGTTTGAATGAGAGATTGTTAGCCGCTCAGAAGGAAGCCGTATTAGAAGCTAACTATCCAAATGAAAAGCTGGGAGTCACTGCTGAACAGTTATCATATGGCAAGGATGGGATCCTAAGATTGAATGGACGAATATGGGTTCCGATCTATGGAGGACTACGGGATGTTATCCTCCAAGAAGCCCACAGTTCTAAGTATTCCGTTCATCCTGGAAGTGACAAGATGTACCAGGATTTGAAGGCAAATTATTGGTGGATAGGCTTGAAGAAGTCTATAGCTACTTATGTAGCCAAATGTTTGACGTGCGCGCAAGTTAAAGCTGAGCACCAGAAGCCGTCAGGTTTGCTACAACAGCCTGAACTTCCCACCTGGAAGTGGGAAATGGTGACTATGGATTTTATCACCAAGTTGCCAAAGACGAAGAGAGGAAATGATACTATTTGGGTTATAGTGGATAGACTGACTAAGTCAGCCCACTTCTTACCCATAAAGGAAACACACAGCTCAGATAAGTTAGCTCAGCTGTACGTGGACGAGATTGTATCTCTCCACGGAGTGCCAGTGTCTATCATCTCTGATAGGTATACGAGGTATACATCGCATTTCTGGAAAAGCTTTCAGCAATCCCTAGGCACTCGATTAAATTTCAGCACTGCATATCATCCTCAGACAGATGGTCAAAGTGAACGTACTATTTAGACACTCGAAGATATGCTACGAGCTTGTGTTATTGATATGGGTGGAAGTTGGGATGATCATCTTCCATTGATCGAATTTTCGTAATAATAGCTATTATTTGAGCATCCAAGCTGCACCTTTTGAAGCTCTGTATGGAAGAAAGTGCAGAATGCCCGTTTGTTGGGCAGGAGTTGGAGATGTCCAACTAATAGGACCTGATATAGTCCTAGAGATGACAGATAAAATTGTACAGATACGAGATCGTCTCAAGGCTGCAAGGGATAGGCAGAAAAGCTACGCGGATAAGAGGCGTAAACCTCTAAAGTTTGAGGTTGGTGACAAAGTGTTACTGAAGGTATCACCCTGGAAAGGGGTAATGCAATTTGGCAAGAAAGGCAAGTTAAGCCTAAGATATATAGGACCATTCGAGATCATCGAATGTGTCGAAACAGTGGCTTATAAGTTAAAATTGCTTGAAGAGCTCAGTGGTATTCATAATGTATTCCACATCTGCAATCTGAAGAAATGTCTAGCTGATGAATCACTAGTCATACCACATACGGATGTGTACATAGATGAGAGCCTAAAGTTTGTTGAGAAACCTTTGTCGATTGAGGATCGACAGGTTAAGAAGCTTCGAAGGAAGCAGGTACCGATTGTAAAGGTTAAATGGGATGCCCGCAGAGGTCCCGAGTATACGTGGGAGGTAGAGTCCACAATGAAAGAGAAGTACCCTCATTTATTTCAGTAAATCTCAAGGTCGAGATTTCTTTTAAGGGGCTGAGGATGTAACACCTCATAAAATCATGTCCAATATAGTATCGACACGTGTCATGGACTTTAAACGTGTAACAAATTGAATATGAGGGACTAAAGTTGACAAACGAAGAAAGTATATGTATATAAGGATACAAAGTGTCAACATTTGCTAATTATGCCTTTTAACAACCCTACACAATGTTTATACCCTAAAACGAATCTATCATGAAGCATATGAAACCGTTTGTGGAAGAAAGTGAAAGTTTACAAGACGCGAGGGTTAAATGTGTCAACATGTTTAAGTTATACCTCTGATTGACCTTTTAGCGAACCCGGAGCCTTGCAACGATTAATTATACTCCCAAGAATGAGTGATAAAAATTTCACAAGGTTTCGATATCGTATGAGGAAGATACGTTAACTTTCGTAATTAAAGGGTTAAAAGCATCAATGAGGCAAAACTTATGTTTTCGGTTACCATTTAACGAAACCGGACCTAACAATATTTGGTTATACATCATGGATCACAAAAATATAAATTTCATGGGTTAAAAGTGCTTAAAATGGAAGAAATTACGCTTTAGAAGGTCCAGGGGGTGAAAATGTCATTTGTTGAAACTTGTTTGCTGGTCCCCTACCTCCTGGCGCTGCGCCACCACCCGAGGCACTCCTCCGTTGCGCGACGCAACGGACTGCCAGCTCAGAAAAATGTTGTTTAACGTGGTAGCTTGCATGTTTGCTAAATTCCGCGAGTTTGCCACCCTCTAGCTACTAGAAACACGTCCCTAGACACTTGTTTTCATCTCTAGAGTTGCCATAACACCTGTAGCAATCTCCATAATCCTTCCATGGCTATATATTGAGCTCATTGTTGCAACATTTGGGCACTTCACTTGAAAATCTTTCAAACACTTGTTCTGGAGATTCCTGGAGCTCAAGACCACTTCCTAAGGATTATTAGTCGTGCATAGGACTTCAGTAAGTGTCCTTAACCTTTCTTAATTCAGTTTTATTAGTTTAATGGCCTAAAGTCAAACCCGTCGTAATTAAGGTTTGACTTAGTGATTAATCACTAATGGTCCAGTCAATTCTCGAATTGAAAGTAGCTTTGAGTTGGTAATTATATGGGTAATAAACCCTTAAAAGGGCACCATCTGATTCCCACTCTAACTAGGTAAATTGTCGGGTCAAAGTTAATTATAAAAAGTCAACAGAAAGCAAATTTTCGCATAAACACATAATTAACAATATAGAAGCTATGAAACCTGTTTTATCACTCATATAACTTGGTAATCAATGTAAGAACATGTCTAAACATGTTCAACCCGACAATTTTCTGTTTAAGCTCGGTTCGGAACCGAAAGTCGCAAAAGTAGACTTTTGCTTTGACTTTCAGTTCTGACCCAATGTAGCATATTTTAGAAATTCCTTAGAGCTCTATTAGGACCAGGTTATAGATTAGTGTAACCCTCTGATGTTATACAACTTGGTTCATTAGTTATTCGATTTATGTACATGTTTCCGTTATATGCCTAAATGTTGACCATAATGCCCTTTTGACCTTAAAACAAAATTTTTGAAAATGTGAGAGTACAAAAACCTTTATTACTGATTTATAAACTTGTCCTAAAAATTTGACATCAGTTTGAGGTCTAGATTAGGAGTTATGCTCAATATCGTAATTAAGAAGCTTTTTATTAATTAAACGGCGTAATTAGCATAAAGCCTATCTAAACCCAAATTTTGACACCAAACTTTTTACCCACTGATGTAATATAATATTTTGGGATTTTTGAAGATTTTTAATAATTTTTAAGCTGAGCATAACATAGGGTTCTTGCTATAATTCGGTAAATGTCGGTTATACCCTTTTCTTAAATAAAATGGGGTTTACATAACATATTGATACCAAACTTTTTGCTACTGATTTTGTATCATAAATAAAACATTTTGAACTTTATAAACTAATCAAAAACTCAGATTTCCTATTTAAATCAGAAAATAGCTTAAAACCGACTTTTACGCGTTTTAAGCGCATAGTATGAGTTAAAACTATTTTTAACATATAAGACTTGATACCTACTGATGTTTTAAGTAAATTTTTATAATTGAACAGTAAGCTAAAGTTTTAAACTCAGATTTCCAGAATTGACCTTTAAAGCTTATGTGAAATTACCAAAATGCCCATATGGTGCATAGTTTGGTTATAATAGATAAATTTCACATATATGCAATATCCTACTGTTATGACTTATAAAAATAATTATTTTTACTGATTATATCAGACCTGAAACTCAGATTAGTGTTTAAAATCTTTTATAACCTTTAAAATGACCAAAATACCCCTATGGGGCATAATTTGAGTTTAAATCCATTTTGGGCATAATGGGAGGTATCTTACTGATATCACAACATATTTAAGGCATATTAACTTTGAAACCTATTCACGACTCATTTGGTTAACCGTTACGCATTATTCGCGTTCGGTGCGGTTTATGTAACTAGTTTGCATAAACTAGCCGAAACGGGTCAAACCTTATCGTTTTTATCTCAAAATCCAGAATGTGTTTAGTTTACCCATATTATACAAGTATACAAACTTGTCGGGTCTAAACCACACTCTAATCCGGTCATCGCTTAATCATGCGTTTTGAACCGTATATCTTCTTTCAAAACTAACCGGTCTAAGTTTAGACTTAATTAAGACCCGTTAGGAATCTAATAGGTTACTAAAACCTTCGTTCAAGATTAGGAGACCAATAAAAGATACTTGCACTTGCTGATTGTAATATATACTTGCTCAGGTAAATACTTTTAACTTATTTTCCCTTATACGGGCTTGGGGTACGGTATATAAAATACCGCTTGGTCGGGCATTGAATTGTTAATCATATGAAGGTTAATTTATTGAGATGACCCGTTTAAATTGTTTTGTTTGGTTAAAGCCTTTGGGGGATTAATGACCATGTCCCAGATATCCTTGGCATCATTCATTGAAATGGCCACGACCTAAGCACGGGGTGTAGGCTTACACCTGCCAGTACATATATATATAAAAAGGTATAATCGACGGAATTGAGAATAACTCACCGCGGGATTATATCATGTGGTGTGTCTATTAATTTTTAACCCGGTATTCAGCCCGGGCTACTAAACGTATAACGAACATGTAATTCTTTTACAAGTTTATATATAAATAATTATCCCATGTTATAAAAGATTATTTTGTTCCTTGTGCATTCAAATCAATTTTCTTAAACATTTTCAAAATGAGTCGGTTAATTGTATTTACCAGTGTAAACTGACGTATTTTTCCAAAAAGGCTAAGTGCAGGTACTAAACGGAATAGGCTGGCTACTCCTAGCATCAATAAAGAGTCTTGCAAGCTTAGATGTTATAAATCTGTTGAACAATGATCTTTTGTTAACTTTGATCCGCCTGTGGATCCTTACAACCGTTTTTGTAATACACTTGATATTACTTTTAATTCGGTTTGTGATGATTTATCTTTCGACTTCCGCTGTGTATTAAACTGTGATAATATAAATTGTCTATGATATCAACTACGTCATGATACTCCCCACCGGGCCCATCGGTTATACGTGGAAATATCGGGGTGTGACACAAACAGACGCAGACAAGAGACACAGGGTCGTGTCCCGTGGACACGGGCCGTGGTCAACTCCCAGATATGCAAAATCTCATATAGTACAACAAGTACAAGGCAACGGGGTTGTGACTTATGACACACGAGCCATGTGTGCATATCGACTGACACAACTCATTAAATGAAGACAGTGAAGAAGAAGACACGGGTCGTGCCCCTCTAGCACGGGGCCATGTGTAAGGCATGTTTCCAACTATAAATAGGGGTGTTTGGTTCATTTGAAAATCATCCATTGGCAAACCATTTCTCTCACACCTGCCAACACTCCACCACCACTATACCACCATTATCCGCCACATTCCTCCATCATCCATCTTTAGAGTGTGTGTATTAGTCTCGGGATCTAAGATTGATTGTAAGAGTTTTTGTCAATAATGGCCATGCTTGGCTATTCTCTTACATTAGTTAGTGAAGACAAATCCTTTATGTATTACCTTTGATTTCCGATCTTTGGTTAACTTTTTATATGGGTATGTATTAATGACTTTAATAACAAGTTTTTTATGTTGAAAGTGAACTTTATTCTATCATTTCTTCACGTTTTGTTGATTCACTCATTCATGTCTTTACGGTCTATATAAAGCACGTTAACTGCCTAGAAGGGGGTTAGAAGGGTGGTTTAGGTAAAGTTCTTGCCTCGTTCAGTGTATAGATCCTGCGAGGACTTGATTCAAGCTTATTAGGACTTCTCTTGAGGCAGATAACATCAAATCGGGAGAAACCTTCCTTTATTTACCTTTGTTAGGATCTGAGTTTGGATTGATTGTGTTTTACGTTTGAATTAAGATGAACAATGAACAAGTAATGCAGCAGAATATAAATGGAATTAAACTTTGCACACAATCAAACAGGAGAATTGCTTTTAACACACATTTTCAACATAGAACCGAAAGATTGAATTTATTTCAACTACGATTACAATGCATGCATGTAACAAACTCCCCCTCAGCCTGAGCTCACAGTGCTTATTCGTACAGGAAGAAAAGTGCTGAAGAGCTCACAGAACAGTACAGGGTACTGTTCTATTTATAGGCACGGAAAAACCACTGTGGCATCTTTGCTGACGTCACCATGAAAGTGACATCTAACCTCCTAACAAACTCTAACAACTGATCTATACAAACACTGCTATGCTAAATACTGATAACAATACATTACATATGAACAACTAAACTACTGCTTTATCCTTCCATTGTTGTGACTCCAACAGTACTTGTTATCTTCAGCAGTGCTTGACCCATAGCAGTAGATTGATCAACAGGGCTTTAGCCTTCATCAGTCTTTGACTTGATCAACAGTTGTAAGTCAGTAGTTGTTGTAAGGATCAGTGGATTGGAGGTCATCAGATGTTGAAACCACTTTTAAGGGGAGAGAATGTAAACATAACATCTGCTTATTTTGGATCCACTGCTCTGATCCGGTTTTTGCTTTAATCAACTGTTCCTCTGATAGGGTTCAATCCTAATAATCTTCCCCTGTAACAGATGATCCCAAAACCCTTCATTATTGTAGATCTTTATTGCCTCATCAACAGTTCCCTTATCTAACCTTTAAGTTGTAACTCAAATCTTCATCCCTGCACAGTGGAAGATCAAGGAGATCCTGCAGATCTTCATCACTTAGGCCTAGTGCTTGTTCCCTTGAAATTTTCTTCACTTCTCCACTAGACTTGATCACAGTCAGTACATGGGTTTGTTTATCAGTTTTCCATTTTAGTAATTTTGAGTCTGGTGGGTTTCTTGGGAGATTTTTATTGGATGAGGAATTTGGAGATTGTCGCCTGGTGATGACTGGTTGAGCAGTGCTTTGAGCTTGAGCAAGTTCAACATTTTCAGCCATCATCTGGTTAATGACTGATTTTATAATATCATCACTAGCAGCTATATCTTCTGGTGTTTCTTTTTCCATCTCTTTTTGTCTTCTTCTTTGATAAATGAAAGCACCAGGTAGAGCAGTAGATTTCCTGACTGGCAGCTTTGGTGGTCTTGTTGAAACCTCTGCTTCAGGATAGTCAGGTTTTTATGGAATCTTTGGATTTTTCTTCCTTAGTTCTTCTAACTTTTTGTAAGTGGCCCTGACTTTGTCTTCTTTCCACCTCATCACTTGATTTCTTGACCCAAAATCAGCAGTGATCAATTCCTCTTTCATTCTCTTCAGCTCTAGTACCTTATCAGGTACATTTTTCTTGTATTTTGCCCAATCTGGAGGAGTATGTTTAAACTTGTTTTTGATCATGTCTTGGATCCTGGCTGCTTCACTTTCAAGCTCAGGAATAGTCCAATCTTTATACATGTATTTTTCTCCTTTGTATTTCTTATAAGCCATGATGTTATCAATGTAGTCTTTTCTCAATGATTCATCTGCTCTTTCTGATATTTGTTGACATACATTTTTTGCAAACTGCTCCAAGGATCTGACTTGTGTAAGCAGAAATTGATAATGCCTTTGAATTTCTTTATCAGATTTTCCTTGTGAGTTTCTTTTAGAGATATCCTCTGCTTGTTGAGCCTTAACTTTCAAATATTCTTCAATGTTGTTAGGCCTAGGATATCCTTCAACTGATGGCAAACTCCTTTTAGCAGGGTCATCCTCAAAGTAGAAGGATTTGATCTTTTTCTAACTGCTATAGTTCTAGGGGATATTGGAAACCTGCAGGAGTGAAAGTAGTGATTGGTTGTTGAACTTGGGCTGAAGAGAGAGGAACAGGGTTTGGAATATTGGCAAGTAAAAGAGATTGTGAAGATGTTGGTGGTGGTGATGGTGAATCATCATCAGGTAAAATTATCCTTCTCCTTTTTAGTTTAGGAGAGGCTGGTGGTGTGTTGGATGGTTGTGAAGTGGTGATTTGAGTGGTGGAAGGTGGCTGACTAACAGTTGTTGAAACAACTGGTGCTTCAACCACTGTTGTCATTACAACAGATGTTGTAACATCTGATGTCTTCTGCTTTTTAGCAGGAGGTGATGGTGGTGAAGATGACGTTTTGGTGGTGAGGTGATTTTTGGTGGTGGTGGTAAGGCAGTGGTTGTGGTGTGGTGTGTGTTGAAGTGGTGTGTGTTGAAATGGTGGCAGTTGTTTGGCTAGCAGTTGTTAAAACCATTGAAGTATCAACAGTTGTTGACATAGCAGGAGTCTTAACAACTGCTGGTTTGGAAGATGGATTTTTGGAGCTTTTGGAAGATTTGGGAGTGTGCTTTGTGGGTCTGGATGGTGTGTGTTTGGGTTGCCTCACTTTTCTAGTGGGCTGCTTCTTTTTGGGCTCAGGGCTTTCAGATTTTGGATTTTCCTGATCAGCCTTAGGCTCAGAAGTACCCTGTTCATTCAGCTCCATGAAAGCTCTCTTCTCCTGAGCAAATCTTGCTTTATCCTTAGCCTCCTTATCCTTTTTCACATCATCTTTTGCCTTAGCAATTGCATCAGTGGTTACATTAATTTTCTTAGAACCATCTGGCAAGGGTATGTCTGCAAGCATGCAAGAATTGTCTGGTGCAATGTAAAGACCATCATCATAAACCTTTTTCTTCCCTGCTTTATTTTCTCCCCCTTTTTGGCATCAGCTGGTGGTGGTTCATCCACAAAGATAATAGAGGGAGGAGCAGTGCCAGTGGTTTACAACAAGTGAGCCTTGATAGCTCTAATGTCTGCTTGAGTATCCATAAACCTTGCATCCATGGCATTTCTGATCTTTTGAATCTGAATCTCATGTTGCTGATTAGCTAACTGCCTTTGATGGATAAGCAATGGTTGAAACAAATTCCAGAGCTCATTTGCAGTAGGTGCAGGTTGTGGGGCAGATGCTTGAGCTGGAGCAGCAGTGATTGGTACCTTTTGAGCTTTCAACAACTGTTGCATCATATCTTTAATTTATGCAACAATTGTATCAAGTTTATCAATTCTACCCGTCAATTCTTGGTACATTAAACCATCACCCAACTTAATGGGATTATCTGATTTCCCACTAACAGTGGTTGTAACAGTGGTTGACTTAGGAAATGTATCCCAGAAATCATCCACTGATACCCCTTTGTCTTGGTACTGGGGACTTCTTCCTTCAAATTGAGAAACATTTTTTAGTGAACCAGTAAAAACCGGATACACAAATGTTCCCATAGAAGAATTTTCCTTCAAGGAAGTCTGATTAATGAAACCACTATCCAAATGCAAACCAGTAGGTTCAGCACTTGTAGTGGTTGCTTCACTTGAACTACCACCAAGAGTTACGTGTAACTCAAGGGGTGTAACCTCCTCAGGTTTTGTTGGTGGGTTAGCAATGATTGATACATCAGACCCAGTCACTTGTTGAGGCATATTCTCATGAACAGGTGATTGAGAAGGACTTGTTTGTGTCTGGTTCAAATCAAGAGCATCCAACAATAATTTTGTTTGTGGGGGAATTGTGGAGGTGAGGTTGGGTGTAGAAAGCGAATTTCCGGGAAGTGGGCTGTGGATGATAGAATCAAGTGATTCTAGAGCATCATATTATGGTGTCCCGATGTGTACAACCTGTTCTTTTTATGAAGAAGCAGGAGGAGTTTGAGGCATGGGTTGAGATATTTCTACCATCTGCTGTGAGGAAGTAGCAGCGGTGGTTTCTTGTGACTTTTGTGCTGTCACTGGCAGTTGCTTTGGCATCTTATCTTCCAGAGTTGCCTTTGATTTGGGTTTGGGGGGCTTTTGAGTTTTCTTTTGTCGTGGTTTTCTGATGGTTTTAGGTGTGGGTTTCACAACAGTTGTTTTGCTACTGTGATCACCTAGAGCAGTGGGCTCAGTAGCAGATACCTGAGGAGCAGTGGTAGCTGCTAAATTCTGCTCAGGGACCTCAGCTTTTGTTTTGCAAGGTGTTGATAATCTTGCAAAGGTTTCAACTGTTAAGCTGTTTATTTGAAAAGATTCACCTTGTTGAAGCAAATGAGCATCCTCCTTTCCAAATTTCTTTTGAAAGTAAAAACTTAGAAATCTTGGAAATAGTAAGAATGTTTTTTTTTTCAACGTTTTTAACCAAATCATTAAAGATCACCTGGGAGTAGTTAAAATTTTCTTTTTGTAGAATAGCATAACCCAGGTATTGGATCTTTAATGGTATTTCATTAAAAGCAGTTGTTTTATTTGAAACACACATCAAGAGGGTATGAAATAAGAATCTTGTTGCAGGAGGAAAACTACCTTTTTGTAAGGTATCCTTTTTCATTTCATCTGCATACCCCCTTTCAAGAAAATCAGTTTTATACTCGATTTTGGGAAAAGAAGTTTTACCTTGCTGATCATCGAGTTCGAAGACTTCTGAAATGGATTGTGGGGTGATTTTCACTGCTTTACCCTTTATGGAGGAATTGATGGCTATTGCTGTTTTACCTTGAAGTTCAAGGGTGACATTCTTCCAAAATTCTCTCTGGGTTGCCAGGAAGATCGGAGCATCAGCAGTCAACAAAGTTTTGTACTTTGATGCTGACATAGTATCAATAATGGAATCGTAGATATCAATGTTACCAGGTTTTGTGAGTAGACCCAGATAGTTGTGAGGAGCTTTGTACGGAATTTCAATGGGTTTGGGGTCCGTTTCAGCGTCTTTTTTAGAAGACGAGGACGGTGATTTTAGAGGAGAAGACATGAGTGGTTTGTAAGATGATGAAGACGAAGATGAATTTGAGAGAAGAAGATGGAAACTGCTTTAAGAAAGGAATTTTTGAATTCGATTCGACAGTAAAACCCTGTTTGGGGTTTTGATCAGGGTTTTATAAGGAAAAAGTGGATGCTGATGTGGCAGCGGTTACAAAAGATCTGACTGCTATGTACTGTCCACGTGCCAACCCCTGATGAATAATGGAGGACAGTTGTTTTATGAAACCACTGATGAAGGAATAACAATGGGTGTAACGGTAATAATGAAAACAGTGGGTGATTTTTACTATCAGTGGATAGCATATCAGTGGTTAAAAAACACTGATTTTGAACAACAGTGATTACCAAGAAAATGAGAGAACAGGGGATGACTTTCAGCAGTGGACAGGCTTTAGTGGAACAGATGTTTGAACAAAGCAGTGGTTATGGCAGACTTTTAAGGATTTAATGAAAAATTCATTTTTAGCTATTTTTAAGGATAGATTTTTGATTTTCTGAAAACATTTTAATGCTTTTTTTCATAGAAAAACAGGATTTTGCCTGTTATTCCATGTTCAGCATGCCAATCCTAGAGATCAAGCTTTCAAAGGTGGATGTGTCTAATGCTTTTGTTAGCACATCTGCCAGCTGATCCTTAGTTGGTACATGGTGCAGAGAAATCAAACCTTTTTCATAGCAATCCCTCACAAAGTGATGTCTGATATCTATGTGCTTGGTGGTTGAATGGGAGACTGGATTTTTGATGATATTTTCTGCTGCCTGACTGTCCAACATGAGGGGTGTCGTTAGGGCAGTGATACCAAAATCCAGCAATTGAGTTTGAAGCCAAAGCAGTTGGGCTGTATAGCTTGCAGCATCTATATACTCTGCCTCAGCAGTGGATGTGGAAACAGCTGCTTGCTTTTTGCTTTGCCAAGACACTAAGCAATTGCCTAGGAATTGGCACCCTCCTGAAGTGGACTTCCTTGTCATGTCACATCCAGCAAAGTCACTATCTGAGAAACCTGAAAGCTCAATTTTACCATCAGCTGGATACCAGATACCAAGTGTGGGAGCACCTTTTAGGTATCTGAATATCCTTTTTACAGCAATAAGGTTTGACTTTCTAGGGGCTGATTGGGATCTTGCACAAACACATGTTGCAAACATGATGTCTGGCCTAGATGCAGTTAGGTACAATAAAGACCTAATCATGCTTCTATATAAAGTTTGATCAACCAAATCATCCTTTTCATCAGACATGACAATTTTATTGGTTGCAATGGGTGTACTACATGGCTTACAATCATCCATCTCAAATTTATTTAAAAGTTCTTTGGCATATTTGCCTTGATGGATAAAAGTGCCATTTTGCAGTTGCCTTACTTGGAGACCAAGAAAGCACTGGAGTTCACCCATTGCACTCATTTCAAACTCAGCTGTCATGAGTTGCCTAAATTCTTCACACATTTTATTACATGTGCTTCCAAAGATGATGTCATCCACATAAATCTGGACAATCATCAAATCCTTTCCTCTCCATTTTAAAAACAATGTTTTATCTATATTACCTCTTGTGAAACCAATGGATAGTAGGAAAGTGGAAAGAGTTTCATACCAGGCTCTTGGTGCTTGTTTCAGGCCATACAGAGCTTTATTTAGCTTGTAGACATGATTTGGATTAAATGGATCCTCAAAGCCTGGAGGTTGACAAACATAAACCTCTTCTTGAATCTTACCATAGAGGAATGCACATTTGATATCCATTTGATACACTTGATGTTGTGGTTGACAGCAAAGGCCAGAAATAATCTGATAGCTTCAAGTCTTGCTACAGGGGCAAATGTTTCATCATAGTCAATGCCCTCTTCTTGTTTGAACCCTTGAACCACAAGCCTAGCTTTATTCTTGACAACAATGCCCCTTTCATCAGTTTTGTTTTTGAAGACCCACTTTGTACCAATAGGACTTACACCCTCTGGCAGTGGTACAAGCTCCCATACTTGTTGTCTTTTGAACTGTTGGAGCTCCTCTTGCATAGCTTCTACCCAGCTGTTGTCTTTCAGTGCCTCTTGGTACTTGACTGGCTGATGGAGAGATAGGAAACCAGCAAAAAGACAAACGTTTTGGGATTGACTTCTTGTGAGCACCCCTTCATTGATGTTGCCAATGATTTGGTCTAGTGGATGAGATTTCAAGAAGATTAGATCTCCTTGGTATGGAACAATGGCATTTAATGGTGAAGACTGCAGATGTGAATCATTTGAGCTAACCACTGCTGGTGACTTTGATGATCCAGCAGTGGCTTCAAATGGAGGTGGAGGAATAGGTGGAATTGGTGTGAAAACATGTTGACTTTTATCCACTGATGGAGGACTATCAACAGTGTTTGATGATGTGGAAGCAGAAGTTAATGGGCTACTTTGGTCAACAACTGTTGAGGTAGCAGTGGTTGAGCTTTGACAACTGTTTTGAACACCTGCTGCTCTTCCCATTGAAACAAACATTTGTTGAGGAATGATGACTTCATACCCATAGTTTGATGATGAATCCTCTGAAGGACCTGCATTGTTAGTCTTGACAACAGTATTTTCAAAAGTAAATTTATCAAGATCAAACAATTCTGCAGGATTTGCTAGGATTTTCATTGATGAAAGTTCATTGAACTTTACATTCAAAGTCTCTTCCATTGTTTTGGTCCTTGTGTTAAACACTTTGTAGGCCTTAGCAGTGGTTGAGTATCCCAGATGATAACCACAATCAATTTTGGCTGCAAACTTAGAGATGAAATCTTTTAAGTTTAAAATGAAGAATGGGCAGCAAAAAACTTTGAAATATGAAATCAATGGCTTTATTTTATATAGTAGTTCATAGGCAGTGTTTTGATGCCTGGGGTTGATTAAAACTCTGTTTTGGACATAGCAAGCAGTGTTTACTGCCTCTGCCCAAAAAGTTAATGGCAAACCTGAATTTGCAAGCATGGTTCTGGTAGCCTCAATCAAAGTTCTGTTCTTTCTCTCAACAACCCCATTTTGTTCTGGTGTCCTTGGAATGCTGTATTGTCTCACAATTCCTTTTGACACACAGAAATCATCTAACTCCTTGTTCCTGAATTCTGTGCCATTATCACTTTTGAAGATTTTTACTGGAAGGTCAAACTGCTTTTCAACCTGTTTCACAAAGTCTTGCAGAATGCCTGCAGTCTCATCTTTTGAGTGTAAAAAGTAAGTCCATGTAAACCTAGAAAAGTCATCAACAATAACCAAACAATATCTCTTTTTCTTAAGACTCATGACTTTAACTGGGCCAAACAAATCCATATGAAGCATTTGCAAACATTTGGTTGTTTTGGACTCTTCAATTGATTTGTATGAGCTTTTATGTTGTTTTCCTTTTAGGCAGGAAACACAATGCTCAGGACAGGTGAACAGTTTTTGAGGTAAACCTCTTACTAACCCCTGTTTTGAAATGGCAGTGATTGTCTTGAGATTTGTGTGCCCCAATCTCCTGTGCCATAATTCTGTCTCTTTGTTTGAAGCAGCTGAGAACATACAGGCATCAGTCCTGGGGCTCTCTTTTGACATATCCACCACATAAACATTGCCACTTCTTTGAGCAACAAGTTGGGTTTTTCCAGTTTTAATTATTGCTTCAATCTTTTCAACCATTTCTGGTCCAACAATCCTACAACAATCCTTTGTGAAGAAGGAGCCATAGCCCTTATCACTCATTTGAGAGACACTCAGGAGGTTGAATTTTAGATTGTCTATTAGATTGACATTTTCAAACTTAACTTTACCAGACTACACAATACCAGACCCCAGAACCTTCCCTTTACTATTATTGCCAAAGGATATATCACCCCCTCCATGAATTTTGAAATCTTTGAGAAGGGCTTTACATCCTGTCATGTGCCTGGAGCCTCCACTATCTACATACTAAAGACTATCTAAGCATGCAGAAGCTCCCTGCACATGTAGTAAAGAGTTAGTTCATTAGGGTCTCCAAAGCCAATATGGCTTTGGATGGGGTCTCAGCAGTGTCTAGGTTAAGTTCAGATGGATGGGCAGTGGTTAGGTCAGGGGTTTGGACAGTTTTGGGACTGTTTTTCTCTAACCACTGTTGGGGGTCTTGCCCAGTGATCTGCTGATAACCAAAAGGATGCCTGTTCACTCTTGGTTTAGAGGGCCTTTTGTAAGCCTCATAAACATGTGGGATCCTTTGGTATGGTGGTTGTCCCTTACCTCTTCTGTATTGATTGGCAGGGGGTGCATCAGTCACCTGAACATCTCTTTTGACAGATGTTTGGTTCAACTGTTTTGTAACAGCTGTTTAGACTGGCACAAACAGTGGTTGGTTCTTGGTGAACTTGACAGATGAATTTGATGAACTCAAGGATGTTTTTGCAGTGTACTCATTCTTTTTTATATCAAAGTTTTTGAGATACACACATTCTTGAGTTTTGTGGTTTGGTTTACCACAGATGGTGCAGCTTTCAGCAGGTACAATGACACTTGTTTTGTTTAGATCATATGCTTTTAGATGAAAACAGTCTTTTGTTAGATGATTCTTCTTTTCACAAAAATCACAAAACAGGTTTTTGATCTTTTCTCTTTTCTTCCTTTTCTCAGACTCCTTAGCAACAGAGTTTTGAACCACTGTTGGGATGTCTTTGAGAGGAATGACCTTTGCTTTTGGAGCTGTGACACCATCAGTGGTTGTGAAATCCCTAGGGTTGAATTTTTCAAGAATGTCACACTCATCAGACCATGTGGGTTTAAATTGGTATTTCTCAATTTCCTCAAAGGTTGAGGATCCCACAAATCTTTCCAGAGTGATTTTGTTACCGAGTTTGTCAGTTATCTCAACTTCTTGGCCATTCTTGTTGGTTGGTTTTATTTCAGCTGAACCAACTTGTTTTGCAGCAGTGTTTTCAAGTTCCTCATATTTTCTATATCCTATTCCAAATTTGACATTGCTTTCAAGCTGTTTTTCAAGCATGACCTCATAACCTTTGCAAGATTCCACCCATCTTTCACAAGTGATTTGGGTGGACTCCAACTCCTTTTTACAAACTTGGTATTTTTCTACCATAGTTTGGAGTTGGTTCTTGGTTATGCTTTGTTCTTCTTTGAGACTGCAGATTTCTTTATCTTTTTCAGCCAATTTGTTTTTAAATTCTTTTAATGACTTTTCAAATTTTACTTCATCAGTTAAGACTTTATCCCTAAGGTTTTCATTCACCTCTTTAATGCTAGCAAATGCAATAATGCATTTGTCTGAACACAGATTTTCAAGAACCTGAGGTGATACCTTGGCAGCAGCCATCATGGCACAATTACATTGATGACCACTTTCTTCATCAACTCTCTCTTCTTTCTCACCTTCTTTCTTCTCTTCTTTTTCTTCTTTGTCTTCTTTGGACCAGGGGTCAAACAGTGGTTTAATCAGGGTTTCTGAATTTTCTCCCAGTAGTAGTTCACCAGCAACTGCAGTAACCACTACTTCAGCCACTTCATCCACTATTTCAGCATTTAGCTGTTCTCCTTCAGCTTCTACCCCTTCTGGTATTGACTCTATTGCCATCAGACAAAATTCATCATTAAAAGTATCATTAGAAGCATAGAGTGCAAAATTTTCATCACCAAGCTCATCAGGCATACTGCTCCAGTCAATAAAGCCTTGGGTGAAAAAGCTTTGCTGATCTAGTTGAACCACTCCTGGAGCAGCTTGTTGAGGTGCAACAGGTTGCACTTGTGCCTAAGGGAAAGGGGCTTGAACATACTAAATTTGTGGAATAGTGGTTTGAACATAATGCACAGGCACAGGGGTTGCAGCATAGTGAGCAGTGTTAACATGGGTTGCAGGGGTATATTGGGCATAGTGCACAGTGCTTTGGTGTTGTGGTCTAGGGTTTGAGCTGGGATTAGTTATAATTGGACCAGTGGTTTGACTCCTGCATTCCCTAGCAAAATGACCTAGCCTATTGCACTTATAACACTTAATCTTTGACTTATCCAACCCCGCTTTTAAATTCCCATGTAACCCTGGGAATTTTCTCCCTGTTCTTTTATAGAATTTGCTTGTTCTCACACTTAGCAAAGCCAATTGATGCAAGATGTCCATTTCTTCTAAGTCAGTGGGATCAAAGTGCTGCAAATCATTGAGTTCAAAACACAAATTATCAGAGTTCTGGCTTTCTCCATTTGCTGTGAAAGCAAAGTTGGATGAGTGAGGATCAGAGTTGAAATTACCTCCAGCTGTTATGTCAATAAAATGATCATAACTTTGATCCTTACTGCTGCCAGACTCTTCTTGACCCAGAAGAGCTGTGTTGCCAAATGAATAGCCATCTGTAACTTTGCTAGACTCTAGCAACTTCTTTTTCTGGTTTAACTCCCTTTCATAGGCCAGGAGTCTACCATGAAGTTGGGTTAGTGTTAGGTCTTTGAACTCAATAGAATTTCTAGTCACAAAGGCAATTGTATCCCATTTTTCAGGTAGTTATCTAAGAAACCTACTATTCTGTGTGGATTTAGGAAATTCAACCTTAACATGTCTTAGCTCACTAATGAGACAACTGAATCTCTTAAACTGTTGAGTCAATGACTCTCCCTTAATGTGACAAAAGGTTTCATACTACTGATTCAGAATTTCCCTATTATTTTCAATTACTTCTTCAGTTCCCCCGAATTGTTCCTTAAGTGCATCCCATAGCTCTTTGGCACTGTTACAATGTAACAGCCCAGCATAAATTTCGTTGGGTAATGCAGATGCAATGATGCTGAATGCTTTGGCATCTAGTTTGAACTTTTGAAAGTCAGTTTCAGTATAGTTTTCATATTTTTTAGGTTTGAACTTCTTTGGATCCTCAGCACTCGGCACCATAGGAACATGGTGCCCAAAAACAACAGATCTCCAACATCCAGTGTTCTGTTGAGCAAGGATGTGACCCATCCTTCTCTCCCAGATGTTGTATTCATTACGTTTAAGCATGGGTGGTTTCAAAAGTGAACCAATGTTATTCTTATCATCTTGTGATTGTGACGTCATCCTGCTTGTTTTACAGGCACTGATTAATCAACTTTGAACGTGATTAAACCTTACTATGTTTTTTAACAGAACGAATAACTATTAGTATCAACGATTGTGAGCTGAACTATTTTTGTCAAAATGATTGTTAAATCAAATTTGACTGTCCGAGCTCTGATACCAATTGTTAGGATCTGAGTTTGGATTGATTGTGTTTTACGTTTGAATTAAGATGAACAATGAACAAGTAATGCAGTGGAATATAAATGGAATTAAACTTTGCACATAATCAAACAGGAGAATTGCTTTTAACACACATTTTCAACATAGAACTGAAAGATTGAATTTATTTCAACTACGATTACAATGCATGCATGTAACAAACTCCCCCTCAGCCTGAGCTCACAGTGTTTGTTCGTACAGGAAGAAAAGTGGTGAAGAGCTCATAGAACATTACATGGTACTGTTCTATTTATAGGCACGGACAAACCACTGTGGCATCTTTGCTAACGTCACCATGAAAGTGACATCTAACCTCCTAACAAACTCTAACAACTGATCTATACAAACACTGCTATGCTAACTACTGATAACAATACATTACATATGAACAACTAAACTACTTCTTTATCCTTCCACTGATGTGACTCCAGTAGTACTTGATATCTTCAGCAGTGCTTGACCCATAGCAGTAGATTGATCAACAGGGCTTTAGCCTTCATCAGTCTTTGACTTGATCAACAGTTGTAAGTCAGCAGTTGTTGTAAGGATCAGTGGATTGGAGGTCATCAGATGTTGAAACCACTTTCAAGGGGAGAGAATGTAAACATAACATCTGCTTATTTTGGATCCACTGCTCTGATCCGGTTTTGGCTTTAATCAACTGTTCCTCTGATAGGGTTCAATCCCAACAACCTTTTCCGGGCTCTTGTTAAAGAAGGTGTGAGTCGACCCGCTTTGGTCCAAAACGTCGGTGTGAAATTCACACACTGTAAAGGGGGCCTTCATTGAAAGGTCGATATAGGGACGACTATCGCCTTCATTTTCGCAATTGGCTAGGGCAGATTTGTTGGCCTCGACATTGTTTATTCCTGAATGTGGCTCCATCGAATCTCATTCGTTTTTACTCCTTGATGAATATCGCACCTTCATCAAGGATTCTATTTCTTTGAGTTTTTGGAGAATCCACTTTTCTATTTGACATTATTCTTCTGAGCTTATGTCTCCTATTGAAGAGGTTTGATGGGATTCAGGTGGATGGTAGTTATTGGTTTTACCCCCGCCCATCTTAAAGTGATCGTCATAGGAAAACGACGGGTCTAAGTAGTGGGGATTGAATCTTAGAATGGTACATTCTAATTCTTTATGCATTCATCCACATAACTGACACCAGTCACCGTAACAGTGGTAGGGGTGAAAATAATCATTAACATCCATGGTTGCCAAATAAGTTTTAACCGTCGGGATCAAACAGTTACTTTTTCTCAAGAACTGTTGTTGTCACACGGGCCCGTTGGTTGTCACATGGCCTCGTGTTGTAGTTCGTGTCTGGCAGAAAACAATTTGTGTTACTGGGGATGTGACACGGCCCCGTGTTACTCTTGCAGAGAGTAGAGAAATACGAGAAAAAGAAGAAACCCAAAAAAGAAAAATTAGAAAAGTATACCGCCATCATTCGCCACGTTCCTCCATCATCCATCTTTAGAGTGTGTGTAGTAGTCTCGGGATCCAAGATAGATTGTAAGAGTTTTTGTCAAACAATGGCCATGCTTGACTAATCTCTTACATCACTTGGTGAATTCAAATCCTTTATGTATTACTTCTGATTTATGAGCTTTGGTTCTCTTTTTATTTGGGTATGTATTAATGACTTTAATAACTAGTTTTTTATATTGAAAGTGAACTTTATTCTATCATATCTTTATGTTTTGTTGATTCACCCATTCGTGTCTTTATGGTCTATATAAAGCACGTTAACTATCTGGAAGAGGGTTAGAAGGGTGGTATGGGTAAAGTTCTTGCCTCATTCAGTGTATAGATCATGCGAGGACTTGATTCAAGCATATTAGGACTTCTCTTGAGGCAGATAGCATCAAACGGGGAGAAGTAAGAACGGCTTGAATCCCCTATAAAAAACTACTATTAAAGCTTTAAACCGGTCTTGCGAGACTGTATTCCTGTTGACTTAGATCAATATGGCCGAGGGTAGCATTGCCTCCAAAAGAGGGACAAGCCACTATAACTAAGATAATCTCTTAAAAACACGAAGTACGGATATCATCAATGGATATGTAAAAGAAGAGTCAGAACCAAGTGATTCTATCTCGTCTATTGTTTCTTTTTAATATTTTAATTTCTTTCTAATTTTTAATTACTAGACATCTTTTTCCTAAAAATTTGGTTGTATTAGACGTTGACGATATTCTGGTAGTAAAAGCTCTTGTGTCCTTGGACGACCTATGTATCTTACCATCACTATACTACGCCCAACGATGGGTGTACTTACCCTAGCGTCTTCTAGAGAGTGATTGTGTTATGTCGTGTTTTATAAATTTAAAACTTGATAAACGAGTAAAAGTGCTAAAATATATCAAAATTATACCCACACTCGCTCCATGTCAAGTTTTTTGCGTCGTTGCCGGGGACACAAGAATTTTAAAAAAGTTTAAAATCAACTGCCTAGTTAGTTTTAATCTTCTTAATTTTTATTTCTATGTTTTTATTTTTTTCTGTATTTTTTTCACTTTCTGTAGGTTCAGCACGGGTGTAACACCTCATAAAATCACGTCCAATGATATGTTGACACGTGTACCAAACCTTAATAAAGTCAAATGTTGACTATGAGGGACTAATTTTGTGAAAAATCAAAAACTTTGACTATGGAAGGACTGGAAGTGTTAACATGATTAAAATAAGTTTCTGAATAACCTCTTACAGTATTCATATTCACAAATGAGCCGCTTGTTGATCAAGAATAGCCGTTTGCGTGATTAATTGAAAGTTTGCGCTACGAAGGGTTAAAAGCGTCAACATATTAACTCTTACCTCTGAGTGACCTTTTAACAAACCAGGAGCTTTATGATGTTGGATAATACCCTCGGGAATGCCAATTATTGGCCATCTAAGGCTTTTATGCCTTTAGGTGACGTTACGCGCAACTTTGCAAAGTTTAAGGGGTTAAAAGCATCAATATGTTTAATTATACCTCTGAATGACCTTTTTACGAACCCGAAGCATCATGATGTTTAATAATACTCTCAAGAATCCCTAATATGGATTAGATAAGGCTTCGATGCTATTAAAAGATGATATGCGCAAGTTTGCGCATTAGAGGGACTATTTGCGTCAAACTGCAAAGTATACCAAATCGAATGGTAGCGAACATTCCGAAACTTGACCATAAGTTAAAAATCCCATAAATATCCTTTACATAGCTTAGAAATAGGCTTTGAGGGGTTCGGTGTGAAAAAATAAACTTTTGAGTCAAACAGGGACTAAAAGCGTCAAAAAGTGCATAAGTTTGCATTTTCGCGCATATCTTACGTTCTGAATATATCCGGACATCCAAAAATTTATGTAATCATTAAAATATTTTATTTTAGTGATTGGCATGATAAAATTCCATTCGTCGTGTAATTTGGATCGTTATTCGCGTGCGTTCGAGTTTCGTCGTAATTAACCGAACAACGCAACCTTACGACCAAATGAACCGACATCCGAGATGTTTTTGAGCATATTTCATGTTCCCTATACTTTAACTTCATTTTAGAGCCTTGAAATGGGGTTAACGGGGTTTAAACGCATCGAAAATGGCTCAAAGGTGTTGCAGGGACCAAACCTGACAATTTAGCAAAGTTTCTGGTCACTGGTAGGTGGTGGCGCTGCGCCACCACTATATGGTTTTGCCGTGGCACGACACCACGGCCTCATCTGGGCAGAAACTTCATTTTGGCACCTAGGTTGAATTTCAGTGGCCTAAGTGTAACTTTTCTCAATACCGTGTGATGGTTTTGGACACCCCTAGTATTCCAAAACCATGTGCCTTATGTGTAAGGTCCAGATCGAAGCTCAATTATCGAGGAACGATCATAACGGTTCTTGAAATCCTATAAATACCCACCTGTTTTGCTCTCATTTCTCACACTTGATCTAAATTGCTCTAAGTTGAAGCCTTATGCTTCATACCTGAGTATTCTAGATCAAATTCATCCTTGCTTGGACCCCTTGTAAGTGCCTTCTTATGGCTAGTTATTTTTATTTGGCTTAGAAAGCCGAAAAGTCAAGCGTTGCGATAAACGCTTTGACTTTTAAACGGTCAAGCCATTGTTTGCAACGAACATGGCTACGTGATCGTAACTAGGTAGGTATTAAACCCTCAAAAGGGCACCTCCTAATTACCACGTTATCTCAGTCAATTGTCGGGTCAAACTTATTAATAAAAAGTCAAACGAGTCAGTTTTTGCAAAATAATTCATAACTGATAATGCTGAAGTTATGGAACATGTTTTAACACTTAAATAACTTGGTAAATAATATAAGAACATGTCTAGGCATGTTCAACCCGACAATTCTGAGTTTAGGCTCGGTTCGCAACCGAAAGTCGCAAAAGTAGACTTTTGCTTTGACTTTCAGTTCTGACCCGATTTAGCTTAGTTTAGATATGCCTTAGGGTTCCTTTAGGACCATATTATAAGATAGTATAACCCTCTGAGGTTATACAAGAGGTTATATAACTTGGTTCCATAGAAATCCTAGCTCATTGCATGTTTCCGTTAAATGCTTAAAAGTTGACCATTATGCCCTTTTGATATTAAAACAAGATTTTTGAAAATATGAGAGGACAAAAACCTTTATTACTGATATATTAGTATGTCCTAAAAATTTGACATCCGAATCTGGTCTAAAATAGAAGTTATGCACAATATCGTAAAACAAAAGCTTTTTGTTAATATAATGGCATTTTTGCCATAAATCATATTTAAACTCAACTTTTGACACCAAACTTACCACTTACTGTTAAGATATAATATTTAGGGATTTTTGGAAATTCTTGTTGAATTTTAAACTGATCATAACATGGGGTTCTTGCATAGATTCGGTAATTGACGATAATGCCCTTTTTGCTAATAAAATGAGTTTTACACATCCTTTACATATCAAACCTTTTTCTACTGATTTTATACATTAAATAAATTATTTTAAACAGTAGAGGCTGATCAAAATCTCAGATTTCCTTAATCAACCCGAATATCGTCAAATACCGACTTTTATGCGATTTAGGCGCATAGTATGGTTTAAAACCATATTTGGCACCTAAAGCTTGTTACCTACTGATGTTATGGATAAAATTCTATACTTTAACAGTAAGTTTAAATCTTGAACTGATATTTCAAATTTGACTTTTAAAGCATATGTGAAATGACCAAAATGCCCCTACGGTGCATAGTTTGGCCATAAATGATAAAATTCACATATGTATGATATCTTACTGATGTAACTTGTTAAAATAAATATTTTTACTAATTATTTTAGACCAGAACCTCATATTTCTTTTTAACCTCTTTTATAAACTTTAAAATGACCAAAATACCCTTTCGGGGCTTAAATTGGTTTTAAATTCGTTTTGGGCATAATGGAAGATATCCTACTGATATCATATCATATTTAAAGCATATTAACTTGTGGAACCTGTACATGACTCATTTGGTTACCCGTTATGCATATTCGCGTTCGGTACGGTTTATGTAACTAGTTTGCATAAATTAACCGAAACGGGTCAAACTTTATCATTTTTACTTCAAAATCCAGATTGTATTTAGTTTACCCATTTTATACAAGTCTTCATACTTGTTGGGTCTAAATGACATTCTAATCCGGTCTTCGCTTAATCTTGCGTTTCGTACCGTAAACCTCTCTTTAAAACTAACCGGTCTAAGTTACAACTTAAATAAGACCCGTTAGGAATCTTATAGGTTAATAAAACCTTCGATCCAGATTAAGAGCCCCGGTAGAAGTACTTGCACTTGCTGCTTAAATAATACGGCTGAGGATAAATTACTTGTAGCTCAGGTAAATACTTTTAACTTATTTTCCCTTATACGGGCTTGGGATACGGTAAATTATTACCGCTTGGTCGGGTGTAGAAACCTTTTAATCAGAGATGATTAAATTGCATAATCCCATTTTAATCAGTATTGATTGATAACAAATAACATTGGGGGTTAATGACCGTGTCCTGGATATCCTTGGCTCATTTAAAAAGCGTAAATGGCCACAACTTAAGCACGGGGTGTAGGCATACACTTGTCTGTTGCGTACGTAAAAGATATACTCACTCGTGAGGAAACTTCTTGTGAGTTTATATTTGTGGTGTGTCGATTAATCTTGTTCGGCTTTTATAACGGCCCTAAATGTTGGACAAACATGTAAATCTGATACAAGATTGTTATTAACATAATTGTCCCAAGTTATAAAAGAATATTTGTGCCTTGTGCATTTAAATCAATTTTCTTAAAACATTTTCAAAAGAGTCAGTTAATTGTATTTACCAGTGTAAACTGACGTATTTTCCAAAAAGATTAAGTGACAGGTACTGTACGTTATTGGCCGGGAGCTCAGGGCGTTAATAAGGGATCTTGCAAGTTCTAAACGTCTAAAGTCTGTTGAACAATGTTTATATTTATGTTTTAAGATCCGCCTGTGGATCCATATACAACCGTTGTGTAATATTTATTATACTTTCGAATCGGTTTATATTATTATTACTTTAGACTTCCGCTGTGCATTGAACTGTGATTATTTGACTATGATGATATCAACTACCTCACGATATTCCCCACCCGGCCCACCGGTAATATGTGTAAATATCGGGGTGTGACAACTGGCCCGTGTCTAATCACACACGGGACCGTACCTCATTGTAATAACATAAAACTCTGTTTTCTGCCACACAGAAGATACAACACGGGGCCGTGTCTATCACCAGTTTCTAGAAAACATGACCGTTTGATCCCGACGGTCAAAACTTCGTCCGACGAATATGGATGTTAATGATAATATTCACCCCGTCCACTCTTACGGTAAATGGTGCCAATTATGTGGTGGATTCCATCAATATTTAAAATGTCCCATCCTAAATTTTGATCGTCACTACATAATAGACCCATCTTTTTCCCGTAACGATCACCTTAAGATGGGATGGAGTAAAAATAATAACTTCCATCCACCTGAATGCCATCAACCCTCTTTTCTAAATGACATAACCTCGAAAGATCTATGTCATATAGAAAAGCGAATTCTCCAAAAACTCAAGGAAATAGAATCCATGATGAAGGCACGATATTCATCAAAGGATAATGGCATGTCCCTCTTTTGGAGGCAACACTACCCTCAGCCATATTGGTCCGAGTCCACAGGGATACAGTCCTGCAAGGCCGAATTATTGAAAGATAATTAAGTAAGTTATTAATGCAAAATGTGGCATGTCCCTCTTTTGGAGGCAACGCTACCCTCGGCCATATTGGTCTGAGTCAGCAGGGATACAGTCCTACAAGGCCGGTTTAAAGTTTTAATAGTAGCTTATTTATAAGGGGTTCAATCCATTCTTACTTCCCCCGATTTGATGCTATCTGCCTCAAAGGGAGTCCTAATAAGCTTGAATCAAGTCCTCGCAGGATCTATACACTGAACGAGGCAAGAACTTTACTCAAACCACCCTTCTAACCCCCTTCCAGGCAGTAACATGTTTTATATAGACCGTAAAGACACGAATTAGTGAATCAACAAAACATGAGGAGATGATAGAATAAAGTTCATTTTGAGTATAAAAAACTAGTTATTAAAGTCATTAATGCATACCCAATTAAAAAGTTACCAAAGCTTGGAAATCAAAAGTAATACATAAATAACTTGTCTTCACCAAGTGATGTAAGAGATTAGCCAAGCATGGCCTTTGTTTGGCAAAAACTCTTACGGTCAATCCTTCTCCTTCTTTGTCTTCATTTAATGCACTTGTCAAGGAATGAGTTGCAAGTGAACCAAGCATCTCTATTTATAGCTGAAAACAGTAAGTTTACACAGCCCTGTGCCTGGTAGGCACGACCCCCTGTCCTTCTCCTTCTCTGGCTTCATTTAATGCACTTGTCAGTCCATCTGCTCACACGACTTCGTGTGTCAACGGCACGGCCCCGAGGCCTTTGTACTTGCTATACGAACCCAGATTTGAAAATCTGATAGTTGACCACGGGTCGTGTCCCCGTGTCCATGAGACACGACCCTGTGTCCCTTATCGGCTTTTGTTTCTATTTTTCTTTAGGGAATCTTGAGTGGGGCACGACCCCATGACTGGTAGGCACGACCTCGTGCTTATGTTCTAGTTTGTTGTTTTTGGTCTTGGGGTGAAGCTTGGAGGGTCGGTGTAGTGAATCAGCTTCCCTTCTTCTGTATTTATGTTGGTTTCTGCCATTAATTTGTTCCTTTTGTACATTTAAGCTCTTTTAATCCTAAAAATCAAAAGTAAACAAAGAAACACACTTTTTCCAACATTAGTACTAAAAAGGGTTGTTTTTATACCTTATCTGATATAATTTATATGTTGCATTTGGTGCATATCAATAAAGCATGATTTTTAGCCCAAACTTTTGCAAAACTACTATTTACAACATTATTTTAAGTTTTTTACGATCAGAAATTAAAAAAAAAACAAAAGATTTTAACTTAAAGTAAGATTTCATGGGTTGAAAAATCAGAACTGTTGAAGCTACACGGGGCCGTGCCTAGTAGGCACGGGGCCTGTGACTTGTCTGCAAGTCCAAACTTTAATAGTTTGTCTTGTTTAAACTAGCATGTCGAGCGTGCAAAGTAGTACTTCATCAACAAGCTCACGCAACAACAGATGGGGAAGAAAGCTCTCACTCGAGGCAACCCTTGTCCGCTACGTATGCGCACTACGAGAGTCAATCGAAGAAATGACGACGTTGTAGGAGGTCCTCATCGACCGAGTGAACTACCTCACACTAGCCTTGTAGAGTAACTTTAGGGAAATCAACCTTTTACACCAAAGGTTGAACATTCTAGTGGTTCCCCCTATGGATCCGATCCTCCCACAAGACGATTGGAACCTCGCACAGGAGGTTATTAACATGACCGGGTGGGATGAAATATAAACGGAACCTCCCATTGGCGCCTTTTATGAAGTTCCGGTGGCCGACGATCCTCTCCCATAAGAGGACATTGTCGATGAGCCCTTTATCTTCCTACCAAGGGAGATCGAAGAAATACTCAACAATCTATGAAGGGGCACACCCGGAAAATAGCTCGAAGCCCGTACCAACCGAAAACAAGTTTTGGGTTTTTGTTGATCTTTCATTGTTTTAGTTACGGAAGAGCTATGGGGTTTAAATCTTTTGGGGTATCTAATAGAACCTATCTATTAGGACTTAAATCTAGTTTATATTTTTTATATTTCTAATTTGTAATCGGATGATGCAAGGATTTAATGGGATGACATTTGGTGTTTAAAACTTGTGGAATGGTGAGGAAATATGAAATAACCTTGAACCAGAGCCCCATGCACGTAAACAAAAGTCCCCCGACTCGAAATCTTCACACACTAAGTTTAGTACGGGGCCGTGTAAGGTAAGCATGCCCCCGTGCCTCTACATTGTTGAAACATTTTTTGTTTCTGGACCTGTCACACGGGGCCGTGTCTCTTAGACACGCCCCGTGCCCATCTTCTGGAAATCTTCAATACTGGCACTTTTTTACATGGGGCCGTGTATGCCTAACACGCCCCCGTGTCTGCCTTCTGTAAGACCACATTACTAGCACTTTTTACATAGGGTCGTGCCTACCTAACACACTCCCGTGTCCAGTAGCCAGTTTCTAAAAATTTTGTTTTTTTAACCCACGTTTACACATTTAATAAAATTTAACTCATTTGCGACACATTGAGGACAATGTGTAATTTAAGTGTGTGTGTGTGGTGGGGGCAACTTGAATCGTTTGTCCTAAAAAAATCCTTACACAAAACTCTACTTGGAACCGCTAAAACACCCCAAATCTTTTTCAAAATATTTTTTTATTTTATTTATCTTGTTTTTAGTTTAAGTTAGGAAACCTAGTTCTAATTTTTTTTGTTTTTACTAATTTACAACCGATAGCACCGTGATAAAACGAACCATATAAGATAAATTTATAAAAAGGCATGACAATCTTTTTAGAATTTGATTGTATAACATTTTCACACTTTTACCCTTTTCCCACAAATTGTGAGTTTTTGAGCATTTACCGAGCATTTAATATCATATCTTTACTTAATGCTCACTTTTCATTTCTTGTGTGATAGCGCGTATGGTTCTTACGAATCTAGAACTTGACAAGACAATACATCCCCGGTCCTTACCGACTAATCCAAGTAAGTATTGATTGAGGCATTAGGATTATAACCCTTTTTCGTTTCAACCTTATTTTCCTTTTTATCTCCCCACCAAAAATTCCCTTAGTTAACCCCTTGAGCCTAAACCTTTCTTTTCAAAACACGCAAAATACAAATTTTGCAAGAATTACCCATCACCCTAAACCTTTTTATTTTTACACACCTTATTTTAGTAAAAATTCGGTTCTTTTGAAATATATAAGAATGTGACTTAGTTATCTTGTGAATATTTTATGCTATAAAAAATCGCTAGTTGCTTGAAATAAACTAAGCAAATTTCTTGCTTATAAGTCTTTAGTTTGTATCTAAGTCGCAAACAAACAATTTTTCAAAAGAAAACCGATATTTTTTCAAAAGAAAACCGATATGCAATAAAAATCTTTACCCCTAGCCAAAACCTACCCTTTTAAAGTCCTCTTGATATTTACAAAGATTATGTCAAAAAAAGAGGAGGTTTGATTACTTGTCAAGCATATGGTAGGGATACGTTCCATACCGGGACCGAGCGTTTCACTTATACATTTTCGGCCGAGTGTTGAGTGATCACTTGTGAGGTGTGTGAATTTGTATATAGCTTTATGAAATTTTAAAAAGGCATGTAATGCCTAAAGATATACATTTTTTTTCTCAAAAAGAGTTCTAAATAAATAATGTCGAATAGGATTGTAAATAAAATAGAAACAAGAATAAAAAGAACTTGGATTCCCGACACTCTAAAACAAGACCCAAAAACTTCTTCTCTACCTATTCCATTTGGGCGTGTAAGCAATATTAAAGAGTTTTGCTCGAGGACAAATATAGATTCAAGTGTGAAGGTATTTGATATGCGCGAAATGCAATATAAAAATTATATCAAATAAGGCATAGAATCAACATTTTTATATACTAATGTTGGAAAAAGTGTGTTTCTTTGCATACTTTTGGTTTTTCAAGATTAAAAGAGCTTAAATGTACAAAAGGAACAAATTAACGGCAAAAAACAACATAATTACAAAAGAAGAGAAGTTGACATGCCATGCCTACCCTCCAAGCTTCTTCTCAAGACCAAAATGACAAATCAGAAGACAAGCACGGGGCCGTGCCACCAAGTTATGGGGTCGTGCCCCACTACAGAGTCCATGAAGAAAAAGACAAACATAAGCAGAGAAGAGACACAGGGTCGTGTCCCATGGACACGGGCCGTGGTCAACTCCCAGATATGCAAAATCTCCTATAGTACATCAAGTACAAGGTCACAGAGCCGTGCCTTCTGACACACGGGCCGTGTGTGCATACGGACCGACATAACTCATTAAATGAATATAGAGAAGAAAAGGAAGACACTGGGCCGTGCCCCTCGGGCATGGGGCCATGTGAAAGGCATGTTTCCAGCTATAAATAGGGGTGTTTGGTTCATTTGTCAATCATCATTTGGCAAACCATTTCTCTCACACTTGCCAACACTCCACCACCACTATACCACCATTATCCGCCACATTCCTCCATCATCCATCTTTAGAGTGTGTGTAGTAGTCTCGGGATCCAAGATTGATTGTAAGAGTTTTTGTCAATAATGGCCATGCTTGGCTAATCTCTTACATCACTTGGTGAAGACAAATCCTTTATGTATTACTTTTGATTTCCGAGCTTTGGTTAACTTTTTATTTGGGTATGCATTAATGACTTTAATAAATAGTTTTTTATATTGAAAGTGAACTTTATTCTATAATTTCTTCATGTTTTGTTGATTCACTAATTCGTGTCTTTATGGTCTATATAAAGCACGTTAACTGCCTGGAAGGGGGTTAGAATGGTGGTTTAGGTAAAGTTCTTGCCTCGTTCAGTGTATAGATCCTGCAAGGACTTGATTCAAGCTTATTAGGACTTCTCTTGAGGAAGATATCATCAAATCGGGAGAAGTAAGAACAACTTAAATTCCTTATAAATAAATAATTATTAAAACTTTAAACCGGCCTTGTGGCACTGTATCCCTGACTAAGACCAATATGGCCGAGGGTAGCATTGCCCCCAGAAGAGGGACTTGCCATATTTTGCATTAATAATTTACTTAATTATCTTTCAATATTTCGGCCTTACGGGTCTGTATCCCTGTTGACTCACACCAACATGGCTGAGGGTAGCGTTTCTTCCAAAAGAGGGACATGCCACTATAACTAAGATAATCTCATAGAAAACCCAAAGTGAGGAAATCATCAAAGGATACGTAAAAGAAGAGTCAGAACCAAGTGATTCTATCTTGTCTATTGTTTCTATTTAATATTTTAGGTTTCTTTCTAATTTTTAATACTAAACATCTTTTCCTAAAAAATTGGTTAGATTAGACATTAACGATATTACGGTATTAAATGCTTTTGTGTCCTTGGACGACCTCGGTATCTTACCGTCACTATACTACACCAACGATGGGTGCACTTGCCCTAGCATGTTGTAGAGAGTGATTGTGTTATATCGTGTTTTATAAATTTAAAACTTGATAAACGAGTAAAATTGTTAAAAATATATCAAAATTATACCCACGCTCGCACCACGTCAGCAGCACTGGACTAGGGTGACTTGAATGGGCATGGTCCCAAACCCTACATAAAGGCCTTATAAGACATGCACTACCCAAACTTAACACAACACCCAGCTACTTTCAGAGCTCCTGCACGGACGCCAATTGCGCGCACACAATGATGACAGCTATTGCATGCATAAATAGTACAAGTGGCAGGAGCGTACAACCAATCAGCGTGCGCCAGGCTCTGCGCATACAATTTCCACGATGATCAATCGTGTAGAAGACAAGAAGGACAAAAAGACACTGACGTGTAGCTGATCAGAGTGCGCTATTCACTGCTCCACAATCTCCACTCACAGCTAATGACAAACTCGACAATAAGTACACTCAGCATGCCACGTGGCACCAACCACAATGCGCCAATGTCCCTTTACCTCTGTAAACACTATCTGTCGTGCTGGAGGGGACATACCGGATATTCCTTGCTGGCGACATCCGGCCCAAGGCCCATCAGCCCATCTCCTTCTCCACATTCGTCGGCTATACCAACCTTTAACCAAAGGTTTAAGGATCCGTTCCCTCTCACTCTCACAATTAACACATACTTGCTTTAGTTCTTAAATCAATACTTATTCTCATACCAGAGGGTGGTTATAAGGAGAACCCTCATCTTTTCCTCGTAACGAGCTTACGGTATTTATTGTTTTGCATATAAGAAAAGATTAATGATTAACCCCTTGTTGAGACTGCTTTCTTGGTTTTAACCCCCCACATAATACGAGTGGTGTTTCTTTAGTCTAGTAGTAAACTAAAAAGCAAAAAAGCATTACTAATATCTTTGTAATCTATGATGATGATTAACAAATATTGTTGAAGACGATATTGTTGAAAGGAATTGTTAGGTGTCTTCAATTCCTTTTAACAAGAAAACTGATATATCTTTTCCTGATTTGCTTTAAATTTGATTGTTCTACTTTATCTCTTCTATATATTTAGGTATATGCAAATGAGCTGAGTTTGAGCTAAACTAAACTTTAGCTTGAGTTTGTTTAATTTATGAGAGTTTGAGCTCGGATCAATTTGAACTTTGTTTCCTAGGCTTGAGCTCGACTCATGAGTAGTTTTTGAAGCTCGAGCTCGTTTATAATTTATTAATTAATTTATATTTATATTTTATACTTATTTTTTATATATTTTTATAAAGCATAATGTATATAATATAAAAAATTAGTTATTTTATGTGAAATATATAAATTACAGGTTCGTTAAGGTTCGCGAGCCGGCTCGAACTCGATGAGTGAAGCTTAGGCTCAATTAATAAACAAGCTTAAATTTAGGCTCGGGCTCGAACTCATTTAAAATCGGCTCGTTTTAAGTTTGTTTTTTGAGCCAATTTTAAGTAACTCGTGAATGACTTGACTATTTGACTCATTTGCACCCTTATCTTTTTATCTTCGAATTTTCATAACTAATTAGTTATGAGATATTTGTTTGAAATAATATAGATTTATTTGGTACTTAGTAGGAGTGCCTCACAATTAATGTACAATGTACATAGTGGAACTCCAACATTGTGTAAGTTTATAACATTTTCGATTTAATATAACAATTTTTTTCCACAAAAGCTATTACGTACTTTTTTAAGTATTATGTAAGTTTATAATGATAAGTTACAAGTAAAAAACAAAAGAGGGTGAATTTTGTCGGTAAAAAAACAAGAAACAACTGGTGGTCCTGGAAGGAAATGAAATTTAAGCTTCCTTATTGAACATGTAGGGTTGCAAACCTAACCATATTCCTTGTTGAAATGGAGGTGACATGTGGGGTTCTTTGATAAGAAAATGTCAATGCAAATCATGATATTAAGTCACAAAATAATATGCCACTATCCTACCTCGTTAACAGATTTAGATCTCTCTGATTTAAATGGTTTTCCATTTCTAGCCAAACATAACACTCCAACCCAAAAGTAATTAACGTGTCATATTTATAAACCTCAAAGGTTATGGTAATAAATCTCAAACATTCAATTATGCAAGTCTTTACAACCTTTCATCTTATACATGCTACAATATAATAATCAACATCATTAGTCTCATAAGCATCTTGATATCCCTTTTCCTTTGTAGTTGCTCCTAGAGTACACTTCTATTTATAGCTTTTTAAATATAACTTTGGGTAATTACCAAGGAGAAAAAAGTAAAAGAGTGACATATGAGTTTAACTGACACAAGAAAATCATACAAATTAAGATAACGAAATTACGAAAGACCATTCACAATTTAAGCTCACAGTTGTATAACAAGTATCTTTTCGAAAACCTTAATCTAGTAAAACTTTTGTTCTAATACTTTTAAAAAGGTGTTTTACAAATTCAGCTAATCGAATATAACAAAACATTTCATGAAGTATTTTGGATGGTTTTAAAAAATGTTAAATTACACTTTTTGTCCTTTATATATTACATAAGTTATGAAACGTGACCTTTAAAAAAATAATTACAGATTATGTTAAAAAACACCATGTTATTTAACATTTATTCCTTTTAATTTAACTGAGTTAATTATGTTAGTTATAGGGGCAATATTATCCTTGCACATACCATAAATGACACAAAGTGTAATATACTTAGTTATCGTTAATTCATTTTTGTTTTTTTTGTTAATATTAAAAAATAAAAAACTAACAATTTAATTATTTATTATTAATTCATATATATATATATATATATATATATATATATATATATATATATATATATATATATAGGGGATGGATCATGAGAAAACCAAAAAACTAACCAAAAAAGCCTAAAAACATACCAATTTTTTTTTTTTTTTTACAATTTTTAATAAAAAAATCGCTAGTTTTTATGCCTAGAAAACAAATTTCAAAAAAAAAAAAAAAAATTTTTTTTTGGTTGTACTGCACATGTGCACTAATACATAAAGCTTAAACCACTTAACCCACCCCCCACCGACACCCCCCAAAAACCTAAACCCCCCACCCCCACCCCTCCAAAAACCTAAATTCACCCTCCCACCAAAAGCCTAACCCCCCCCACCCCCACCCTCCCGAAAACCTAAAACTAAACCCTAAACATAAACCCGAAAAAAACCTAAACCCCCCACCCCCCCCCCCCCCCAAAAACCTAAACCCCCTCCCCCCCACACCCAAAAACCTAATCCTAATCCTAAACCTCCAAAAAAACTAACCCTAAAAGCTAAACTAGACTCAAAAAGCTAATTTTAAGCATGTAATGCAATTGTAAACCCGAAAAAAACCTAAACCCCCCCCCCCCCCCCCACACCCAAAAACCTAATCCTAATCCTAAACCTAAAAAAAAACTAACCCTAAAAGCTAAACAAGACTCAAAAAGCTAATTTTAAGCATGTAATGCAATTGTAGTACATGTTATATTGTACATGTGCACTAATATAATAATAGTATTGAAAACAAGACGACACCATAAATCTTTTTTTATGTCATAAAAAATATGCTCGAATATACTTGAATGAAAGATACAAAAATTTGTGATCTTATGGTGCCATTTTTGTTTTAAAATGATAACGTATGGAGAAATGGGAAATGTTTGAAAAGTTATATATTTTTTTTTTCCAATTTTACCCCTCCTTCATTAAAAGTCCCCCCCCCCCCCCCTCCTTCATTAAAAGGCTCCCCCCTCCTTTTTAGTGCATTTTTTGTTAGTTTTTTGG
Source organism: Helianthus tuberosus (assembly GCA_030545235.1). Lineage (NCBI taxonomy): Eukaryota > Viridiplantae > Streptophyta > Magnoliopsida > Asterales > Asteraceae > Helianthus > Helianthus tuberosus. The sequence goes on along the minus strand of CM060383.1, from coordinate 99,422,047 downwards.
TTTTCTCATTTATATCTAGTTTTCTCATGATCCTCTCCCTATATATATATATATATATGATTAGGTTCATGAGTGAACAACTTCTTGAGAGTGAACTGAGTGAACTAATCTTGGCCCTTGATCATTTTTTAGATTAAAAGGGTAAGATTGACATTAGCCAAGTACTTTTAATTTAAATCGCTTAATTTTCTCCTCTCTTAACTCTCTCTCTTATTTTTAATTATTTCTCTATTATTTTAATTATTAATTATAAGAGATTGAAGGGCTAATGTTTTTTTTAAATAAATTGTTATGTTCCTTTTAAAATTAAATATTAAACCTAATTAAATTATGATTTTTAACATATATGTAGGACCGATTTTCTACTCCGAACTATTGCGAACCGATACGTGTGACGTGTGAAATCCGTACACGTACGTGGACCGAACACAAGAACGTACTATAAATGTGATTCTATTGAATAAACGACAATTACAAGCACCACGAATCACCTTTGCAACTTTCTCTCTCTAACCTTCAAAGCTCCCAAAAGTATGCAAATGAACAAAAGTCCTAATTCTAAGGCATAAGCCTCCTATTTATAGGCAAAGGATATAAGGGATTTCCCCTTATTTACAAGTTTGCCACCTTGCCTTTTTCCTTACTTATAACACAATAAAATCACGTTTACTACTATTCTCTGCTACGAACTGGATTGACGGAGGCGATAGACATTACTGTACTAACAGACTCCCCCTGGATATTGCCGCAGTCAATCTCGTAGCGTCTTGTCTTTCTCTCTCTCTCTCTGAGTCTTTTTGAAAGTTTGACGTGTTCAGCAACCACAGACTTCCTCTTGCTCGAACATACTCCCCGTGGATCTATCTTCGGCTTCAGTTGCTCCCCCTCTCGTTAGACTCTTTCTCTTCAGGCTCCCCCTTTCGTCAAGATTCCATGCTTTTGGGATCGACACCTGGCTTTCCGGATACAAGCTCCCCCTTGCGTTGAGCTCGTCTTCATACTCCCCCTTAGGCTTGGCTATCGGGATCGTAATCTGAAACTTTCATCTGCAAGTCTCAAACATTGATAAGTAAAAACATTTTGAGCATCCAGGAATGATTACCTGGCTCTCAGCGTTAGCTAAAACATTTTGACAGTGAAAGCGTTTTCGGTTGTCCAGGAATCGTGATCTGGTTCTTAAAAACTTTTAATCAAGATCCTGGCTCTAAAATATAATAATATGAATATATCCAGGATTACTTGATTCTCTCCCCCTATCAACCATCTTCATAGATTTGGCAGTATTAAGTATCCAAGATCGAAACTTAGCTCTTTACAACAGATTTTAACAATTTAAGCATCCAAAATCCTCACGAATTATCATCCAAGTCCATTTTATTGACCTTGGAGATATCACAAACTGTTTTTGACTTTTGATTTTAAAACTACAAGTTTCAAGTTAATGAACTTGTTTACTTTTCAGAAACATGATCAGCGTACCTAGATTTTGAAACCCAGCTCTCGGACATCGGTTGTCGAAAATAAAGCGGAATCAAAATCCTTTTGGAATTTTCTGAAACATAAAGCAGTAAAGAAATATTTACAGACATATTTACAGACAATATTTTTGTTTGAGTTCGTGTCAGAGGATCATATTAGTTTACGACAAATCACTAGCACCTTTGATCTTTAAACACTTTAAGTTCTAAACGATTCACTTAGATTGTCAGTATACTGATCCACTTAAATTTTCACACAAAGTTCAATTGTTTCGAGATACGAGATTAGTGTTTTAATGACTTAACTTATTCGCGTGTCCCACCTCAGAATATACTCCCGTATCAAAATTCCCTAGATTCAGTCTTACAGGTGAATATACCAATTTGATATCTGTACTCTGGGTTAGTGCGAGACCTTGAGAGGTCAGGTATAAACTTCCGTTCAGTCAAAGAGATGAAGGCTCGACTTTAGGTGTGTTCCCTTTAGAGAATCTTTTCTTCAACTGCAATTGATTCATATATTTAAATATTTTTCAATTTTTATGCAGAGGGTGAGCTTTTTAAAGCGCGTAAAGTATTATACGAGGTCTAGGCCATTGCTTCCGCAATATCAGAAGACCAGGTATAATACCCCAGATATCAAACAGTATAAAGACCTAGTATCTCAGAATCAGGCAATCTCTCAAACAAGATTTCGGGGGTTACCCATATATCCGAGAGATGTTCCCCACGAGATAAGTAAGTATTTGATATTTAGGTTTATATCTCGAAAAAAATCTACTAAGCGTGTAAAAACCTACTGGTATATCATCAGTGAGAACATTTATCACATTTTACTTTCCATTTCTTTAGCGTACTGTGATTGTCTACTGATGTACTATCATTTCCTCTTTTTACACACAACTCATTTTGAATTTTATCATGTTTTTGGCTTTTTCAAATTTCTAATGTTTTTGGATTTTCTGACATCGCTTCTTACTCCCCCTAAAATTCAAAACATTTAAAGAAAATTTGATAACCGATGTAGATAGCTTTGTCTCTGTGGTACCCGAGGATAATCCATGGTCATCCTGACCTGACACTTCGCCGCTCTTGGATTACTTATCAAATTTCGGGACGAAATTTCTTTCAAGTTGGGGATGATGTGACAACCCAAAATTTCGATCCATTAACATAACTCATCCGACAACTTTAATCGTTTCATGCAAGTTTATTTAATGTGTGTTGATTATTAAAAGAAGTTGATGGTCCATGTGAGGTTCATTTAATGCAACAGTTGTGGCGGCCAATTAATGTCTAGTTTATCTGACATAAGTTGCATGATTTAATTGAAATCACATTTGCTCAGATCAAATCTCGGTCCAATGTCAGCATACCACGTGAAGTTGGGTTCAACTTTGATAATTCTTCTTCAAAGTCCATGTGCTGAGAATTATTAGGCCCAATACTCGATATCCATAACATATGAGGTTACAGATCTCGGTCCAATCAATGTTTAAAGGATCTGACAAAATAATAGTGAGTAGAGTTTCGTCAAAGGTGGTGTTTCGTCACCACCACTAAACCTTCAATGGACTTTCGTCGTCATGAGACCCGACGAAAGATGTAATTCGTCATTGGGCAAGTCTTTCTTCTACCGTGGGCCTTGGCCCAATATGATTCGCGGCCCAAGTATGAGATGTTATAACTTTGTAATACCTTAGACGTAAAAAAGGAACCCTAGACTCCTCCTAATTGCACTATGGCAGCAGCCTTTTGAGTCATCTTATCCTTCGATCGAGTCCCTTTTGAGCATCACCTGGCACTATTCTAGCACACGACTTTATCACTTCAAGGTTAGTAGATTTGTTATGTTTAAACTTTTGATTAACTACTTCTGATTACGTGTGATAGTGTTATGTGATTATGTGGATTGGTATTGATATTTAGGATTGTTTACAATGTTGATTAATTGTCTGGGATTCATGTATATGATAGTGATTTATGTTTGGAGCAATATGAACCAATGATCTAGGGTTTAGATAACATGCTAATAGTTTGTATTGTTTACATATGATAGTGATTTATGGACGACACAGAAACATGTATATAAGGTTTAGATAATGAAGATTGTTTGAGTAGGTATAATCTTTGTTGGGTCAAGAAACTGTTAGCGTAAATCAAGAAGTTGAAGTACTAGTTTGATTGAATGACGAATCTGATCCCATAACTTGATCTTAATGTTGATACCCTAGAGTTGTTCATGTGCAGATTATTAGTGATTATCTTGATTAAAACATGGCCATAACTACTGAATGATATGCATAAGTTAGATTGGAATGATGATTGAATGTTCATTATGATAATTGCAAAGTAACGGCTGTTGATCCAGTGACTCCACAAAATAGTGTAACCGTAAATTGATGTCACGTTATCACAGCCTTGTAACTGAACCCGACGAAACATAGGGGATGTTTCTTCATAAGGTAACCCAACGAAATATAGGGATGTTTCCTCGTGCTTAGTCTCGACGAAATACATCCTTCGTCATCCATGAAGTTTCGTCGTATGGATGGGAAGTGGTGGTGATTTCATATTTGATTTGGGCTTTATAGTATTAACTGGGCCGCACAAGTCTTAGGTGGGCCATCAACTTAATTGTTGTACGTAGACTTGTATTAACGAACAAAGTGTTATGTGTGGCTTGTACATGATGAAATCATGGTGTGAAATTGATGTAAACAGAACACATGCTAAGAGACTACTTGAAAGTTGTTGACATGTTAACTGTTATGACTTGAACTATATGTGAGTCACCTATACATTAAACTGTGTGGTATGTGATTAGGGAATACGTGAATTAATCGTACGCGAAAGATGTAGTATATGTGCACATGAAACTGATTACTATTGGTAACTATGTTAGGATGTGCTTGATCAACTGTTAAACAAAGAAATTAACCTTACCGAGCAAACCAAGGTGAGTTCACTTCTCTCAAAACAAGCATGCATCCGGTGGAAAAAATCAAACTAACAAAGCTTGTAAACGGATTTTCGTAAACCCATATCCTTGTAGGGGATATGAGGCGGTTTTCAAATACCCACATCCTTGTAGGGGATGTGAGGCGGATTTCACATACGCATATCCTTGCAGGGGATTGCATCGGTTTTCAGTAAATGTTGATGTTGGATAATACACTCACTTCTATCACTTAAGTCCCATCATACTACCGGGTTGTTGCTTGTAGGGCAACAGAGTTATTAGTTGATAGCGCTATTAGGTTTGGCACCCTCACGACGTACCTGGATAGGACGGGCGTGAACTAATAACTTTAAATCATGACCAATGTTTGATAGAGCATTGGGGAAGGGCAAAAAGGGCCGTCTGCGGTATCGAGTTATTATCAACTTAACACAGCATAACATAACATGAATCAGTAAACGGTAACGAATGGTTTATCAAATCTATGAACTCACCAGCGTTTTCTGATACACGTTTTTCTGCATGCTTGCAGGCCTTTAGGTACATGTTGTTGGAACTTGCTGTCTGGGATGCTGGAGTGCTCATGGGTCAAGTGTGAAGGAAACACAAGACAAGTCTGATGGTTTTTATACACCTGCTTTATGAAACTCATAACAAAATGTAATATGCTTCCGCTGGATAATAGATCTTGTATTGTAACACTTATTTTAGTAAATGAAAGTTTTATTTGAAAGATCTTTTTAAGTTCAATGTGATTGGTGGCTAGATCCTGGTACGTCACACGCCTCGTGGGGATTCCCGCATGTGGTATTTTGGGGGTGTGACAGTTTGGTTTCAGAGCCACTAGTTATAGTGAACTTGGTTTTAAAACGTTTTTATAAAACCAGACTATAACCGAACAGTTCTGAAAACGAGAATACGACCATGACACTCAGCTCCAGATTGCAAGGTTCGTCTCTTTCATTTGTTGTATACATTGCATGGCTAATGTACACTTGTTTATGATGTGGCATACGAACACACACTCATCACTATAGCATAATTTCATGAATTGCTTGCTTACCTTATGATGCGTAGTTGGTGTGTTGTAGTCCTTAGATTCTTGTGATCTTATCGTTTTGACAACCTCTGTTTGGCACACGAGTTTGAGGAACCATTTGACATGAGTTAGGAGGAACTGAGATGAGCATGCAAATCGCAATATTGTTGTGGGTGCACACATAATAATAATGTGAGGTGCATGCGAGTCCTAGTGAGGCCTAACGAGTGAAAAAGGGGTTCTGTTCCGTTATCTGATCAATGTGAAACACAACAGTCTAAAGGAGTCATAGAAGTGATTGTCTCCTACTCAAACATGATCTTTTCACTTCTCACTGAATCTTTGCGAATCTCGATGATATTGAGTATTATCTGAACACCCATCTGAATGCCTAGCGAACTGTGTAGAATGTTAGGTGCTTGTACGAACGTCCCTGAGTTGGATGTTGCAGCATCAATGATTGGTCGATACCTTTCTCACTCCTCTACGTTTGATGGAACTCAATGTATTGACGTCTTAGATCCCGAAGTGCGATCACTTCTGCAACACTCTAGTAGCATACCGTGTATTAATCAAAGCGACATGCAAGATCGATGGATAAGAGGATGAGTGTAGTACATTAACGACTTCAGTATTTAGACGACCCTGATTACCAGCAACGAACACCAGCATATTGACTTTAACCAAATCCTTAACTTTAGACAGCGACTTATGGGAGTCAACTCTTACGAATCAATCAGGACGTAATCGAAGACAATTGGCTATAGGGTGGAATGTGTAACTGCCCGCACCAGGAGTAGTGCCTTAGGACGTGACACGAAATATAAAAGGGTGGACCCAAATGGTGAAAGGCCACAGGACTCCGTTTCGAGCAACGGCATTAGAAGCAACATTCACGATGACATCAAGGTACTCGCAAATCATGACTTTCGGTATGAAAATGATGGCAGCTTCAACAAGGAATGGCCGATGTTAAGTCAAGACGCCAACAACCAAGGGAACGATGGCCGTACTGAAAATCCTCGCAACGAGTACAACAATATGGGAAATGATGCTCATGGAGGGGCATTTAGGATTGGCGTGGGCGACGCCAGGATTATAAAAACATGGTGGCCTACACGTTCTTGGTAACGAATCACTTCGTCTCTATTCTGTTTAATCTTGATGCTTCTTGAAACCGAACCTGTCGTGGAATCGGCTGATGGCAAGCCAAATGAAACCTCACATGTTCGTTGGGATGCGAACTCAACCTTGTGGGACAAGTATTCGACATCGACTTTCCTTCTACTATCTTTGATGGTTCCGACGCAATAGTTAGTGTGGATTGGTTATCCAGATATCACGCAGATACACCCGTGAGGAGAAAATTTTGTGTATCCCTCTCCCTAGTGGAGAATCGTCGTCTGACCTAAGGTGTCAGAGTGGAGTAAAGGTTAGCGTCATTTCAGCAGTGAAGGCCCAGAAGTGTCTCCGGAAGGATTACCCCGCTATGTTAGCACATGTTACGGATGTTAAGGCTAAGGAAAAGAGGATCGAGGATCCACCAATTGTTCATGATTCCTCTCAACGAGCTACCTGAGGGACTTTCAGGTTACTCCCACATTTTTATGGAAGAATCTCAGTTTTATCTCGCGTCAGGAGTAGCCCTGATTACTTGTACGCCTTACCGTCCTGCACCAGAAGGGTTGCAAGGACTATAAAATCTACTACAGGAAATTGTTGGACAAAAGTCTTGTCAGACCTAGCTCTTTTCGCGTTGGGGAGCCCCAATTTTATCAGTGAAGATAAGCCCTTTTCGTATATGTACTGGCTATCGAGAACTTAACAAGGCAACAGTCAAGAACCGGTTGCCTCAACCATGTATTGGCAACCTGTCGACTAGTTGTGAGGGACAAGCTTTCATTCGGGGATTGATTAACGAACGAACTGTTATCAGATGGACGTCCAAGGGGGGGGGGATGATCCTGAAACGGCATATCAAATGCAAAACGGCCATTGCGACTTTGTACACCATGACCATTGAGTTAAACAACACACCAGCAGCTTTATGGACCACATGAATCGACTGTGTTTTGATGACGTTTTGAACCACTATCAGGGGAAAGGAACACCACGAGCGGCACCTGTATTTTTTCCTAGAGCTCCTAGGGGAGGAGCAACTTCACGCGAAGTCTACCTAAGTGTGACTTCAGGATTTGGGAGGCACACTTTCCTGGTCACGTAGTCAACGAAGTGGGGATACATGCAGATCTCGCTAGATATCCATTTCATTAGATATTGATCGACACCGAATAGTCCATCGGGGATACAGTAATTTCTTGGTCTAGCTAGATACTATCGTAGATTCATCGTGGGATTTTCAAAGATCGCGCAGCTTTTATCTCTGTAGCACAGCATAGTGCTATGTATTCGTGGGAGACAAGACAGGAGAACGTCTTTTCAGCTTCGGAAATTCAACTCTATAATGCACTGAGCATCGTCTTTACCTGAGAGTACGGGTGATCTAGTGGTATACCATGATGGTTTGAATCAGAGTCCCAGTTACACGCCGATGCAACACGAGAAGGTGATGACTCACGTAGTGGGTTTACAAGAAGAATTGCACGAGTCACAACCTATGGGGGAAGCCATGGTCTTTGGATTTAAGTTGGAGGCATTACTTGGACGGTGCCAAATGCACTACTTAGACTGATCACAAGGGTCTCCCGTGTACCCTTGTTTCGAAAGAGTTAAACATGTGATGACATCACAGGATTTATAAATCCTGTACTGGCGACCGGGCGAGAATGCCCACGTAGCCGAGTATGTGAATGATGTTTGACTTGTGCGAAGGTCAAGGTGGAATATCAGAAACCTACTGCTTTGCGTCAGTAACCAGAAACACCCATTTGGAAAAGGGAACAGACTGCCACGGATCTCGTCACCAGCCTACCTAAATCTCAGAATGGAACCGGTATCACCTGAGTGATCGTTGACTATCTCACGTAACCAGCACACTTTCATGCAATCAAGGAAACTGACGAGTCTTCACAGCTTGTGAACATTCCTCTGAGAGAGGCGGTTTTTGGGCACGAGGTGCTAACTCCTGATACCTTTGATTTTGGCCTATACCTGATTTATGGCAGACTAAACACAACATCCTTGACTCACGTCTAGACATGAGTATTGTTTATCTCCGTAGGGTGAACGGTCTGAGTAAACGAACCATCCTGACACTCGAAGGCATGCTGTGAGCATGTGTGTGATGGACTTTTGTAAGAGTTAGAAGGACATTTACCTATGGTTGAGTTCTAGCGTAGCAGTCACCATTCTAGTATTCAGACGGCTCTGTTTGAGACATTGCATGGACAGTAACGCTAATCTCCTTGTTGGATTAAGGTGGGTGACAACCTAATCACAGATCCAGGATATGTACATGAATCACGTGGGATGATTGTTTAGATCGGAAATCGTTTGGCGGCAACGCGTGACCGTCAGGAAAGCTGATAAGTTTAGGAAACACTGGGAGTTCGCTGTAGGCGAACGTATCATAATCGAAAGTCTCACCCTGGGAGGGTGCGGTACACCATGGAAAACGTGGCAAGCTTAGTTTACGATACGTTGGGACATTTGGATTTCTGGAACGAATTGGTGACATGGCTCACAAACTCGAATTACTTGACGAATAGGGTAACGTTCACGATGTCATTATGTCCCAAATCTTTAGAAGCATTTGCCCGAGAAAACATTTGTGATACCTTCATTAGACAAGTGCAGTTGTTGAGGAATCTATTGAAATCATGGACCAGGACATCAAGATTCGTTAGCATAGTCGAATTCCAATCGTGAGAGTTCGTTGGGACTCAAGACGTGGACCAGAGTTCACATGGGAACGCGATGATCGGAGTAAGCTCTAGTATCCTCAGTTGTTCAAGCGGTTGTATCCACTTCTGATATCATTGGCGAATTTCGGGACGGAATTCCCTTTCAAGTTGGGGATGATGTGGTACCCGAGGAAAATCCATGGTCATCCTGATCTGACACTTCGCCGCTCTTGGATTACTTATCAAATTTTGGGACGAAATTTCTTTCAAGTTGGGGATGATGTGACAACCCGAAATTTCGATCCATTAACATAACTCATCCGACAACTTTAAGTGTTTCAAGCAAGTTTATTTAATGTGTGTTGATTATTAAAAGAAGTTGATGGTCCATGTGAGGTTCATTTAATGTAACAGTTGTGGCGGCCCATTAATGTCTAGTTTATCCGACATAAGTTGCATGATTTAATTGAAATCACATGTTGCTCAGATCAAATCTAGGTCCAATGTCAGCATACCACGTGAAGTTGGTTTTCAGAAATTTTACTTGAAGCTATTTCACTTCAAGTGATTTCGTTTGAACTTGTTGATTTTCAGAAATTTAAAAAAAAAATTCTAAAGTGTTTGTTGATTTTTCAGGAACGTACAAGATGGCAAATTCTGAACCTAAACCTTGGAAAGACAACAAAACTGAAGAACAGAAGTATAAACACAGAAAGCAGTTAGCTATAAACAAAATGATCAGAATATCTGGTATTTTTGATGAGGCAAAAAGAGCAAATAGATGGGATCCAGACAGGGAGTGTTATCTTGACCCCTATGGAAACATTGCTGTTGATCATAAAACTCTTGATTTGGAAACCATAATCAAAGAGTATAAAAAAGAAGATGATTATTGGCAAAGAAAATGGTGGGGATATGAAGAAGAGAAAAAGAAAAAGAAAGAGTTAATAAATGAAATAGAAAGAAACTCAGAAAATATAAGTTTGGTTGAGTTTCTTGAATTAATCAAAAGGATTAGAAAAGGAACACAGAAGACGGAGAAAGAAGGAATGACAAAGAATGAAGAATCAAAGAAGGATGAAACTTCAAAATGTGAAGTTGGGTGCTCTAAATGTGATAAATTTGAAGCTGACAATGTCAAACTCTTGAAGGATGCGGAAAGTTTGACATTGGAAGTCAAAAAGATGAAGGATGAGAAACAATTTGACGATAAACAAATTCTTGTGTTGCAAGAAAATTGTGAGAAGCTGAAATCTGAAAATGTTAAACTGTCAAGTGATTTGAACAGTTTGACATTAGAAAACAAAGTTTTTCAAGATAAAATCAAAAGTTTTGAAAATGAAAAAGTAAAAATTGAAAAAGAATTTCAAAGTCAAATAAAGATTCTTGAAGATGGGAGATCTGTTTTTAGCAAGAATAATATTGAAAAGCAAAAGGTAATAAATTCCCATCGTCAGACGATTATTCGACTTGAAAAAGAAGCTGAAGGTGATAGAAAGAAAATAAAAGATTTAGAGAATAAATTGAAAAGTTTTGTGACTTCTGCATCATATGTTTGTCCAAAACCGATCAATTCTGTTCCAATAAGTGACAATGTCACAAATTTTGACAAAGTCAAAATTGAAGATTGTGATGATAAATCTGATGATGAAAAAGAAAAAGAAGAAAAAAGAAAAACATTTTTGAAATTAAATGAAATGTTTAAAAATATTGTTTTACATTCTACTGAGAAAGGTGAATGCTCAACGCAAAAACCTGTAAAGAAGAATGTGGAACAGAAACAAAAAGATAAAAAATTGAAAAATTTTCAAAAAGAAAATAAAAGCTCATCAGATCAATCATCCAATCACAATAAAAAATCACAAAAATTTAAAAATCAAAACTTACAAAAAGTTGGTAATCAGTGGTGCAGGTTTGACCACAGTGCTCAAATGCCAAATCAAGGATACAAGAGGAGACATGAGTACCACAAGGCAAATCAATGCTTTGATCTAAGTGTGTGGTATGAAGACGGTGTGTGGTATGAAAGTAGTGAGAGGTATGATAACAGAGTGTGTTACACTTGTGGATTTCTAGGACACATTGCTGTTAACTGCCGAAGTCAGAGATTTGAAACAAGAAGGTGCTATGAATGCCGCATCAGAGGACACATTGTCAGAGATTGCCCAATGAGATCAAAGGGAAGATCGAGGGCTGAATCTCAGAAAATGGCAAAGAAACCAGTCAATGTCAAGCCCAAAGAACAGAAAGTTCAAGAAAAGAAAATTAAGCTTTCACAGGGGCAGAAAGACAGACTGAGGAAGAAGAGAAAGAAGGCAAGAGAATACTTGGAGAAAATTTTGTCCTCGGATAAAACTGGTAATCCGAGAAAAAGTTCTGATGAATTGCTTTCCTCAACTACAAAGGCAAGCAAAACGAATTCATCAGATACAAATCTGAAGACAAATGGGAAAGAGAAAAGGAAGTTAAAGAAAGAAAATTTAACTAAGCAAAATGATAACCAATCAAAGAAAGTTAATTTTTCAGACAAAATCTTGATCAAGGTTTTCGAATATAAAAGAGACCGTGAAAGTTTATTCATTTCACAGGCTAATAAATTTGGAAAACCTAGATCTAGTAAGAATTGGGTACCAATGAAGGTTGGCGATGAATTTGACTTGTCAAAGTCAAAAGAGCCATCTTCTGGCAATGAATTTGTTTCTTCAAAAACAAAGGAGCCACGTGTTGGCAATGAATCTGACTTTTCAAAGTCAGACAAGCCATGTTCAGGCAATGATTCTGGTTTGTCAAAACCAGAAGAGCCATCTGTTGAGGTAAAAACTGTCAAACCCAAGAATGGTCAGGCTTGGGTAGATCTTTTCAAATGAAAAACCTGACTTGCCGGAGTTCCCAGGTGGGTTAGTGTGGAACAGGTATCGGCAAATTTCTTGAGAAATTCACAGGTTGGTAACTGTGATATTTCGAATCACAAAAGACTAATCAAGGACATTAAGTTGTACTTGATTTATCTTTCCGATGAGTGGATAAAGGTGAACAATGTGATGAAAGAACCCCGAGTTTGTAAAAAGACAAACAAAACTAATTTTCCAGAAAAATCAGTTTGATTAAAACAAACTTAAGTGTTTTGAAATCATAATGGGAAAATAGTTTGTTGTCAGGGGGAGTTCTGATTGTTTATGCCGAGTGAATGGCGAATTGAAGCGATTTGATATCAGTTTGTCACATTTTTTGTACAGTTTATTTTCAAATTTTCCTTGAAAATCAAAATTGAAACATATTTTGATTTTAGGGGGAGAAAAATTTTAAAAAAATTTGAAAATTTGAAAATGCCAAAAACATTGAAAAAGAAAAAATGAGTTTTGTTGTGAATAAGAGGAAATGATAGTAAATCAGTGGACTATCACAGCATGCTAAAGAAATGAAATGTCAAATGTGATAAACGGTCTCACTAATGATGTGACGATAGGCTCAGCTAGACTAGTAGATTTGCGATAACGATACAAACATAAATGAAAAAGCCTAGTTCTAGTGGAAAACATGGTTGAAAGCATAGTACTTAGTTTTGTCCTTCGTGATTGTGTACCTACTCAGTAATCGCTGATTGTCGAAAGACATAAAACTGGTTAAGTTTGTGAACTTTCACAACTTTGCTGAAAAGTCGCTGTGATTGTGCATTTTATTTTGCAAAGATTTAAACTTGTTTTACTTCTTTATTTTGTTTAAGCATTGGACATCCTCTGCGTATACGTGAGTATCGACCTTGATGTTATTGCCTAAACGTTCTGCATTATTTTCTTTGGTGTTTCATTTAAGCTTTGGATCACCTCTGCGTATACGGGAGTATCGACCTGGTGGTTAAAGCCTAAACAACTTCAACTTGTTTTTATTTTCTTATTTTGTTTAAACATTGGACTTTCTCTGCGTATCGAAAGATCGACCTGATTGTTAATGTTTAAACATTCTGCTTTATTTTTGCACATATCACAGTTGATGAAAGTTTAAAGGCATTACTTGAGTTAGTGTATTGCATGATGAGGGGATATGCTGAGATCGTGGGGTCCATAAGAATTTAGTGCAAAATTAATATACCTTAATCGTATCGGTAAGCATTTCGAAAGTCTTTATATTGAGTTTAAAAGGACAAATATATCGTCAATCAACGTGAATCGTTTAGAACTTAAAATGATTAAAGCTTAACGGTGCTTGTGATTGGTCTCATAAACTGATATGATCCTCTTACACAAACCCACAAAAATATTGTTTGTATATATTTCTTTACTGCATTTCTTTAAACTCAAAATCCAAAAAGATTTTAGTGTGTTTTAGCATAAAGTTTTGATAAATACAAAAAGATTTTCGACAACTGATGTTGGAGAGTTGATTTTCAAAATTCCAAGTGCTAAACTTGATGAACTAGAGGATTGGGAGAGTTTGTTGAAAAACTTTGAATGTTACATACAAATGTTTTTAAAAAAAAAATTTATGTTTAGTTAATCAAGGTCATTTACTTGAACTTAATGTAACTATACAGATTGATGAATGTATGATTTCTAACAGTAAGTTTCTTAAATCTAAATGATATAAATGTGTGAAACTTATGTTGTGGTAGAGTATATGCAGGTAACAAGAATCCCCATGGCAACAAAATGTTAAAGTTTGAACCAGAATTCAAGTCCTAGCATTCCGAGAGGGGGAGTCTGTGAAATGGGGAGTCAGAATTCTGGATCAACAGTCAAAGGGGAGACTGAAGATGGAGCCAGATTAATATCCTGAACCTGTGAAGAAGGAGCTTTACAATGACAAGCATTTGGAGAGAGACAAAGACTAAAGACTTGACGCCGAAGACTTCGTCAACATCCAAGGGGGAGTCTGTTGGTGCACTGAATGTCTGATGACTACGTCTTAATCAAGTCTTAGGTCTAGATGGTTTGAATTAGGGTTTACATGTAAAAGAATGTTTGTTAGCATGAAACTGGTTCTTGCTTGTTAGTTTGAAACTGGTTCTTGCTTGTCAGCTTGAAACTGATGTGTCATTTCAAACTAACAGGCCAAGCCTATAAATAGGAGTTGAGTGTGTCATTTGAAGCTAACAGAGGTCATTGTATGTGAGACGAGGTGCTGCCGAAATCTTGTTAGAACTCATTGTAAAGTCTCAGAAAAGTGTGAATAGAGAAGAATTGAAAGAAATAAGCTGTTGTGACTTGGTTTACTTTGATTCCGCCTTTGTAAACTGAGATGAACTACTTTTACTGACGTTTAGGGTCACGCAATCGGTCCAATGGTTTTACTTCTAGTTCTGTGAATTCTTCAATTGTCAATAAGATTCCACCTTCTTTTGTTGGTTCTTTATATCCTAACTTCAATTTTAACCAACTATCATGAGCGAATGCTTTTACCCAACCCTCAAACTGCTTTTTCCACCAATTATAGTCCTCGATATTCATTAATTTCGGTGGTTTTTGTTGATTTCCATACACATTGTCATATTTCAAGCTGTCTGAAATCGTTTTTGAAATGCTGCTTGTCTTCGAATTTGTTTCAGAAGTGTATGCGTTATAAAATGTGTTGTAAAATTCTTCGCCAGCTCCCGACATCTTCAAATTATGACTTGATATTTGCACCTTGTTTTGCACCTTGTTTATCACCTATAAAGAAACAAATAAACGATCAGTTTAAAACGGATTGAATATGTGAAAGTGTGTGACGGTGGAATTGATCTAGGACTCGTGTCAAAGATTCGCGGACTCGTTCCATTGAACTTGATCGGATGGGCCACGTAATATGGGCTTCGAATTATCACAACTCTATACTCTAACTTTTAATTCTGCCTCTCGAGCTATGTAATCAATTGAGCCTTCAATTATGACTTGAAATATAATTGGGTCGAACTCCGATAGTGATTATATGAGAACACTTAATGGACCGACGTTTGTTGGGCCATGACACTTGTATCAATCTGATGAGTTATATGGGCCTGACAAAAACTTAATATGTTCACGTGATAATTAAAATTGTATAACAATGAAAGGCTGTGGATCAGATAGCAATCCGAGAGTTTACACAACAACCAAACTCACTTCGATCGGATGAGGTGTAATCCGATCGAGTGAGGTGTATTCCGATCGAGTGAGGTGTAATCCGATCGGGTGAGATGTAATCCGATCAGATGAGATGTTATCCGATCGAGTGAGATGTCATCCGATCGAGTGAGATGTCATCCGATCGAGTGAGATGTCATCCAATCGAGTGAGATGTAATCCGATCGAGTGAGATGTTATCCGAACGAGTGAGATGTAATCCGATCGGGTGAGATGTAATCCGATCAGGTGAGATGTAATCCGATCGGGTGAGATGTTATCCGATCGAGTGAGATGTCATCCGATCGAGTGAGATGTCATCCGATCGAGTGAGATGTCATCTGATCGAGTGAGATGTCATCCGATCGAGTGAGATGTCATCTGATCGAGTCAGTTAAAGATGAACAGCAGCTAATATTGTCATTTTTCGATCAGAAAAACTTAGATTTCTCTCAATCTGCTTGGATTTTTGATCTAAAATTTTGTAGGGTTGTGCGATTATGATTTTCGCATATAATACTAAAAAATCAGCCAATTTGAACCGTTAAAACCCTGTTAATTTTGCAATTTTCTGAAGAAAAGTGAAGAAGATGTATAAGTGAAGAAATTTTGACAAATCTGGATGAAATTGGATCTGAATCTGAAGCACTTCTGTGCGATTCCTTGTGTTTGATCTGTGCAATCGAGCTACTGCTCTGATACCACTTGTAGGACCAGTTTTCTACTCTGAACGATTGCGAACCGATACGTGTGACGTGCGGAATCCGTACACGTACGTGGACCGAACACAAGAACGTACTATAAATGTGATTCTATTGAATAAACGACAATTACAAGCACCACGAATCACCTTTGAAACTTTCTCTCTCTAGTTTCTCTCTCTAACCTTCAAAGCTCCCAAAAGTATGCAAATGACCAAAAGTCCTAATTCTAAGGCATAAGCCTCCTATTTATAGGCAAAGGATATAAGGGATTTCCCCTTATTTACAAGTTTGCCACCTTGCCTTTTTCCTCACTTATAACACAATAAAATCACGTTTACTACTATTCTCTGCTACGAACTAGATTGACGGAGACGATAGACATTACTGCACTAACAATATGTGTATGCATGTCAGTATATACAAGACTTATACACTTGTGTATTATTACATCTTGTTTCCACGGGTCGGCAAAATGTTTAAATAGTTCGGGTTCATCAAAACATATTTTTTATTCAAATTTTAAAACAAATAATCTTTTCCTTTATAATTCAAAGGAAAAAATATTTGTGGTTATAGATTCATCCACTCATTTATCAATGATCATATCCTTCTTATTATCAAGGCAGAGATTAACATGTTATATTTCAGTAAAATGAGCATATCATTATTTGGACTCAACCATATTAAAGCGAGGTAGTAATATTATTGCACATTGGTATAATATGAACAAATGAATTCTATTTCAGGTTTAAGCGCTTAACAAAGATGTGGCAACTGGGGTACTTTATGGTGTAGTGAAGGCATCTGGAATCATCACAGGTTCTATTACTAACTCGAAACCTACCAAAAACTTGATATATGTTGATGAAATTTTACAGACGAAGTTTGTGATGTGAGTGAAGTGGTTGGGAGAAACGTGATATCCACAACCTGAACTATCACAACGGACTTTGTTTCACACAAGTAAACCTTTCTCATTTTATTAGAAGATTTATTATGTTAAACGTGGTTTTTAAATATAAAAAAAGAACCAAGCAAAAGTAATATATTTTGATGTTTGTTCCTTTTCTTTATTGAAATTAATGAATAATTCTTTATCATATGATATCACTTATGGGTATTCCTCAACACTGTCTTGGAGATTTTGTTGTGTGTGGATAAAAACTTTATAGGAAACTTTATTGAAATAATTAAACAAATGTATAAGGTATGAGGTTTTCAATTTTTGAGAAACAAATTAGGCATGCAATTGGAAACAACTTTGTCAAAAAGTCCCATTATTTTCTCATTTCTAAAATATAATGATTCATGGTTTTTAGTTTAATGAAGAAGATGGCAAAGTGTGCAAAGGAAGGCATGAGGGTAAGCAGATCAGAAATTTATGGAACAAAGCATGATGCTTTTGTTAACATGATTGCCAGTGTGTTTATTTAAATATCTTATAAAAAACTAATCATGTGTTTTTTTACATTATTTCCAGCCAAGGTTAGTGTTTTTTACATTACATTAAACAAGGAAAATCATATAAAGAGTAAATACCACATTAACTATGAAGAGGTTGGTTTTTTTAGTTTAAGTTGTTTTCTTTGAATCTGTCGATAGCATATGCAATTATAAAATGTATTTTGTGCTATTTTTTGATTCATGGGATACTGAGTTTTCAGGAAGAAAAATTTGGCATCTCATTGGAGGAAATTTGTATAACCTATTGTGTGTAGTTGTAAATGGGTTGAATTGTAGATTTGGAAATTTCAGTCTATGGCCATCGCCTATCATGTAAAAGGTGTTTGTGCAAAGGTTGTGCCTTTTTAAGATTCTCAAAGAGAGAAACCCATGAAGAGGAAGATAAGAAAAAGACATGAAGGTGACATTTCTCCATATTCAACTTTACCGGACTAAGCTCGTGTTACTTTTAGTAAATTGTAAATGTAACATCATTCGTTTTATTTCTTGACTTTTTTGTACACGACTTATAAAGAAAACTTCTACAATCCACTTTGTTAGTAATCTGTGAATGTGTCACTTTATTTGTATTAATTTTATCTATATACGATTAACATTGAATTATTGTATATATATCCTCACAAATTTTATAAAAAAAACCCTTGTAATAAAATTAATATAATATTAATATCCTTAAAATAAAGCGACCTGTGGGTACCACGGGTTATAACCTAGTATAATAATCAACACCATTAGTCTCATAAGCATTTTGATAGCCCTTTTCCATTGTAGTTGCTCCTAGAGTACACTTCTATTTATAGCTTTTTAAATATAACTTTGGGTAATTACCAAGGAGAAAAAAGTAAAAGAGTGACATATAAGTTTAACTGACACAAGAAAATCATACAGATTAAGAATTTAAGATAACGAAATTACGAAAGACAATTCACAATTTAAGCTAACAGTTGTATAACAAGTTATCTTTTCGAAAACCTTGATCTAGTAAAACTTTTGTTCTAATACTTTTAAAAAGGTGTTTTACAAATTCAGCTAATAGAATATAACAAAACATTTCATGAAGTATTTTGGATGGTTTTAAAAAATGTTAAATTACACTTTTTGTCCTTTATATATTACATAAGTTATGAAACATAACCTTTAAAAAAATAATTACAGATTATGTTAAAAAAACACCATGTTATTTAACATTTATTCCTTTTAATTTAACTGAGTTAATTATAATATACTTAGTTATCGTTAATTCATTTTTGTTTTTTTAGTTAATATTAAAAATAAAAAAACTAACAATTTAATTATTTATTATTATTATTAATATATATATATATATATATATATATATATATATATATATATATATATATATATATATATATATATATATATGATTAGGTTCATGAGTGAACAACTTCTTGAGAGTGAACTGAGTGAACTAATCTTGGCCCTTGATCATTTTTTTAAATAAATTGGTAAGATTGACATTAGCCAAGTACTTTTAATTTAAATCCCTTAATTTCTTCTCTCTTAACTACCTCTCTCTCATTTTTAATTATTTCTTTATTATTTTAATTATTAATTATAAGAGATTGAAGGGCTAATGTTTTCTTTAAATAAATTGTTATGTTCCTTTTAAAATTAAATATTAAACCTAATTAAATTATGATTTTTAACATATGTGTATACATGTCAGTATATACAAGACTTATACACTTGTGTATTATTACATCTTGTTTCCACGGGTTGGTATAAACCAGATTTATACACTTGTGTATTATTCAAGTACATATGTGTATATGGGTCGGTATATACCAGACGTATACACATGCGTATTATTCAAGTACATAGTGTCTACATGTCGATATATACCAGACTTATACACTTGTGTCTTACTACATATTGTTTCCACTATACATCTTTTCATCAAACATTGATCTAATACATATATATATAGAGAATGTAATTAAATATTTTTAATTGTGTTTTAGATGGAACAATATTTGATAATGTTTGTATTTTTTTTAAATTATGAAATATTAAGTTATGTAATATGTGAGAGAAAATAAATGTAGAGATGTAATTAAATATTCTTTTAATTGGAAAGAAAAATCAGGAGAGAGAAAAAATCAATTAATTAAATGAAGATAGAAATATACAAATATATCCTGGTGTTTATTAAAATACATGTGAGTTACAAAAGATAATTACATTCTTACCACCTAAAGAAAAAATCTAGATCTACAAAATCAATGGTCGGGATAAGTTCATTTTGTTCACAAATAAATCATTGTTCACTCATGAACCATACCCTATATATATAGGGTAGGGATCCTAAGAGAAGTCCACCCTATTTGAGAAACTTGAGAAACAATCTGGACCACACATTTTCCCTAAGTAAAAAATACAAAAAAAAGGTGAAAAAAATGCAATATATATATTGGAAAAATCAGACCTTTTTCTTTAAGGTTTTAATTTTTTTTTTTGGGATTTATACACATGTAATATTGTTAGTCTTTTAACTATACATATATGTATATTGTCAATTATACATATATGTATATACATGTTTAAAATTGAAAAATATGTGTTATAAACCCTAAACCTTAAACCGTAAAGCTAAACCTTAATGCTAAACCCTAAACCCTAAAGCTAAACCCTAATTCTAAACCCTAAAACTAAACTCTAATTCTAAACCCTAAAGCTAAACCCTAATGCTAAACCCTAAAGTTAAACCCTTAATGCTAAACCCTAAAGCTAAAGCTAGACCCAAAAGCAAAAGCTAAACCCTAATGCTAAACCATAAATACTATTGCTAAACCCTAAAGCTAAATCCTAAATACTAATGCTAAACCCTAAACCCTAATGCAAACACTAAATACTAATGCTAAACCCTAAATAACACTTATTTTTCAATTTTAAACATGTATATACATATATGTATATTTGACAATATACACATATGTATAGTTAAAAGATAAACAATTTATCACAAGTGTATAAATCCCAAAAAAAATTTAAAAAAAATTAAAAATTAAAACCTTAAGAAAAAGCTTCAATTTTTCCAAAGTAAAAAAATGCATTTTTTTACTTAGGGAAAATGTGTGGTCCAGAATGCTTCTCAAGTTTCTCAATTGGCCAACTACTTCTCACGTGATCTTTATCCTATATATATATATATATATACATATATAAACGAGATCAGGAGAAAACGGCAAAAAGTGTGAGAACGGTGAGAACGCATCCTGGCCGAACACGTGGCGTGGGGTAAGATCAGGGTCCGAGGTGTTTTTTTTGTCTTTTTAGTATTCTTCTCCTTTCACGATTTTCGCGTTTGACATGCTTCTTTATTTTTTGTGTGCATGATAATTTTTGCGTTTTGTAGATTTATTAATTATTTGGCGTTTTATTGTTTTTTCTGAGATTTCTTCTCTTTGAGTTAATTCTTTTTGTGTCACATAGTTAATATTTTGGCGTTATGGCCTTTTCCATGTAATTTTTGGCGTTTTGTATCTTTTTGTTAATAATTCATTTCCATAGATTAATATTTTAAAAAATTACAATAACTCGAAAATCAAAATAATCTAATAGTCTTCCGTAGGTGGGATTACATCAGCGATGTACCCATCGCTTTGTTCTTCACTTTCTTCAGATTATTCATCATCAAATTTCATTTTTGCGTATAACGCCATTAGCTCGTCTCTTCTCTATTGCAGCCTATTTTTGAATATCACTGCATCCTTGGATTTTGGGTCGTTTGAAGGTGTTAAATCACAGAGTTGTTCAATGATAGATAGCAACCCTGTCTTCAACATTTCTTCCATTGGTCTTGAATATTGCACCCCGTTTTTATAAGTTACTTCAAGTGTTCCTTCTTCCTCATTCAATACCCAACTGCTAAGTTTTGGTATTTGTGTATCTTCAATATAATCATCATCTTCATCATCTTCTGCTGGAAACTTTCTCTCCAGTCTTTTTATTTCAGTTCTTGTTCTTTCACAATCGTTGTCTCTTGGAACCCCAAGGGCCAGGATATCCTTCTGAACATTTTCATTCATTCCCATTATGGCTTTTATTGTTCTTACCTTTACCCTTCTCATGTCAGCGAACTTTATGATGAATCTTTTTTCTTTCCTTTCAAACCTCCATGCAATAACCTTAGCCATTTTTTAAATTTTTTGGCGTTTTAGAGAATATGTGGCGTTTTAGTTTTTTTGGCGTGTTTGAGCTTGGGGTTCTGATGGTCTTCATTTATATTCACTTTTTTTCTCGCGTATGTTAGGTAATTATGGCGTTTTGAAAAAGATAAATAAATTTAATATAATAAATGTTAGTAATTATGTTTTCTGTCGTTTCATTTTACTGTTTTTTGCAGTTTACCGTGTTTTGTTTTCAGACTCAACTGTTTTAATGGTGTAACACGTCAAATCTTTTAACGGTTGTAATTATGGCGTTTTGTTTTCCAATGGCAGTTAGATAACTATTGGACTTCTTTTTGTTTTATATTCTTTGCACATTGTTTCACTCTTTTTTTATAATATTAGTTGTTCAAATTAATTTTATTATAGTTTGGTAGTTTTTTGGGGGGTTTTTTTATGACATTATGACGTTTTACACGTATTTGCTAATTTTGGCGTTTTATTATATTTTTCATTATAGCATTAATATTATTTTGTTGTTTATTAACTGACATTACAATACAAACAATAGACAAAGAAAATTAAAAAGAATGTAAAAAAAATAAAGTAGAAGCAATTTATGATTTTAAATCTTCAGTGTCATCAGTCTCTTTTTTCTTTTCAAACTACAAGAAATGTGACAAATAAATGGCGTTTTGGGTTTGGCGTTGTTTATTTTCTTTGTTCATGTATTGAAGTGTCTTTGTTGATGTTGGAGACATAGAGCGACCCCCTGTGGGTGGATGCTATCTGCCACTGGTATAGGTCTCTTCTTATCATCCAAAACTTCTTCAGGAACAAAGATGACAGTATGACATATGGGTGTCATCAGTCCCTCTTTTTTCAATTTTGTCCATCTCATGCAGCAAAATCTTTCTACACTCGCATAACAAGTCATTAAATGAAGCTTCATGCAGAACTTTACTGAGGATCAAAGAAAGGATGTTTGATGTCGTTGTATTTTTTGGCGTTTTACATTGAGTTGTAAATTTTTTTAGCAACCACTGTGTGTTTTTTTTTTGTGTTTTTTTGGTGTGATAAACGGAAGGTGGTGAGGCGTTTCTATTTATAGAATTTTTGTTGGCGCGTAGGTTAGGCGGGATGTTATTTTTTATAACAAAAAATGTAATTAACATTTATCTGGATGTCAACTTTGGCGTTATATATAATGACGTTTCATATTTTATGGCGTTTTTGTAGCCAGAGAGCTTAAATTAAAACACAGAAAAAAGTAAGCAGTGATAAAATTGGCGTTTTGTATTTATTTGGCGTTTTATTTTCAATGGCGTTTTATGTGAGGAATTGTTTTTTACTTTTTAACCCTTAATGACGCGCGTCCACGTAATAAAATTGGTGTTATTTACTAAAATGCCACCGCGCCAATCTAGTCCATAGATTGTTTTGATCGGACGATCCATAAGCGTTCTCTCCGTTCTCACACTTTTGAGCGTTTTCTTTAAATCCTGACCCTATATATACATATATATATATATGTATATACATATATATATGTATATACATATATATATATATATGGGAAAGATAAATCGAAAACCCATGTGAGTTGAGAAAACCCAAATAAATCCTATGTAACATTTTTATTTTTTTCTAAAAGAATAGGGAATGTAATATAAATGTACACGAACTTTTTTTTAATGAAAAAAACGCATACTAGTTTTTTTTTTAAATGTTGAAAATTTGTATGTTACATTTTTTTGGACATATATATTATGTAACCTGAAATTTGTAACATTTAAAAAAAACTACTCGGTATTTTTTTGTGTTTCTTTTCTAAAAATGTTCAAATATATGTATATTACATTTCCTATTTTTTTAGTAAGGTTTCTTGAGTTTACATTGGTTTTTTTATAAAGGTTTCTTGAGTTTACACAACTCAAGTGGGTTTTCTCTATAGCCTTCCCCTATATATATGAAGGGGTATGGTCCCAAAAATCCGGGCAAACCGTTTAGGTTGCGCGCTAGACCATACTCCTTACTCAGCAGGATGATCAATCTTTTAGACCTGCGCGAGCTGCTCAAGCAGAGCTTGACCTCGCGCGAGGTCCAAACAAGAGATAACTTCAATTTCCATACTTAGCGTTCTGAATAAGAACCTTCAGCCCTGCAACCCTGCGCGAGCTACTTACGTACTCAGCAAAGGTCGCGCAGGAGTTAAAGCGCAAGGCCACTTCAGAAAGTACAGAAGGTACAAGTGGCAGAGAAATAAGCCAATCGACGTCCTCCATACTGTGCTCTATCGTGCTCCACGATCGTCTGACGTGCAAGAGACAACGAGTACACAAGGACGCCTACATGGCACCAATCAGGGGGCGGCGACACCTGCCCCATGATCTCCACTTACCTGCTGATGGCAGACGGACAGCAAGGCCAACAACTGGGACACGTGGCTCCAATCACGGTGAGCCAGCACCGGAGATCTTCTAGAAGACACTAACGGTCGATATCAATGAGACAAGGAGGATATTCCCTATTTGTCGCCTTCAGGCCCAAGGCCCATCAGCCCATCTACTCTTACACCACTCCGACTATAAATAGAGACCTCCATGCACATGTTAAACATTCTGCTCTCTTCACTCACTCTTAACACACACTTATTTCCTCAAAGCAGATACTTATTCTCACGCCGGAGTCTGGTTAAGAGGGAAACCCCCATATTCCCCTCTTAACGAGCTAACGGTGTTCTGTTTTGCAGGAAGAACGGATCTAATCGGAGCTTAGGAAAGTTTAAGAAATTAACCCTCATGTTTGAAACATAAACCAAACCAATTAACTCTAAAATTAGTTACGTGTTTCTTCATTGGTGCTCACTGATTTTCACAACCATTTCATCTTCTTTTTCTGAGTTTTTTCTGAACTTTCGTCCCCTTGATCATGGCTGGTCAAGGGATAATTCCAGATTTTGGTCTTGGCACTGTCTCTTAAGCGGGAATGGGGGAGGACAACTCGCACGCCTACCTCCTTCCCATTGACGAGATCACCGAAGAAGGAACTATTACCGGGGGACCCCGCGCGAGTGTCACTCGCATCACTCAAACGGGCACCCCAGGAAGTAACGTTGCTGGTTCGTCAAACCCAGCTCCAAATCCGAACATTTCAGCGCTATTAGGGCTACCAGAGGGCGAAACCTTAGCCTCTTGTGTCACGGCCCCCGACCCGGTTTGACCCGTTTCAGGAGCCGCGGAACAGAAAATCCCGTGGTATTTATTTAACAGCGGAAGTTTTCTTCAGGATCTTTTTAAAACTGCAATTTCCTGATTTTTTTATTTCACAACTTGGGATAAACCCCGGTAATTTACAATCATATAATTTCACGGAGAAATCTTTATTTTTCCAAAACAAGTTTCTTTATTTTACACTGAGCCACTTCCTTAAGCTTGTAGTGCTTCGCGGCACTTTTCCTGGATCACAACAGATCACCTGAAACATGTTTGAAAAAGGTTTTGTCAGCGGGAAATACTGGTGAATCATTCTTTTTACTAAAACGACACGTTTGTTATAATTTACAGTATTAAGAGCGATTACAATGTTTCCATATATCAACCAACTACCCACAGTATTTGTCACTCGACATTCATCGGTAGCCTCTTAGCCCGATGGTGTCTGTGACTATGGTCATATCACCCCTTGGCCCCGTTGTCCAATGGTGAAGGTTATCAAGTAATGTATACAAAACCCCACATACCGGCTGTAATTTGGTGATTACAAAGACTTAATCCCTGTAATTATAACTTTGAAAACAAACATGACTTTGAAAGTAATTTGATAAAAAGAGAATGACTCACATTGCCGATTTATTTGAGCAGAGCCTAGCCTACTGATTAGCCTTTTAACCTAAATTTAATAATATGCACACGAACTCGGTTAGTAACTAATACAGCATTTACGATAACTCACGAGATTAAACCTTCACAACGAATGAAAAAGTGCGATACTTAAACATCCATCGAATTAACGACGAATGACAAAGCATAAACCCTAATGTGGGCAGCACTTAAACATCCATTGGATAGTTTTAATCGATCGTACATTGAATCGTAGCAGCGGTCGAGTTAATACCCGGTATCGGAGCAGCGCCTCGCTAATATAATTGATATTTTCGACTTCAGAGTAACAAGACATCGTTTTTGAACTTTGTTTTAGACACCAACAGACTGTGCATGCGATCAGCTATTTATAGCTGAAATTAAGGCCTCACGCGGCCCGCGTAACCCATCACCTATATCTTACGCGGCCCGCGTGGCCGCCCAGTCTACGTATAGGTTTGCATGGTCATGGGCTTAGGTTTGACAGGTGGGTTATACGTGGCCCGGATAATTATTCGGTTAAACTCAGGGTTGACGCGGCCCGGGTAAGACAAGCTTGTCTCTTACGAGGCCCGCCTGAAACCTATAAGTTTTGTTTTTTCTTATTTTTGATGTAGGATGAGGTTTCAGGGGTCCGGGTTTTCATTTATGGGTCAAATTAGGATATTTTTTTTAGAGTCCTTACATCCTCCCTACCTTATTTAAAATCTCGTCCTCGAGATTTATTGGAATAAGTGGGGATACTTTCGCTTTATTTCTGATTCCAGCTCCCAAGTGTATTCAGGTCCTCTCTTCGAATCCCACTTGACTTTGACCAATACTAACCGTTTATGTTTAAGAAATTTCACCTTTCTGTCTTTTATTTGAAGAGGTTTCTCAACAAAATTTAACTTTTTGTTTACCTCTATATCTTGGAGAGGTACTACCAAAGATTCGTTTGATAAACATTTCTTGAGATTGGATACATGAAATACATCATGTACTTCAGCTAACTCTTCTGGTAATTGTAAACGATAAGCAACTGGTCCTATACGTTGGATCACTGGAAATAGTCCTACGTATCTTGGACTTAGCTTTCCTTTCTTACCGAATCGGACTATTCCTTTCCAAGGTGAAACTTTTAATAATACTTTGTCTCCTACTTGGAATTCGAACGGCTTCCGTCTATTGTCTGCATAACTCTTCTGACGATCTCGAGCCGTCTTTAATCTTTCCTTAATCTGTGTGATTTTGTCAGTAGTTTCTTGCACAATCTCCGGTCCTGACAATTGACTTTCTCCTATTTCTGCCCAACAAACTGGAGTTCTGCACTTTCTTCCATATAATGCTTCAAATGGGGCAGTTTCAATACTTGAATGATAACTATTGTTATAGGAGAATTCAATTAATGGCAAGTGGTCATCCCAGTTTCCACCAAAATCTATTACACATGCTCTGAGCATGTTTTCCAGAGTTTGGATTGTCCTTTCACTTTGTCCGTCTGTCTGAGGATGATATGCCGTACTTAAATTTAATCAAGTTCCCATTGCTTCTTGGAAACTAGTCCAAAAATGGGAAGTGAAACGACTATCCCGATCCGAAACAATGGAGAGTGGAACTCCATGTAAGGATACAACTTCATCTACATACAACTTTGCCAATCTTTCCATGCTAAAGGTTTCTTTCATAGGTAGAAAGTGAGCTGATTTGGTTAATCGATCCACAATTACCCAAATCGCATCATTACCTTTTCTGGTTTTGGGCAACTTAGTAACAAAATCCATTGTTATGAGTTCCCATTTCCATACTGGCATTTCTAATTGTTGTAGTAGACCTGAAGGTTTCTGATGTTCTGCCTTAACTTGTGAACAAGTAAGACACTTAGAAACATATCGAGCTACATCCTTTTTCATTCCTATCTACCAAAAGTAGTTTCTTAAATCTTGGTACATCTTATTGTTTCCTGGGTGCATGGTATACCTAGATTTATGAGCTTCTTCTAAGATCTTATTTCTTAATTCTCCCTGCTTAGGTACCCAAATTCTTCTTTGGTGGAATCTCCAAATTCCATCAGATCCTTGTTCTAATTCTTTTATTCTTCCTTTCATTCCTTCAGCGTCATCCTTAGTTGCTGTTTCTTGAAAATGCTTCAGTTGTTCCATTAAATCTAACTGTAGATTTAATCTAAGAGCACGAACCCGTCGTTGTTTCTCATGGTATTTACGACTTAAGGCATCTGCAACTACATTTTCCTTTCCTTCGTGATACTGAATGTCGCAGTCGTAGTCACTTAGGATTTCCATCCATCTCCTTTGCCTCATGTTTAACTCTTTTTGCCCAAATATATACCTTAAACTTTTATGATCTGTATAGACAGTAAATTTACTTCCGTATAGATAATGTCTCCAAATCTTAAGGGCAAAAATTACGGCTCCTAATTCTAAGTCATGAGTCGTATAGTTTTCTTTGTGCTTTTTCAATTGCCTTGAAGCATACGCAATTACCTTCTTGCGTTGCATTAACACACATCCTAATCCTAGTTTTGAAGCATCACAATATACTTCAAAATCTTCAGTCCCTTCTGGTAAAGCTAGGATTGGAGCATTTGTTAACTTCTGTTTCAAGATTCTAAAGGCTTCTTCTTGTTTAGGTCCCCATTCAAACTTAATTGCTTTACAGGTTAGCTTAGTTAATGGTACAGCTATCTTGGAAAAATCCTTAATAAACCGTCTATAGTATCCAGCTAAACCTATAAAACTTCTAATTTCCATTGCGGTTTGCGGAACCCTCCATTTGGTAATTGCCTTTATCTTAGCAGGATCTACATGAATACCTTCATGATTCACCATGTGTCCTAGGAATTGCACTTCTTGTAGCCAAAATTCACACTTCGAGAATTTGGCATAAAGCTTTTCTTTTCTTAACAAAGTTAAGAGTGCATGCAAGTGCTAACAATGCTCATCCTGATTTGTGGAATAAATAAGTATATCGTCAATGAAGACAATTACAAATTTATCCAAATACGGTTTACATATTCTATTCATCATGTCCATAAATGCTGCAGGTGCATTCGTTAATCCGAATGGCATGACTGTAAACTCGTAATGACCATACCTAGTTCGGAAAGCAGTTTTAGGTATGTCTTCTTCTTGTACCTTTAATTGATGGTATCCGGAGCGTAAATAGATCTTAGAAAAATATCTAGCTCCTTGAAGTTGATCAAAAAGGTCATCAATCTTAGGTAATGGGTATCGATTCTTAATTGTAACCTTATTCAATTCTCTATAATCAATACACATTCTCATCGAACCGTCCTTTTTCTTTACAAACAACACTGGTGCTCCCCAAGGGGATGAACTAGGTTGTATGAAACCTTTACTTAGTAATTCATCTAATTGCTTTTTCAATTCTAACATTTCTGTAGGTGCTAACCGATAAGGTGCCTTAGCTATCGGTGTAGTTCTTGGGATTAGATGAATTCTAAATTCTACTTTCCTATCAGGTGGTAATCTTGGTAATTCTTCTGGGAATACATCTGGGTATTCTGAGACTACAGGAATCTCCTTAAGTTCTTTATTCTTAGTATTAATGATTACTGAAATCATATATACAATTCCTTGCTTTAGTTCATAATTAGCAACTTTCATTACTGATATGAACTTCATGGGTTTACGTGGCTTATCTCCTGTAATCATGATTACTTCTCCGGTAGGTGCCTGAATTTCTATAGAATTCTTATCACAAAGGATTCGAGCATGGTTGGCTACTAACCAATCCATTCCTAACACAACATCGAACCCAGCTAGATTCATTGGTAATAGGTTTGCATGAAATTTATGACCTAAAAGTTCTATATTTTCTTTTTGCAAAACCTTATCTATTTTAATAAAATTCCCATCTGCTGTTTCTACTGTAAAAATCTGCTTAAGGTTGGTTAAAGGTAAGTTAAGAGCTTGGCAGAATGAAGTATTTATAAAACTTTGGTTTGCACCAGAGTCAAATAATACTTTTGCGTATATGTTGTGGACTAAGAACGTACCAACTATCATGTCAGGAATTAGCTCGGCTTCCTGAGTAGTTAACGGGAAGGCTCGAACATTCTTCTTGGTAGCTCCATCGGCCGGCTTGGCTTTGTTGTCTGCTGGTTTGACCAATTTAGGACATTCTGTTTTAAAATGCCCATTTTCTCCACAGTTATAGCAGATCCTGGTTTTCTTTCTGCAGTCTTCTTCACGATGTCCTACAGTTTTGCAAAAGTTGCAGATTACATTGCATCTTCCATAATGTTTCTTTTTGCAATTCCTGCAAAATGGCGGAGTTGAAGATTGCCCTGTTCCTCTTTTCCTGAAGCTACTATTATTACCCGTACGAAATCCTTGGGTAATTTTCTAAGCCAGTTCCTTTTTCCTATTTTCATCTCTCGTGCGTACCAGTTCGTCAGTTAGGGTGTTAGCTAATTCCACCGCATCGTCAATAGTACGAGGTCTCGCAGCTTTAACGATGTTACAGATTTCACTAATCAATCCCCAAATATAGCGAGAAATGAGTACCGGTTCTGGCGAAGCCAGTGTTGGTACCACTACAGCATATTCAAAGAATGTCGAAGTATAACCGCGACAATCTACACCCATCATTCTATGATTTAGGAATTTATTTGCCATTTGATCTTTTTCATATTCAGGACAGAATTTTCTTTCTACAAGACTTTTAAATTCTTCCCAGTTCATGGCATATGCCATCATCCTTCCTTTTGCTTGTAACATCGTATTCCACCATTCGAGCGCCCCTTCCTTGAAAAGATTCGACGTGTACATAACCTTGTCGTCTTTATCACATTTACTTATTGTGATTACTGCCTCGGTTTTCTCTAACCAACGCAGTGCCGCAGTCGCTCCTTCATTGACTGCAAATTCAGTGGGTTTACAAGCAAGAAATTCCTTGTAAGTGCAACCAGGCGTTGCAGCTTTCATTTTCTTAGGGAGCGGAGCCTACCGTAGATCATTATCATGATTAGTATGATTACCGCCTCCATTTACGCTATTACTGAAGTTATCTTCAGAAATACGTTTGCTAGGGATGATTTGTTGAGGTTCAACGGGTTTCTGGGCAGCAGCAATTATTGCTGGAATAACATTGCCTATCCCTTGAGCAACGATATTTTCTATATCTTGCCTAGTCATAAATTGATCCCCCGGATGTTGCTCAGATTGGTTAACCCCATTAACTGGTTCATTATTAGCGTTTTCCATCTGTTAATTAATTTATATAAATTTTTAGTATTGAATAAATAACAATCATACACAAATAATCATATAATTTTCATAACACATATATATAGTCAAAACTATCGATTTCTTGATTCCCATTTTTATATTTTATAATATGCGTCATTACCCACCATTTATGTCACACCCCGACCACGTAGAACATACAAAACGTGGCGGAAACATCGGGGAGTGTTGTAACAGAATTAATTGTTTCAAATCCATGGCAATTGAAGTTTCGTTTTATTGATTATAAGTGTTACAGTGTCTTAACAAACAAAGAAATACAACATAATTAACTAGTCTTGCATCTTTTATTGTCACTAAAGCCCAAGTCTGCCTATGTGTATCTTGGTCATCTTATGCAACAGCTCCTGAAAAACACATGTGAAAATAGGTACGTCAGCATAAAAATGCCTGTGAGATACATAGGTTTTGTGAAAATAAGATTCATGACTTATGTTTGAGAAAATGTTTAGTCATGAACCTTGTTATTTGCTTTGTCTTTAAATCATTTGAAAAACGATAAGATCAGATGATAAGTATAAATAAATGTAAGGTTAAATGGATAACCAAGTAAAATGTGTTTGTATAAGATAAGTTGTTTATAAATCAATGTCTTGTGAAAAGTATGTTATTTGTATGAAATGTTCTATGTCTCAAACTGAAATGATTCAAATAACGTGACGACATGTAATACCATACAAACACTTATATATAGGAAGTACCAGCGGCGTATCCACCATGCTTGTATCATATTACACACGCATCGTTACTTAATCACTTAATCAAACCAAACCAAACAATGTAAAATGTTCATGTCAAGATGTAAATCATGTCAAAATGTCTATGTCAAATATCCAAGTCAAATGTCTATGTCAAATATCCATGTCAAATGTCTATGTTTAAACCAATAGTCAAAAGTCCTTGTATAAACCATGTCAAATGTTGATAGTCCAAAAGTAGTCAAGTAATGTATAACCAAAATGATATGTATGGTAAGTAAAATTTAGACTACTTAAACCATAAGTAAAAATGAACAAAACAAAGTATTGAAGTAAAACTTGGTTTAAATCAAAGTTATGTTTTGTAGAATAATGCATGCTTTACTGATACAAACACTTATGCAGTATGTTAAACGCAAACATTCAAGCCTTGAGACAGCCGGATAACTATGTAAAAGTGAGTTATCAAGAGAATATGTATTCGGATTCGGTCATTCCTTTCATCCCCTTTCCCTGGGATGTCCGGAACGGGATTTGTCAAGTCCTATGGTACCACTACCTACTACCGAGCGGCGTAGCAAATGTTAATGAATGTTATATAGACCCGTTAAACAAACCAAATGTCATACCAAAATGTAAGCATGAGATGAAGATAATGTACCTAGTATGCTAGAGTAAACATACAAGGTAGAGCTGTAAAACAATGTGTCCATATGTTACTGGAACATATGCAACAGAGATGCAATGTAAAATGATGTACTAAGTATGCTAAGTTAACATACATAGCAGAAAAGTCATGTAAATCAATGTGCTTAGCATGTTATCAGTCAACATACATAGCAGAAAAGTCATGTAAATCAATGTGCTTAGCATGTTATCAGTCAACATACATAGCAGAAAAGTCATGTAAATCAATGTGCTTAGCATGTTATCAGTCAACATACATAGCAGAAAAGTAATGAAATCATGTACTATAATGTACTAACAAACATAGTCGGTATATGATGTGAAAACAGGAAAGCAGGAAAGTAACAAGTAGGCACATGTGTTCCACCCCAAAACAGTTTGGAAAACAGTAAAATAGGGGTCTATGTACTCACTTGAGATTGCTCAGAAGTCCTTGAGTAACAACCAAACAATGCTAGAGATCGCGGATATCAAACGGCACCTAATATAGGTAACTATGTTAAATAACCGGACCTAAATCGGAAGACTGGGTAGCATTAGGGTTTGTAAACCAAACGAGTGTGGAGACTCGTGTGATATGGTTTAACAAAGCCTACATACTAAATGAAACTTAACCTAACTGCTTACGACCCATTACGACCCGTTTAGGTAGCTTATGCTACTTTAACGCGTCGTTCGCGTGAAACGCGTTCGGACCGCCTAACTAATCCTATGACAAGTGTTATATGCCTAAACATGTTACATAATCAGTTATGTGACAAAAGTTTAGGTTACATATGCTTAATTACCAATTATACATGAAAAGGGTATTCTGGTAATTTACCTAAGGCATATAAACTACCTATCATACAACTACTTAAACGATGTGACCATAGGGTATAACCTCGGAAGGTTATTCCCTACCTACTATGGTCACCTAATGTATTTGGTCGGATCCTAATGATCGACCAAACTGGGTCGGGTTCGAAGGTATAGGCGATTTATTAGATCGCCTATCCTACGACCCTAGACAACGTGGTAATCAGTGGGCATAGTCCCAAGGGACTATGACCAACGTGATTACACTCACGTTGCGAAGTTCAAACGAACTTCGCATTGACCATTACTGGTCAACGCTGAAAGTCAAACAAAGTTTGACTTTCTGACTCGAAAAGCAATAAAATAAGGAAAAGAACGAAAGAATACTTACGAAGGGTCCCCGAATGCTAATCCCGATCCAAGAACTCAGGTATGAAACAATGGTTTCAACTTAGAGCTCTCAAATCAGAATTCTTGTGCAAAATGAGGTTGTGTGGGTTGGGTATTTATAGGAATACCCGAACCGTTAGGATCGTTTCATGGAAAACGTGCCATGATCCAACCCGTACACTTGTCGGAACCTTATGGAAGCTTAAAATGGTTCTTATCATCATGACTAGGCAATTGGGAACATGTGGTGGAGGATCAAACAGCTGCAGCCTGCTGTTTAAAAACTCTGAATCTGGTCAGCAGACCCCTAGCGCACCGCTACGTTAAAAGTGTAGCGCACCGCTAGGCTTAAGTTTGGCAGATTTACACTTTTGGTCCCTGTCATGTATTCAGCCCATTTTCGACACGTTTAAGGCCCGTTAACCCCATTTCAAAGCTCTAAAATGAAGTTAAAGTATAGGGAACTTAAAATGTGCTCAAAAATATCTCGGATGTCGGTTCGTTTAGCCGTACGAACGCGATGTTCGCTTAATTACGACGGAATGCGCACAAGCGCGAAAAACGATCCAAATGACGCGACGAATGGATTTTTCTTATGCCGAACACTAAAATAAAATATTTTAGTGCTTACATAAATTTTTGGATGTCCGGATGTATTCAGAACGTAAGTTACGCGCGAAAGTGCAAACTTGGGCACTTTTTGACACTTTTAGTCCCTGAATGCCACAAAAGTTTATTTTAGCATACCGAACACCTCAAAGCCTATTTCTAAGCTATGTAAAGGATATTTATGGTATGTTTAACTTATGGTCATGTTTCGGAAGGTCTGTTACAGTTCAAATTGGCATACTTTCGCAGTTTGTCAACTTTAGTCCCTGTAAGCAATTAAACTTTGATTTCACCACACCAAACCTTCCAAAACTTATATCTAAGTTATGTAAAGGTTATTTAAGGTATGTTAAGCCTATTTCACTATTCCGGAGTGTTTTTTGGATTAAACTGGTTATATTTACGCATCAGTGCGCGTATAGCCTTCCAGAAAGCGATTTAAAGCTTGAAATTGAACAAGAGTTGATATGTGTAAACTATACACATATTTTTACAAATCCCAAGTATGAAATATAATATTTCATTGGTTTGGTATTTGTTTGATGGCCGTGAAGGCACAGGTGTTACAGTCTCCCCTACTTTAGGAAATTTCGTCCCGAAATTTATTTAGAGGAAACTTGTAAGAGTTTAAAACATGAAGTTGAAAAGATCGAACAATATTGGCTAGATTTCTGAACTTCTAGTAACTTTAATAATCATCATGATTGCAACGTAAGAGGGATACCTATATATACAAGTATATAAAGCATTATTGGTGCGTCCACCATACCTCCATTACATCGTCCTCATTTTGTTATTGTTGTCGCTATCGGTTCTTTCACATAATAAATCTTACTGGATTTCTGTGCACTAAATTTCATAATTATGTGCGCATACATAATTAGAGAATTCCTTGCACAGTTCACACAGTCTATTTTATAATGTGTAGGGTAAAACCAAATGAAAAATCCTGTGATGAGCGTGACTTAGACCGCCATAGAGTCCTTTAGACTAAATCATTAAATGATTTAAATAGACTATCAAGGAGTCTGTTCAGCTACATCACTAGATGTCATTTTTTTTAACCAAATTGTGAATCAATCTTTTTGACTAGACCACTAAAGGGTCTCTTATGAATCTTGGAGTGGTACTTATATAATCCAAGGGTCTTAACTATTACATAGAAGCCCATTTAAGGATTAAAGGTAGTACCTTTTGAATATCCTGCTACGAATCCCTCATATGAAGATATGAAAGATCCTGCAAGGATTTGGATAAAGAATATCCAGAGTAGTAAAAACACCAAAAATGCATAAAAGAAAACATAAGATGAGTAAACACATAGTCACATAACCACAAAATTGTTTGTTAATTTGTCTTGTAAATTGCGTACATGCATTTAAAGCACACTAGGAATCCATTCCGTGGATTTCATTTGGTACTTTAAACGTTATCAAGAATCCAACTATAAAGATAGAAAGATTCAAAAAGAAAATTCGACTTCGATTATCTGGAACCGAAGTGTTCGAATTAAGGTACATAAGGAATCCAATTAAGGACTCTGATTTGAATAATAATCATCCGCAAGGATCTAATTGTGAGGATAAAAAGATCCCATATGGATTTAAAAGTTGGAGATGTTTTGAAACCTTGCACTGGACGTGCTTAGGTCAAAACATGATGTAAAATGCTTAAGAAGTTGAGATGCTTGATATGTCAAGGCGACATATGAAGCAGAATTTTGAAGGTTAAGTTAATGTATGAGGAAAATATTTTTGAAAACTATGCATGGGGTTCTTTTAAGAAAAATGTGTTTAACGTTTTTGAAACCTTATATATAATACTTTTTGAAATCATAAAGTAGGTGTATTAGGTAGATATATTTACAAAAATGTTTTAAAATCATGCGAGATGAATTTTGAAATTATGTATAAGGTTTTTGAAAGACATGAATGATGCTTTTCGAAATCATGCACTTGATCAGAAAATGTATTGTGTTAATATTGTCTTCAGACTATATGAAATATTTTAAAATTAGAAAGGTTGGTTTTGATAACATGGCCAATGTTTTTGAAATAACATAGACAATGCATCTAGAAAAATTGTTTTCAAACTATATGAAATGTTTTGAGATCATGAAGATTGTTTTGAAATACTGGTACTGTGTATGTTGAAAAATTAAAACGTAATGGGTATGAGATTTGAAAACACCCTTAGTTATCTAACCAAGGATTCAAAGGCACTGATGTGCAGAAGCATGATCACTCATAATGTCACTTTATCTTCTGTACTTTGTTTCTTAGAATGAAACGAGTACTTAAAATGTTCGAGGGAATCACGAGCGATC
This sequence comes from Helianthus tuberosus, assembly GCA_030545235.1. Lineage (NCBI taxonomy): Eukaryota > Viridiplantae > Streptophyta > Magnoliopsida > Asterales > Asteraceae > Helianthus > Helianthus tuberosus. Next base: position 99,385,749 of record CM060383.1, on the reverse strand, counting down.
ATTTGAAAGAGAGAATCACAAGAGTAGTTTGTAAGGAACATAGTTCCTTGATGTAGGTATCATAGGAAAATCCTACACATATGTAACTACAATTGTACATCAGAATCTGTGAACAACTACTTTTATTTATGAACGAGACAGATTGTTTCACAATCAAGAAAACGAAAGAAACAAAAGCATAAGATAGCAACATCTTCTACTCGGCCAACTGCTCATCCGTGGGTCAGATTTGCCTTAGCAAGCTTTGGGCAATCCCTTAGGAAATGGCCCATCTCGCCACAGTTATAGCAAAGCCCTCGTGAGAAACGAGCTTGAGCAGGAGTGTCGCCAGCTTGATTTGGTACAGCTGTAGTTGGGCAAACCCTTGCTGTATGACCTATAAGTCCACAAATCTGACATTTGCGGCACTTCACACAAGGGTGATGATGAAGGTTACATTGGTTGCACAAGAGTGCAGTTCCATTGTATGACTTCCTAGCAGGGGGTTGAGCTGGTTGGTTGGGGAAGGCTTGACCATTGTGAGCGACAATGGCGAAGTTCTGAGAAGCCTTTCGCTTCTTTGACTTCTTAGGGGGTTGTTCATCCATGGTCTTTGATTCCTCGATTGGTTTATTGGCTGATGGTGTTGTCACCTGACTAGGTCCTGCCTGTCTTGGTGACTCTTGAGTGGCTTCATCCAGGAGACGATACATGGCAGTAGCTAATTCCACAGTCTTCAGGACTACTTCGCCTATTCGCTGAGCGAATTTGGCTGCTTGCTCAGATATCTGGGCGTCATCGTGATGAAGAGACATTCTTGAAGAAAAAGAAAGGCATAGGGAGAAACAGGTGAAAGATTATTGGACAATCAAAACAGAATGATAACGCATGAAGATTGCGATCATTTGTTTGTTACCTAAGGCAAACAAATGAGACAGTGACTGATCAAAGTAAATGGGTCAAAAATAATGTATCGCGAAGACATGCTCGCCTATAAGTGAACACTCATCCCAAGAATTCCCAGGTAAGCACAACTGGTCTCGCGTCTGATGAGATGTATACGAAGTGCTTGCCTAGCCAGAAAACCCAGAATACAGGCATTCACCCTTCCAGTTTGCACGTGTTCACATTATTAAAAACCCAAAACCTTGACGAAGTTTTGAAAACTCAAAGAGGTTCAAAACCATATAATAGAGAGTTCAAAACCTTACAATAGAAGGTTCAAAACCTAGTAATCAATCATCCTAGAACAGATGATTAGTTTTCAAAGCGGTTTTGAAATTTATGTTCTTGTTGTGGTCGTCACCTAAGGATAGGTGACGGTATTGTTTTATGACTAAACGCAAGTAAACTCGCGTTAGGGTCCTAAGAAGGTTATAGACTAGGTCAAAGCATTACTAATAACCTAATTCCCTATAACCATTGGCTCTGATACCATCTTTTCTGTCACACCCCGACCACGTAGAACATACAAAACGTGGCGGAAACATCGGGGAGTGTTGTAACAGAATTAATTGTTTCAAATCCATGGCAATTGAAGTTTCGTTTTATTGATTATAAGTGTTACAGTGTCTTAACAAACAAAGAAATACAACATAATTAACTAGTCTTGCATCTTTTATTGTCACTAAAGCCCAAGTCTGCCTATGTGTATCTTGGTCATCTTATGCAACAGCTCCTGAAAAACACATGTGAAAATAGGTACGTCAGCATAAAAATGCCTGTGAGATACATAGGTTTTGTGAAAATAAGATTCATGACTTATGTTTGAGAAAATGTTTAGTCATGAACCTTGTTATTTGCTTTGTCTTTAAATCATTTGAAAAACGATAAGATCAGATGATAAGTATAAATAAATGTAAGGTTAAATGGATAACCAAGTAAAATGTGTTTGTATAAGATAAGTTGTTTATAAATCAATGTCTTGTGAAAAGTATGTTATTTGTATGAAATGTTCTATGTCTCAAACTGAAATGATTCAAATAACGTGACGACATGTAATACCATACAAACACTTATATATAGGAAGTACCAGCGGCGTATCCACCATGCTTGTATCATATTACACACGCATCGTTACTTAATCACTTAATCAAACCAAACCAAACAATGTAAAATGTTCATGTCAAGATGTAAATCATGTCAAAATGTCTATGTCAAATATCCAAGTCAAATGTCTATGTCAAATATCCATGTCAAATGTCTATGTTTAAACCAATAGTCAAAAGTCCTTGTATAAACCATGTCAAATGTTGATAGTCCAAAAGTAGTCAAGTAATGTATAACCAAAATGATATGTATGGTAAGTAAAATTTAGACTACTTAAACCATAAGTAAAAATGAACAAAACAAAGTATTGAAGTAAAACTTGGTTTAAATCAAAGTTATGTTTTGTAGAATAATGCATGCTTTACTGATACAAACACTTATGCAGTATGTTAAACGCAAACATTCAAGCCTTGAGACAGCCGGATAACTATGTAAAAGTGAGTTATCAAGAGAATATGTATTCGGATTCGGTCATTCCTTTCATCCCCTTTCCCTGGGATGTCCGGAACGGGATTTGTCAAGTCCTATGGTACCACTACCTACTACCGAGCGGCGTAGCAAATGTTAATGAATGTTATATAGACCCGTTAAACAAACCAAATGTCATACCAAAATGTAAGCATGAGATGAAGATAATGTACCTAGTATGCTAGAGTAAACATACAAGGTAGAGCTGTAAAACAATGTGTCCATATGTTACTGGAACATATGCAATAGAGATGCAATGTAAAATGATGTACTAAGTATGCTAAGTTAACATACATAGCAGAAAAGTCATGTAAATCAATGTGCTTAGCATGTTATCAGTCAACATACATAGCAGAAAAGTCATGTAAATCAATGTGCTTAGCATGTTATCAGTCAACATACATAGCAGAAAAGTCATGTAAATCAATGTGCTTAGCATGTTATCAGTCAACATACATAGCAGAAAAGTCATGTAAATCAATGTGCTTAGCATGTTATCAGTCAACATACATAGCAGAAAAGTAATGAAATCATGTACTATAATGTACTAACAAACATAGTCGGTATATGATGTGAAAACAGGAAAGCAGGAAAGTAACAAGTAGGCACATGTGTTCCACCCCAAAACAGTTTGGAAAACAGTAAAATAGGGGTCTATGTACTCACTTGAGATTGCTCAGAAGTCCTTGAGTAACAACCAAACAATGCTAGAGATCGCGGATATCAAACGGCACCTAATATAGGTAACTATGTTAAATAACCGGACCTAAATCGGAAGACTGGGTAGCATTAGGGTTTGTAAACCAAACGAGTGTGGAGACTCGTGTGATATGGTTTAACAAAGCCTACATACTAAATGAAACTTAACCTAACTGCTTACGACCCATTACGACCCGTTTAGGTAGCTTATGCTACTTTAACGCGTCGTTCGCGTGAAACGCGTTCGGACCGCCTAACTAATCCTATGACAAGTGTTATATGCCTAAACATGTTACATAATCAGTTATGTGACAAAAGTTTAGGTTACATATGCTTAATTACCAATTATACATGAAAAGGGTATTCTGGTAATTTACCTAAGGCATATAAACTACCTATCATACAACTACTTAAACGATGTGACCATAGGGTATAACCTCGGAAGGTTATTCCCTACCTACTATGGTCACCTAATGTATTTGGTCGGATCCTAATGATCGACCAAACTGGGTCGGGTTCGAAGGTATAGGCGATTTATTAGATCGCCTATCCTACGACCCTAGACAACGTGGTAATCAGTGGGCATAGTCCCAAGGGACTATGACCAACGTGATTACACTCACGTTGCGAAGTTCAAACGAACTTCGCATTGACCATTACTGGTCAACGCTGAAAGTCAAACAAAGTTTGACTTTCTGACTCGAAAAGCAATAAAATAAGGAAAAGAACGAAAGAATACTTACGAAGGGTCCCCGAATGCTAATCCCGATCCAAGAACTCAGGTATGAAACAATGGTTTCAACTTAGAGCTCTCAAATCAGAATTCTTGTGCAAAATGAGGTTGTGTGGGTTGGGTATTTATAGGAATACCCGAACCGTTAGGATCGTTTCATGGAAAACGTGCCATGATCCAACCCGTACACTTGTCGGAACCTTATGGAAGCTTAAAATGGTTCTTATCATCATGACTAGGCAATTGGGAACATGTGGTGGAGGATCAAACAGCTGCAGCCTGCTGTTTAAAAACTCTGAATCTGGTCAGCAGACCCCTAGCGCACCGCTACGTTAAAAGTGTAGCGCACCGCTAGGCTTAAGTTTGGCAGATTTACACTTTTGGTCCCTGTCATGTATTCAGCCCATTTTCGACACGTTTAAGGCCCGTTAACCCCATTTCAAAGCTCTAAAATGAAGTTAAAGTATAGGGAACTTAAAATGTGCTCAAAAATATCTCGGATGTCGGTTCGTTTAGCCGTACGAACGCGATGTTCGCTTAATTACGACGGAATGCGCACAAGCGCGAAAAACGATCCAAATGACGCGACGAATGGATTTTTCTTATGCCGAACACTAAAATAAAATATTTTAGTGCTTACATAAATTTTTGGATGTCCGGATGTATTCAGAACGTAAGTTACGCGCGAAAGTGCAAACTTGGGCACTTTTTGACACTTTTAGTCCCTGAATGCCACAAAAGTTTATTTTAGCATACCGAACACCTCAAAGCCTATTTCTAAGCTATGTAAAGGATATTTATGGTATGTTTAACTTATGGTCATGTTTCGGAAGGTCTGTTACAGTTCAAATTGGCATACTTTCGCAGTTTGTCAACTTTAGTCCCTGTAAGCGATTAAACTTTGATTTCACCACACCAAACCTTCCAAAACTTATATCTAAGTTATGTAAAGGTTATTTAAGGTATGTTAAGCCTATTTCACTATTCCGGAGTGTTTGTTGGATTAAACTGGTTATATTTACGCATCAGTGCGCGTATAGCCTTCCAGAAAGCGATTTAAAGCTTGAAATTGAACAAGAGTTGATATGTGTAAACTATACACATATTTTTACAAATCCCAAGTATGAAATATAATATTTCATTGGTTTGGTATTTGTTTGATGGCCGTGAAGGCACAGGTGTTACAATTTATCTTACAAAGTTTTATTTGTAGTTATTTTACAAGATTATATTCTACTTATTTATTTTACAACCACAGTTTTACATTCTCACACCACACTATCCTTCGTTAGTTGGTATTTCAGTAACGGCGTTCCCTCTCGTCGTATTTCCAGGGGATCTGTTCTCCTACTTCCCTGATCCTATTTCCTGCATCCACCAATTCTTCGCCAAAGTGGCGGAGTTCAGCTAAATTCTCATTGCTCATCGGTGGGTTTGGTATAGGTTCTGGGTCGAACTGAGGGGAAAGGAATAAGGACTGTTGTGCAGGTTTTGGAACTGCCAATCATTAGTCCACCACTCATCCATTCCTAGAGGTTGGGTGTGAATTATAGGTTCTGGAATTGCTGGTTCTAAGTTTATAGGGAGTTGATTTTCGACAGGATAAGAGTAGAAATTATTATTGACAGGCCTGACTATATCACAGCTTGCCAATGCGCGATCTAATTCATCCTGAAATGGTAACTCCTCAACTTGTCTATAGCTTTCCCCAAGTTCCATCTGATTTTGCCTAGAACCTTCCCCAAACTCCTTTTCCATCTGCCTAGAACTTTCCTCGACTTCAATCCCCTTTCCTTTATCTAAGGGATTTTCTATTTTAGGAATTCTCCTAGTTGTGGATTTCCTCCTGCGCACACGCCTCCATCCCACAAATCTTCTTCTTTTCTTGGGCTTAGGTTTCTCTGGAAGTGGAGCATTGAATTCCACAGGTTCTTCTATATCGGCTATGTAACCCGTAAAGTCTCTAGAAATCTCTATTTTCACCGGATAGAGATTTAGATTTTGAAGGGCGTTAGACAAGTCATTCATGCTGTTTAGCACATATGCAAAATACACAAAAATTGCTAAGTTAAAATTTTATAACAAAATTTCATAGAAAATATTATTGCATACCGTGTGACTAATTTAGTACAAAGAACAACTGAAATAAAACATATTAGGGTTTACGGTAAACTTATTTATTTACTGGATAAGGTTTCTGGCTTGTAGATGATAAGGGTGCTAAAATTTTGAGTCAGATGTATTTAGAGATTTGCATTTACTGCTACAGTGGCTAGCATATAAAGATCTGCCCATTTTTCATCTAACTTGTCTTCCCATGGTGGGTTACTGTCTAATTTTTGGGTTTTCTGATTAACTCTCCCTCCTTTGGATTTCTTTAGTTTATCTTGACTTTTCTTAATAATCAAACTTCTTTTATTAGGAGAAAGTGGTTCCTCATATTGTGCCTTACGGACAAATATTCCTTCATCAGGAATTACAGAGTGATTTGAGGATTTTGTTTGGGATGAACTTCCCTTCTCGTTGAATGACCTATCTAATTTAAGATAGATATTTGAAAGCTTTTGCTTAGCCATACTGTAAACAATTATTCAAATAATAAAACACATAATCATAGAATAGCAATCAGAAAAATTAAGTATTTTCTAAATACTTAATTGGCTTAAATCAGTGGCTCTGATACCACCTTTTTCTGTCACGGCCCCCCGACCCGGTTTGGCCCGTTTCAGGAGCCGCGGAACAGAAAATCCCGTGGTATTTATTTAACAGCGGAAGTTTTCTTCAGGATCTTTTTAAAACTGCAATTTCCCGATTATTTTATTTCACAACTTGGGATAAACCCCGGTAATTTACAATCATATGATTTCACGGAGAAATCTTTATTTTTCCAAAACATGTTTCTTTATTTTACACTGAGCCACTTCCTTAAGCTTGTAGTGCTTCGCGACACTTTTCCTAGATCACAACAGATCACCTGAAACATGTTTGAAAAATGTTTTGTCAGCGGGAAATACTGGTCAATCATTCTTTTTACTAAATCGACACGTTTGTTATAATTTACAGTATTAAGAGCGATTACAATGTTTCCATATATCAACCAACTACCCACAGTATTTGTCACTCGACATTCATCGGTAGCCTCTTAGCCCGATGGTGTCTGTGACTATGGTCATATCACCCCTTGGTCCCGTTGTCCAATGGTGAAGGTTATCAAGTAATGTATACAAAACCCCACATACCGGCTGTAATTTGGTGATTACAAAGACTTAATCCTTGTAATTATAACTTTGAAAACAAACATGACTTTGAAAGTAATTTGATAAAAAGAGAATGACTCACATTGCAGATTTATTTGAGCAGAGCCTAGCCTACTGATTAGCCTTTTAACCTAAATTTAATAATATGCTCACGAACTCGGTTAGTAACTAATACAACATTTACGATAACTCACGAGATTAAACCTTCACAACGAATGACAAAGTGCGATACTTAAACATCCATCGAATTAACGATGAATGACAAAGCATAAACCCTAATGTGGGCAGCACTTAAACACCCATTGGATAGTTTTAATCGATCGGACATTGAATCGTAGCAGCGATCGAGTTAATACCCGGTATCGGAGCAGCGCCTCGCTAATATAATTGATATTTTCGACTTCAGAGTAACAAGAATTCGTTTTTGAACTTTGTTTTCGACACCAACAGACTGTGCATGCGATCAGCTATTTATAGCTGAAATTAAGGCCTCACGCGGCCCGCGTAACCCATCACCTATATCTTACGCGGCCTGCGTGGCCGCCCAGTCTACGTATAGGTTTGCATGGTCATGGGCTTAGGTTTGATAGGTGGGTTATACGTGGCCCGGATACTTATCCGGTTAAACTCAGGGTTGACGCGGCCCGCGTAAGACAAGCTTGTTTCTTACGCGGCCCGCCTGAAACCTATAAGTTTTGTTTTTCTTATTTTTGATGTAGGGTAAGGTTTCAGGGGTCCGGGTTTTCATTTATGGGTCAAATTAGGATATATTTTTTTAGAGTCCTTACATCTTGGTACGCCAAGAAAATCGCCACTATAAATGCTGCATATCAGTGTTTGTGCGCACAACAAGCAATTTTGCAAGCAGAACCATCCTTGGTTACACCTTCGGGACCAGCTCAGGGGGCGCGCCAGATTCCCCCTCAGCAAAATGTTCAAGGGCAGGTTAACGGACCTCCTCCACAAAGACGAATGAGCATACACGACACGCGCGACACATATGGAGAAACAGACACGTACTGTGATCACCCATCCTATGTTCAACACAAACGTCCAGTTCATAGCTGGCTAGGGCCGCGCAACGTGAACAACGAATGGGATGACACAGACCTGAACGATCCTACTTGGCAAGATGATGAAAGCTCGTCAGTCTTCAACCATCTGCAGAAAAATCATGAGTCTTACAGGCCAAGGCAGCGCATCGCATACAGCGAAGAAGCAGAATGGGATTTCAGCCTCTCCTATAGACCAGCTAAAGCTGCCGAACACTCGAAGTTCATTCCAAATATTGCTCTAGCCCTGCTGTTAAAAGAAAAGTTGCCTCCAACAGTGGGAAAGTTCAATGGTCTAACGGACCCTGACGATCATGTTCGAGTATTTACAAGTGTTGGTGTGATGGGAGGATGGAACATGCCAATGTGGTGCCATCTGTTTATCCAGACTTTCACAGGGGCTGCTCGCGCCTGGTTCGATAGCCTTCTACCTGGAAAAATCACGTCATCGGTCGACTTCAGAACCCAATTCGTAAACCATTTCAGCCAGCAAAGACGCTATCAGCGTGATACGTCTGAAGTTACAGACATCTGGCGCAGAGAGAACGAATGATTAGAAGACTTCATCACTCGCTTCAATAAGGAGTGTTTGGAGATCGGTGGTGTAAGCGAACAGCTAATGCGTGCTCACTTCAAGAAAGCCATTCGATGTAATAGCCTCATCAGGACTATCACAGGAAAAGATGGTATGCCCAAAGAATGGGATAAACTCATGGAGGCCGCAAAAATAGTAGCTGATGCGTGTCGGTGTGTATATATATTTAAGTATATTTTTAAGCCCTTTTTAACACTTTAGTCAAGTTTTAAATTTATAAAACACGATATTTTACTAACACTAAACACAAATATGGGCAAGTGCACCCATCGTGAGCGTAGTATAGTGTTGGTAAGATACCGAGGTCGTCCAAGGACACAAGAGCTTTTAGTACCGGTTTATCCTCACCGTCTAATCAAATAAAAAATTTAGAAAAAGGGGTTTTAAATATGAAAATAAAAACTAACTAAAAATGCTGAAAAATAAAAATAAAACAGATAGACAAGATGAATCACTTGTATCCGACTCGCCTTTAGTGTAACCTTTGATGTTTTCCGCACTTTTGCACTTTTTAAGAGATTATCTTAGTTATAGTAGTAGGCCCCTCTTTTGAAGGTGACGTTACCCTCAACCCAGTAGTTTGAGTCAGCAAGGATACAATCCTAAAGGGTTGGATTATTGAAAGATAATTAATTAAGTTATTAATGCGTAATGTGGTAGGCCCCTCTTTTGAAGGTGACGTTACCCTCAGCTAAGTGGTTTTAGTCAGTAGGGATACAATCCCAAGTAGCCGGGTTAATGTATTAATAGTAGTTTACATATGAGGGGGTCAAGCCATTCGCACCCCCGCCATCCAATACAAGTGGGTATTGAAGGAGGTCCTAGTAAGCTTGACCAAGGTCCTTGCAAGATCTATACACTGAACAAGGTGAGAACCTTACCAAACCATTCCCTTAACCCCCGACCAGGTAGCCAACATATCTCCATATAGACCGTGGATATATGAAGGGTGTAAATCTTTTATTTTATATAGACAGTAAAATAACGCCAAGACACCACAGACAAATGATAAGGAAGTTTCACCTTCAACATAAGAAACTAGTTATTAAAGTCATTAATACAAAACCAAATAAAAAGTGCGAAGAGATAAAAAAACAAAATTATTACACTAAATGCTTGTCTTCACCAAGTGATGTAAGAGACTTAGGCAAACATGGCCTTTGATTGTCAAGAACTCTTACTATCAATCTTGGATCCCGAGACTACTACACACACTCTATGATGGATGATGGATGATGGTGTTGGATGTGGGTGTTGTGATGGTGTTGGAGTGTGGGTGAAGTGGGAGAGAGGTGGTTTGTCAAGGGATGCCTTTGAAGTGAACCAAGCACCCCTATTTATAGCTTGCACAGAAGCCCGGACACGGCCCCGTGTCCATTGAGCACTGCCCCGTGTCCATCCACTTTTCCTTTCTTCATTTAATGCAGTTTGTCTACATTAGTTGACCACGCCCCCGTGTCCGCTGGGCACGGCCCCGTGTGCAGAAGCGTATCTGTACTATCAAGATTTGCTTGGATTCTGCGAATCTTTGCGTTGACCACAACCGTGTGGAGCTGGGCACGCCCCCGTGTTGGGAAATAGAAGCTTCTACAACTTTGTCTTTTCTGCAGACACATGGGCACGCCCCCGTGTCCGCTGGGCACGGGTCGTGTTCAGCCTTCTGATGTTTTGTTTTTGCTTAGGAAGATGCTGTCGAGGGGTTGGGCATGCCACGTTTGTTCCTTTTCTTATAATTGTGTTAGATTTAGCTGTATTTTTGCTTCTTTTGTTCATTTACGCTCATTTAACCCTGAAAATACAAAAGGAAGACAAAAGCACACTTTTTCCAACATTAGTACTAAAAAAAGCTTAGTTTCATGCCTCATTTGATGTAATTTATATGTTGCATTTTACACACATCATAGCACAGACTGAAGAATCATTGGCCAGAACCAAGAGCTCTTACACTGAAGATCGATTTTCGAAAGGCAATTCGCGTGATTATGGCAGGCGCAACAAGAATAGAAACCCTGGTTGGAAGTCAGGACAATCCAGCGGTTATGAGGAACGACCGCGCTACAAAGAAGACACGCGAGAAATGATTGACAGAATTGGCTACCGAAAGGCCGTCAAGAATGAGAATCGTGAAAGGCACTGGACTCCGCTCATTAAAACACCCAAAGAGGTGCTCATGACGGAGAACCACGATTTCAAGGTACCAAATCCTATGACCAACAAGAAGGGGCAAGATCCCAATCTTTATTGTGATTTTCATAAAGATACATGTCATTTGATAGACGATTGTATCAGTGGGTCTGGAACAGCAAGTACCCAGAACAAACGGTGACAATTGGTCACACAATCTCACCAAGTATCAGAATGCACCTCAAGCAACTACTATTCAGGAACATGGACATATTCGCCTGGACTCTGGCCGACATGACCGGTGTCCCGCGCGACGTCACTGAACATTGTTTGAACACTTATCCTTCCGTCGAGCCAAAGGTACAAAGAAGGCACAACCTAGGCGCGGATAAGACCAAAGCCATGAACGAGCAAGTTTGTGAACTGCTAAAGGCTGGAATACTGAGGGAGGTGCGCTATCAAAGTTGGGTTGCAAACCTTGTTATGGTTGAGAAGTCTACCGGAGGATGGCGAATGTGTGTTGATTACACATCTCAATAAGGCGTGCCCCAAAGATTGTTATTCATTGCCTGAGATCGACAAGAAAATAGACTCTCTCGCGCCATACAGGTGGAAATGTTTTTTAGATTGCTACAAGGGATATCATCAAGTCCAGATGGCGCTGGAAGATGAAGACAAGACAGCTTTTCGCACCGACATCAGAATCTTCTGTTACACAAAGATGCCATTCAGGCTCAAGAATGCTGGCACAACCTACAAACGATTGATGGACACGATATTTGCTGATGACATCGGAAAACATATCGAAGTGTACATTGACGATCTTGTGATTAAAAGTCCTGAGGAGGACCAGATGCTAAAGGACATAGAGAAGACGTTCAATTCTCTAAGGAGCGTGAACATGAAGCTAAATCTAGCAAAATGCTCTTTTGGAATGGAGGAAGGTAAGTTTTTAGGCTTCGTGGTTACAAATGGCGGTTTTAAGGTTAACCCTGAAAAAGTTTAAGCCATCGAGTGGATGCCGTCACCGCGCACGATCAAAGAAATGCAAAGGTTGGCCAGCCACCTAGCCGCGCTTAATCGATTTTTATCAAACCACGCTGCAAAATCTTACCCTTTTATCAGTACTCTGCGCAACTGCGTGAAAAAGCAAGAGTTCAAATGGACGCCAGAAGCAGAAGCAGCCTTCCAACAAATGAAGGAGTATTTGATCAAGCTCCCTACAGTAACTGTGCCATTCGAGAAAGAACCACTCATTCTGTACTTGTCTTCTTCGGACAAGGCAGTTGGCTCGGTATTGTTGGTAGAAAGAGATGGAGTTCAGAATCCAATCTACTATGTTAGTAGGGTGCTCACGGATCCAAAAACACGATATTCAACCATGGAAAAGTTAGTGCTCGCGCTGCTACATGCCTCCAGGAGGCTGCGCAGGTACTTTACTGGGCATGTAATCACTGTACTCACTAATTTCCATATTGGCACAATCCTGTAAAAAGCAGAGACGTCAGGACACTTAGCAAAGTGGGCAATCGAACTGGGGGGCCACAACATTCTGTACAGGCCGCGCCCAGCCATTAAAGGCCAAGTGTTAGCAGACTTCATCACTGAAGTTCCAGAAGACAAGATCAAAGATTGTGAAGTTGTCGATACTCCTATCAAAGACACGTCAGATGGGTTATGGCTATTATACACCGATGGAGCCTCAAACGAAGACGGTGCAGGAGCCGGATTGCGCCTTGTTAGCCCAGAAAAGCATGATTTCACCTATGCCATCAAGTTGGATTTCAAAAACACTAACAACGAGGCAGAGTATGAAGCGTTTTTTCCAGGCTTGCGCCTGGCCATCAAAATGGGAGCTCACAACTTACAAGCGCATGTCGATTCTCTCCTGATCGAGAGCCAAATTAACGGGTTGAATGATGCAAAGGGTGAAGTTTTGGCCTTGTATTTAGAGCAAGAAAAAGAGTTGCTTCAACAGTTCAAATCATACAAGGTTGTTCATATTAACCGATTAGAGAACAAACCAGCAGACGCTCTAAGCAAGCTTGCTTCAACGGCTTTCCAACATCTCGCCAAAGATGTAAGAATCGAGGTCTTAAAGAACCCATCCGTTCTGTTGTGCCAAGTGAATGTGATTGAGATTGGGCCATCATCATGGATGACCCCTATCATCCAATATCTTCAATAAGGAATTCTCCCTGAAAAAAAGGCAGAGGCGAGGAAGATACAGAACAAAGCGCTATTCTATGAGATGAATGGAGGAATCTTGTACAGAAGATCCTTTTTAGGGCCACTACTACGCTGTGTGGACCCTCAAGATGCAAGTTACCTGATCAGAGAGATTCATGAAGGTATCTGCGGCATTCATGCGGGCCCGCGCATGGTCGTCGCGAAGATAATGAACGCTGGTTATTATTGGCCAGGGATGCACATTGACGCTCTAAAGGAATTGCGCAAATGAGACTCCTGTCAAAGACACGCCCCGAAAACCCTGTGCCCGAAGAATGATCTAATCCCTGTGTCCACTGCCTGGCCTTTCCAGCAGTGGGGGATTGATATGGTGGGACCTTTCCCTGAAGCTCCTGGAGCAGTGAAGTTCATAATTGTTGTCGTTGATTATTTCACCAAATGGGTAGAGGCCAAAGCTCTCGCTTCAACTATTGTATTGATGGGGCGCAAATTCATATGGGAACACATCATTTGCATATTTGGTCTCCCACTCAAGATCGTAACTGATAATGGCACCAATTTTGCTTCTGAAGACCTTTAAGAATGGATGAAAGAGATGAACATCGAGCACACTTTCTCTTCCGTTGAGCACCCTCAGGGCAACGACCAAGTAGAAAGTGTCAACAAAAGTATCATCGAAGGGATAAAGGCCCGACTGGGCACTAAGAGAAGAGGATGGGTAGATGAGCTCCCGAGCATCCTGTGGGCTCATCGAGCCATGCCAAAAACAAGTACTGGTGAAACCCCTTTTAGCCCGGTCTACGGCTCAGAGGCGGTTATCCCAGCTGAGATTGGCCTCCCCTCGCCGCGTTTGTCAGTGGTCAACAAAATTGATAACGAGGCGGAGCGCCGTCTAGACTTGGACCTGCTCGAAGAGAGGCGCGAAATAGCGCGAATCAAAGAGGCCAAGTATAAGATACAGTTGGAGAGGTACTACAATGCAAGAGTGTGCATTTGTACCTACAATCCAGGAGAATACGTCTTCAAAGACAACGAAGCCTCCCATGCTGAACGCCCCGAGAAACTAGAACCTAAGTGGGAAGGCCCATACTTAATACATGAGGTGCTAGGAAAAGGGGTATACAAGCTGCGCACCCTGGATGGACACATAATCCCGCGCACATGGAACGCGCAACAATTGCGCAAATGCTACATGTGAACACCTTTGGCCGCATGCCATTTCACTTAATTATGTTGGCTACATGCCTTTTTAATTACTTATGTCAGCTATACGCCCTTTTTTCTATTTCAATGATGTACGTTGACCCAGCGCCTGTTTCCATGCTACTTAATGCAAGCATTGACTATGCCTTGTTATTTATCATCATGAGACTACGTTACAAGTGCATGTTAAACTTTTGATTAGCACGAAAACACTTCAATAAATTACGAGCTCTTGAATTATGCCTTCAAGGTCCTCCGCGATCATAGCGCGAGACCGGGCAGTAACACTCATACACGAGCCACACATACATTTATTCGAGCTAATTTAACCAAAGTTTCCAACAACAATGCAATAATTGTACTTGACAAACAGAAAGAAAACATAAATGTCATATTCCAAAAAGCGCGCCCGCGCGATGATCACATAAAAAAATAGCAGAACATCATCAGTTCGATTCAAAAAGCGTGACCGCGCAATGAGTTACATTTAACATCTAAAATGAAAATTACAAGGCACCAACCTATTAATACTATCATCTACTCATAACCATCACCATCATCTCCGTGATCATCCCCATCGCCATCGCCATCACCGCCGGCTGTTTCTTCCTCATCCGATGTGACAACTGTCAAAAATCCAGGTATCCGTACAATTAATTAACCATGATTAGTGCCTAATTACTGTGCTGAATTTTAATTAACTACTTTCTGATTACTGCATCATACTTACATGTGCATCACATATTGCATAATGACATGTCATTATTACATGCAAACCATATTGACATAAATGATCCACAAAACACAGTTAGCACAGTTAGCGGATGACTCAGAAAAACGCTGACAGAACTCAGCACATAGACAGACAGTGTTTTGAGACCCAGTATGGGCCAGAGACCAAGTATTACACTAGTATAGTGTGTGGGAAAATGAGGATCACAAAACTGCCTTTCTAAGTAATGTTTAGGTGCCGGAAAGTGCCTAAAACTCACATAAAGTGCAGAATTCTGCAAAAAAATCAGCATTTTAACAAGCTAGTATCACGCAAAAATATGACTAAATGGTCCTGAATGCTTTCCTAAGTGTCGGGAATTAAAAGTGTCACAAAAGGGTACATAAAGAACACTAAACTGTATAGTTTAGCATTTTAACGAACCAGTATCTAACCGAACAACCGGACACTACCCGAAACATCAAAATTACCCTAGAAGCACTGTTTTAATGTTTCCAAGCTAGTTATGATCCCCGAACATCCAAACACCCTATATAAATATATACTAACTAAAACACCTAACTAAACACATGAAATCTAACTAGTTCCCTTAACCTACCATTACATCCTAACTAAGCATACCCCCCCCCCCATTCACGGTTCCATATGGGGTCCCACCATTAGATTTTCTTGAATTGTTTAATTGATATTGTTGCAACTTTAGGGACATATTATACCAAGGTTAAACACATGTTGGATGTGAACTTATATTAACCTCAAGATCTTAACCATCATTCTCATCACATTTCACCAACACACACCAACTCCCTCCCCTCTCCTCCATTCTCGGCCGAGAACAAGGCCGCACACCACCACCTTCATTCTTTTGATCTCATCCATTCCATACTCATCACAAGGTGTAAGACGGTATACAAGTAAGCTTGGAGCTTTTGGAGATTGAAGGACCTCTTTCATTTGCTTTTATCCATCACATTCATCATCTTCATCTTCTTGAGTTTCATCCCTAGCCTTGTGCTAGTAGTAAGGCTCTTATAATCTCCTGTTACTTCTTATAATGTTGGATAAAAGATGATATATGTTGCTAATCATGAAGAACACTAATGAACAAGATGATAATCTCTAACCTAAAGCTCACTAACATAAGAATACATATTGTTAAGTGTTGTTTTGCTTCTTAATGGTTGATTATTTGTGTTTGTGATGTTAGACATCATATGAAACATACTAGATTGTGATTAAACACGTGATTTAGCAAGTTGAGGTGATGATCTTGTGAAAGACCAAGATGATCATACTTTATGTTTCTCATGAACTTGAAACTAAAAATGATTTTGTGTATGATGAAGTATGAAGCATGTTAGAAGTCTTGTATAAAAGTAATTTTAAACATAGTTTTCTCAAGTAACCAAGTTTATTTGCAAGATTTACATAATCATGGATTTTAAAGAAACTAACCGTGTTTTTAGTAGTGAATCAAGTATAGAAATACATTGTTAACAAGAAAAATTCAAAAGAATGATTTTTAGAAGAATCATCTTGTAAGTTGTAAAGGACTAAATCTTTCAAGAAAGGGATTTACAAATAAATAACCACACTTTAAAGGGTAACTAGGCTTACCAAACACACTAGTAAGTTACTACAAGTTTTTATAAAAGTTCAAGTTCATGTTGTTGTATAAATTGCATGATTTTGGCACTTGGTAAGTGTTAATTGAATTGTTGATTGTTTGGGATGATTTTAAAAGAAAATGATATGCTTTGAAAGCATGGGAACCTCCATTTTTAAGGGGAAACTATGGCAAAAATTTTTATAAAAATTAAATACTTAGAAAAATATTTTTAAACAAGTTTATTTTTAACCTTGATTTTCATACAAAGTTTGCCATGATTTTTATTACAAAAAGTATAAATATTGGAGGTTGGTTTTTGTAAATAAAAAGGACTAAATATGTATTTGAAAGATATATATTTAGAAGACACATGCGTGTGATTATTTGTATACTTTGTGTATTAGTTATATTATTTTAGGACTTAAGATAATATAACACATTAAAACAACAAAAATTACAATCCAAAATATTACCAAAAATCTCAAGGAATAAATATACAAGTTACACACATAATATTGTAAAACCGAACGAAATAATGTAACTTACAAAATATTCCGGAAAATACATTTATAAATATATTTTTGGTAAATGATATTTTGGACACAAAGAAATGAAAATATGATTTTTATGATTATCACAAAGTTAAATCGTATTTTGACAAGAAGGAAACATATAATTTTTGGCGATTAAAAATATATATGTTTTCTTGGAAATTTCTAGGAGATATAATATTTTTAGGAAAAATATATATTTTCTTGGATAAACTTGAAACACATTATTTTTGGAGAAAAATAAGTTTATATATATTTTCTAAAGTTAGACTTGAAAATATATTATTTTGGACTACAAATATTTTTGCCAAAAGGAAAAATTATAAATAATCTTTCTAAGTAATGATTCTTAAATATATATATTTTGGGAAATATATATATGTATTTTGGGACTTTTATTAGAAATAATATTCCGAAAGGTTTAACACAAAATTTAGTATAAGAATACTTAACGATTACAAGAAAAATACGTATTCTCGTACGTATAAATCCACACCGGAATACGACACCGATACATGGCAAAAATATATAAATGTAAATACAAATAAACCCATCCTTGGGAAGGAAGTGCAAGTATAAATACTTGGGAAGTATTAAATTAAGATATACTGTTTCGACAATTAATCTAGAAACTAATTTAAGTTGAAATATTAATTATTTTGACAATAATTATATAAATTGGAATGATATCAGAAACGTAACTCAAAAACGTAAATACTAAGACAAGGCACGACCCATCCGTCTAATAGGCATTAGTACATTGTAGGTAGTCGTGTTTACTAAAGGAACTTGAGTTACGAGTATTGAAGACGCAAAACTGTGAGTTCATGTCCCCCTTTTCTTTTAACTGTTTTTCAGTTTTATAACTTCAGGGGTGAAATACATGTTACAATTGTTTACAAACGTTTTATACATGGTATGGTTAGCTAAGGAAGGTTACTGCTTGATCATGTGAGTGGTGGGTACAACACTTAAGGCCATTAATCCTCATCGTAGGACCGAGGGACATGAGTGATAGATCTATTTGGGTGTAGCGAGCCCACACCCATGAGGACCAGGGTGGCCCATGAGGTGACTATGTCCACATACTGAAGCCGTGGAAAAATCCGCTAGGTTTGAGTTTTCCTGCATCACTTCACACATACCATTGGCCTTGCAAACCATTGGTGATCTGTTTTTCCTTGTTGCTCTCATACCAGGATTTACATACATACAGACATACTTTAAAGGTTATTCATGTACACAGACAAACACATGAACTCGCTCAACTTTTGTTGATGTTTTCAAAGTACATGTATTTCAGGGAATTAAGTGAATCTGGCGGGTGTTTGCATGTTCCAAGCTGCGTTATGAATAAAAAGATGCCATCCGAAGTCATTACGGTTTAGGGGATGTATCTTAATCCTGGACGAGATACATGGTTCTAAACTTGGTTCTACTTAAGGTATTTTGTCGAGTCTTTGTGAACTCTTTAAAACATGTTGTGGTTTGTAATTTAAATTTGGAGTCTACGTTTCAGACAATTATGTTGTGATAATTTCAAACTTAATTTATGGATGAACATCTAATGGTTTTATCATATAGTGTTGTTATGATTGAATGCAATGGTATTAAGAAAGTCACACCATAATCACGCTTCCGCAAAAGTCAGGGTGTGATAGCTTGGTATCAGAGCTTCGATTGTAGCGAACTAGGATTCTTTCTCGAGTCTAGACTACGATCATTAGGGCTCTCATGAAAATGTTTTCACAACATGCTTTCATTGCATCACGAAACGCCCCGATCCAGGAAACAAACATTTTTTTACAAAGAAAAGACCCAAAACACATTTCAAGGAATTCGTCTATAGTTCAGTCTGAGAGACTGGGTAGTTCAGTCTGAGAGACTGGGTAGTTAGTCTGAGAGACTAGTTGGGATAGTCTGAGAGACTGGGGAGTTTAGTCTGAGAGACTAAGTAGTTTAGTCTGAGAGACTGGGAGGCTTAGTCTGAGAGACTAGGTGGATAGTCTGGGAAGACTAGGAAGATATACGTGATTACATTGTTATTACTTACATGCTTAATGATGATTGTTGATATATGTGCATATGTTGTGATTGTTTTGTTACAGACACTATGTCCTCATCTGAGAGTGGACTGTCAGATACTGTCGACCCCATGGCCATTGTTTCGGACGATGAGATTGTCCCAGACCCTGAGATTTTTACCTCCGACACTGAGAGTGACCCGGAGATGATGTCGGATGATGACGATGATTTACAGCCTTTTGCATTACCTGACTTTGGTGACGATGTACCACATGCTGATGGTTTACCTGACGAGGATCCCTTTCTTGTTCCTATTCCTGACCATGACCATCTCATCCTCGGACATCCCGATGATGAGCATGTCGTGGTTCCGATCCTCGCCCCTTTGCCTCTTGTGGGTTTTCCTCTCGAGGATTTGCCTTTTGATGAGTTGTCAGATGATGATGTCGATCTTTTCATTGATGGTCCCCCTGATGCTGCCCAGGGTGATGGAGTTCCTGTGACAACCGGTAATTTACGCCCTTAATTACGTGATTAACAGGTGATTACACGATAATAAATAGTGTTTACGACGCTAATTAACTTAACCAGGTCTTGGAGTGCCCAGGAACGTTTGTTCAGCTATACAGTACGCGTATGAAGATTCGCGTGGAATCTGCAAAACATCAAATGATAACGGACTGAAACCGTATGAAATACTGACGACACCGACAAATATGGATGTTACACGAATATTTTATGCTCATGGAGTTTGGGTCGCGATATCGGGTTCCGTAGGAATTACGGACCACTTACACATGAGATGGGCTTGTGGGCCCTGGGCCCAAGCCCAAATCCGCAAGCCTAAACCTACACATAAAATACTAGATCTTATAAGATCTCTGCAATCTCTACTAGATCTCATAAAAATTCACCAAATCCCTACTAAAGATGTTGTCTCAAAGATAAGAAACACATTGTTCAGTGTGTAAATGAGTTTGAGAACAACCTGAATATAACCTTATTTCATATGGGACAATGACCCTACATTTTAATATAAATAAGAACATTAGTTCTTTCTTTCTCCTTATTCTACAATCAGACGACAACAACAACAACTCACAGACACACACCCGACTTCCTCTCCCTCTACGGCGATCTGGGCGGCGGCGGAGCCGCCGTAGGCGGCGGTGATCCGGCTAACAGGTCCGGCCAAACACCCCCTTTCCTCCTTCCTTTCTCCAGTGAAACAACCCCCCCTTTTCCTTCTTCCTCCTCGTCTGACGGAACGGACCACCACCACCACGAACCGGTGGTGGTGCGGCGGCTACAAGCGGAGAAGAGAGAGAGAGGGAGAGAGCCGAGAAGAGAGGGAGAACCGGCGGTCAAAGGTTCGGACCGCCGGTCGGTTTGTTTATCCGCTGGTCAGCAGGCTCCGATTCGGTTCAGGTCTCGGGTACGGGGTCTCGGGTTTGAGTCACAGCTGTGGTTCGGGTTTCGGGTGGTCGCCGGTAAGACACGGCGGTTCTTGCTTCGGTCCGTCGGATTTTACGGTAAGACCCCCTTGCTTATTTCTTGTATTTTCCTTGAAGACCAATGATGATGATGATGATGTTATGTTGAAGTTTATGTTTCCTTTCAGGTCAGACGGTTCGGTGAGCAGGTTCGGGTTCGGGTCGGACAGTTCGGGTCACGTCGGACGGTTCGAGTCAAATCAGCCAAACGGGTCAACCGAGTTAACTCGGTCAACTCGGGTCAACAACAGTTAGCAGCGCGGTTCAGATTTTGGTTCGGGTCTAGGGTTAAGGGACAGATTCTGAAGTGGTGCAGCCGACTCGGTTAAACCGATTCAACTCAGTTGACTCGGTCAACTCAGCGAGTCGACTCGGTCAACAACCCGACGCGAAGACTTGGTAAAAATTAGCGGCGTATCTATTTCGTTATGCTATCTTTATAATTTTAATTCTTACGTGACAAGCGAGCTCGACCCGATTCATTAATGTATATACATTAGTTATTATCTACATTTTGGCACTTGACGAAAATTTCACATATATTGTTTGTTGACAATTGTTGAATCTTGAAAAATAACGACAACTTGTGTTGTCGGGGCGTCCAAAAACAGAGGAAACTCTGCCCGTTTTTCGAGAAAACCCGTAAAATAAAACGAGTTTTATTATAAAAACGTGCTTTTCTTGTAAAACGACAACTATTGTTATAAAGCGACTTTTACGAGATACAAATATAAAGTTTCCTTCGACAACAACTTACAACTTACGAAAACAACGATTCGGGAAATATTTACAACGACAAACATAGTTGTTTTGAACTTCGGAAATTCGACAAATTCGTTTTATAAAAATAAATATAGTTTTATATTTATTTCAAACAACTCGATGATACTTTCACAAAATAAATATAACTTTTTATATTTATTACAAACGCCTAAACGGCATACGATATATAATACGAGTTTATTATACATTCCTTTCATAAAACCTTCATTACATATGCGTACGACCTCTCGAAACGATAAACACTATCCTATCGATATATTTATATTTTGTGTAAATATTTATATATTTGAATTTCTCGAAAACTAAGTACTTTCTAGACTTAGTAAACAAAACTTAACAAGTATAACTTAATTATTTTATTAAGTTAACAACATATCAAAGGATCGTTCGGTTAACGATTCGGTAGAGCTCGGTAACACGTAGTTTATGTAACACCTCGAAAATTCACGTCCTATAATGTGTTGACACGTGTCATAGGTTTGAACGCGTGAAAGAATGTTCTTGAAGGACTAAAGTTGACAAATATAGAAACTATGTGAATTTGAGGGTTCAAAATGTCAACAAGGGATAAATATACTTTACAGTAACCTTACATGATGCTTATAACCTTAAACGAATGGATCATGGATCATACGAAGCTAATTGTGAAAGAAAGTGAGAGATTACAAACTACAGGGGTTAAATGTGTCAACATGTTTAAGTTATACCTCTGAGTGACCTTTTAGCAAACCCGAAGTTTTGTAACGGTAAAATATGCTCACTAGATTACATGATAAAAATTTCATCAAATTTCGTTATCGTATGAGAAAGTTATGATAAAATTCGTGTGCGAGGTGTTAGAAGCGTCAACATGGAAATTTAGGGTTTTTGGGTGATCACAAAGTTAGCCGAGGACTTAACAAAGATGGTATAAGTCTAGAAGCCCTTAGAATTCAATTTAGAGGGCTCATTGTGCAAAACAAAAGGTGAAAACGACCTTTCGAGGGACCAAGGACCAAAAATGCAAATGAAGGAAACTTGTTTGGCTGGTCATCAACACGCTCGCGTAGCGCGAGCATAAACACCCCGGCAGTCGCGCTACGCGACTGCCTTGTCTGATCAGAAAAATTGCACAGATGTCCTGCAGCCCACTTAACCGACTTTGATCACTAGTTTTGCATACCATGGGCTGCCTAGGCTTGTTTTTAGTCCTTAGGGGCACATGTAATTGATCAAGGGACATGTATAGACTTAATTGGCATCATCTTGGGTGATTAAAGGCACTATATAAAGAAGTTTATTGTTGCAAGTTTGATCATTCGTGCACAACTTCATCTCTGATCAATTCTGGAGCATAAGGACCATTCTCAAGCCTTCCTAATCGTTCCTTAGACACTTGTAAGTATGCTTAACCTTCTTTAATTAAGTTTTGATTAGTTTATAGCCTTAAAGTCAAATCGTCGTAATTAACGGTTGACTGATTGTTTAATCGCTAATGGTCCAGCAATTAGGCAAACTTAAGGTAGTTATAAGTTGGTAATTATGTGGGCTTTAAACCCTTAAAAGGGCTCCCACTGATACCCGTTCTAACTAGGTCGTTTGTCGAGTCAAAGAGGATTAGAAAAAGTCAACAGAAATGTAAACTTTGATTTAATGCATAATTAACGATGTAAAAGGCGTGTAACCTATTTTATCATTCATATAACCTGATAATAAGTATAAGAACTTGTCTAAGCTTGTTTGATTCGACAACTTTCTGTTTAAGATCGATTCGGAACCAAAAGGCGCATAGTTTGACTTTCTGCTTTGACTTCGGTTCTGACCCGGTTTTGATAGGTTTAGACATGCCTTAAAGTTCCATTAGGACCTAGTTACATGATTGTATAACCCTCTGCGTTTATACCACTTAAATCCTTAATTGTCTGACGTTTCCGTTAAGTGCTTAAATATTGACCGTAATGCCCCTATGACCATAAAATGAGAATTTTGGAAATGTGAAAGTACAATAATCTTTGTTACTGATTATTAAACATGTCCCTAAATTTTCACATCAGTTGGAGGTCTAGATTAGGAGTTATGCTTAATGACGTAATTAGAACGCTTCTTTGTAATTAAACGGCGTCATTAGCGTAAAGCCTATCTAAACCCAATTTTTGACACCAAAACTTTTACCCACTGATGTAATATAATATTTTGGGATTTTTTAAGATTTTTAATTATTTTTAAACTGATCATAAGCTAGGATTAGTACCTTGATTCGGTAAATACCGAATATACCCTTTTAGGCCATAAAATGAGTTTTACAAATCCTTTTGATACCAATCCATTTACTACTGATTTTAAATAATAAATGAAGTGTTTTGAACCTGTTTAACTGATCAAAAGATTCAGAATCCTATTTTAACCCGTACGTCGCTTAAAACGGCTTTATACGCGTATTATACGCATAGTTTGAGTTTAAAACCATTTTGTCACATAAGACTTATTACCAACTGAGGTAACCTGTTAAAATAAATTATTTTACTGATTTATTCAGACCTGGATCACAGAAGCTTAATTAATCCCTTTTATAATCTTTAAAATGACCAAAATACCCCTACGGGGCTTAATGTGAGATTAAACTCGTTTTGGGCATAATGGAAGGTATCCTACTGATATCACAACATATTTAAGGCGTGTTAACTTAGAAAACCTGTTTAGGACTCTTATGGTTACCCGTTACGCTTCGTACGCGTTCGGTTCGGTTTATGTAACTAGTTTACATAAATTAGCCAAAACGGGTCAAACCTTATCGGTTTTATCTCAAAATCCAGAATGTGTATAATATACCCATATTAAGCAAGTCTTCAAACTTGTCGGGTCTAAATCACATTCTATCCGGTCTTCGCTTAATCATGCGTTCGAACCGTATATTCCTTTAAAACTAACCGGTCAAAGTTTAGACTTAATTAAAGACCCGTTAGGATTCTAATAGGTTATTATAAACCTTCGTTCCAGAATAGGAGACCCGGTAAAAGATACTTGCACTCGCTGATTGTGATTTATACTTGCTCAGGTAAATACTTTTAACTTATTTTCCCTATACGGGCTTGGGGTACGGTATATAAAATACCGCTTGGTCGGGCATTGAATCTTTAATTGTATGATGGTTAAAGTATTGAGATGTCTCGTTTAAATTGTTTTGTTTGCTTAAAGCCTTTGGGGGGTTAATGACCATGTCCCGGATATCCCTGGCATCATTTTACGAAATGGCCACGACCTCAGCACGGGGCGTAGGCGTACGCCCGTCGGTGTCTCATATAAGTAATGTGGTGTGTCTATTGATCTTTAACCCGGCTCGATCCGGGCTACTGAACGCATAAGAAACATGTAAATACTTTACAAGTATTATATTCAAATAATTATCCCAAGTTATAAAATATTATTTGTGCCATGTCATTCAAATCAATCATTTTTAAACCCGTTTCAAAATGAGTCGGTTGATTGTATTTACCAGTGTAAACTGACGTATTTTCCCAAAAAGGCTAAGTGCAGGTACTAATCGGAATTGGCTGGCTACTCCTAGCATCAATAAAGAGTCTCGCAAGCTTAGATGCCTGAAGTCTGTTGAATAGTGTTATTTTATTTTCGATCCGCCTGTGGATCCTTCACTTCCATTGTAATACTTTGATGTTACATTATTTCGGATTGTAATATATTTATCCTTTTGCTTCCGCTGTGCATTTATATATTGTGTTGTTTGACTATGATGATATAACCACGTCACGATACTCCCCTACCGGGCCCACCGGTAAAGTGTGGAAAAATCGGGGTGTGACAGGTTGGTATCAGAGCCAACATTGAGTGAATTAAACACTATCTTTTTGTGTTTAATCTCAATGACACATTAGCACATTCCTTGACCTTCTGAGTCTAGACTTAACATAGGAATATTCTCAATCCTCATCTGGAAATTTTGCTTCCAATTTTTATATATCGGATACGTCGCCAAGCGAAGAAGCCGTAATAGGAATTCTCCACACCCGGAGCCTTAAATTGATGACCTTCGTACAGCGGCTAGGATGAAACGTGCAACCGAGGAGAAAGCATTTGGAAATAAAATGAAGAAGAAACTCCTTTTGCTAAAGATCGTTTCCTTAAAAGTCCTTATAACGATATTTATCTTTTAGTCCCTTCGAGGACAACATTATTCCTTTGAAGTCCCGTTTAGGGCAACCCTATACTTGTTTAAGTTTTAAAGGAACGATTAATTTTAAAATATCATTCCTATATTATAAGATCTACCATTATAATAAAATGGCAAAATCTAAAAAGGGACAAGACCTAGCCTCGTGTCATTATTAAGACCCGGCCAAGATGGCAGTTCCTCAATTTAGGTTCAGATCCTTATTAACATCTCGATTTAAAATTTTTCTGCGTTAATTATTAAAAAGAATCTAAAAGGTAAACCTAGCCCATATTACAAGGCCAAGATGGTAGAACCTATTCAAGAGATTCAAGTCCTTGTTAACACCTGTAACATGTTAACATTCCTGGCAGACGTGGTTCGATAAAACCGCATGAGTCATCTTTAAATTGGATTACTCCACTTGTCCTTATTAAAATAATCATCCCTTAGAAGGGAAGTGCCTACGGGCTATAGTTAATGTCCTCTGAGACTAAAGACAGTGGTAGCCTACAACTCCCTGTCAAGAAAAGGTAATGAACTTTGATTCACACCTTAATGCCTCGATTCTCTGAAATCATGGCTTATAAATTAAACTTGTCTACGCGACTAGGCCATTTGTGCTATTATTAACTTATAAATTAGGATTTATGATAAAAATCCTGAATAAAATAAATATCATTCCTTTCCTGCCAGTATAAATATTAAAAGAGAATCTTAAAAGGTTTGACCTAGCTTGAATGTCATTGAAGACCTAGCTAAGATGGTAAAACCTGTTTTTTTTTTTTTAAAAAAAGAGATTCAGATCATTGTTAACATTTGAAAATGTGTTAACACTCCCGACAACAGTGATGCGATAAAATCACACTTATCATCCTTATATTAGGAATTTTTCCAAATCCCTTATTTAGCGTAAATGATCAATAGGAATCATGGATGGTAAACGTCGAGCATGATGTACGCATCAAAACATCCATTTGGGATGTATACCTACGGGAAAAGGTGTATACATGAAAAGATAGTTTTATTTCATAAATTCTTGTCAAGACAATGAACTATGGAATTTTCCGATCCAAAGGAATCATCGATTATGTTTTAGATTTTTCCCTAAGTGACAAGGCCCTGTGCCATCAAGAGTCCTTGGGAACAAGCTCTTGTGCTATATAAAATGTGTCAGTACGACATTGACAGTCGTGATTTATGTCCCATGTCTAATAAATATGAAGGATTATATTCTGTTTACACGCCAAGGATGGTTTATTTAAAAACCTAGGCAGAACATAATCAAATAACTTAAATACTATCTTTTGGCCTATATGGTTTATTTACACCATAACTATTTAATCAACAAATTTGACAATTCACCATATAATTAAATCAATTATTACTACTTGGTTTGTAGCCTTCAAAGCTTCACCATGGTTGACTCCTCTGAAGCTCACAATCATCCAATTAATCAGAATGATGATACAAGACTGAATTTAACGAGCGCCGAGTTACAGGCTATGTTAGATACAGCTGTAAACAAGGCCGTGAACCGAGCGTTAAGGGATCATAAGCGAAAGTGCAATAATGCCCCAAATAAAGGTCGTAAAAAGGGTAAGACCGGTTCAAACCATAACCCGTCCAAGCCAAAGGAGGCAAAGCCCATATGCAATAACTGCAGGAAGCAACATGCTGGAAAATGCACAATCGACCCACGTGCTAAATTATGTGGAATTTGCAAAACCAAGGGTCACAAGACCTTGGATTGCAAGAAATTGGAAGATGCGACCTGTCATGGCTGCGGCGAAAAGGGCCACATCAGTACTAATTGCCCTAAGGCTGCCAAGGGAGAAGCAACTAAGTCTGGGAAGGATTTGAAGGATAGACAGCAGACCGGTGAAAAGACCAAATGCAAAACCTGTAGGAAATATCACCTCGGGAATTGCAGATATGAATCTCAGCCTCTACCCTGTGGAATCTGCAAGTCCACGGAGCATAAGACCTTGGATTGTAAGAGATTGGGAGACGCAACCTGCTATGGTTGCAATGAAAGAGGGCACATTAAGACCAGCTGCCCTAAATACGCTAAAAAGCTTGAGGAAGTTAAAAAGATCAAAGCTGGAAGCTCTCAAATGGATGCTCAAGAGACTGTTCAGGATAACAATGTCACAACAGGTACTTTCTTTACCAATAACGCTCATGCTAGAGTATTAATTGATTCAGGTTCAGATAAGTCTCTCGTAGACAATAGATATTGTAAATCATTAAATCTGTCTGTTAAAACTCTAAGCGTTAAGTATGAAGTAAAATTGGCCGATAGTACCTCAGAGACTGCTTCAGCAATATTAGATGGATGTTTTATATCCATTAGGAATCATTTTTCCGATGTCCTATTTTCCGTTAAAATATAAGGACTCAATATAGTGATAAAAATCGATTGGTTGTCTTGAAAATCAAGCCCATATTGTGTATAATAAGAAACAAGTAGTTATCAAGACTCCTTATGGTAAGCCTTTGACCATTCAAGGAGATACTGGGCATAGAGTGCCCAAGCACTTGTTAAATTCGGTATTTAATACCAAAACTTCGAGTATGGAAAAACTCAGAAAGAGACTTCAATAGTAAAAAGGGGGCCATCGATTTCAGGAAATTGATGGATGAAGTAGAAACCATTAGGTATATCAGCGGCTGTGCTGGAAAGGACATGGTAAAGCATATATCACAGCCATACGATAACAATACTCTTAATTAGTGAGGACCTTAATGAAATCCTCAGGAAGGATCCTCTTATACATTGTGGGATGGTCCAAGTTTTTAAGGACCTTATTAGAAAAACCTATTATCCGCGTCGCGAAATGGAAAAAAAAAGATGGAATGAGAATTTTTCCAACTCCCCCATAAGAGCTATAAACAATTGGCAGTATGATGCAAACCTTGGTTCATTGGTTGAAATAGTGCTCTTACTCAGTTAACCTAGAATCTAAGCTTAATGCACTATATATATATTGATGATTTAGCATCGGCTAAGAAGGGGCACATTAAGGTTTCAAAGCCTGTTCATTATAAATCCATTATGGATCTACCTCAGCTACTCACGCTGCATAGATTAAGAAATAACCAGTCAAAGCTAAGACTGCCCTAAAGTTGTCTAAGATTTTTCAGCTAAGTTTAAAAAGGGTTAAGAATGGAGGCGTTTAACCCTCCTGATGAATAATTAGGGGTAGCTCACATTAATAATGACACCAGATAAATCCCTTATTGTGACTTGATTGCTAGGAGATACGTTTAGGATCAGGTGTTGCTAAGTCTCTCATAAGAACCTAAGCTTAGCAAACTTTTAGAAGTTTTCCCGTAAGAACTCCAGATATTAAGCGTAAGATAAAACTTACATGCGAAATCATAAGAACCATTTCTTCTGTTCTTGTCAGAAACCTCCAAGTCATAGAAAAATTTTTCCTCTCTCGAGAGGAAGTGCGTCAGCACATATAGTTGATATCTCTTTAATCTCTATCAATTCCAAATACCAAATGGTATGATAAAAACATCATATGAGGATTGGTGTATCTTAATAAATTCCATAGATTGCTTCCATGCCTGATCAGTATGGAAGTTTAATACATGGGACCACAAAGATATTCCGATGGTCATAGAGTACTAAAGTCAACTAATGGTATTCAAAGGAGATATCCTGAATGGAATTGTCCAAGTAAATGTTCCAGATCGAGGAATTCGTGGACTCGTATCGTAAATGTGTCACTTAATTGACACAAGCAATGATGGACGAATTGGAGCTTGAGATTTGTAAAATCTCTATAACCTCCTTGTATCTTGATTATCTTCTCCTAAGGTTACTCTATTTACCCCTCAGAGGCAGGTAGAGTTAAGGTTATATCCCATTTAAGGCTGCATTATTATGAAATATCTAAGAACGGCTAGTACCATCATTGGAAGAATCGAAAAACCCTGACTAACTGAGTTTTAATATAGGGTTCATATAGCCTAACTCAATATCCTGAAAATTAGGTATAATTAATTGTGAAAGACGGTTCATCCTGCTTATGCATTGTTACTACAACCCTAATTAGGCAACGATTAAGAATCGCCATCAGCTGCCCAGGATCATCGATTCGTTCGACTAACTGTAAAGATTAGCTATTCCTTTAGATTAATTTTGAGCAATGGTTGGAATAACCATCTCACCTTAAGATAAGCTTTTCTATAATAGCTGTTATATAGGTATCAAGGTGGCTCCCTTGGAGACCCTGTATAGATGAAATATCAAAACATCCGTTGGATGGACGAGACTTTGAAAAGTCCACTTATCAGGATATGAAAGTTGCATTGGAAACAACGAATAAGATCATACAAATCCCTCATTATCAGTAAGTTGCCATTATTCGGCAGAAAATCAAGGATTAATGAAAATAACAAACCTCCTAAATTCTTGTTAAGGAATAAGGTTCAACAAAAGGTATCACCCAGGAAGGGTGTACCAAATTTGTTAAATTATCAGGCTAGTTAAGCTCTGAATATATAGAATTATTCGAAGGAAATCGAATATATCAAGATCAAGCAGCTTATAAGCTAAAACCTATTTAAGGAGCTTGGCGGAGCTCGCAATACATTGCACACTAGTGACTGAAGGATGTGTTTCGCCAATAAATCAAGAAACACTATCACATAATGATATGCAGAATTATGACGTGACGAGCATCCTGTATCGATTGAGAATCGACAGGTAAAGAAGCTCCAAAAGGATACGTGTACCTAATATAGGAGTCACTTTGGGAGCTTGGAAAGACTCCAGATATGTTATAGAAGTTAAGTCCATTATGCGACAAAAAGTACTTCCAGTGTTTTAACAAATCTCGAGGTCGAGATTTCTTTTAAGGGGGTGAGGATGTAACACCTCGAAAATTCACGTCCTATAATGTGTTGACACGTGTCATAGGTTTGAACGCGTGAAAGAATGTTCTTGAAGGACTAAAGTTGACAAATATAGAAACTATGTGAATTTGAGGGTTCAAAATGTCAACAAGGGATAAATATACTTTACAGTAACCTTACATGATGCTTATAACCTTAAACGAATGGATCATGGATCATACGAAGCTAATTGTGAAAGAAAGTGAGAGATTACAAACTACAGGGGTTAAATGTGTCAACATGTTTAAGTTATACCTCTGAGTGACCTTTTAGCAAACCTGAAGTTTTGTAACGGTAAAATATGCTCACTAGATTACATGATAAAAATTTCATCAAATTTCGTTATCTTATGAGAAAGTTATGATAAAATTCGTGTGCGAAGGGTTAGAAGCGTCAACATGGAAATTTAGGGTTTTTGGGTGATCACAAAGTTAGCCGAGGACTTAACAAAGATGGTATAAGTCTAGAAGCCCTTAGAATTCAATTTAGAGGGCTCATTGTGCAAAACAAAAGGTGAAAACGACCTTTCGAGGGACCAAGGACCAAAAATGCAAATGAAGGAAACTTGTTTGGCTGGTCATCAACACGCTCGCGCATAAACACCCCGGCAGTCGCGCTACGCGACTGCCTTGTCTGATCAGAAAAATTGCACAGATGTCCTGCAGCCCACTTAACCGACTTTGATCACTAGTTTTGCATACCATGGGCTGCCTAGGCTTGTTTTTAGTCCTTAGGGGCTCATGTAATTGATCAAGGGACATGTATAGACTTAATTGGCATCATCTTGGGTGATTAAAGGCACTATATAAAGAAGTTTATTGTTGCAAGTTTGATCATTCGTGCACAACTTCATCTCTGATCAATTCTGGAGCATAAGGACCATTCTCAAGCCTTCCTAATCGTTCCTTAGACACTTGTAAGTATGCTTAACCTTCTTTAATTAAGTTTTGATTAGTTTATAGCCTTAAAGTCAAACCGTCGTAATTAACGGTTGACTGATTGTTTAATCGCTAATGGTCCAGCGATTAGGCAAACTTAAGGTAGTTATAAGTTGGTAATTATGTGGGCTTTAAACCCTTAAAAGGGCTCCCACTGATACTCGTTCTAACTAGGTCGTTTGTCGAGTCAAAGAGGATTAGAAAAAATCAACAGAAATGTAAACTTTGATTTAACGCATAATTAACGATGTAAAAGGCGTGTAACCTATTTTATCTTTCATATAACTTGATAATAAGTATAAGAACTTGTCTAAGCTTGTTTGATTCGACAACTTTTTGTTTAAGATCGATTCGGAATCAAAAGGCGCATAGTTTGACTTTCTGCTTTGACTTCGGTTCTGACCCGGTTTTGATAGGTTTAGACATGCCTTAAAGTTCCATTAGGACCTAGTTACATGATTGTATAACCCTCTGCGTTTATACCACTTAAATCCTTAATTGTCCGACGTTTCCGTTAAGTGCTTAAATATTGACCGTAATGCCCCTATGACCATAAAACAAGAATTTTGGAAATGTGAAAGTACAATAATCTTTGTTACTGATTATTAAACATGTCCCTAAATTTTCACATCAGTTGGAGGTCTAGATTAGGAGTTATGCTTAATGACGTAATTAGAACGCTTCTTTGTAATTAAACGGCGTCATTAGCGTAAAGCCTATCTAAACCCAATTTTTGACACCAAACCTTTTACCCACTGATGTAATATAATATTTTGGGATTTTTGAAGATTTTTAATTATTTTTAAACTGATCATAAGCTAGGATTAGTACCTTGATTCGGTAAATACCTAATATACCCTTTTTGGCCATAAAATGAGTTTTACAAATCCTTTTGATACCAATCCAATTACTACTGATTTTAAATAATAAATGAAGTGTTTTGAACCTGTTTAACTGATCAAAAGATTCAAAATCCTATTTTAACCCGTACGTCGCTTAAAACGGCTTTATACGCGTATTATACGCATAGTTTGAGTTTAAAACCATTTTGTCACATAAGACTTATTACCAACTGAGGTAACCTGTTAAAATAAATTATTTTACTGATTTATTCAGACCTGGATCACAGAAGCTGAATTAATCCCTTTTATAATCTTTAAAATGACCAAAATACCCCTACGGGGCTTAATGTGAGATTAAACTCGTTTTGGGAATAATGGAAGGTATCCTACTGATATCACAACATATTTAAGGCGTGTTAACTTAGGAAACCTGTTTAGGACTCTTATGTTGTGATATCAGTAGGACTCTTATGGTTACCCGTTACGCTTCGTACGCGTTCGGTTCGGTTTATGTAACTAGTTTACATAAATTAGCCGAAACGGGTCAAACCTTATCGGTTTTATCTCAAAATCCAGAATGTGTATAATATACCCATATTAAGCAAGTCTTCAAACTTGTCGGGTCTAAATCACATTCTATCCGGTCTTCGCTTAATTGTGCGTTCGAACCGTATATTCCTTTAAAACTAACCGGTCAAAGTTTAGACTTAATTAAAGACCCGTTAGGATTCTAATAGGTTATTATAAACCTTCGTTCCAGAATAGGAGACCCGGTAAAAGATACTTGCACTCGCTGATTGTGATTTTTACTTGCTCAGGTAAATACTTTTAACTTATTTTCCCTATACGGGCTTGGGGTACGGTATATAAAATACCGCTTGGTCGGGCATTGAATCTTTAATTGTATGATGGTTAAAGTATTGAGATGTCTCATTTAAATTGTTTTGTTTGCTTAAAGCCTTTGGGGGGGTTAATGACCATGTCCCGGATATCCCTGGCATCATTTTACGAAATGGCCACGACCTCAGCACGGGGCGTAGGCGTACGCCCGTCGGTGTCTCATATAAGTAATGTGGTGTGTCTATTGATCTTTAACCCGGCTCGATCCGGGCTACTGAACGCATAAGAAACATGTAAATCCTTTACAAGTATTATATTCAAATAATTATCCCAAGTTATAAAATATTATTTGTGCCATGTGCATTCAAATCAATCATTTTTAAACCCTTTTCAAAATGAGTCGGTTGATTGTATTTACCAGTGTAAACTGACGTATTTTCCCAAAAAGGCTAAGTGCAGGTACTAATCGGAATTGGCTGGCTACTCCTAGCATCAATAAAGAGTCTCGCAAGCTTAGATGCCTAAAGTCTGTTGAACAGTGTTATTTTATTTTCGATCCGCCTGTGGATCCTTCACTTCCATTGTAATACTTTGATGTTACATTATTTCGGATTGTAATATATTTATCCTTTTGCTTCCGCTGTGCATTTATATATTGTGTTGTTTGACTATGATGATATCAACCACGTCACGATACTCCCCTACCGGGCCCACCGGTAAAGTGTGGAAAAATCGGGGTGTGACAGTTTAGTTACCGCATTATTTAGAAACTTATAAGATATTCCGTGTTAGGATTATTGTAGAATGCACGCTAGCGAGTCAAGTCTTGGAAACGACATCACGAAGTCGTAATTAGCTAGCTTTGCACAAGGCTATTCAGGTGAGTTCATAACCCCACCTTTTTACGATTTTACATTTTTCTAAATGTTTTTGGGGTGGAAAGACATGCACTTTTTGCAAAGCATACAAGAATTACATATTTATAAACCATTTTACAAGCAAGATTTATCTGACACAAATGGTTTACGAAAAGCTTATGTTTTATACCGGTTTTTCAAACAAGCGTTTACACACGAATTCTAGTTTTCTAAACTACGAGAAAATACAAATACAAGAGTATACAAACACATGAGAATTGGTACTTGACATAAAGAATACAAGAACTGAAAAATTGATACTTGATATGATGAATACATAAACAAGAAGCACTCTTGGTGATAACTAGTACCAAGTATGATGCGTTTGAGGAATGATACGAGAAATAGTGTCACGAATAGGGTACCATAAGCACCATTAATTGTGTACATACTTAGACCGCAGAACAAAAGGTTAGATCTAACGGGTGTCAGGGCAGCCCCACTCTTGGTGACAACTAGAACCAAGTAGTGTTTTTGTGTCTCAGTCGTGAATCGACTATAGAAAAATGCCTATGGTTTGGTGACTTCCTATGTCGTGTCACATGTTAATGGCCTTGCAACCCATTAACAACAAGATACATACAGAATACTTGATTTATACAAGAAAATATGATACATACAAGAATACGTGATTTATACAAGAATACATGATACATACAGAAATACTCGAATTATACAAGATACATACCATGTTTTCATACAAAGTTTCTGTATAACTTGACAAGAAAATGATTTTAAATTCGTTTTCTCAACAATACTTCAAAAACCGGTTATTCAAAAAGATTTATTTCAAATCTTTTACAAACAAACTATGAACTCGCTCAACTTTATGTTGATTTTTCGCATGTTTCTTTCTCAGGTTGCTTTTCAAAGTTATGGCACGGTTGGAATAGGAGAACCATCTGGAGTCGAGTACTTAGTGGCGTTCATTTTCTAAAAGACTTAGCTTATTTGCTTCCGTTGTACAATGAAGATACCAGTCCAGTCACGCCAATGCTCTGATATTTCGGGGTGTGACAGCTCCAGCTAATGTTGTCATTATTGTTCCACTCATTGAGATTCCTATCGTTGAGGTTTCATCTAATCATTCTGCTCCAGATTCGTTCGAGTCTGTGTCTTCTTCCACTTTGCAAGCACTGGGATTGCAGCGTTACCCCACTGATTCTGATACTGACACGGCCCTGTCTGTTGCACATGTTATTCCACACGACTTTGATCATGACGTTGAGCCTGGACATGAGATTGACTTTGTTCCCGACGATCAGCCTTTTGATGCACCCACTGATCTTGAGCCGATACCTGCTGATCCTAAGCAGGCGCTTGCTCCTGAGCCGATGCCAGCACCCGAGCCTATACCTGCTCCTGATCCTCTACCTGACCATGACCCTGTACCTGTTGACATACCTGTTGTTGCACCACTTGTACCTGATCCGATTCCTACACCCGCTGACCCTGCTGCCTTTGCCGATCAGGTAGACCCTAGATACGCATTCACCAACAATGGGTGGATAGAGGATGATGATGATATGCCCCCTTCCCTCATGCACCTGCGCCTATTGAAGTTGCCCCATTTCACCCGATCGTGTTCGATGTTCACCGCACTGACCTGCCGATCACATTATTGCAGGATATCCATCCACCCCGTCCAGGGGAAGGTCCCTCTAGCCAGCAGCCTGGCCGCATTTCCTTACATGCCACAGTATACACCTGCTACTCATTTTACTTCTGCACCGTCAGGCGAGCCACTCATATGGTTTCCGCCGAACACTATGCCAGTTTCTGATCCATACCATCACTCCCACTTTATTGGTTACACGAGGGATGACTTACTCCTGTCATTGTAGCTTCAGCAGGAGATCTTGTGTCGTAGAGTCACGGAGCTTGAAAGGACTCCACGTCCTCCACCTTGTTCATGTCAGTCACCTTTTGCGACTCCACCTGCTCCTCTTCTGCCTTATCCAGATTTTGGCGTTCGATTTCTTACCATGGAGCAGCAGATTAGTTATCTGTTACATCGCGTTCATGCTCTTTAGAAGGATTTAGCGCATGTGCGCAATTTAGTTTTCATTCCTCCACCTCCTCCTCCTCCTCCATCAGAATAGCCGGTTTTTGGTTTTATGCAGGTAGCCCGCTTTTGATGAGAGTATCGCTATTGAGCCTAGCTTGCAAAGCCCTTTTGAAGACCACTTTTTGATTTTATGTCTGTTGTATATTGATAGACATTTTGGACAAGGGTAGTGTGACCCTGTAGTCCCTTTTGATGTGATACAATACAATTATAGAACATGTAACTGTATTTGTGGTTGATAATTTATGAAAGCTCAATCGCAATATTCTCATTATATACATTGTTGAATTATGCATTGGTGATATGAATGTGATGTTATGTGCTTACCTGCGTTGATAAATGTTATTACATACGCGTACCACATGCTTATATACATAAGACCTGACCTATACAATCTTCTTTAAAAGATACCTCCTCGAAGAGACAACCAGCTGCCCACAACAGAAGCTGAGCTACAAGAACGGATTTCACGAGCAATAGCACAACATGAGGCCTTACGCTCTGAACATAGCGGAGGTACCTCAGGAAGTAACCTACCTCATGGTAATGTTTAAGTCACTAAAGACACATTACGTTACATTTGGATATTCCATG
The DNA here is from genome assembly GCA_030545235.1 of Helianthus tuberosus. NCBI lineage: Eukaryota > Viridiplantae > Streptophyta > Magnoliopsida > Asterales > Asteraceae > Helianthus > Helianthus tuberosus. The sequence continues at coordinate 99,348,952 of CM060383.1, read as the reverse complement.
TGGGTTCGCTAATGCTTTCTGTGAATGATGTTGCTTGTACAGGCTGTACCTACAAGCAGTTCCTTGACTGCAAGCCTCTGAATTTCGTCGGCACCGGGGGTGCTGTAGCTTTCGTTAGATGGGCGGAGAAAACTGATTCTGTGCTAAGAATGAGCAAGTGTGCGCCGGAGCACCAGGTCACCTACATATCTGGACTGTTCTTAGACGAAGCTCTATCATGGTGGAATCTCCAAGTTCAGACTTTGGGAGAAGAGGCTGCATATGATATGACATGGGATGAAATGAAAGAACTCATGCGCAAGAAGTACTGTTCAAGGGTTGAGATTCAAAAATTGGAAACTGAGCTTTGGAACCTCAAGATGGATGGTCCAAAGATTGCTGAGTACGTACAGAGATTCCATGACCTATCTTGCGTCGTTCCTTACATGGTTTATCCGGAGTTCAAGCGAATCGAGCGTTTTTATTTAGGGATTGGCACCCCAAATCATGAGCATGGTGACGACATCAAAGCCTGCAGCGATCACTGAGGCCATTGATCTAAGTGTGGCACTAACTGAAGAAGCGATCAGGTTGAACAAATTTTCGGTCACTGACCAGAAGAAGAAAGAGACTCACGTTGATTCGTCAGGTGAGAACAAAAGGAAATTATCAAATTTCAAGAAGGGAACCAGCAGTGCCAGCAAGCGTAAAGATACGAACCCACCAGCCGAAGTCAAGACTGGTGTTGAAAACAAAGGAAAAGGTTATATGGGCACTCTGCCCAAATGTGATGTGTGCCAGTACCATCATGCCGGCCAGTGCAGGGTTAGGAAATGTGAGTCTTGTGGAAAGAATGGTCATTCGAAGGAGACATACTGGGCTGGTACTGGTCATGGTAATGGTGGTCAGAGAGGTAATGCCAGCGGGAATGGAAACGGTAACCGTGGTAGAAATGGGTATGGAAACCGCAACCAAGGAGGAAATATCGATAACGGAAACCGTGCTGGTAATGGAAACCCAGCTGGTAACGGAAACCGTGGAGCGAACAACAACCAGGGTGGAAATGGAAATAGAAATGGTCGGGGACCAGGTTGCTTTAACTGTGGAGATGTTGGGCATTTCAAGCGTGATTGCCTGAGAAACAACCAAGCTCAGGGAAGGGTTTTTAACATTGGAGCTAGGGAAGCTCGCCAAGATCCGAACGTAGTAACGGGTACATTCCCTATCAACCAACGCTTTGCATCTGTATTGTTTGATACTGGTGCCGATTATAGCTTTGTATCCCTAGAGTTTAAGAATATGCTTGGTTAGTAGCTAGTAAGCTAGATATTCCGTAATCGATGGAACTAGCTAATGGAAAGCTAGTAGAAGCAAATGAAGTAATTAGAGACTGTGTAATACAGCTCGGGGAGCATGAGTTTATGCTTGATCTTCTGCCAGTCGAGTTGGGAAGCTTTGACGTGGCAGTTGGAATGGATTGGTTGTCGAGCAACCGAGCAGAGATCGTATGTCACGAGAAGATCATTTGCATTCCGATGGCGAATGGAGAGATGATTGTAGTGCATGGAGAGAAGTATGATACGCCTCTAAGGGTTATCAGTTGTTTGAAAGCTCGAAAGTGTTTGCAGAAAGGATGTGTTGCCTTCTTGGCACACGTCATGGACAAAGAAGCAGTTAAGCCGAAGCTGGAAGATATCCCAGTTGTGAGGGAATATCCTGAAGTCTTTCCCAAAGACTTGCCAGGATTGCCGCCTCAAGCAAAATTCGAATTCCATATTGACTTGGTTCCAGGCGCCGCGCCTGTGGCCAAGGCACATTATTGACTTGCGCCTTCAGAAATGCAAGAGTTGTCGACGCAACTTCAGGAACTTTTGGACAAGGGATTTATCAGACCAAGCTTCTCGCCTTGGGGAGCTCCAGTTTTGTTCGTCAAGAAGAAGGACGGTAGTTTCCGCATGTGTATCGACTACCGAGAGCTAAACAAGTTAACCATCAAGAATCGGTATCCTTTGCCGAGGATTGATGATCTTTTCGATCAACTTCAAGGTTCAAGTTACTACTCCAAGATCGATCTTCGATCAGGTTATCACCAGCTGTGAATTCAAGAGGAGAGTATTCCGAAGACTGCCTTCAGAACTCGTTATGGACACTACGAGTTTCTGGTAATGCCATTTGGGTTGACAAACACGCCAGCAGTATTTATGGATTTGATGAATAGAGTTTGCAAGCCATATCTCTATAAATTCGTGATTGTGTTTATCAACGATATTTTGATCTATTCAAAGATGAAGGAAGAGCATGAGCAACACCTAAGAGCTATTTTAGAGCTGCTCAAAAAAGAGAAATTGTACGCAAAGTTCTCAAAGTGCAAGTTCTGGTTGCGTGAAGTACAGTTCCTTGGCCACGTGGTAAACGAAGATGGAATTCATGTGGATCCCACCAAGATCGAGGCGATCAAGAATTGGGAAACTCCGAAGACGCCAACCGAGATTCGACAGGATTCATTGAGGATTTTTCTAAAATCGCTCAACCGCTGACCTCCCTCACTCAGAAGGATAAGAAGTACGAATGGGGAGATAAACAAGAGGAAGCTTTTCAGTTGCTGAAGAACAAGCTTTGCGATGCACCTATTTTATCCCTACCCGAAGGCACGGACAACTTCGTGGTATATTGTGACACCTCGCGTCAGGGATTCGGTTGTGTGCTGATGCAGCGACAAAAGGTTATCGCTTATGCTTCGCGCCAGTTGAAGGTTCATGAAAAGAACTACACTACGCATGATTTGGAACTAGGCGCAGTGGTGTTTGTATTAAAGATCTGGTGACATTATTTGTATGGCACCCGATGCACGATCTTTACTGATCACAAGAGTTTAGATCACATATTCGATCAGAAAGAGCTTAATATGAGGCAACGACGATGGGTTGAGTTGTTAAATGATTATGATTGTGAAATCAAGTATCACCCAGGAAAGGCGAATGTGGTGGCAGACGCCTTGAGTCGGAAAGAAAGAATCAAGCCCATAAGGGTTAGGGCTTTGGAAATGATTATACAGACAGACCTCTCGTTGCGCATTCGTGCTGCACAAAGAGAAGCTCTTAAGAAGGAGAATCTTGAGGATGAATATCTCTGTGGGATGGAGAAGCAGTTGATACCCAATGGGGAAGGAACATTGTGTTTCATGGGACGAATTTGGGTTCCCCTCTTTGGTGGTCTTAGAAACATGACTTTTGATGAAGCTTACAAGTCAAGGTACTCAATTCACACAGGATCGGATAAGATGTACCAGGACTTGAAGGATTTTTACTGGTGGCCAAGATTGAAAGGCGATGTTGCAACTTATGTTGGGAAATGTTTGACTTGTGCCAAGGTAAAAGCCGAGTATTAGAAGCCATCAGGTCTTCTACAACAACCTGAAATACCCATGTGGAAATGGGAGCAAATTTCAATGGATTTTATAACAAAGTTGCCAAAGACACCCAGAGGTCATGATACGATTTGGGTAATCGTGGACCATCTGACAAAATCTGCACACTTTTTAGCGATCAGAGAAAAGGATAACACTGGTAAGCTGGCTGAGCTGTACCTAAGGGAGATAGTAGCACGTCATGGAGTGCCTCTCTCGATTATTTCCGACAGAGACGGAAGATTTGTGTCAAGAATTTGGCAATCTTTCCAAGAAGCGTTTGGTTCTCAACTGAATTTGAGTACTGCATTTCATCCACAGACAGATGGCCAGAGCGAACGACCGATTCAGATACTAGAAGATATGTTGCGAGCTTGCGTAATGGACTTGGGTGGCAGTTGGGACACTCACCTACCTTTGGTAGAATTCTCGTATAACAACAGCTACCATGCAAGCATTCAAGCTGCACCGTTTGAAGCTCTCTACGGACGCAAGTGTCGATCACCGTTATGCTGGGCAGATGCGGGTGATAGACAGCTTGTTGGTCCCGAATTGGTTCAAGAGACGACATATAAGATTATACAGATTCGAGAGCGCATCAAGGCGGCTCGTGATCGACAAAAGAGCTATGCGGACCAAAGAAGGAAACCTTTGGAGTTTGAAGTGGGAGATATGGTTTTACTAAAGGTCTCACCTTGGAAAGGTGTAGCACGCTTTGGGAAACGTGGAAAGTTAAACCCACGATATATTGGACCGTTCAAAATCCTAGAAAGGATTGGTCTTGTAGCTTACAAGTTGGATCTACCCACGGAACAAAATGGAGTCCATGATACATTTCATGTATCTAATCTGAAAAAGAGTCCAACACAAGAAACAACTGTCATTCCTGCCGATGAAGTTCACATTGACGACACACTCCGCTTTATCGAAGAACCTGTTGAGGTTACTGATTGGAAGGTTAAAAAGGCACGTAGGAGTAGTGTTAAACTCGTCAAGGTTCGATGGAACGCGCGTCATGACCCAGAGTTCACTTGGGAGCGTGAGGACCGCATGAAAGCAAAATACTGGCATTTGTTCCCCAACTCCCCTACAGCTAGTAGCAGAGCTTAAATTTCGGGACAAAATTTTCTTAACAGGGGGAGAATGTGACAACTGTCAAAAATCCAGGTATCCGTATAATTAATTAACCATGATTAGTGCCTAATGACTGTGCTGAATTTCAATTAACTACTTTCTGATTACTGCATCATACTTACATGTGCATCACATATTGCATAATGACACGTCATTATTACATGCAAACCATATTGACATAAATAATACACAAAGCACAGTTAGCACAGTTAGCGGATGACTCAGAAAAATGCTGACAGAACTCAGCACGTAGACAGACAGTGTTTTGAGACCCAGTATGGGCCAGAGACCAAGTATTACACTAGTATAGTGTGTGGGAAAGTGAGGATCACAAAACTGCCTTTCTAAGTAATAGTTTAGGTGCCGGAAAGTGCCTAAAACTCACATAAAGTGCAGAATTCTGCAAAATACAGCAAAAATCAGCATTTTAACAAGCTAGTATCATGCAAAAATATGACTAAATGGTCCTGAATGCTTTCCTAAGTGTCGGGAATTAAAAGTGTCACAAAAGGGTACATAAAGAACACTAAACTGTATAGTTTAGCATTTTAACGAACCAGTATCTAACCGAACAACCGGACACTACCCGAAACATCAAAATTACCCTAGAAGCACTGTTTTAATGTTTCCAAGCTAGCTATGATCCCCGAACATCCAAACACCCTATATAAATATCTACTAACTAAAACACCTAACTAAACACATGAAATCTAACTAGTTCCCTTAACCTACCATTACATCCCAACTAAGCATACCCCCCCCCCCTTCACGGTTCCATATGGGGTCCCACCATTGGATTTTCTTGAATTGTTTAATTGATATTGTTGCAACTTTAGGGACATATTATATGTGATAACTGGCACAAAACCGGTAATTTCCGTACAATTTAATTAATACTTGATAACTGCAATTATGTGCTTAAATGTCAACATTGTCTGATTATATGCTATACATGTGAATTCATGCATGTTTTATACTACAAATATTGCTTTATGCATTAATGATAGCGTTGCGTCAGAAATACTAGTAAACTCACCGGTAAGACACACTGTGTCAACAATTCTGCAGAAAGCAGTCAAACAATAGGATTGGGGCCTAGGAGTAGGTCCAAGGTCTAAAATACATTGAAACCCAAGAGTATATACAAGGGTTAACATATAGACTTTCCGGAAGCTAAAATACGCACTGAAAAGCACCCGAAACACACTTTAAATGCTGAATTTCATACATTTCAGCAAAATTCAGCATTGTAATGAGTTAGTGACATGTAAAAATATGACTAATTGGTCCAGAATACCTTCCTATGTGCCAGGAATTAAAAGTGTCACAAAAGAGTACTTAAAGGACACTAAACGGTGCAATTTAGCACTTTAACGAACCGGTATCTAACCGAACAACCGAACATTACCCGAAACATCAAAATATTACTAGAAGCATTGTTTTATTATTTCTGAGCTAGTTATGATTCCCAAACACCATAACACCTCTTATAACATAATAACACATTAAATCCCTAAACTTTACACTTGAAAACTAACTTATTTATGTAACTAGGGATTAAAATTTACACATTACCCCCCCCCCCCCATATTGTGGACGGTCACAATGGGGTGACCCCACCAAAATCTTGCCAAAATCCTATATGATCTTTCTTGATCTCCTTGGATTCATTTAGATATTATAAGATCTCAATAGATATGATGTGATCTTGTAAAGATTTGTGAGAAGATATGCCATGTACTATAAGTATAACCATTCACACTTCACCTTCATCAACCTCCTTCTTCTCCCCTTTGTTCTCGGCTCACCCACACCCACCATACATCATCCACTTTCAATCATCTTCCAAGAATTCTAAGGTTACTAGAAGGTGCAAGAAGGTGTTTAAGGAGGTTTAGAGCTTGTAAACCTTGAAGGACCTTCTTCCTTTGCTTTTATCCAACCCATTTATCATCTTCAACATCAAGTGTTCTTCCCTAGCCTTGTGCTAGTTGTAAGACTTTCATAACCCTTTTGTTATTTCATATTTAGTTGGTTAAAAGATGATGAACAATGATAAACTTGATGAACACAAAAGAACATGATCATGATACTTTAACATAAGCTTATATACATAAGAATGCATGTAAATGATGATGATTTGCTTCTTGACGAATGATGATTTGTGTTATTGATGTTAGACATCATAAGAAACCTACTAGATTGTGATTAAACACATGATCTAGTAAGTTAAAGAGGTGATCTTGTGAAAGACCAAGATCATCATGCTTTATGTCTTCATGAACTTGAATGATGAAATTGATTTTCATATGTAAAGGTGATCTAAACAAAATACAAATCTTGTAAATAGATGATTACAAAAATAATTTTCTCAAGAAACCAAGTTTATTTGTGAGATTTACAAAGTCATGGTTTCTAAGTAAACTAATCATATTTTTAGTGTTTAAACAAGACTAGGAACAAGATTGTAACAAGAAAAATACAAAATAAATATTTTTAGAAGAATCATCTTACAAGTTGTAAATGACTAAATCTTTTAATAAAGTGATTTACAAACAAATAACCATGTTTTTAAGGGTAACTAAACCTACTAAATGACATGGTAAGTTACTACAAGTTTTTACAAAAACTTCAAGTTCATGATTTACTTGATTTTGACACTCGGTAAGTGTTAAATGAGTTGATGATTGTTGTGATGATTTTAAAAGAAAATAAACACATGTTTCGAAAACATGGGAAACCTCCATTTTTAGGGGAAACTATGTCAAAATTTCTATAGAATTTTGACACTTAGAAAAATATAAGTTTTGGTGAAACTTATTCCCTAAAAATTTAACTAAAAGCATTTACCAAGGTTTCCCTAATTTTTTTTATGTAAACTTCAAGTTAAGAAATGATGATTTCTTCAAGATAAAAATTGATATTAAGTATGTATATTTTTGAAGAAAATATATATATTTATTGGTCACCAAATTTTGTGCTAAGTGTATGTAATATGGATTGTATGTGATAGTGTATTAGGACTTGAAAATACACTAAATACTCCTAAGAAGTGAAAAATACAAAAATACACATACAACATACTTAGACAAATACAAGAGAATATATTTATGAAAATATATTACTTGATAGATTATGTAACTTGGACAAGTTATGAACATGAAATGAAGTTTTGGACAAAATACATAACTCGGGTGAAAAATACAAAATACTTATATTTATTTTTGAGAAAATAATATAAGTAAGATACATAGTTAAAAATATAAATTATTTTTAACGACCAAGAATACATACATGAAAGATGGTGACTTGTACTTGTGCGATACAAGTCTGGTGACTAACGTTAATAAAACACGTATAGGTCACGACGCTATATAAGCAAACCCGGTGAAGTTTTTCGGCGCAAGAAACGCAAAGTTGTGAGTTCATGCTCCCCCTTTTCTTTTAACTGTTTTCAGTTTTATAACTTCGGGGGTGAAGTACATGTTACTAAATGTTTACAGAAAAGTGAGTTCATGTCCCCACTTTTAAACTTTTACATACTTTTTAAACTTGGGGAAAATACATGTGTTATGGTATGATGGATACAAGAACTAAGGAATGATACTTTAAATAGTGTCACGAATAGGGTACTAGAAGCACCATTAATCGTGTACATACTAAGACCGCAGAACAAAAGGTTAGATCTAATGGGTTTTCGGGCAGCCACACTCTTGGTGATAACTAGTACCAAGCAGTGCTTTTGTGTCTCAGTCGTGAATCGACAACTAGAAAAATGCCTATGGTTTGGATGCTTCCTATGTCGTGTCACATGTTAATGGCCTTGCAACCCATTAACAATCTCGATACTTACAGAAATACTTGATTTATACAAAGTACATACCATGTTTTCATACAACGTATACAAACGTTCAATACAAAAACTGCATGAATTCACACCAACATTATGTTGACGATTTTCCAAAAACTCACATGTATTTTAGGTAACTAAAGTGGATGTGCGCACGGTCTTACTCTTGCTCGTGGATGTTGTTTATGTTTACCTTTGAATACACTTGTAAACTTTTCAGACAATATGCTGTCTTGTGATGTAAACACTTAAACTATGATTTCAGTTATGTAATGTTTGGCATTTGGAGTTATTTTACGAGCATGTAGTATGTTTACCATTCGTGTGCAATGAGAACCTTTCATGATCACACCTCGTGCTTCCGCCATAGAAAGGGGTGTGACATTATACCAAGGTTAAACACATGTTGGATGTGAGCTTATATTAACCTCAAGATCTTAACCATCATTCTCATCACATTTCACCAACACACACCAACTCCCTCTCCTCTCCTCCATTCTCGGCCGAGAACAAGGCCACACACCACCACCTTCATTCTTTTGATCTCATCCATTCCATACTCATCACAAGGTGTAAGACGGTATACAAGTCAGCTTGGAGCTTTTGAAGATTGAAGGACCTCTTTCATTTGCTTTTATCCATCACATTCATCATCTTCATGTGACACCCTGACCGGAGGCGGAAACGTCGAGGGCATCACGAAACTTGGTAGAATGCAAATAATCACATGGTGATTTAATTTAAGTTGAAATATCATTAAGTTGATTAAAGGATTGCATTCACATCCAAAAATAAAACAAGTACAACACGTTGTTCACATAAAGGTCTTTGATTTTTATTTAAACTAAGGCACTTGTCTTGAGCAATCCTATGTGATCCAAAAGCAACTTCAAACATCATCACCTGAAACATATGTTAAAATAAACGGGTCAACAAACGGTTGAGTGAGTTCATAGGTTTTGGTTAGCTTGGTAATACATAAATAATGTGATAATGAAATAAAATGTTTAACAATGTGGCAATTGATAAGACTTATGCAAATGAATGATATAGGTAGTTGCTTGGTGGAACATTCAAACCTTGCAGACGTAAACACGGCATTGATTACCCTAAACTTCCCAAATGTGAAACAACAACAACAATGGTGAGACCACAAAGGGCCTAAACAAACAATGGTGTGGTGGAAGTTAGGATGGGGCGTCACACCTATAGCGCTATAATATACCGCTCGACTTGTACGGAGTTAATGAATGTAACTGTTAAGCAACAAATGTAACAACAACAACAACAACAATGGTGCACTGGAAGTTAGGATGGGGAACATCCATAATTCCAGGGGGATATCAAACGGTTGCAAAGACGGATCAACATAGCCACAAGTTATGCAAAAAGATTGTAACAAAACAGAACATATGTTTCACCCCAAAAACAATGTAAAAAAAAGGGGGGGGGGGCTATGAACTCACCTGGTCTGCGTGTAAATTCCAAACAAGTAAATTTGTAAGAGTTTAAGATTCCCAATGTCCCTCTAGATGGTTTAACATGCACAAAAATAACATGGAACTTGGCATCAACAAAAGGGCAAAACTATAATTTTGTATAATCGGGTGACTAGGTTTTGCGTTGTACGGTTTGACAATCTGTTTGGGGAACACTTGGTAACTTGATTAATTTGTGAAGTATTTATATAAAATACTAAGTTATACAAATAATGAGTAAAATATTATTATTTGTATATTTAAACAACAAATATAATTATACTTTTGAATCCATTTATATATATATATATATATATATATATATATATATATAATTAACTTAAAAAAAATTATGTGACAGTTTAAATAATTTAAGAGTTTCAAAAATATGATCCAAAAGTCCAAGTTTAATTATAGAATTTATAAACTATTTTCTGTGTTATAAAAACATATGTATTTTCAAAATAACATGATAATTATACAATTTAATTATCTAATAATTAATTTAGGGCAGAATAATTAAAATAGCATTTTAATTATATAACAAGTATAAATCAGATTTAAAATAATTATCATGGCAGAAATAAATATATTTTAAATAAACAGTTAATTATTTGTTTAAAAATGAAATAACAAAATAATTATCTAAATAATTGTCTAAGTAATTAATTTAAATCAGAAAATTAGAAATATCATTTTTAATAACTAACATGCAATATAACATATTTATAATAAATTCCAAGGCCTTTAATAAATTTTATATAATAATCTGGAATTAAAAAGGATAATTGCACATAAACTGATTTATAAGGTTTATTATATAAAAATAACATGCAAGTATTAAAACATGGTTTCTGGATTTTTTTTATAAACTCAACAAAACATGCATAATATTATAAAAATAATTTTGGACCAAAAATTGTATAATTATATTATTAAAACAGTTAAGTTTAATTAGGTGATTTAACTGATTTAATTTATGTAAAATAATCTGTAAATGATCAAACAGTAACTAAATTTATACAAGCTCAGAATAATACAGGTATTATCCTAAAAAATAATTTTGGGCACCAATTATATAGTTATTTAATTTTAAATATATAAGATTAGACTTTATTTTTAAGGTGTAAATACTGATTATTTCATAAAAATATCAAATTATATGCAAATATTATTTTTGTAAAGTCCAACATGTAAAATAATTACTATAAAAATTTCTATAATTAATTCCTTAAATTCGAATTATTATAAATTTTGAAAGATCAACACTGTTTTAATTTATAAAAATAGTTTTATAAACAATTTTGACTGGTTTTATATTTTTAATAAAAGCATCAGTGTTTAAATAATTTGTATTAAAATTATCAGATTTTAAGTAACTATATTCAATTTGTTATGAATTAAATGAATAAACTGTTTTAATAAAAAAGAATAAATAATCGAAAATTATCATCTTCTTCCCCAATTAAGTCAACCGCAGTCAAACCCGATCTGATTTCAATTCAAAACATGCTTATATTGCAATTAACTTCTACAGGACAAACAATAAACGTAAATAAACGAATTAGTTGAAGAATACGGATCCGATTACGATCTGAACGACGAGAATCAAAATTTCCGGCGAGCTCCGGTTCCGGTGAGTTGCAGGTCCGAACAGACGTCGATTTTTGATATGTTTGAGAACTTTGAAGATGGTGTGAGGTCCGTGGGAGTTTAGGGTTACTTAACAACACACGAATTCTACACAGAAACAACAAGAATTAGTGGAATTAAACTTCACTTTCGTTTAAAAAAAATCTCCGATACAGTCGAGGTTAAGCATGCTTGTGGTCAAATTAAACGCGTGGAAAGTTTTGTTCGACAACAGAGATTCCGCGTGCAAGTTTTGTTGGGCAGGTAACCCACTAATCCTATGTTTTGGTCGGATTCCGGTAACACTGTTTACCGGTTTTTGGTCGCTATTCAAAAGGGGGTAGCGGCGCAGCTTGTTGCCCGCTTACCGGCTATCTTGGTGTAATTTGTTTGACCTTATATATTAAAATCTTATTATTAAAAAAAAAAAAAAATTTTGATTTAAAAATTTGCACAATGGTCCCTGAGGTTCTGATTATTCACGCAGTTAGTCCCTGTAATAGTTAGTTAAAATAACTAACTGGGTTAGTTTATTAATTAGGGATCCTTTATAAAACACTTAACTTGGTTAGGATTTCCGGTTAAAAATATTTTTAAATGATCAGAAATAGTCCCTGGACTTCATGTTTCAGAAAATGACCGAATGGCCCTTGGACTTTTAATTCAAAAATTCAGTTTTTATTTTATTTAAAATATAAGTTTCAAAAATGACATTTTGAATCCTAGACTTTTAAAATTTTTAAAAATTTAATTCTTCTATTTATAAAATAAGTTTCAAAAATGTCATAAAGGACCCTAAACTTATAGTTTTCAAAAACTACATTTTTAACCCGAACTTATAAGATTTCAAAAATGACAATTTAGTTCCTCAACTTATACTTTCACAAAATGACACATTAGGCCCTTGTAATTAATGTAGCCTTGTTTATAAGTACGAAACTTAATCAAATTTGCAAATATTCACGTGTTTAGGCCGGTAAAATATGCAGCAACAATAAAACCAAACATGTATCAAACAAATTGCATATCAAAACACGATAACTGCTATTTGTGCATCAAACAAGTACATGTTTGAAAATCAAGGTTGTTACACTTCATCTTCTAAAGTTTCATCCCTAGCCTTGTGCTAGTAGTAAGGCTCTTATAATCTCTTGTTACTTCTTATAATGTTGGATAAAAGATGATATATGTTGCTAATCATGAAGAACACTAATGAACAAGATGATAATCTCTAACATGAAGCTCACTAACATAAGAATACATATTGTTAAGTGTTGTTTTGCTTCTTGATGGTTGATTATTTGTGTTTGTGATGTTAGACATCATATGAAACTTACTAGATTGTGATTAAACACGTGATCTAGCAAGTTGAGGTGATGATCTTGTGAAAGACCAAGATGATCATACTTTATGTTTCTCAGGAACTTGAAAATAAAAATGATTTTGTGTATGATGAAGTATGAAGCATGTTAAAAGTCTTGTATAAAAGTAATTTTAAACATAGTTTTCTCAAGTAACCAAGTTCATTTGCAAGATTTACATAATCATGGATTTTAAAGAAACTAACCGTGTTTTTAGTAGTGAATCAAGTATAGAAATACATTGTTAACAAGAAAAATTCAAAAGAATGATTTTTAGAAGAATCATATTGTGAGTTGTAAAGGACTAAATCTTTCAAGAAAGGGATTTACAAATAAATAACCACACTTTAAAGGGTAACTAGCCTTACTAAACAAACTAGTAAGTTACTACAAGTTTTTATAAAAGTTCAAGTTCATGTTGTTGTATAAATTGCATGATTTTGGCACTTGGTAAGTGTTGATTGAATTGTTGATTGTTTGGGATGATTTTAAAAGAAAATGATATGCTTTGAAAGCATGAGAACCTCCATTTTTAAGGGGAAACTATGGCAAAATTTTTATAAAAATTAAATACTTAGAAAAATATTTTTAAACAAGTATATTTTTAACCTTGATTTTCATACAAAGTTTGCCATGATTTTTATTACAAAAAGTATAAATATTGGAGGTTGGTTTTTGTAAATAAAAAGGACTAAATATGTATTTGAAAGATATGTATTTAGAAGACACATGTGTGTGATTATTTGTATACTTTGTGTATTAGTTATATTATTTTATGACTTAAGATAATATAACACATTAAAACAAAAAAAAATTACAATCCAAAATATTACCGAAAATCTCAAGGAATAAATATACAAGTTACACACATAATATTGTAAAACCGAACGAAATAATGTAACTTACAAAATATTCCGGAAAATACATTTATAAATATAATTTTTGGTAAATGATATTTTGGACACAGAAATGAAAATATGATTTTTATGATTATCACAAAGTTAAATCGTATTTTGACAAGAAGGAAACATATAATTTTTGGCGATTAAAAATATATATGTTTTCTTGGAAATTACTAGGAGATATAATATTTTTGGAAAAAATGTATATTTTCTTGGATAAACTTGAAATACATTATTTTTGGATAAAAATAAGTTTATATGTATTTTCTAAAGTTAGACTTGAAAATATATTATTTTGGAACTACAAATATTTTTGTCAAAAGGAAAAATTATAAATAATCTTTCTAAGTAATGATTCTTAAATATATATATTTTGGGAAATGTATATATGTATTTTGGGACTTTTATTAGAAATAATATTCCGGAAGGTTTAACACAAAATTTAGTATAAGAATACTTAACGATTACAAGAAAAATATGTATTCTCGTACGTATAAATCCACACCGGAATACGACACCGATACATGGCAAAAATATATAAATGTAAATACAAATAAACCCATCCTTGGGAAGGAAGGGCAAGTATAAATACTTGGGAAGTATTAAATTAAGATATACTGTTTCGATAATTAATCCAGAAACTAATTTAAGTTGAAATATTAATTATTTTGACAATAATTATATAAATTGGAATGATATCAAAAACGTTACTAAAAACGTAAATACTAAGACAAGGCACGACCCGTCCGTCTAATAGACATTAGTACATTGTAGGTAGTCGTGGTTACTAAAGGAACTTGAGTTACGGGTATTGAAGACGCAAGATTGTGAGTTCATGTCCCCCTTTTCTTTTAATTGTTTTCAGTTTTATAACTTTGGGGGTGAAATACATGTTACAATTGTTTACAAACGTTTTATACATGGTATGGTTAGCTAAGGAGGGTTACTGCTTGATCATGTGAGTGGTGGGTACAACACTTATGGCCATTAATCCTCGTCGTAGAACCGAGGGACATGAGTGATAGATCTATTTGGATGTAGCGAGCCCACACCCATGAGGACCAGGGTGGCCCATGAGGTGACTATGTCCACATACTGAAGCCGTGGCAAAATCCCCTAGGTTTGAGTTTTCCTGCATCACTTCACACATACCATTGGCCTTGCAAACCATTGGTGATCTGTTTTTCCTTGTTGCTCTCATACCAGGATTTACATACATACAGACATACTTTAAAGGTTATTCATATACATAGACAAACACATGAACTCGCTCAACTTTTGTTGATGTTTTCAAATTACATGTATTTCAGAGAATTAAGTGGATATGGCGGGTGTTTGCATGTTCCAAGTTGCGTTATGAATAAAAAGATGTCATCCGAAGTCATTAGGGTTTAGGGGATGTATCTTAATCCTTGACGAGATACATGGTTCTAAACTCGGTTCTACTTAAGGTCTTTTGTCGAGTCTTCGTGAACTCTTTAAAATATGTTGTGGTTTCTAATTTAAATTTGGAGTCTACGTTTCAGACAATTATGTTGTGATAATTTCAAACTTAATTTATGAATGAACATCTAATGGTTTTATCATATAGTGTTGTTATGATTGAATGCAATGGTATTAAGAAAGTTACACCATAATCACGCTTCCGCAAAAGTCTGGGTGTGACATCCGATAACTCCACAATCTGTGGAGGGTCTAGGATAGTCTTTAGCCGCGAACACCAGTCATCATTCTTCAACGCTTCAGTAACCAAATCCATCACAGGCAACGATAGATGGTCATAAACTCCTTCAGCACGGGTTAACGCAGCATCAGCCTGATCGGTCACCGAGCAATGACTGATATCAAACTCTTGTCCAAATGCTTCTTCAACATGATGAGCACATTCTAGATAACCGCCACGATGCCCAACCGTACGTGAAGCATCTATGAGCGCGGCAACAGACGTATCCAGCTCAGAAGCATTCAGAATAGAATTAGCAATCTGCAAAAAAGGAAACAGATGAGAGCAGGACAACAAAAAATAAAGCATAAGTTAAGAAATAGGAACCTTACCAGAATTACCCCTCTATTACGCATCCATTCAGATTCAGAGACCAGCGTATCTACGATTGATTGATCTTCAGCGTAATTGTTTTGGGCTACATTAAGGGCAGAGGTGCTAATATCTCACGCCTTGTCGGCCCTCTGTTTGGCCTCCTCGGCGGTAGCAGCCTTCACTCTTTCAGCCTCAAGATCAATCTCCAAAGATTCATTCTTGTCAGTTTGCTCATGCAATCGACGCCTTAACTCTACAATCTCCACATCCTTGACATGTAAGTCCTTGTCCTTGCTGGCCACCTGCACCTTCAACTCAGCCTGAGAAGAATGCAAAACAAGGACTTAAGCAATATTTTTATAAGTACAAAACAACATAATAAGAAAAGGGTTAAGTTTGTTGAACCTCAACATGCTCTTTGTCCGCTCCATCATCCTCAACCTTCTTTGTTAATATGGCGATCTGAGCCTCAAGGTCAGTAATCTTGGAGCGAGCAGCATACATGCGTTGATTATCTTTTTTACACACCTCCTTCCATTCAGCACGCTCCTTCGACAAGAGCTCCTCAGCAGCATGAAGCTTACTCCTTAAGCCCTCCCGGCCCCACTCTTCAGATTTTTTCTCAAAGTCAAACTTGGCCTTCTCCTCAGCAAAGGCACTTTTCAACTTCTCAAAAACCTTAACCTGCCTTAACAAGCACTCACGATATTTCTCCCAGTCCCCTCGCTCTTTAACCATTGTACGCCACTCATGCACAATTTGGTGGTTAGCAGCGCAGGTATTAGCCTCGCTGACAATATAGGCATGATACAACCCATCATGGGTTCGCGCCCTTTGCCGGTTAACCTCACCGGGAGGGAAAGAATTCAAAAACCAATCACGACACGGACTAAACTCCAGGAAAGTGTCTTTCTGCTTTAAACCCCAGGGAGGATGGTGAGGAGCATCACCGCGAGCCTCCTCGGTATAAGTCTTGTAATAGATATCCCCTATATATATATATATATATATATATATATATATATATATATATATATATATATATATATATATGATTACAAACTTGGTTTTCTTCGGCGTCGGTTCTTTGGGGTCCTTAAACTCAACACCCTTAGTCTTCTCAGGGGTTTTCTTCTGGGCCTCTGCAGAAACTAAGTGTTAAAGAAAAAAACTTTACTAAGGAACGCATGAAGGGCGTCATAACACTAACCTGGAGAGAACTTGTAAAGAGAGCGCAGACTGCTTTGTTTGCCTATTACTAGGGCCCCCCCAGTCTTCTGCGCCACTTTGACACCCACAGCAGTCTCCTCTCTGCTTCTTTTTCTAATTATCAACTTGACAGCAGGTTCCTCTTCTTCTTCTTCTTCTTCATCCAACGCGATAGACGAAGGAGTAGCGCCAGCATCTAGGTTCCTTGACCCAACGCTCCCTGAGCTTTTTGAGCCAGCAGCGCCGGTTTTCTTCTCACCTATACGGGACAAACCCTAAAGTGAGTCACTTGAAACAATGTAATCATCCAGGTTACTCTGTCGGAATCGGTGAGTACCTTTATCAGAAGCACCAGCAGTTGCGCGGCTACTCCCGCCCTTCTTGCTGGCTGGTTGGTTCAGCATCGATAGTAATCACCTTCTTCTTCTTGTTTGGCTTCTTCTTCTTCTCCCCTGGATCAATCCCAAGGTCGCGCAACACACCTGCAAAGATGTTAGACCAGGAACTTAGCTTCCCATTCGAAGACCCTACAGACTCCTTGCTGGAAAGATAAAGAATCTCTTTCCCAGCGGAAGTCACAGCACGTAAGGGCTTGGGGTTGGGTAGATGCGTACCTTCGGTTGCAGTAGGAGGATTGGCAAAGGCTCCAATAGGAGGATAAAGAAAAAGCCCATTGATATGCTCATAGCAATAAGGCTCCCCCGGTTGCAGCGGGCACACACCCATAGACCCACCAAAGGTGGGGAAAGCAGCTTGATAAAGGCGCGCCTCTGCAATGAAATTCAACACTTGAGTGCAAACGAATTAAAAAGGAGGAATAATTAAAGAAACAACAAACCTCTATCTTGAAACTTCAGAACAGGCACTTCATTGCTGTCCTCTGGCCACTTGTTGCTCATCTGCACCGCGACCAAGACATTCTCACCGAAAACCCAATTTGGTGTCACGGTCAGCTTCACGTACCAGTCAGCTCCCTTGGGGATAGCAAGTTCTTCTTTCTCAATCGCTTCTGGCTCACGGAAGATCATCACGATCGGAATAACTTCTTCTCTAATGAAGAAAAACTTTTGTTTCCAGTCATGGAAACTCTTTGGAGGGTTTAGAAGAATCTTCTTGACAGATCCCCGGTTACCAAAAGAATCAGCGGGTAGAATACCCTAAACTTCTCCACTGTAGGCTCTATGTCTTGGGATCGGCACAAAAACTCGAAGTGTCGCACCCTCACCATGTCGGGTGGACTCATTTGGGATATATGAAACCCATAGTGATGAAGTATATGGGCCATAAACTCCGTCGCCGGCAACCGAAAATTGCCTTGTAGAAATAAATCTTCAAAGAGGGTAATATACCCCGGTGGCGCGTCAGCAGTTGTTTGGTTTTGACTGGGATATCGTGCATCCCATTCTGGTGGAAACCGGAAACCTCTGGTTATTTGTTCAAATAACCCTTGATCCCATCTGAGAATAGGGAGGGGACCCTCTTCAAGTTGAGTTTCTTCTTCAGCCATCTATAAGAGAGATGAAAATCGTCTAAACTTCTAGGAAAGTTTGAACACTACCTTCAGAAACTTGAAGATCTGCTAGTGAAACGGTTGAAGATTCGAAGAAAATTTGAATACTCGAGAGAGAAAGGGAAAACAAAAGAAGATTTGTGAAATCTTCTCTCCTCTCGTTGACTATTTATACTCATCGCATTTAATGCGATGGGTAAACGTGCCGAATTCACCGCGCGCATAACCAATCAAGAGCTGCCACGTAGGGCAGATTTCCGGAGTGACGGTTACCACGTGTGCGTGGGCCTCACTCGAATGACAGAAAGCCGAACCGCCAGTGACAACATGATGATGGCCGTGTCAGGAGTCAACTCAAACGTCGCTATCAAAGACATTTCTCACCAACCTGTCAGAATTCGAAATTCGAGGATTTTCCCGCCCAAAGTTACTACAAACTTCTTGCAGAAGTTACCCAGGTCGCGCAACATTCATAATTATCCAATGAACCTGCACGCCTGTACTCACAAGAATAGAATTATCAACAGACAAATCTGGTAGTCACGCCGTAGTAACTGCCAAACACTTACACGCGCGCCACCTACCATATTCAAGCAAGCGTTTTTCAAAGACTACACGTTCTCTTTTCTAAGTCCAGAGCTCCAACCACTTACTTCGCGCACGGTGCAGCACTGGACTGGGGGGACTTGAAAGGGTATGGTCCCAAAAAGCCGCGCAAACCGTTTAGGTCTTGCGCTAGACCATACTCCTTACTCAGCAGGATGATCAATCTTTTAGACCTGTGCGAGCTGCTCAAGCAGAGCCTGACCTCGCGCGAGGTCCAAACAAGAGATAACATCAATTTCCATACTTAGCGTTCTGAATAAGAACCTTCAGCCCTGCAACCCTGCGCGAGCTACTTACGTACTCAGCAAAGGTCGGGCAGGAGTTAAAGCACAAGGCCACTTCAGAAAGTACAGAAGGTATAAGTGGCAGAGAAATAAGCCAATCGGCGTCCTCCATGTTGTGCTCTATCGTGCTCCACGATCGTCTGATGTGCAGGAGACAAAGAGTACACAAGGACGCCTACATGGCACCAATCAGGGGGCGGCGACACCTGCCCCATGATCTCCACTTACCTGCTGATGGCAGACGGACAACAAGGCCGACAACTGGGACATGTGGCTCCAATCACGGTGCGCCAGCACCGGAGATCTTCTAGAAGACACTAACGGTCGATATCAATGAGACAAGGAGGATATTCCCTATTTGTCGCCTTCCGGCCCAAGGCCATCAGCCCATCTACTCTTACACCTCTCCGGCTATAAATAGAGACCTCAATGCACAGGTTAAACATTCTGCTCTCTTCACTCACTCATAACACATACTTATTTCCTCAAAGCAGATATTTATTCTCACACCGGAGTCTGGTTAAGAGGGAAACCCCCATATTCCCCTCTTAACGAGCTAACGGTGTTCTGTTTTGCAGGAAGAACGGATCTAATCGGAGCTCAGGAAAGTTTAAGAAGATTAACCCTCATGTTTGAAACATAAACCAAACTAATTAACTCTAAAATTAGTTACGTATTTCTTCAATATATATATATATATATATAGGGATGGGGTAAAATATGAACCACTTTTAGATGCGAGAACTGTAGGAACCATTATCCACCCTAGATCTCATGTATGATTGGTTGAGATTGAATTGTTTAAGAGGCTACCTCTTAATGGAACCATTTAGAATTTTACCAATGAGAAGGTAGAAGAATGTGACATGTGATGATTTACCATTCAGAGGTTACCTCTTAACCATTCAGACTTGAGGTTACCTCTTATTCATTCAGAGGTTTTAAACCATTAAGAGGTAGCATCTGAATGGTTATTAAGAGGCTACCAAACAGCCCCTAAGTTTGGTTTGTCTTATAGTGATTTTATTGATTAAAAAAATAAATAGTACAAGAATGGTATTTTGGAAAATTTGACTTGTATACTATTCATGTCAACTTGTCAAAGTGACAATCAAACATCATAGACAGCATCTTCATGTCAACATTAATTACGTTTATCTATTTAAAAAAAGAATTAATTATAACACATGATTTTTTATACAAAAAAATTACACTAAATGTATAAAAAGAAAACGTCTTCAATCTCTGATCTTGATCTTTATTTTTTGTTCGTTATCCTCGTCATTTGAACGTAAAAGCCCCAACACCTACAAAAATCAAAGAAAAAAACAGAGCGTTTACACTCCACAGATGTTTAGAGGAGCTCGGGCCGACGATCAGGTGCGTAAAAAAATATTTTTTTATCATGTGTAATAAAAAAACAATTTTTTACATTCGAAACCGTGTACGAAATTTTTTTCATTCGACAACGTAGGAGAAATAATTTTTCAAACGCATGTAAAAATTAAACATTTACGTGTGTCGTTTTTACATACGTTTGAAAAATAGATTTACGCGTGACGTTTAGAGGAACTCAGACCGACGATCAGGGGCGTAAAAAAACATTTTTTTTTCATTCAACACCGTGTGCAAAAGAGATATTTTACATTCGACAACTTACGGAAAAACATTTTTCAAACGTACGTAAAAACTATTTTACGCCTTCCGTTTTTTTACTTACGTTTGAAAATTAGATTTTCGCGTGACGTTTAGAGGAGCTCGGTTGGCGATTAGGGGTGTAAAAAAATATTTTACGCACATTGCCAAATTATTTAGTTATTTATTTTTTTACATAGTGGTGTTCTCATACTCAGTTCTTGTAAATGTTTACGCACTTTGTCAGACTTTTTTTACGCACGTTGTCAAAAGTTTTTTACGTACGTTGTCAAAACTTTTTTTACGCACGTTGTCGAATATTTTTATAAAAGGATGTAGTGCAAAGTCATCAAATGTTAACGAATGAAATAGAAATTATCAATAAACATATAAAACAAATATAACTTGCATTTTATGAAGAACATTATGTCAGAATTAGGGGAAAATAGTGCAAAAAGAAATAAATATCATTTTCGATAATTTTGTATTTTCTAATAAACATATAAGACAAATATAGCTTGCATTTTATAAAGAATATTATATCATAATTATGGAAAATAGAGCAAAAAGAAATAGATATCATTTTCAATATTTTTGTATTTTCTAAATTACGTAATACTTTTGGTGTTTAAATTTAAAACCTAAGATATTTTTCCCAATTTTAAATATAAAATGTATAGAAGAGATAAAAGGAAAGAGATAATGTTATATCAGACATATATAAATGATGATCTGATGTGTTTTAGAAATAAGAGAGAGTGGATTTGACATTGAGAGAAAAAAACTAAAATACCTTTTTCAATTAAATTGATTATAGGTGATGTGTTAAAATTCTATTGGATTGGAGAAGTTCTCATAGTTCTCGCAATTGGTAGCGGTTCCTCCTTGAAACCGAATCATAAATATATATATATATATATATATATATATAAAGTTTAATCCTACTCTTTTTATCACACCCCAACCGATGGCGAAAACATCGGAGTGAGATGAAAACGAGATTGCAAGAGAGTTCATAACGCTAAATTGTAACAAGTATTTAAATAATAAATTTCATTTCATTACTAAAAGAATCAATTACATTGTTTGAAATCAAATACAACAAGTTAAAACAAATGAATTACAATATAACAAGTAATTAAAGTTTAAAATGCGTTGCTAGGCATCCTACTAAGTTCCGTGCATCATCATCATTATCATCATAATCGCGCAACATGTTTTAAAGTGTAGTTCAATACAAAAGTATTGGCGAGTATACAAGTTTGGTGTACTAGCATATAAGTAAAAAAAATGAAAATGAACAATGAACAATGAAGAGTGAACAATGAACAATGAAGAGTGAACAATGAACAATGAACAATCCACATGGCAAACCTAGTTATCAAGATTAACGTATAAACTGGCATGCGATTTACAAGTCAACCCTCTGATTACCGCAAGTATAATGAATTTCTAAACTTAACATGACCTCTCGTTCACTGGCAATGCGTTACTCCTGTAGCGCTATACATGTTAAGTGGAGGTTCGTACGAAGTTAATGACAAGTTCATCATATAAGAATCACCCAGAAAACACGAATCAAGCATAACATTATAGTAAGCATGTATTGGATTGTTGTATGTATGATTGCATAAAAGTATGTATGTGTTTTTGTATATGTAAACATGCTGCACCCAAAAAGTGTAAAAGCGGTAAAAGGGCGTCGAGTATACTCACAATATTTCAAAGCTTTCCGATTATCCATGAGTAACGAGTGGTTTATGTTTAAGTAATCAATGGTAAGGTTACATGATGTTTAAGGAGTGGTAAGATTCGGGATTTATAATTTTAAGTACAAAAAGTATGTATTCGCAAAAGTATTATCTAGTTCTAAGTGTTCGTTTATGACACTATGTTATGTGTGGTTTCATGGGTCCCAAATTTCCCACTAGATTCAATAACAAGTGGCTTAGAATCATAGATAAATTAGCCGAAGTTCATGATGAATGATCATGGTCCAATTATTATCACAAATTCGGCCTTGTTTATATAGATATGTATATATATATATAGTTATATTAATAACATAAAACTAAGTCCATCATAGATATCATGTATTATCATGTAAGCCAAGCATGGAGGATTTAACCTCATTGTATGATTCACCGCAACAAAAAATCATCACGAGGACAATTCAGAGGGTCATGAATAACAAGAAACAAAAGAAACTAACTAATACATGTCAAGTAGCCAAGTAATCTATAACCCAGGTGAACCACCATGACATGGAAAGAGTTAACTAAGTGTCGGGGGCTAGATGGGGTTATGTCACTTTTATACTAGAAAGCTACTTGGATTAGCCATAAAAAACATCAAGTGAGGCGTGGAATCAAGTTAGGAATGCCAAAGCATCCAATGTTCACACTTGCATCTAACATAAGTCTCACCATATGAACTATGGTAAACTTATGTGATTTCAAAACTTGTGGGTTGTATTGAACCCTAACAAATCAGAAAGTTTAGAGGTTTTTTGTACCTCTAAACTTGTAGGAATCGATTCTAACAAGTTCCATCACCATTGATAGGTTTAGGAGGTTGCTAGGTACAAGATTCAAGCATAAAAAGTTAAGTTTTGTAAGAGTTAATCAAGTTTCTTCCAAAACAGAAAGTTTGGACCTCAAAATGGTTTTGTTCCACCTTGTTTTGCCATGGTAAACCTATGAAAACATTCCTAGAGGTGTTCCAAGCTTTGTGGAAGAAGAAATGATGAAGAAACGTTGAAGAAATGAAGTTACAATAAGTTTATGTCAACTAGAAAATAGATCTGACTTTGGAGCCTTATGTAGGTTATGTATCACGTGATAACACCTTGGTGAATCTTGGATAACATCCTTGAAGGTCATCCAAGTAGATTGGTACAAGAAAATATGAGAAAAGTAGAAGAAAAGTGCTCAAAACTCATCGTTTTGAGCAAAGGTATGAATATGCCAACAATGGGAATTTGGATGAATTTGAGAGGTTTTAAGAATGATTTGAGGGAGTGTAAAGTATTAAGATAGTGTGGAAGAAATGTATTTATAGTGTGGAGGGTTAGGTTAGTGTTAAATGTGAGTTAGGTGAGTATAAAGACAACTAGGTGGGTGTTAGATGTGTAATAAGTGAAGTTAGTTGGGTGTTGTGAACCAAAAATTAGCCAAAAACTTTTATATTTTGGCAACTTTATGTTAGATATTATAATATATGTTGTGACAGTTCGGGTTTTCCTGCGTAAGTGCATTATATGATACTATTATGTGAAACTATTTAATGAAAACCTATATTATAATTAACGTGTATTATGTGACAATATGTAATTAGTATGTGGTATGTACTGTGATATATGTATGACCGGTTCTGAGTGTGTGTGAGTTGAGACTGCACGGTTCCCACTCAAGACCTCCCGGTCTTGACTTGGAATCTCCTGATTCTAAATAAATGGGCCACACACACACATGACCTAGCCCAATACTACTAAGCCTGCTCAAAAACCCTAGAAGGGTGCACGGTTTGGAAAGGGTATAAAACCCTCCTTCTCAGCCGACATCATGAATGATTTGACAACAATCATTCTCTCATCAATCCCAAACATTCCATTATTCCCTCATTCTCTCTCTCCCCTTATCCACTTTCTCTCACTAAAACCCCTAAAATTTCACCAAAGTTCTCCTCTCCTCTTCTCGGATCCAACGGCAGCTGTCACACCCCAACCGATGGCCGAAACATCGGGATGAGATGAAAACTAGATTGCAAGAGACGTCATAACACTATGTGACAATATACATTAATTTAAATTTCATAAAATTGCTAAAATGGTCATACAAGAATCAAACAAAGACAACATTGTTTCAAACATAGCATTGAAATGATAGTTCTAAGTGTGTATCTAAGTCCACCTAAATCTTGTTTCTTCACTTAGCATCATCATGTCTATCAACCTCCAACATGTATTAAAATATCAACAAAAAGTTGGCGAGTATACAAGTTTGATACATAGCATAACATAGAATAAAATTGTTTAACATGTTCGTATCCAATGTAAATAACATGATGAAAGTTACTAATATGTTGAAACGGTGTCAAGTACATGTTCAAACCCAAGTTTCCAATGCGTTAAAATAGCCTATCCCAATAGTTTAGTGGGAGGTAAAAATAGTTTAACTTAACAATACCCCAAGTCTCGTGGGTGGTGCATTACTCCTATAGCGCTATAATTGTTAAGGTGGGCTTGTACGAAGTTAATGAGCATATAGACACTAATAGTTTACATAGCATATGAGATTAACAAGCATCAAATCGTTCATAGATTAGCTCCCAATAGTCTAGCGGGAGTTGAACATGTTTACATGTGGATAGAATATGACTCAAATAGTTTCAAGTGTCTAGTGTTTTTACATAGAATACATGTTGCACCCAAAAGTGTTTCAAAGTAAAATGGGTTCGAGTGTACTCACAAAATTTGCATGTGCTTTCGGATTATCCATTGTGACGAAGTGGTTGAGACTAGAAGGTTGAATATGTTCGATTCGGAATTCTAAGGGATGATTACATTAGGGTTTACGGATTTGAAGTTTAAGGACATGAAAATAGACATATGAAAATAATCATCTATCACATATGATGCCTAGATGATAAAATTACTAACTTGACAATGTCCACTTGGTCATCATCAAAAGTTTGGTTTGTTTAAATGTTACATACGTATTACATAGAGTATACTATATCATACATGTCAAGCATGAGGTAAAAGATTAAAGTCTAGATTTAGGCACCTCTAAGTATCATAGAAATCATACATGAGGTAGGAATAACAAAGCTTCCATTTAGGTACCTCTATTGTTCACCACTACAGTTGTTGTTATAAACAACACGGAGGGTCATGAACTTACAAGAAATAATGATATAACAACAACTAATCTATGGAAAAACATCAAGAAATGTGTGGATTTTCAAATAGGATAGCCCAAGCTAATCCTAAATCACACAATCATCAAACCTTAGGCTTGAACATCACTTGTGGGTTAAACCCTTGAACAAAAATAGAAAGTTTGTAAGGTGTTATCCTCTGATTTACCATGTCTCAATGTTGTTTTTAAGCCTAACTAACCATAGATGAGGTTATAAGCATTAGGACATAGGTTTGAGATGAGTTAGACTCAAGTTCAACTAAGATTAACAAGTTTAGATGAAAACATAAATGAACAGTCCACTTTGGAGCCTTTTTGGTGACATTCCAGGGCTTGGTTCTCCATGAAAAACCTCTGGAAATTTTCCTAAGGTTGTTCCAAGCAAGTGGGAAAATGAATCAAGTGAAAAGGTTAAGAAATGAGAGAGTTATACATACTTTTGTAACTTGATATGAATCTGCTCGAATTCGTGATTAACAGCTGATTAGAGGAGAATTTGAGAGTGTTTTTGATAATTTGCAAAGTGTAAAATGCTTGGATTATGTTTAGGTTTTATAGGGAAGAGTTAGGTTAGGTTGTGGTTGAGTAATAACTCTTAAAACAAGTTTAAAACCCAAAAATATCACTAATCCCGCTCAAAAGCGAGCTAAATGGGTTCTGGTCGCGCTGATCAGACCATTTGAACGAGTGTTTAAAAGAATTAAGGAGCTGGTTTGTTCAATGTGAAGGCCACAGCCTAGTGGTTGAGCGCGTGTATGTTGAGGTTGTTGACCCGGGTTCGAGTCCCGTGGTCAGCAGTTTTATTTATTTTTTGTTTTCAAGCATAACACTTTCAGTTATAAGCGAAGTTAGTCCCTGTAAGTTTTAAAGTTTAAGCAATTTACTCTAACAACCCCTTGACTTTAACTAACCAAGTTATGTTGCTTTTCAAAAGAAACTAACTTTACAATTTAATATAACTAAGTTAGTTTGTATTACTAACTTTAAAATTTAACGAGACTAACTAGATTATTATAAAAAAAATAATAAATAAAGTTTTTTAAAATTGTAAAATTAATTAACTAAATAAAATAATTAATTAATCATTTTATAACGGATTAGATTAAGGATATGATTATTTATTTGAAGGTTTCGAGTTGAAAGATTAGGATTCGAGTTTCATTGTTTTAAGAGTTTTAGTTAGTTTAAGGAGCTTTGAGTTTCATTGTGTAATAACGAACCAAGGGTCTTGGATAATATATGGTTCAAATGTGAATTTCATGGTGATTCAAGTCTCGGATTTCTACAAAGATTACATCGAAAAGCCGATTACAAGGACACAAAGTTTCCAAGAATAGGATTATAAACAAGGGTTTCCACATATAGAAAGTACGAAATAGCAGAGCGTTACAGTCTCCCCTCCTTTTGGAAATTTCGTCCCAAAATTTATTCAAGAGGAAGAGTTGAAAGAGTTTTTGGCAAAAGGTGAAAATTGAGACTTGGAAATTTCATAATGTTTTGAAAAGTATGAAATTTTGAAGGACAGCAAAATAGGTTTGTAAAAGAATTTGTTTGGCTAAAATGGTTTTGAGGCATAAGCATGAGTGAGACATGTATAGATAAAATGAGTTAAACAAGTTTTGAATAACTAAATGTTGAGACATGTATAATCCTTTTAGTTGTAATCTAGTTCATTTCCAAGTATTCGTTACGTGTTTCGGTTATTAAATATTTTTAGGAGGTGTTATGATGTTCGGGGATCATAACTAGCTTGGAAATATTAAAACGGTGCTTCTAGTGTAATTTTCATGTTTCAAGTAGTGTTCGGTTGTTCGGTTGGATACTGATTCATTAGAACTTACAGTTTAGTGTTCCTTATGTACCCTTTTGTGACACTTTTAATTCCCGACACTTAGGAAAGCATTCAGGACCATTTTATCATGTTTCTGCATAATATTAATGTGTTAAAATGCTGAATTATGCTGAATTTTGCTGAATTCAGCACTTTGGGTGACTTTTAGGCACTTTCCGGCACTTAAACTACCACCTAGAAAAGCAGTTTTGTGGTCCTTAATTCCCTACACTCTATACTAGTGTAGTACTTGATTTCTAGCTCATACTGGGTCTCAAAACACTGTCTGTCTATGTGCTGAGTTTTGTCAGCATTTGTTGATTTATCCGTTTACTGTGCTAACTGTGCTTTGTGCATCGTTCAAAGCAATATAGTTTCATGAAATATTGATATGACATTAAGTAATGTTTGATGCACATGTATGTGTATGGTAGTAATCAGAAGGCGGTTAATTTGTAATTCAGCACAGTCATTAAGCACTAATCAAGGTTAATTAATTGTACGGATGCCTGGATTTTTAACAGTTGTCACATTCTCCCCCTGTTAAGAAAATTTCATCCCGAAATTTTACGCTTTACTATTAGCAGCATGGGTGTTAGGGAATAAATGTGGATATTTCGCTTTCATGCAGTCTTCACGCTCCCAAGTAAACTCTGGGCCGTGATGTACATTCCATCTAACCTTCACAAGTTTAACACTACTCCTTCGAGTTTTGTTAACTTTCCAATCCGTAACCTCAACGGGTTCTTCAGTAAAATGGAGTGTGTCGTCAATGTGAACTTCGTCAGCAGGAATAACCACCGTTTCCTATGTTGGACTCTTCTTCAGGTTGGATACGTGAAATGTATCATGAACACCATTTAGTTCCACAGGTAAGTCCAACTTATAAGCTACAAGACCAATCCTCTCCAGGATTTTGAACGGTCCAATGAATCGTGGGTTTAACTTTCCACGCTTCCCAAAGCGTGCCACACCTTTCCAAGGTGAGACTTTAAACAGAACCATGTCTCCCACTTCAAACTCCGAAGGTTTCCTTCTTTGGTCTGCATAGCTCTTTTGTCGATCACGAGCCGCCTTAATGCGCTCTCGGATCTGCATGATCTTATCTGTCGTTTCTTGAACCAATTCGGGACCAACTAGCTGTCTATCACCCGCATCTGCCCAGCATAACGGCGATCGACACTTGCGTCCGTAAAGAGCTTCAAACGGTGCAGCTTGAATGCTTGTGTGGTAGCTGTTGTTATAGGAGAACTCTACTAAAGGTAGGTGAGTCTTCCAACTGCCACCCAAGTCCATTACACAAGCTCGCAGCATGTCTTCAAGCGTCTGAATTGTTCTCTCGCTCTGACCATCCGTCTATGGATGAAAAGCAGTGCTCAAATTCAACTGAGAACCAAACGTTTCTTGGAAAGATTGCCAAATCCTTGACACAAATCTTCAATCTCTATCAGATATAATCTAGATAGGCACTCCAAGCCGTGCTACTATCTCCCTTAGGTACAGCTCAGCTAGCTTACCAGTGTTATCCTTTTCTCCGATCGGCAGAAAGTGTGCAGATTTGGTCAAGCGGTCTACGATTACCCAAATCGTATCATGACCTCTGGGTGTCCTTGGCAACTTGGTTATAAAATCCATTGAGATTTGCTCCCATTTCCACATGGGTATCTCAGGTTGCTGCAAAAGACCTGAAGGCTTCTGATATTCGGCCTTTACCTTGGCACAGGTCAAGCACTTTCCAACATAAGTTGCAACATCACCTTTCAGTCTTGGCCACCAGTAGAAATCATTCAAATCTTGGTACATCTTGTCCGATCCGGGATGGATCGAGTACCTTGATTTATGAGCTTCGTCAAAAATCACGTCTCTAAGACCACCAAAGAGGGGAACCCAAATTCGTTTCATAAAACACAATGTTCCTTCCTCATTGGGTACCAACTGATTCTCCATCCCACGGAGATATTCATCCTTAAGATTTTCCTTCTTAAGAGCTTCTCTCTGCGCAGCACGAATACGCAATGAGAGGTCCGTTTGAATGATCCTCTCTAAAGCCCTAACCCTTATGGGCTTAATCCTCTCTTTTCGACTTAAGGCATCTGCCACCACATTCACCTTTCCTGAGTGATATTTGATTTCACAATCATAATCGTTCAACAACTCAACCCATCGTCGCTGTCTCATATTAAGCTCCTTCTGATCAAATATATGTTGTAAGCTCTTGTGATCTGTAAAGATCGTACAACGCGTACCATACAAATAATGTCGCCAAATCTTCAAAGCAAACACCACAGCGCCTAATTCCAAGTCGTGCGTGGTGTAGTTCTTCTCGTGAACTTTCAACTGGCGCAAAGCATAAACGATAACCTTCTATCGCTGCATCAGCACACATCCTAATCCCAGACGCGAGGCGTCGCAATATACCACGAAGTCATCAGTGCCTTCGGGTAGGGATAAAATAGGTGCATCGCAAAGCTTGTTCTTCAGAAACTGAAACGCTTCTTCTTGTTTTTCTCCCCATTCGTACTTTCTATCCTTATGAGTGAGGGAGGTCAGCGGTTGAGCGATTTTCGAAAAATCCTCAATGAATCGGCGATAATATCCTGCCAAACCCAAAAATTGGCGGATCTCAGTTGGCGCCTTCGGAGTTTTCCAATTCTTAATCGCCTCGATCTTGGTTGGATCCACATGGATTCCATCTTCGTTCACTACATGACCAAGGAACTGAACCTCACGCAACTAGAACTCGCACTTTGAGAACTTTGCGTATAACTTTTCCTTCTTGAGCAACTCTAAAATGGCTCTAAGGTGTTGCTCATGCTCTTCCTTCGTTCTTGAATAAATCAACATATCGTCGATAAACATAATCACGAATTTATCGAGATATGGCTTGCAGACTCTATTCATCAAATCCATAATCACTGCTGGCGCGTTTGTCAAACCAAACGGCATCACAAGAAACTCGTAATGTCCATAACGAGTCCTAAAGGCAGTTTTCAGAATACTTTCCTCTTGAATTCTCAACTAGTGATATCCTGATCGAAGATCGATCTTGGAGTAATAACTCGAACCTTGCAGTTGATCGAAGAGATCATCAATCCTCGGCAAAGGATACCGATTCTTGATGGTTAACTTGTTTAGCTCGCAGTAGTCAATGCACATACGGAAACTATTGTCCTTCTTCTTAATGAACAAAACTGGAGCTCCCCAAGGCGAGAAGCTTGGCCTGATAAATCCTTTGTCTAAAAACTCCTGAAGTTGCGTCGACAACTCTTGCATTTCTGAGGGTGCAAGTCGATATGGTGCCTTAGCTACCGCCGCGGCGGCTGGAACTAAGTCAATTTGAAATTCGACTTGTCTTTGTGGTGGCAATCCTAGCAAGTCTTCGGGGAAGACTTCAGGATATTCCCTTACAACTGGGATATCTTCCAGCTTCGGTTCAGCGGCTTCCTTGTCCACAACGTGTGCCAAGAAGGCAACATATCCTCTCTGCAAACATTTTTGGGCTTTCAAACAATTGATAACCCTTAGAGGCGTATCATGCTTCTCTCCATGCACTACAATCATCTCTCCATTCGCCAACGGAATTCGGATTATCTTCTCACGATATACGATCTCCGCTCGGTTACTCGATAACCAATCCATTACAACTACCACATCAAAGCTTCCCAAATCGACTGGCAGAAGATCAAGCGTAAACTCATGCTCTCCAAGTTCTATCACGCAACCTCTAATGACTTCATTCGCTTCTACTAGCTTTCCATTAGCTAGTTCTATCGAGTACGGAATATCTAGCTTACTAGCTACCAACCCAAGTATACTCTTAAACTCTAGGGATACAAAGCTATAATCGGCACAAGTATCAAACAGTACAGATGTAAAGTGTTGGTTGATAGGGAACGTACCCGTAACTACGTTCGGATCTTGGCGAGTTTCCCTAGCTCCTATGTTGAAAACTCTCCCCTGAGCTTGGTTGTTCTTTGGGCAATCTCTCTTGAAATGCCCGACATCTCCATAGCTAAAGCATCCTTGCTTGTTTCCAGTACCACCACGATTACCATTACCGCCATTTCCTACTTGATTGCGGTTTCCATACCCATTTCCACTACGGTTTCCACTGCCATTACCTTTATTTCTCTGGCCACCATTACCAGCCCAACACGTCTCCTTTGAATGGCTATTCCTTCCACAATTTTCACACTTCCTATACCTACATGGGCCGGCGTGATGTAACTGGCATACATCACACTTAGGCAAAGTGCCCATGTAACCTTTCCCTTTGTTCTCAGAACTCTTAACATCAGTCTTGACCTCAGCTGGTGGGTTTGCATCCCTCTTCTTGTTACCACTGTTGCTTCCTTGAGTACCTTTCTTGAAGTTCGAGAACTTTCGCTTGTTCTCTCCAGATGACTCGACATGCGTCTCCTTCTTCTTTCCATCAGAGATTGAGAACTTGTTCAGCCTAATTGCTTCTTCAGTCAATGCTAAACTCAGATCAATGGCCTCAGTGATCGTTGTAGGCTTTTATGTAGTCAGCATGCTCATGATTTGGCGTGCCAATCCCCAAATAAAACGCTCGATTCGCTTGAACTTCGGTTCAACCATGTAAGGAACAACGTGAGATGAGTCATGAAATCTCTGAACATACTCAGCAATCTTTGGACCATCCATCTTAAGATTCCAGAATTCGGTTTCTAGCTTCTGAATCTCAGCCCGTGAACAGTACTTCTTGCGCATAAGTTCCTTCATCTCGTCCCAAGTCATAGCATATGCAGCTTCCTCTCCCAGAGTCTGAACCTGAAGGTTCCACCAAGATAGAGCTCCGTCTAAGAACAATCCCAAAATGTAGGTGAGCTGGTGCTCAGGCGCACACTTGCTCATTCTCAGCACAGAATCGGTTTTCTCAGCCCATCGAACGTAAGCTACAGCACCTCCAGTTCCGTCAAAGTCCAGAGGCTTGCAATCAAGGAACTGCTTGTAAGTACAGCCTGTACAAGCATAATTATTCTCAAGGCATTAGCAAAGCGCACATGGAAATGTCCAAACATAACGTAATGTGTCTTAGGTGACTTGAACATTACCAGTTGGGGGATTATTTCCATTGTTACCGCTGCTATGCTCTGAGCGAAAAGCTTCATGTTGTGCGATTGCTTGTGAAATTCGTTCTTGCAGTTCTGCCTCTGTTGTGGGCAACGGATTGCTTCTACGAGGAGGCATCTTCTATAAAGAAGATTGTATAGGTCAGGTCTTATGTATATAGTATGTAGTATGTGTATAATAGTGTCTATCAACGCAAGTAAGCATATAACATCACATTCATATTACCAATGTATAATTTAACAACGTATATAATGAGAATATTGCGATTGGGCTTTTATAAATCATCGACCACAAATACAGTTACATGTTCTACAATGGTATCGTATCTCATCAAAAGGGGCTACAGGGCCACACTACCCTTGTCCAAAATGTCAATCAGTTTACAACAGTCATATACTCAAAAAGTGGTCTCCAAAAGGCTTCAATAGCTTAACTCAATAGCGATGCTCTCATCAAAAGCAAGCTACCTACAGAAAACCAAAAACCGGCTATGTTGATGGTGGTGGAGGAGGTGGAGGAACAAAAAGCAAGCTGCACACATGCGCTAGCTCCTCCTCAAGGGCATAAACGTGACGCAACAGATAACTGATCTGTTGCTCCATGGTGAGAAATTGAACATCAAAATCTGGATAAGGCAAAAGAGGAGCAGGTGGAGTCGCAAAAGGGGACGGACATGAACAAGGTGGAGGACGTGGAATCCTCTCAAGCTCCATAACTCTATGACACAGAATCTCCTGCTGAAGCTGCAACGACAAGAGTAACTCATCCCTCGTGTAACCAGTGAAATGCGAAGGATGGTAGGGATCAGAAACTGGCACGGTGTTCGGCGGAAACCATATGAGTGGCTCTCCTGGCGGTGAAGAAGTAAAATGAGTAGCAGGTGTATACTGAGGCATATGAGGAAAAGCTGCTGACACGTGTGAAACATGGCTAGGCTGCTGGCCAGACGGGCCTTCCCCTAGACGGGGTACGGGAATGTCCTGTAAGAAAGTGATAGGCAGGTCAGTGCGGTGAACATTGGACACAACCGGATGAAAAGGGGCTATATCAACAGGTGCAGGTGCATGTGTATGTGTGTGGGGGGGGGGGGGGTAACAGGCTCAACGAAAGGGGGTACATCATTATCATCAGCTATCCACCCATTGCTGGTGAAAGCGTATCGAGGGTCTATCTGCCTGGCAAAAATAGCAGGGTCAGCGGGTGCAGGAATCGGGTCTGGTATGAGAGGTGCAATGTCAGGTATGCCAAAAGGTACAGGATCATGATCTGTAAAGGCTCGGGTGCTAGCATCGGCTCATAATCAGCAGGTAAAATATGTACTGTGATATATGTATGACCGGTTCCGAGTGTGTGTGAGTTGAGACTGCACGGTTCCCACTCAAGACCTCCCGGTCTCGATCCGGAATCTCCTGATTCTAAACAAATGGGCCAGACACACACATGACCTGGCCCAATACTACTAAGCCCACTCAAAAACCCTAGAAGGGTACATGGTTTGGAAAGGGTATAAAACCCTCCTTCTCAGCCGACATCATGAATGATTTGACAACAATCATTCTCTCATCAATCCCAAACATTCCATTATTCCCTCATTCTCTCTCTCCCCTTATCCACTTTCTCTCACTAAAAACCCTAAAATTTCACCAAAGTTCCCCTCTCCTCTTCTCGGATCCAACGGCAGCTGTCACACCCCAACTGATGGCGGAAACATCGGGATGAGACGAAAACTAAATTGTAAGAGACGTCATAACACTATCTGACAATATACATTAATTTAAATTTCACAAAATTGCTAAAATGTCATACAAGAATCAAATAAAGACAACATTGTTTCAAACATAGCATTGAAATGATAGTTCTAAGTGTGTATCTAAGTCCACCTAAATCTTGTTTCTTCACTTAGCATCATAAGGTCTATCAACCTCGAACATGTATTAAAATATCAACAAAAAGTTGGCGAGTATACAAGTTTGATACATAGCATAGCATAGAATAAAATTGTTTAACGTGTTCGTATCCAACATAAATAACATGATGAAAGTTACTAATATGTTGAAAAGGTGTCAAGTATATGTTCAAACCCAAGTTTCCAATGCGTTAAAATAGCCTATCCCAATAGTTTAGCGGGAGGTAAAAATAGTTTAACTTAACAATACCCCAAGTCTCGTGGGTGGTGCATTACTCCTATAGCGTTGTACGAAGTTAATGAGCATATAGACACTAATAGTTTACATAGCATATGAGATTAACAAGAATCAAATCGTTCATAGATTAGCTCCCAATAGTCTAGCGGGAGTTGAACATGTTTACATGTGGATAGAATATGACTCAAATAGTTTCAAGTGTCTAGTGTTTTTACATAGAATACATGTTGCACCCAAAAGTGTTTAAAAGTAAAATGGGTTCGAGTGTACTCACAAAATTTTCATGTGCTTTCCGATTATCCATTGAGACGAAGTGCTTGAGACTAGAAGGTTGAATATGTTCGATTCAGAATTCTAAGGGATGATTACATTAGGGTTTACGGATTTGAAGTTTAAGGACATGAAAATAGACATATGAAAATAATCATCTATCACATATGATGCCTAGATGATAAAATTACTAACTTGACAATGTCCACTTGGTCATCATCAAAAGTTCGGTTTGTTTAAATGTTGCATACGTATTACATAGAGTATACTATATCATATATGTCAAGCATGAGGTAAAAGATTAAAGTCTTCATTTAGGCACCTCTAAGTATCATAGAAATCATACATGAGGTAGGAAGAACAAAGCTTCCATTTAGGTACCTCTATTGTTCACCACTACACTTGTTGTTATAAACAACACGGAGGGTCATGAACTTACAAGAAATAATGATATAACAACAACTAGTCTATGGAAAAACATCAAGCAATGTGTGGATTTTCAAATAGGATAGCCCAAGCTAATCCTAAATCACACAATCATCAAACCTTAGGCTTGAACATCACTTGTGGGTTAAACCCTTGAACAAAAACAGAAAGTTTATGAGGTTTTATCCTCTGATTTACCATGTCTCAACGTTGTTTTTAAGCCTAACTAACCATAGATGAGGTTATAAGCATTAGGACATAGGTTTGAGATGAGTTAGACTCAAGTTTAACTAAGATTAACAAGTTTAGATGAAAACAGAAACGAACAGTCCACTTTGGAGCCTTTTTGGTGACATTCCAGGGCTTGGTTTTCCATAGAAAACCTCTGGAAATGTTCCTAAGGTTGTTCCAAGCAAGTGGGAAAATGAATCAAGTGAAAAGGTTAAGAAATGGGAGAGTTATGCATACTTTTGTAACTTGGTATGAATCTGCTCGAATTCGTGATTTACAGCTGATTAGAGGAGAATATGAGAGTGTTTTTGATGATTTGCAAAGTGTAAAATGCTTAGATTATGTTTGGGTTTTATAGGGAAGAGTTAGGTTAGGTTGTGGTTGAGTAATAAATGTTAAAACAAGTTTAAAACCCAAAAATATCACTAATCCCGCTCAAAAAGCGAGCTGAATGAGTTCTGGTCGCGCTGATCAGACCATTTGAACGAGTGTTTAAAAGAATTAAGGAGCTGGTTTGTTCAATGTGAAGGCCACAACCTAGTGGTTGAGGGCGTGTATGTTGAGGCTGTTGACCCGGGTTCGAGTCCCGTGGTCAGCAGTTTTATTTATTTTTTGTTTTAAAGCATAACACTTTCAGTTATAAGCGAAGTTAGTCCCTGTAAGTTTTAAAGTTTCAGCAACTTACTCTAACAACCCCTTGACTTTAACTAACCAAGTTATGTTGCTTTTCAAAAGAAACTAACTTTACAATTTAATCTAACTAAGTTAGTTTGTATTACTAACTTTAAAATTTAACGAGACTAACTAGATTATTATAAAAAATAATAAATAAAGCTTTTTAAAATTGTAAAATTAATTAATTAAATAAAATAATTAATTAATCATTTTATAACGGATTAGATTAAGGATACGATTATTTATTTGCGAAGGTTTCGAGTTGAAAGATTAGGATTTGACTTTCATTGTTTTAAGAGTTTTAATTAGTTTAACAAGATTTGAGTTTCATTGTGTAATAACGAACCAAGAGTCTTGGATAATATATGGTTCAAACGTGAATTTCATGGTGATTCAAGTCTCGGATTTCTACAAAGATTACATCTAAACGCCGATTACAAGGACACAAAGTTTCCAAGAATAGGATTATATACAAGGGTTTCCACATATAGAAAGTACGAAATAGCAGGGCGTTACAGTCTCCCCTCCTTTAGGAAATTTCGTCCCAAAATTTATTCAAGAGGAAGAGTTGAAAGAGTTTTTGGCAAAAGGTGAAAATTGAGACTTGGAAATTTCAAAATGTTTTGAAAAGTGTGAAATTTTGAAGGACAGCAAAATAGGTTTGTAAAAGAATTTGTTTACCTAAAATGGTTTTGAGGCATAAGCATGAGTGAGACATGTATAGATAAAATGAGTTAAACAAGTTTTGAATAACTAAATTTTGAGGTGTTTTAAAGATGTATCGTAATTACGAAGGAGGTCTTTGTAATAAAATGGTTTGTATTCGATGAAAGTGGGGTAGTTTGCGTAGAAAGTTTTAAGGATAGTATAAAATCACTCTTTGAGAGGAGCGAGAAGGTTTGTGTCACACCTTGACTTTTGCGGAAGCGTGATTATGGTGTGACTTTCTTAATACCATTGCATTCAATCATAACAACAACTATATGATTTAAAACCATAGATGTTCATCCATTAATAAGTTTAAAAACATAACACCATTGTTTTGGCACGTGGACTCCAAATACAAGTTTTACAAACCATACGAATTGTTTTAAGAGTTCACTAAGGACTCATCAAAAGACATTAAATAAAACCAAGGTTTGGGAGACGTGTCTCGTCCAGGAATAAGACACACTGCCCAACCCAAAGACCATGGATGACATCTTTATTCACAACGCAGCATGAAACTTCCAACGCCCGCCAGATCCACTTACTAATTCCCTGAAATACATGTATTTTGAAAACATCAACAAAAGTTGAGCGAGTTCGTGTGTTTGTTTGTGTGTATGTATAAACCTTTGAATCCATCGTAAGTATGTATGTAAGTTATAAATCTCGGTATGAAAGCAACAAGGAAAAACAGATCACCAGTGGTTTGCAAGGCCATTGATATGTGTGACGTGATGCAGGTAGCTCAAACCTAGCAAATTTTGCACCGGGCTTCTGGCTGTAAGACATAGTCTACCCATGGGCCAACCCTGGTCCAACATGGGCGGGGCTCACTACACCCAAATTCTATCACTCATGTCCCTCGGTCCTACAACGAGGATTGATGGCCTTAAGCGTTATGCCCACCACTCACATGATCTAAGTGTACCATATCTTAGCTAACCATACCAAATAATAATGTTTGTAAACAACTGTAACATGTACTTCACCCCCGAAGTTATAAAACTGAAAACAGTTAAAGAAAAGGGGGAACACGAAACTCACAGTCTTGCGTCTTCAACAATCGTAACTCGAACTTCTTCGGTGAACACGACTACCTACAACGTAATAATGTCTATTAGACGAACGGGCCGTGCCTTGACTTAGTGTTAACGTTTCTGAGTTACGTTTCTTTTATGCCTTTGCTATTATTATTCCAAGTTATATAATTATTGCCAAAATAATTAATATTTTAACTTAAATTATATTTATTAAATTATGGAATAATTGTTGAACAATATATATTAACTTAACACTTCCCAAGTATTAATACTTGTATTTCCTTCCCAATGATGGGGGTATCTTGTACATGTGTATTCGTATCCTTGTATTTGCCACGTTTTGGTGCCGTATTCCGATGAGTATTTGTACGTACGAGAATACGTATTCTTAATGTATTTATTAAGTATTCATATACTTAAATTTATATTATACTTTCCGAAATATTATTTCTAATAAAAATCCACCAATATATATCTTTCCAAAATATATATTTAAGAAGTATCACTTAGAAAAATTATTTATAATTTTTCTCTTGGCAAAATATTTGTAGTTCCAAAATAATATATTTTCAAGTCTAACTTAGAAAATATATATAAACTTATCTTTATCCAAAATAATGTATTTCAAGTTTACTTAAGAAAATATATATTTTTCTCAAAAATAACATATCTTCTAAAAATTCCAAGTAAACACATATATATTTTTATTCACCAAAAATCATATATTTCCTTCTTGGCAAAATATGATATACTCTTGTGATAATTATAAAAATCATACTTTCGTTTCCTTGTGTCCAAAATATCATTTACCAAAATATACTTGCGAATTAAGTTCCGGAATATTTTGTAAGTTACATCTCTTGTTCGGTTTCGCCAATATTTTGTGTGTAACTTATATACTTATTCCTTGGGATTTTTGGTAATATTTTGGATGGTAATCCTTGGTATTTTGATGTGTTATATTATTTCAAGTCCTAAAATAATATAACTATTACACAAAGTATACAAATAATCACACATGTGTGTCTACATTGTATATATATATTCTAAATATATATTTAACCACTTTTATTTATAAAAACCAACCTCCAATACTTATATTTTTGTAACAAAAATTATGGCAAAGTTTATATGGAAATCTCATGGTTAAAACACACTTGAAAATACTTGTTTAAAGTATTTTTCTAAGTGTTAATATTTTTTAGAAAATTTTGCCATAGTTTCCCTTAAAAATGGAGGTTTCCATGCTTTTAAGCATATCATTTTCTTTTGTAAAAATCAGCACAATCAATTTACAATCAACTCTAAACATCTTACACTTACCAATTTTGCTAAAACCATGCTTAATCTACCACTTCATGAACTTGAAAGTTTATGAAAATTTGTAGTAACTTGGTAGTGAGTTTAGTTACCCTTTAAAGTGTGGTTGTTTGTATAGAAACATCATTCTTGAATGCTTTAGATGTTTACAACTTGTAGTCATGTTTTACAAAAATGTTTCCTTATGAAATCTTCTTGTGACACAAGTGTTTCTACACTTGGTTAGTTACTAAAAACAAGTCTTGTTTATGTAAGAACCAAGATTATATAAAACTTAGGTTTTTAACTTGGTTTCTTTGAGATCCTTCATAAATATTTAGATCCATATGATCAACATCTTACTTTAATCATGGTTTTTCAAGAAAACATTATTTCTTTCAAGTTCAAGCTTTAAGTGTGGATGATCCATCATCCTACAATAATTTATACTTTCACATCTTGCTAAACTATGTTTTTAATCATGATTTAGCAAGACCTCATGATGATTAATATCACTTCTACAAACAATTAAAGATCAACAAACATAACAACTCATATTCATGAAGATATCTTTACTAAACAAGCTTATATTCATGGTTACTTAATATGATTCTTTAGTGTTCTTGATATATTTGATCATGATTCATCATTAACCATTAAAAATAGATGTAACATAGAGTGTCTAAGGATCTTACCACTAGCTCAAGGCTAGGGATGAATCAAGTGAAGAAAATGAGTGGATAAAAGCAATTAGAAGGTCCTTCAAGATCCAAAGCTACCAAGCTTCCTTGTATGGACTCTAACACCCTTATATGATCTTGGAATGGATGATGATGGTGGTGTTAGTGTGGGTGTTCGGCTGAGAGGGAGAGCAAGAGAGGGAGAAAGATGAGTGTGTGAAGTGTGTTGAAAGATAATGAATCTTGATCTTGCATATCATACTTATAACCATCATCCCTTATTAACTTGTGTGTAATGTATTACAAAAAGTAAAC
Source organism: Helianthus tuberosus (assembly GCA_030545235.1). Classification (NCBI taxonomy): domain Eukaryota; kingdom Viridiplantae; phylum Streptophyta; class Magnoliopsida; order Asterales; family Asteraceae; genus Helianthus; species Helianthus tuberosus. The sequence goes on along the minus strand of CM060383.1, from coordinate 99,308,293 downwards.
ACAAGATCTAGTATAATATAGAAATAAAATCTTGAAGGCATGGTGATGGGGTATGGCCGATTGTAGGTGGGGGGGTCTAGGTGTAGGTTTAATCCTTTTAGTTGTAATCTAGTTCATTTCCAAGTATTCGTTACGTGTTTCAGTTATTAAATATTTTTAGGAGGTGTTATGATGTTCGGGGATCATAACTAGCTTGGAAATATTAAAACAGTGCTTCTAGTGTAATTTTCATGTTTCGGGTAGTGTTCGGTTGTTCGGTTGGATACTGATTCGTTAAAGTGTTAAACTTACAGTTTAGTGTTCCTTATGTACCCTTTTGTGACACTTTTAATTCCCGACACTTAGGGAAGCATTCAGGACCATTTTATCATGTTTCTACATAATATTAATGTGTTAAAATGCTGAATTTTACTGAATTAAGCACTTTGGGTGAGTTTTAGGCACTTTCCGGCACTTAAACTACCACCTAGAAAAGCAGTTTTGTGGTCCTTAATTCCCTACACTCTATACTAGTGTAGTACTTAATTTCTGGCTCATACTGGGTCTCAAAACACTGTCTGTCTATGTGCTGAGTTTTGTTAGCATTTGCTGATTTATCCGTTTACTGTGCTAACTGTGCTTTGTGCATCGTTCAAAGCAATATAGTTTCATGAAATATTGATATGACATTAAGTAATGTATGATGCACATGTATGTGTATGGCAGTAATCAGAAAGCGGTTAATTTGTAATTCAGCACAGTCATTAAGCACTAATCAAGGTTAATTAATTGTACGGATGCCTGGAGTTTTGATAGTTGTCACTGTTTGGTACTTTAAATAAGGTGATAACGGCCTACTGAATATGTTTACACAAGAATAAAGGATAGGAAGATGGTTTTAAAGTTAAGGCGATAAGTTAGGATTCGAACGTTTAAACAGGCTTGATGGTGAACGAGGTTCGTATAGAAGAAAAAAATAATGGAGAATAATGAGGGTATGGAAGTGAACGAGTGACTCTTAATGAATGCAAGTATAAGAATGACATAAGTATTGGATAGACGAAAGTAGCATGCTAACAATGAAGCCTCGTCGTGGATAATCGGATATAACACGTTTGTGAGTTGTTTAAAGTTGTATTAGGTCCAAGGGTCTGCAAGAACACTGAATTTATCATGGCACGTTTTACAAAAGTTTGGTAACATGGTGAAAACACTTATATATAGGAAGTACCAGCGGCGTATCCACCATGTTTTGACCATATTTCGTCCGTCCCGTATTCGGTGTCATGTTACGTTCCGTGTCTTACCCTACGCAGTAGTACACTCTATGGTTCTCATACATCCATTACTATAATCCGGTGTGCACCCGCGATTATACCAATCGTCGCATGATCCGCATAGCTTGTACTAGTTGCGCATGAATTCAAGGTATACATAAATTCTGAAAATAAGATCGCGTGTGTATAGAAATGTAGCATATAAGCATGGTTGCGTTCCAAACAGTATAAGACCAGCGTAAACGAATCCCTCGGGTTTCTCTCATGTACTTTGAGTATGAACAAATCATGAGCATAGTATAAGCTCAAATATGAATACACATGTGAGCACAGACACCCAAACGTATGATGAGTGTATCATTACAAGTATAAGCATAACGTGTATGAAAAATGTGAATAAATGTGAGTACAAATTCGAGCATAAACGAATAGACGTGAGCATAAACATAAACCGTATAAATGTGAGTATAAATATGAGTATAAGTATAAACATAAATTGTGTGAGTATGAATACGTGTGTAAGTATAAGTATAAGTATAAACATAAAATGCATGAGCATAGATATGAATGTGAATTTAAGTGTAAAACATGAGGGTTTAAGTATGAACAAAATATATGTGTATGAATATAAGTGTAAACCAAGTTGTATAAGCGTAGATAAAATCATAAAATGTATAAACATGAATATGAATATGGATGTAAGTATAAATATGAATGTAAGTACGATGTAAATGTATAATTGTGAGTATATGTATAAACGTAAAATGTATGAATTTGAATCATGAGCATAACATAAATGTGTAAGTGTGAATATAAGTGAAGGAATAAAATGTATAAGTATGGATGTAAGAATTAACGATTTTGTTTATAATATAAATCAAAATACACGAGTTTATGCACGTAAAAGATTAAGAAGTTTTGAGTATAGGGGGAAGAGAAAACGAGTGATACGCGTGAGACTGTTGTGAGTTATAGACTAAAATGTGTAAAATGTTAGGTATGTGTAATGGTTTGAGCAAAACGTGGAGTTTATTAAATTAAAATCTAGTTTGTGAATGTAATGAGAATATAAAACATCTTGGATTTGCGAAAGGGTACTTTGAAAAAGGGTGGAAATGCTACTATGTTTAAAAGAATTTACATACGTTGAAAATGGTTGGTTCATATGAAGTTTCCTTGCCCACACGTTTTAAATTTTAATTGACGTATTGAATAACGGTTGAAAAGGTTCTAGAAGTAAACAAGGTTGCATTGTTTTAAATAACTTTTCATTAACGACGAAATTCGTGGTTTAGAGATCCTTGTGACAACGTTGATTCTTAAGAAAGAGGATTTTGGTATACGAACTTAGTGATTGTTGAAAGAAAAAAAAAACGTCTTTAATGAAACGTTTTATTGATTTTGAAAGAAGTTTTTAGAAAATGATTGAATAATATTGGTAACGTTTTACAGGTGTGTGCGAAAAGTTGGTTTGATTCCTAATTGAAAATAGAAAATCTCTACTTTAATGATATGAGATGAGCTTGTTTCAATAGTTACGTTGAATACAAAAATTTCATGGGCAATGGATTTATTAGACCGACTAGGTTGATAAGTAGCATTTCATAAATTTTGAAAATCGAGGAATTAGCGTTTATGGTAAAAGTTAAGAATTTCGTGGATGTGAGAGAATGTGAAAATAGATTGTAGGATAATAAGTAGGTTTAAATAGGCAATGCAGGTTGAGATGAATAAGAATTTGACTAATAATAATCAATTTGGGTATAAACGTGATATGGTGTACATAATAAAGTCTATTAAAAGTAAGTCTTGGTAGCGATCACCTAGGTAAGGGAACTACCCCTAACTTGTTGGTGAGGTCGTTGTAAGATGAGAACAGAAACGGAGCTAGTCGTCAAGGTAAGGAAATCGCTCATATCTTGATGATATGCCTCCATTTATTGTTACAAGTGATATAAATAAAATTACGTGAAAGCATGTATGTGCATAATGTATAAATGTATGAAAAAGTATTGGTACGATATATGCGTCAAAGTGAAATCTCAAAAATAATTCGAATTCGAAAAGAGGGAATTGTTTCATAAACGATCGAGAATAATAAAACGTAAATTCGATTAAAACTTGGATGATTCTAAAACGGAATGTTGACTAACCAAAGTGGTGGAAAGGCCTTTTGAATTTTAGAAGCATGCTTTGGCCTAATAAGTGGTATACTCTCGCTGACACGTCGGTTAACGGTATTCACCCTTCTGGTTACTACATGTCTTACTTCAATCGAAAATTCGAGACTTGGCGGGATTCATGAAAAATCAAGGAGTGGGACTAATCGACGAGATGCGGGTTTCACCCCTAACTTGACGACTTTGTACCCTAAGTGTGGTTGGTACTCGTTGGGTCAAAATTAAATTTCGACACGTTGACGAGGGTCCACTAGAATTTGGAATCGAAATTTGAAATTTCCATCGAGATGTGGGTTTCACCCCTAACTTAATGGTGTAATTTCATGCAAAAATAGAACTAAGCGGAATGGGAGTCGTTTACCAAATTGTGGGTTTCACGCCTATTTTGGTAAACTCGTCTTGTTTGTATAATATGAGCGTTGTCGGATTTAGAAAAATCAAGCAAAAGCCTTAGAAATGTGTATGTTAAGGAAATAATCGAACAAGTATAGACATATAAGAAGGCATGTCAAGAATAACACATAAGAATACAACGTTAAAACAAGCATCAACACATAATAGAACATGTATTAGTCTCAAAAGGATAGCATATCAAGTATTAACACATAAGTGACGTATATATATTCAAAAGATCAAGAGAATAAATACGAAACAAATAAAGTAGCATGTACGTAGTTTCAAGCAAAGCATAAGAATAAGCTCTAAAACTATAGACTAGGTAAAAGCATTCCTACTTTTCCTAATTCCCTATAGTTATGGCTCTGATACCAACCTGTCACACCTCAACCGATGGCGGAAACATCGGGATGAGATGAAAACTAGATTGCAAGAGACTTCATAACACTATGTGACAATATACATTAATTTAAATTTCATAAAATTGCTAAAATGTCATACAAGAATCAAATAAAGACAACATTGTTTCAAACATAGCATTGAAATGATAGTTTAATCTAAGTGTGTATCTAAGCCCACCTAAATCTTGTTTCTTCACATAGCATCATCCTATCTATCAACCTGCATATTAAAATATCAACAAAAAGTTGGCGAGTATACAAGTTTGATACATAGCATAGCATAGAATAAAATTGTTTAACGTGTTCGTATCCAACATAAATAACATGATGCAAGTTGCTAATATGTTGAAACGGTGTCAAGTATATGTTCAAACCCAATTTCCAATGCGTTAAAATAGCCTATCCCAATAGTTTAGCGGGAAGTAAAAATAGTTTAACTTAACAATACCCCAAGTCTCGTGGGCGGTGCATTACTCCTATAGCGCTATAATTGTTAAGGTGGGCTTGTACGAAGTTAATGAGCATATAGACACTAATAGTTTACATAGCATATGAGATTAACAAGCATCAAATCGTTCATAGATTAGCTCCCAATAGTCTAGCTGGAGTTGAACATGTTTACATGTGGATAGAATATGACTCAAATAGTTTCAAGTGTCTAGTGTTTTTACATAGAATACATGTTGCACCCAAAAGTGTTTAAAAGTAAAATGGGTTCGAGTATACTCACAAAATTTGCATGTGCTTTCCGATTATCCATTGTGACGAAGTGGTTGAGACTAGAATGTTGAATATGTTCGATTCGGAATTCTAAGGGATGATTACATTAGGGTTTACGGATTTGAAGTTTAAGGACATGAAAATAGACATATGAAAATAATCATCTATCACATATGATGCCTAGATGATAAAATTACTAACTTGACAATGTCCACTTGGTCATCATCAAAAGTTCGGTTTGTTTAAATGTTACATACGTATTACATAGAGTATACTATATCATACATGTCAAGCATGAGGTAAAAGATTAAAGTCTTCATTTAGGCACCTCTAAGTATCATAGAAATCATACATGAGGTAGGAAGAACAAAGCTTCCATTTAGGTACCTCTATTGTTCACCACTACACTTGTTGTTATAAACAACACGGAGGGTCATGAACTTACAAGAAATAATGATATAACAACAACTAATCTATGGAAAAACATCAAGAAATGTGTGGATTTTCAAATAGGATAGCCCAAGCTAATCCTAAATCACACAATCATCAAACCTTAGGCTTGAACATCACTTGTGGGTTAAACCCTTGAACAAAAACAGAAAGTTTGTGAGGTGTTATCCTCTGATTTACCATGTCTCAATGTTGTTTTTAAGCCTAACTAACCATAGATGAGATTATAAGTATTAGGACATAGGTTTGAGATGAGTTAGACTCAAGTTCAACTAAGATTAACAAGTTTAGATGAAAACAGAAACGAACAGTCCACTTTGGAGCCTTTTTGGTGACATTCCAGGGCTTGGTTTTCCATGGAAAACCTCTGGAAATGTTCCTAAGGTTGTTCCAAGCAAGTGGGAAAAAGAATCAAGTGAAAAGGTTAAGAAATGGGAGAGTTATTCATACTTTTGTAACTTGGTATGAATCTGCTCGAATTCGTAATTAACAGCTGATTAGAGGAGGATTTGAGAGTGTTTTTGATGATTTGCAAAGTGTAAAATGCTTGGATTATGTTTGGGTTTTATAAGGAAGAGTTAGGTTAGGTTGTGGTTGAGTAATAAATGTTAAAACAAGTTTAAAACCCAAAAATATCACTAATCCCGCTCAAAAAGCGAGCTGAATGGGTTATGGTCGCGCTGATCAGATCATTTGAACGAGTGTTTAAAAGAATTAAGGAGCTAGTTTGTTAAATGTGAAGGCGACAGCCTAGTGGTTGAGCGCGTGTATGTTGAGGCTGTTGACCCGGGTTCGAGTCCCGTGGTTAGCAGTTTTATTTATTTTTTGTTTTAAAGCATAACACTTTCAGTTATAAGCGAAGTTAGTCCCTGTAAGTTTTAAAGTTTCAGCAATTTACTCTAACAACCCCTTGACTTTAACTGACCTAGTTATGTTGCTTTTCAAAAGAAACTAACTTTACAATTTAATCTAACTAAGTTAGTTTCTATTACTAACTTTAAAATTACGAGACTCACTAGATTATTATTAAAAAAATAATAAATAAAGCTTTTTAAAATTGTAAAATTAATTAATTAATTAAATAAAATAAATAATTAATCTTTTTATAACAGATTAGATTAAGGATGCGATTATCTATTTGCGAAGGTTTCGAGTTGAAAGATTAGGATTCGACTTTCATTATTTTAAGAGTTTTAATTAGTTTAACGAGCTTCGAGTTTCATTGTGTAATAACGAACCAAGTGTCTTGGATAATATGGTTCAAACGTGAATTTCATGGTGATTCAAGTCTCGGATTTCTACAAAGATTACATCGAAACGCCGATTACAAGGATACAAAGTTTCCAAGAATAGGATTATAAATAAGGGTTTCCACATATAGAAAGTACGAAATAGCATGGCGTTACAGCAGCAGCTTAGGCTCTCAAATTAGCTTGTGTTCATTGCTCGGAGGCTTCTCTTCGCTGATTCTACACCCCTCTCACTTCTGAACTCTAACCGGTTAGTGTACCATCCTATACGTAATGATAAAATGTGTTAAAAATGCTAGCTTAATGACTGATTTAGGTGTAAATGTTACGGATGGCATAACTTGTTTGATGTCTTATTGCTTGAATAAAGCATGATGATTTCTTGATAATGTTTCCGTGGAATAACTATGTATATTTTGCCATGATGTTTGAATAACATGAATTGTTAGAAATAGGAACATGTTGTTGATCGAATGTGGCGAATGTCTGTGGATTATTGTGTATGGGAATGATAACAAGATTTGTGCGTAAATGAATAAGTGAATGTGTTTAATGAAACAGTGATGATATGATGATATTCATGAGGTGTGCCATGATGATGTTTGTGAATGTGTTGATATGTTTTGGTAAAAGATATAAAGTTAGATCTATTTTTGATGAAACCTGATGATGAACAGTTTAAATAATCTTGAAATATTTGAAATGATGTGCATTTGATCTGATTTAGGACATTGTATGGAATACAATACATGTTCGCGAATTTTCATTAGTCATTGCTGAAATGGATAAGATTCTAGAAGTTTCTGACAGTGGTTACGAGTCGGAAACTCATGGTTGCGACTCGAGACCCTTTTATTTACTACTCGAAACCAGGCATCACAAATCAGGGGGCTCGAGACCTACTTGGTTACGAGTCAAGAACTCTCTGGTTCCGACACAAGGCCTGACTCGAAATCATGATTTCGAGTACTGACTTAGCAACTCGAGACCACCTAGATGTGACTCGAAATCCCATGGTTGCGACTCGAGATCTCTTGTTTTCGAGTCGGGACCACACGGTTTTGACTGACCTGGTCAACTTAGTTATTGGGCTGTTAAGTGTTTGGGCCACACAGTTGAATGTCATGTTTTCGGTTACTTGTTACTGTAACTGTTTACTGTTCATATGTTAGGCTAGGCCCAAATACTTTATATATACTGGTTTGACATGCATGATATGTGATTAGATACGTGTAGGGTATACGTGAAATATTTGTACCCAAACCTGACCCATACTGGTAACCATAATAGGACGTGGTTGACCAGCATACTAAACCAATTAAACTGTCTGCCGAGCAAACCGAGGTGAGTTCACAACTTTTACTAAAAGCATGCGTTCTCGGTGGTTGGGAAACGGAACAAACAACGCTATCTCCTTGTGTGGGATACAAACAACTTTATCTCCTTGTGTGGAATATAAACATACTTTTCTCTCCTTGATTACTATTTATATTAGATGCAACAAGCGTACTAAACGAAACTCTATCATGAAGTCCCTACTTTCTATACCAATTAGTCGTCGGGGCCTGGCGAACGGGTTATTAGTTGATAGCGCTATTTAGGTCTCACCAACATCACACCATGCCTGGATAGGATCGGTCGTGAACTGATAGATTCTGGCAAACCGTCAATGATGATAGACATTGACAAACAGGGCAAATTACAGAAACGTACGGTCGTAAAGTATTCGGTATTACGCAGTTTAGTAGCTTACATATGGGGTAGCTCTCCATGTCATGATATAAATGAGTAACTTAACTACTTAAATAAGTTTTTGGAACTAAAACTGAACACTCGTGAACTCACCAACTTTATGTTGACACCCTACTGCATGCTTTGCAGGTACACTGTGACTTTAGAGCTTGCAGCTTGGGGAAGTGTAGTGGCCGTCTTAACCCATGTTGGGTTCTTTAATAATCATGAACTATGAACTTATGTTTGAACCATTTTACTTATGCTTCCGCTATTTGCTTAAAGTAGTTGTTTTGAACTTAAGAACTTTTGGACTTAAACTTTGGTGGTCACTATTTGTATTGTTTTGGTGAACTATCTTACTATTATTTTAAGTGTTCAATATGGTTGGTGGCTGGATCCTGGTCAGTCACACGCCTCGCAGTAGTACTCCGCATGTGGAATTTGAGGGTGTAACATATATTATGTGATATTAATATATGATAGGTAACTTATTAAGCATATATATATATATATATATATATTAATGTTTAAGTTACATGAAATTAAGTAATAAGTTTGTATTAAATAATAGTATAGGTTTTGTATTGTGAACGTAGAATCAAGTGTTTAAACATATAATAAATATCAAGATCGCGTAGTTTCGATAGTTTGCATAAGAATTTTGTATGTGTATACAAGAATAACGAATTTGTATCAAGTATGCATAAGATTCGAAACTAAAACAAGTATGATAAATCGAAGTATAATTTAGATAAAATGGTTATGTTTTAGTACGATCCAAGTTACGAATTACGAAGGCGGAGGCGACAAACGAATACAATACAGATGTAAGTTTCCAAAAAAATAGGTACATGAATGATCTTTCTAATTAAAGTAAGTTTCAAAAAGCGAGGCGTCACACTTTTTTTCACCTACTAACTTACATCCATCTAATCCTAAAAACTACTCTTGTTAATCCTACTCTTTTAGAAGGTTTAGTGTTTAAACTTATAATATTGTAATATTTTTTTAATATCTATAATATTTTATTTATACTGGCTCAAACAAGTTTTTTTTTAAATATCCAAATATTACAAGTTCAAACACTAAACCTTCTAAGGTTATAAACGACAATAGTTATAAGACAATAACCAAAAGAAAGTTATTATAAAATTTTCAAAATCTAAATACTAAAAAATCATTTAAAACTTGAAATGTATTAGGAGCGAAAGTTTTCTTTTTAACTAGATTTTCATATATAACATATATTTAGATCAGTTATCTTTGTCACTGTAGCAGATATTAAAAGAATTATATAAAACATATTAGGTTGGCCTTTCACACGTTACTAGAGCATGTTTAAAATAGCAACAAAAAGGGCTTCTAGCGTGGTGCTACCAAAATGTATGAAAAATATATTCCTTCACTTGAGGCTGATCGTTCAAGTTTCATAATAGACATGCCCCTTATTCTTTGGGTTGTAGCATGCACCCCAGAATACCCTCCCATACTAGGAGTATGACACAGGTTAATAATATCTTCTTGCAATTGAATATCATTTCCCACTATCACCTTATTACCTTTCAAGAATATTTCTCCATTCCATTTACAATCTGCCACAATCTCCCCTTTAGTCAGCCTTCTTATCTTATCTTGAATCACCTTATCACTTTGCCAAGATCTCTTAATTCTTTCCCACAAGGTGCCATCTAAAGTAGATAAAGATATAGCAAACAAGGTTGGTCCTTGTACCCTAGATAAAGCATCGGCTACTTGATTCTCCACTCCTTTTTTGTACATGACTTCATAATCATAACTTAAAAGTTTGGAAAGCCAAGCATGTTGTAAAGGAGTGGTTAATTTCTGTCCCAGTAGATATTTGAGGCTCTTTTGATCTGTCTTGATGACAAATGATATATTGACAAGTAATGGTGCTAGTATTTAACAGCATGTATGATCGCCAATAATTCATTCTCGTACACCGAATAAGCTTGTTTTCTAGGAGATAAAGCTTTGCTGATAAAGGCCAATGGGTGATTGTCTTGCATAAGAACAGCCCCAATTCCCAAAGCTGATGCATCAGTCTCCAAAACAAAGGGTTTATTAAAATTAGGTAGGGCAAGAATAGGAGGAGAACACACAACTTCTTTCAAATTCTTAAATGTTGTTGTTGCCTCTTCATTCCAATTAAAATTGTCTTTTTTGAGAAGAGAAGTGAGTGGTTTAGCTAAAATGCCATAAGATTTGATAAACCTTCTGTAATACCTTGAAAGACCCAAAAATCCTCTCAATTGCTTTACATTAGTAGGTAATGGCCATTTCTAACTGCCTCTATCTTCTTAGGATCACTAGATACCCCTTTTTCTGATATAATATGCCCCAAATACTCTACACTGGATCCCCCAAATGCACATTTATACAGCCTAGCAAAAAGTTTATTAGCCCTTAAGACACTCAAAACTTCGTTAACATGGACCAAATGTTGTTCCAAAGAGCTGCAATAAACCAGTATATCATCAAAAAGACCATTACTGATTTTCTTAAGAACTGTTTGAAAGTATCATTCATCAAAGACTGAAAGGTGGCTAGTGCATTGGTAAGGCCAAATAGCATTACCAAGAATTCAAAATGGCCTTCATAAGTTCTAAATGCAGTCTTATGAACATCCTGAGAGAACATTCTAACTTGATGATACCCTGACCTTTGATCCAGTTTAGAAAATATGACGGCCCTTCCTAATTCATCTAACAACTCTTCTATTAGGGGAGTATGGTAACCATTTTCTATTGTAGCATCATTAAGCTTCCTATAGTCAATACACATCCTCCATGACCCATCTTTTTTCTTGACTAAAACAACAGGAGCTGCAAAAGGACTGGAACTTCCCTGAATTACCCCTGAATCTAACAGTTCTTTTTTCATCTTCTCAATAATATCCTTCTGTGTTGCAGGATATCTATATGGCTTCTGATTAATGACCATGTTCTCATCCTTAAGTAGTATCCTATGGTCATAAGGTCTAGAAGGAGGTAAAGATGTGGGAGTAGCAAACACATCCTTGAATTCTTCTAACAAAGCTTGTATAGGAGGATGATCAACTTGTTTAGTAATAGCAGCCTTATGTTGGAATTGGTCACCACCCTCTTCTTTGTGTAAGCTAAATAATTGAGATTGTACAACCTGTTTGCCTTGTGAACATAAAAGTTGACTCATGACTTCATTAGAACACAAATACACCCTATTAGTGTTACTGCCCTTTAACTGATATGTCTTATTGTTAACCTTGAACTGCATAGTAAGCTCCTAAAAGTTCCAAACTATATCTCCCAAAGGCAGTAACCATTGCACCCCAGAACCATGTCATAACTAGCTAAGGGTAGTACCAAAACATCAGCTTTCATCCACAATCCCTGCATTTGCCATTGAAACCCTGGACACATCTTGGCACACAACAATTGTGACCCATTTGCTACACCAACTCTCATACCCTCAATGTTTTTCAAAAGACAATTCAATTTCAAAGCCAATTTTTCATCTATAAAATTGTGAGTGGATCCTGAGTCTATTAAAATTTGTAGAAGCTTAGTACCCAAATTACCAACCACTTGCATAGTGGAAAATGATGGTATGCCAGTCAATGCATGTATAGAAATAAGGGGATCATTCAAGGTAGTATCAATCACCTGATCCTGACTAGTAGTATCAATCATAGCCTCTTACTCACCAGACTCTTGTTGACCTTCTTCCTCCCTACTCCACACTTCTAACACATATAATTGTTTATTGGGATACTTATGGGTAAGGGTAAAACTTGTCATTGCACCAAAAACACTCCCCTTTTGATCTTTTATTCTCAATTTCTTTACTAGTTAACCTTTTGGTGTTAAACTTCTAATTAGATAGTGGATTAGGTAATAATGGCAGGTGAGAAGTATTGATAGGTGGTTTAAATTGTGAAAAATGTTTAGGTTTAGGATTAGGATAAGTAGGTTTAAAAGTGGCTAGAGGTTTAGATGTAAATTGATTATTGACTTTATCATTAGCAACCTTCTGTTTTTTAGCCGGCATATAAGCCTCCTTCATAGTTTTAGGATCAAACATACTCACATGACCTCCTAATTCAGGTTTTAAAACTTTAATGAACAAACTGATTGCATATTCTTCAGCAATTGTAATTCTTAACAAGTTTTCATCAAATTCATCACAGTAATCTTCTAATTCCCCATTTTGTACTATAGAAGACAATATTCCCATTGCATCTTTAAATATTTGTGTCGAAAAACGATCAGTTATAGTTCTGGCATATTCCGCCCATGTTACACTAGTTATTGCTCGTGTTTTTGCAAAATTATTGTGCCATTTCATCGCCCTGCCCTCCAAATTAATAACAGCATCGTACCTTGTAATTCTCAGGAGTCTCATCAACATCAAAGAAATGTTCACATTTACACACCCAATCTTCAACATCTTCTGATCCATTATACTTCGAAAACTCTATCTTCCCCAATCTAAACAACCTCTCAGTCCTGTTGTTGTTACTGAGTTCATGATTATCATTATTTGTGTTATTATAATTGGTTTGGTTATTATTGTTCACCAACTTCTCCAATAATATTCTAAAATCTGAGAAATTGTGTTATATTTTTTTTCCATGAAACCATCAAATTTGAGTAATGATGTTGCATGATCCTTCACATTTTTTCAATTTCAGCTTGATTTCGAGTAGTCGCCATATTGAATTTATCAATCGATTGATGAATTGATAGAATCTGGAACTAGAATTGATCGAACGATGATCAATCTGGAATTGAAGCGAACCAACATCAATCAAACAATTGATTGATTTCAATGAATTGAAACGAACAAAATCAACCGAACAATTGATTGATTTTAGTGAACTGAAACACACAAAATCAATCGAATAATTGATTGATTTCAATGAATTGGAATGAACAATTCAATTAGTTATGGAGCTTCCGAGGATCGGAAAGCTCTGATACCAATTGATACGTGAATGTTAGAGAGAGAGTATGAGTTAGAGAGAGAAAGTGCAAGAGTAATCCAAACAACTAACTGATAATTCTGTTATTCAACTACCCTTAAGTACAATTGTCATTACAACTGTTTGCAACTGTCATTAACGACTAATCTAACTCTAAACATATAAGTCCCCATACTATGACAATATTACAATATTAGTCCCTGAACTATCTTTCCTGTATCAATTGGGGATCCCTAAGGCAGGGCAAGAGTTTCATTAGGTCAACCGCCCCCGAGGCCCGCCGCCCCCGAGGCCCGCCGCCCCGCCAACTCCCCAATAAAGTTAGGATCACGACTAACAGCTCCACCAAGGAGCTTAAACCTCCTCTCTGGTCTACCAATCCCTCTCGGGAAGAGCCCGTTCTGAACTTTACGCTCGTCACATGTCGGCCAAAAAAAACTTTGTTTTCTTGATGTTGAGATAAAGCCCCAGAGATGGGCCCACCTCGTAGCTGATGTCTAAGGCCTTAGCAACCTCAGATGTGTTGCTGATAATCGTCCAATCATCCAAGTACCAAGCATGAAACGAGAGGTTACAACGTTCCTGCACCCGGAGAATAAGGGGTGTAAGGCAAAGGCAAAGAGAAGGGGCCCCAAGGGATCCCCTTGTTGCACTCAGGTAGTAGCCCCAAGACACTCGTTACCGACATACAACCTAGCAGGCTGGGCGTAAAGGAATTGGACTAACCGATAGATTGACGGGCAACGTTGATGAACCTATTCGAGGAAGGCTATGCGGTCAACCGTGTTGAAAGCATTGGCGAAGTCCATAGTAAGCAAGGCCAAGGAACCATCTGCATGAAAGAAGTTGAGAAACATGTTCGCACTGTGAAGCACTACATCTGCCCCATTTGGCATCCCCACTCCAAATTGAAAGTCCCTCAAGTACTGGGCCATGTCTTTCCCGACCTTCTTAATCGCCACCTTGGAAACCAACCTTCGCCAAATACCCCCATAGCAATAGGCCGAATTCCTTTATCCGGGTTTCAATAAGGGGGTAAGGGAGGCCGAGGCGACAAACTCAAGAAGCACCTTAGGACATGATCCCCCAAGCCATAAGTTGACAACTTCAGTAATGCTCGTAAGTAAACCCGAGGAAGTCACTGATCCCTCACCCCCAATAGCATCTAACAAGTGTTGGGCCTGCAACACATCCTTACCACAAGATGTCCCTTTAGGAAAGGATCGGATACATTTGAGCACACACTTCTCGTCAACAATAAAAGTGTAACGCCTTGCTTCTTCGTACTTTCCTTAATTAGAAAGCGTTGTTTGTATTTCTATTTTTTGGAAGTCTTATGTTCTTGTAATCGTCTTTTCGTTGTAATCATTGTAAAATCCGAGACTTGAATCATAATAAAATCCGTATTTTCTTTACATCCATGTTATACACATTTCATACTTGTTTATACACTTGGATTAATTAAACATATGACACTTTATTCACAATTTGTGCAAAATACGTCAAACTTGCAAACCTGTGACTTATATGCTCAATTTACGCAAACTCAATACTAAATCTCGACAAACATACATATTTATACTTGTTTCGTGTGTGTTTTATGATTTAATTACATTACATGCCTTTAAGTATGATTCTTTACACTTAAAACACCTTTTAACATCCAAAAACATCAATATATGAAAGTCTAGGTGTCACACCCCGATCACGTAAAACAACAAATCGTGGCGGAATCGTCGGGGAGTGTTGTAACAGAATTATCGTTTCATAACACATGGAAATTGAAGTTTTGTTTTATTGAATCAAAAGAAGTTACAATGCTTTAACAAACAAAGAAGTATAACACAATTAACTAGTCTTGCATCTTTTATTATCACTAAAGCCCAAGTCCGCCTAGGTGTATCTTGGGGGGGGGTAGTTGCACGGACCTCCCATCCGCCGGAGTATTGCAACTCCGCAAGCTAGCTTAGACCCATAGCTGCCTGGCGGTGATTACCCACGGTGAGATACATAGTTTTTATTGATTTAGGATTCATGACTTATAAGTTTAGAAAAAGGTTGTTTAACAAAAGTCAGTCATGATCCTTGTAAAATGTTTTGTTTTATAAATCATTTGAAAAGCGATGATAAAGTAGATGATATGTAAAAGAGTAATGTAAGGTTAAATGAATAACCAAGTAAAAATGAGTTTGTATGACATAAGTTGTTTTGTAAAACAAATGTTTAGTGAAAATACGTTATTTATGTAAAATGTAATAAGTCAAATACTGAAATGGTTTAAATAACGCTACGATATGTAATACTATAAAAGCACTTATATATAGGAAGTACCAGCGGCATATCCACCATGTTTTTATCTTATTACACACGCCTTGTTATTTAATCACTTACTAAAACAAACCATCAATGTAAAAATGTTTATGTATAGTCAAATGTCAAATGTTTATGTAAAAACCATCATATGTAAATCATGTAATGTGTAAACAAATGTTATGTAGAGTGAATAAAAGCATTTATTAATTAAAAGCATTTATTCAATCCTATGAGAAAGAAATGTACAAAACAATTCATTTGATAAAATATAATCAAAAGTTATGTTTTTTAAGATAATGCATGCTTTACTGATACAACCATTTATGTGGTAATGTTAAACGCCTACATTCAAGCCTTGAGACAGACGGATAACCTTAGAGTGAAGGTTATCAAAGAAAAATGTTTTCGGATTCGGTCATTCCTTCCACCCAAACAAACCTAGGATTTTAGGAACGGGATTTGTCAAGTCCTATGGTACCGCTACCTACTACCGAGCGGCATGATCGGTGTTAATGAATGTAATTTAGGCCCGTTAAACAAACCAGGTGATATACCGAATGTAAGCATGTTTTATGAAAATAATGTACCTAGTATGCTAAGTGAACATACAAGGTAGAGATGTAAAACAATGTGTCCATATGTTACAAGAACATATGCAACAGAGATGCAATGTAAAGCAAATGTACTAAGTATGCTAAGTTAACATACAAAGCAGAAAAGTCATGTAAAACAATGTGCTAGCATGTTAAGTAAACATACATAGCAAAAGAATAAATGTAAAACAATGTGCTAGCATGTTAAGTAAACATACATAGCAAAACATAATGAAATCATGTACTAATAGTGTACTAAGGAACATAGCAAGTATATGATATGAAAACATGAAAAGCACGAAAGTAACAAATAGGCACATGTGTTTCACCCCAAAATGTTTGAAAAATAGTAAAAGAGGGGACTATGTACTCACTTGAGGGTGCTTAGAAGTCTTGAACAACAACCAAGCAAAGCTAGAGGGATCACGGAATCAAACGGCACCCTATATATATAACTACATAAATAACCGGACCAAAATCGGGAGATTGGATAGTATGAGGTTTCGTAAACCAAATGAGTATTGGAACTCATATGATATGGTTTAACAAAGCCCACATACTAAAACGAAACCTATCCTAAGTGCTTTTGACCCGCTATGACTCGTTTAGGTAGCTTATGCTACTTTAACGCGTCGTTCGCGTAAAACGTGTTCGGAACGCCTAACTAGTCCTATGACAAGTAAAATATGCCTTAAAATGATTAATATTGTTGCTAAATCAGTTTAGATGTCAAAAATTACGTTACATAGGCTTAAAATGAATTTATGCGCAAAAAGGACATTTTGGTAATTTTCCTAAGGCATATAAATCACTTATCATACAACTACTTAAATGATGTGACCATAAGGTATAACCTCGAAAGATTATTCCATATACAACTATGGTCACCTAAAGTGTTTGTTCGGATCCTAATGATCGACCAAATGGGTCGGGTTCGAAAGTATAAGCGATTGTTTAGATCGCTTACCTTTACGACCTTAGACTAGCACAAATCTAAAAGTGACGAGCTAAACATGTTAAAACATGTTTAACGAGGTTTGAAAACAGGTTTGGTATCAAGACAAAGGGTCTTGATACCCAAAAGTAGTTTGGTTACAAAATACGCAAGAATACGCATTTTGTCCGAAACTACGACTCGTCACTGAGCCTAGATAACGTGGTAATCAGTAGGTATAGTCACTAGGGACTATAACCATCGTGATTACGCTCACGTTATGAAGTTCAAACGAACTTCACATTGACCATAAACTGGTCAATGCAGAAAGTCAAACGCAGTTTGACTTTAACACTAAAAACGAATAAAAAGAACAAATGAATACTTACAAAGGGTCCCCGCAAGATTTGATCTGATTTAATCTTAGGTATGAAGCATACACTTCAACTTAGAGAGCAGAAATCAGAACAAATTGTAGGTTTGAAGTGAAGTGGGTTGGGTTTATATAGAGTTTGGAGGACCGTTAAGATCGTTCAACAAAAACCGTGCCTTAATCTCAATCATACATATGGGCCCCTTGTTTTCTGAAACCTTGGGCACCCCTAGAATGGCCCATAGTATCTAAAATACCATTTGCAACACTCACAAGCAGCTGGAACAGGCTGGAAATGGCTAGAATCAACTTTCTGCACATCTGGAAGTCTCACACGAGCCGTGTAAGGTTTAATGGGAGCTTACGCGGGCCACCTGGGCCTTCTGATCAGCAAACAACTTTCAGAATATTGCAGAAATGGTCCCTGTTATGGTTTAAGCTCATTTCCGACATGTTTAAGGCCCGTTAAGCCAACTTTGAGGGCCTAAAATGATGCCTAAACATTGTGGATATGAAACATGCTCAAAAATATGTCGGATGTCGGTTCGTTGGGTCGTACGATCGCGATATTTGCTTAATTACGACAAAATGCGCACAAGTCTGAAAAACGATCCAAATTGCGCGACGAATGGATTTTTCTTATGCCGAACACTAAAATAAAATATTTTAATCCTTGCATAAATTTTTGGATGCCCGGATGTATTCAGAACGTAAGTTATGTGCGAAAATGCAAACTTATGCACTTTTGGACGCTTTTAGTTCCTGAATGAGCATAAAGTTTATTTTAGCACACCGAACCCCTCAAAGCCTATTTCTAAGCTATGTAAAGGATATTTAGGGTGCGTTTAACTTATGATCAAGTTTCAGAATGTCCGTTATAGTACAAATTGACATACTTTCGCAGTTTGTCGAATATAGTCCCTGTAAGCGAATAAACTTGATTTCGGCATACCAAACCTTCCAAAACTTATTTCTAAGTTATGTAAAGGTTATTTAAGGTATGTTAATCCTATGTCACTGTTCTGGAGTGTTTGTTGCATTAAACTGGTTATATTTACGCATCAGATCGCGTATAACCTTCCAGAAAGCGATTTAAAGCCCGAAATCGAACAAGAATTGATATGTGCAATTGATACACATATTTATACAAATCCCAAATATGAAATACAATATTTCATTGGTTTGGTATTTGTTTGATGGTTGAAGTGACACAGGTGTCACAGTCTCCCCTACTTCAGGAAATTTCGTCCCGAAATTTATTTAGAGGAAACTTGTGAGAGCTTGAAACATGAAGTTGAAAAGATCAAACAACACTGGTTAGAGTCCTGAACTTCTAGTAACTTTATATAACATCATGCTTGCACTGCGAGAGGGACACTTATATACAAGTATATAAAGTGTTATTGGTACGTCCACCGTACCTCCATTACATTGTTCACATTTCGTTATTGTTGCCACTATCGGTTCTTACACATAATAAATCTTACTGTGGTTTCCGTGCACTGAACTTCGTAATTATGTATGCATCCATAATTACGTAATTCATTGCATAGTAACGTAGTGCATCTTATAATGTGTAGGGGAAGAAAATGAACGAACTTATGATGATTGTGACTAGACCACCATAGGGTCCTTTTAATTAAATCAATAAATGATTTAAATAGACTACCAAGGAGTCTGTTCAGCTATATCACCACATGTCATTCTTAACCAGATTCTGACTCGATCTTTTGACTAGACCACTAAAAGGGTCTCTTATGAAAGATGGAATGGTACCATATAATCCAAGGGTCTTAACGATTACATAGAAGCCCATTAAGGATTTAAGGTAGTACCTTTTGAATATCCTACTACGAATCCCTCATATGAAGATATGAAAGGTTCTACGAGGATTTGGATAACGAATATCCAGAGTATACAAAAACATAAAATGCATAAAAGAAAACACAAAATGCATAAACACGTAATCACATAATTGTTTTAACTTGATATTAAATTTGTTATCATTTTGTTAATTTGTTCTGCTAACTGTGCACATGCATTTAAAGCACACTAGGAATCCATTCCGTGCATTTCATTTGATACTTTAAACATTATCAAGAATCTAACTATGAAGATAGAAAGATCTTAAAGAGAAAATTCAATTTCGATTATAAGGAATCGAAATGTTCGAATTAAGGTACACAAGAAATCCAATTAAGGACTCTGATTTGAATGATAATCATCCACAAGGGTCTAATTGTGAAGATAAAAATATCCCATATGTACTTTTAGAAGTTGAAGATTTTTTTAAACCTTGTACTGGATGTGCTTAAGTCAAAACATGAAGTAAAAAAATGCTTATGAAGTTGAGATGCTAGATATGTCAGGGCTACATATGAAGCAGAATTTGAAGGTTAAGTCAATGTATGAGGAAAATATTTTTGAAAACTATGCATGGGGTTCTAAAAAAATGTGTTCAATGTTTTTGAAACCTTATATATAATACTTTTGAAATCATAAAGTAGGTGTATTAGGTAGGTATATTTATAAAAATGTTTTAAAATCATGCGAGATGAATTTTGAAATTATGTATAAGGTTTTTGAAAACATGAATGATGCTTTTGAAATCATGCACTTGATATAAATAATTATACTGTATTAATATTGCTTTCAAACTATATGAAACATTTTGAAATCATGAAGGTTGTTTTTGAAAACATAGACAATGCTTTTGAAATCATGCATTTGATATGTTAAGTAAATACACTATATTAAAAAATGTTTTCGAACTATATATAAAATGTTTTTTGAAATCATGAAGGTTGTTTTGAAAACTTATGTTATGCATGTTAAAAAAAAAATCATAACGTAATGGGTATGATATTTGAAAATACCCTTAGTTATCTAACCAAGGATTCAAAGGTACAGATGTGCAAAAAGCACGATTACTCATAATTTCGCTTTATTTCTTGTACTTCGTCTCCTAGAATGAAACGAGTACTTAAAATTTTTCGAGGAAATCATGAGCGATCATTTGAAAGGGAGAATCACAAGAGTAGTTTGTAAGGGACATAGTTCCTTAATGTAGGTATTATAGGGAAATGCCATACACATATGTAGCTACACTTGTATATCAGAATTTGCAAACAACAATTTATTTATAAACAAAACTGATTGTTTCACATTACAAGAAAAACAGAGAAAACAAAAGCATAAGATTAAAACAGCAATATCTTATACTCAGCCATATGCTTATCCGTGCGTCAGACTTGCATTGACAATCTCTGATTACTTGTTCCTGAAATAGCTCATCTCACCGTAGTTGTACCAAGTACCAGACGGTAAACGAGCTTGAGCAGGGCTGACTTGGGGTTGGTTTGGACCACCTTGGATTGGGTTGAAAAGACAAGCATTTGCCAAGTGACCGAGTTGTCCACATGAAGCACACAGACGACACTGCAGGTAAGCTTGGTGAGGTACATTACACTTGTTGCACATCAGTGCAGTACCGACATAAGGTTTCCTGGCAGGAGGTTGAGCAGCAGCAAGGCTTATAGCAGCTTTGTTTTGGATAGCAAAGCGGCATATGTTAACCAAATGTCCCCACCGTACACAGTAGGTACATTTGAAGCAGGGTATGAGGTTTGAATGATGACGGTTGGATCGTTTGCACCATGGGGCAGCTCCTAAGTACGGCTTCCTAGCTGGTGGCGTTGCCACTTGGCTAGGTCCTGCTTGATTAGGTGTAACTGCTGCGGGTTTCTTTGAAGCCTTATGCTTCCTTGATTTTGGTGCAGTCTTGACTTCTACTTCCTTTGATGGCTCCTGCGTGGCTTCATTCTGGAGTCGATACATAGCAGTAGCTAATTCAATAGTCTTCAGGACTACTTCACCTATTTGTTGGGCAAATTTGGCGGTCTGCTCGGACATTTGAGCGTTGTTGTGAAGAAGAGACATTCTAGAAGGAATGAAAAGCATAGGAAGAAACAAGTGAAATGTTACCGGTTAAACAAAACAGAATGGCAACGCATAGAATTTGCGATCATTTGTTTGTTACCTAAGGCAAACAAATGAGACGGTGACTAATCAAAGTAAACGAGTCATATTAATGTATCACTGAAGACATGCTTGCCTATAAGTGAACACTCACCCCAAGAGTTCCCAGGTAAGAGTGACTGGTCTGATTCTACGGATTTGTACGAACACTCTAGCCTTAGACAGAAAAATCAGAGTACAGGCATTCACCCTTCCAGTTTGCACGTGTTTACATCAAAAGACCCAAACTTTGACGAGATTTAAAAACTTGGAGGGTTCAAAACCTAGTAATCAATCATCCTAGAATAGATGATTGGTTTTCAAGGCGGTTTTGAAATTTGTGTTCTTGTTGTGGTTGTCACTTAAGGATAGGTGACGGTATTGTTTTATGACTAAACGCAAGTAAACTCGCGTTAGGGTCCTAGGAAGGTTATAGACTAGGTCAAAGCATTACTAATAACCTAATTCCCTATAACCATGAGCTCTGATACCAACTTTTCTGTCACACCCCGACCACGTAAAACAATAAATCGTGGCGGAATCGTCGGGGAGTGTTGTAACAGAATTATTATTTCATAACACATGGAAATTGAAGTTTTGTTTTATTGAATCAAAAGAAGTTACAATGCTTTAACAAACAAAGAAGTATAACACAATTAACTAGTCTTGCATCTTTTATTGTCACTAAAGCCCAAGTCCGCCTAAGTGTATCTTGATAAATCCTATGCATCATTTCCTGAAACACATGTGAAAATAGGTACGTCAGCATAAAAATGCCTGTGAGATACATAAGTTTTATTGATTTAGGATTCATGACTTATAAGTTTAGAAAAAGGTTGTTTAACAAAAGTCAGTCATGATCCTTGTAAAATGTTTTGTTTTATAAATCATTTGAAAAGCGATGATAAAGTAGATGATATGTAAAAGAGTAATGTAAGGTTAAATGAATAACCAAGTAAAAATGAGTTTGTATGACATAAGTTGTTTTGTAAAACAAATGTTTAGTGAAAATATGTTATTTATGTAAAATATAATAAGTCAAATACTGAAATGGTTTAAATAACGCTACGATATGTAATACTATAAAAGCACTTATATATAGGAAGTATCAGCGGCATATTCACCATGCTTTTATCTTATTACACACGCCTCGTTATTTAATCACTTACTAAAACAAACCATCAATGTAAAAATGTTTATGTATAGTCAAATGTCAAATGTTTATGTAAAAACCATCATATGTAAATCATGTAATGTGTAAACAAATGTTATGTAGAGTGAATAAAAGCATTTATTGATTAAAAGCATTTATTCAATCCTATGAGAAAGTAATGTACAAAACAATGCATTTGATAAAATATAATCAAAAGTTATGTTTTGTAAGATAATGCATGCTTTACTGATACAACCATTTATGCGATAATGTTAAACGCCTACATTCAAGCCTTGAGATAGACGGATAACCTTAGAGTGAAGGTTATCAAAGAAAAATGTTTTTGGATTCGGTCATTCCTTCTACACAAACAAACCTAGGATTTTAGGAACGAGATTTGTCAAGTCCAATGGTACCACTACCTACTACCGAGCGGCATGATCGGTGTTAATGAATGTAATTTAGTCCCGTTAAACAAACCAAATGATATACCGAATGTAAGCATGTTTTATGAAAATAATGTACCTAGTATGCTAATTGAACATACAAGGTAGAGATGCAACAGAGATGCAATGTAGAGCAAATGTACTAAGTATGCTAAGTTAACATAAAAAGCAGAAAAGTCATGTAAAACAATGTGCTAGCATGTTAAGTAAACATACATAGCAAAAGAATGAATGTAAAACAATGTGCTAGCATGTTAAGTAAACATACATAGCAAAACATAATGAAATCATGTACTAATAGTGTACTAAGGAACATAGCAAGTATATGATATGAAAACATGAAAAGCACGAAAGTAACAAGTAGGCACATGTGTTTCACCCCAAAATGTTTGAAAAACAGTAAAAGAGGTTACTATGTACTCACTTGAGGGTGCTTAGAAGTCTTGAACAATAACCAAGCAAAGCTAGAGGGATCACGGAATCAAACGGCACCCTATATATATAACTACATAAATAACCGGACCTAAATCGGGAGATTGGATAGTATGAGGTTTCGTAAACCAAATGAGTATTGGAACTCATATGATATGGTTTAACAAAGCCCACATACTAAAACGAAACCTATCCTAAGTGCTTTTGACCCGTTTAGGTAGCTTATGCTACTTTAATGTGTCGTTCGCGTAAAACGCGTTCGGAACGCCTAACTAGTCCTATGACAAGTAAAATATGCCTTAACATGTTTAATATTGTTGCTAAATTAGTTTAGATGTCAAAAATTATGTTACATAGGCTTAAAATGAATTTATGCGCAAAAAGGGCATTTTGGTAATTTTCCTAAGGCATATAAATCACTTATCATACAACTACTTAAACGATGTGACCATAAGGTATAACCTCGAAAGGTTATTCCCTATACAACTATGGTCACCTAAACTGTTTGGTCGGATCCTAATGATCGACCAAGTGGGTCGGGTTCGAAAGTATAAGCGATTGTTTAGATCGCTTACCTTTACGACCTTAGACAAGCACAAATCTAAAAGTGACGAGCTAAACATGTTAAAACATGTTTAACGAGGTTTGAAAACAGGTTTGGTATCAAGACAAAGTTTCTTGATACCCAAAAGTAGTTTGGTTACAAAATACGCAAGAATACGCATTTTGGCCGAAACTACGACTCGTCACCGAGCCTAGATAACGTGGTAATCCGTAGGTATAGTCACTAGGGACTATAACCATCGTGATTACGCTCACGTTATGAAGTTCAAACGAACTTCGCATTGACCATAAACTGGTCAATGCAGAAAGTCAAACGCAATTTGACTTTAACACTAAAAACGAATAAAAAGAACGAAGGAATACTTACAAAGGTTCCCCGCAAGATTTGATCCAATTTACTCTTTGGTATGAAGCATACACTTCAACTTAGAGAGCGGAAATCAGAACAAATTATGGGTTTGAAGTGAAGTGGGTTGGGTTTATATAGAGTTTGGAAGACCGTTAAGATCGTTCAACAAAAAACCGTGCCTTAATCTCAATCGTACACATGGTCCCCTTGTTTTGTGAAACCTTGGGCACCCCTAGAATGGCCCATAGTATCTAAAATACCATTTGCAACACTCACAAGCAGCTAGAACAGGCTGGAAATGGCTGGAATCAACTCTCTGCACATCTGGCAGTCTCATACGGGCCGCGTAAGGTTTAATGGGAGCTTACGCGGGCCGCCTGGGCCTTCTGATCAGCAAACAACTTTCAGAATATTGCAGAAATGGTCCCTGTTATGGTTTAAGCTCATTTCCGACATGTTTAAGGCCCGTTAAGCCAAATTTAAGGGCCTTAAATGATGCCTAAACATTGTGGATATGAACCATGCTCAAAAATATGTCGGATGTCGGTTCGTTTGGTCGTGCGATCGCGATATTTGCTTAATTACGACGAAATGCGCACAAGCGTGAAAAACGATCCAAATTGCGCGACGAATGGATTTTTCTTATGCCGAACACTAAAATAAAATATTTTAATGCTTACATAAATTTTTGGATGTCCGGATGTATTCAGAACGTAAGTTATATGTGAAAATGCAAACTTATGCACTTTTTGACGCTTTTAGTCCCTAAATGAGCATAAAGTTTATTTTAGCACACCGAACCCCTCAAAGCCTATTTCTAAGCTATTTAAAGGATATTTAGGGTGTGTTTAACTTATGATCAAGTTCCAGAATGTCCGTTACAGTACAAATTGACATACTTTCGCAGTTTGTCGAATTTAGTCCCCGTAAGCGAATAAACTTGATTTCGGCATACCAAACCTTCCAAAACTTATTTCTAAGTTATGTAAAGGTTATTTAAGGTATGTTAAGCCTATGTCACTATTCCGGAGTGTTTGTTGCATTAAACTGGTTATATTTACGCATCAGATCGCGTATAACCTTCCAGAAAGCGATTTAAAGCCCGAAATTGAACAAGAATTGATATGTGCAATTGATACACATATTTATACAAATCCCAAGTATGAAATACAATATTTCATTGGTTTGGTATTTTTTTTGATGGTTGAAGTGACACAGGTGTCACACTAGGGGGAATAAATGACAAAAATCAAACAAAAACCACAAAGGGGGCGGCTCACCGGCCTCGACCCCCTCCCCCTTACCTGCTCACGGCCCGCGAGGCGGCTCAATCTGAAGAAAAACATCAGCAGCTTCGGTATTGGGTGAAATGTTGTGTTTTGTTGAGTTTTGTTTGTTTTTCTCCGTTAAGTACACTCAACTACTTAACCTAACTCTTCCCTATAAAACCCAAGCCTCCTCCACACTTTTTCCAATTTGAAACTCACTTAAACACTCTCAAATCACTCCAATATTCAGCTGATTTACTTTGCTAGCCTACCTTAACAATTAATTATATGCTATGTAAACTTTTTGTGTCGATATATGCTCATTAACTTTGCTAGCCTACCTTAACAATTATAGCGCTTTAGGATTAACGCACCGCCCATTAGCCTTGGGGTATTGTTAAGTTAAACATGTTAACCTCCCGCTAATCTCTTGGGAAAGGCAAATTTGCATTGTATACTTGGGTTTGAACATATAGTACACTGTTTCAGCATATTCGTAACTTGCATATTGTACTTCATGTTGGATATGAGCCATTAAACATTTGTATTCTATATTATGCTATGTATGAAAACTTGTATACTCGCCAACTTTTTTTTTATCATATTTTAATACATGTTGCAGGTTGACAGACGAGATGATGCTAAGTGAAGAAACGAGATTTAGGTGGACTTAGAAACATACCTAGATCAAACTATTATTTTGACGTTATGTTGTGAAACAATGTTGTTCTTATTTGAATTTTTGTATGACATTTTTAGTATTGCTATGAAATCAAATTTAAATTATATTGTCACATAGTGTTATGATGTTTTAAGCAATTTGTTCATCTCATCCTGATGTTTCCGCCATCGGTTGGGGTGTGACAGATTGGTATCAGAGCCATAGCTATAGGGAATTAGGAAAAGTAGGAATGTTTTTGCCTAGTCTATAGTTTAGGAATTTTTCTCTTATTTGTTGTTTAAAACTACTTGCATACTACCTTATTTGCTTCTTATCTACTCTCTTTTGGTCTTTTAAACATACATGCCTTTCCTAAGGCTAACACAATACACTTTCGAAGACTTTAAGACACTCGTAACACAAACGAGACGAGTTTACCAAAATAGGCGTGAAACCCACAATTTGGTAAACGACTCTCATTCCGCTTAATTCTATTTTGCATGAAATTTCACCATTAAGCTAGGAGTGAAATCCACATCTTAATGGTAAATTTCCAATTCAAACTCTAGTGGACCCTCGTCAAAGTGTCGAAATTAAATTTTGACATGACGAGTACCAACCACATTAGGGTACGAAATTGTCAAGTTAGGGGTGAAACCCGCATCTTGTCGATTAAGTCCCGTTCCTCGATTTTCAATCTCGCCAAAGTACCGATTGTTTCAATCGATTAGAGACGTGTAGTAACTGGAAGGGTAAGATACCGTTAATCGCTTCTCGACAAGAGTATCTTACCTATAGGCTAAAGCACGTTTCTCTAATTCGAAAGGACTTTCGACCCACTTCTGAATAGTCGACATTTCTCTACCCGAAACAATCCAATGTTTTATGAGCCTCTCTTTTATGTTATCTCAATTTATATATGATTTTATACTTGTTACCTCGTTCATTTCAAAACCATTACACAATTCGAACGTTTCTCGCAATAAAAAACAATAATAATCTCTCGTGAACAAACTAAATTTACGATGCTTTCATTATCTATGTGGAATTCATGATTATGCTATGTGAAACAATTTAAACATTTTTATGCTATGTTAAACTATATGCTATGTGATGCATTCATGAAAATAATTTTCTTAAACAAACATTATGATCAAGTGTCACCTATTCCTTCTTTTGAATCTTTAGATGTCTTCGAGCCAATTCTCCAACTCGACCAAGAAGTCTAAGACCAGCACTCAAAAGAAGATGATGGCATTCATGGCCAATAAGATTGCTCGTATCGTCCCAAAGATCGTCAGTGAAATTCATGCGACCTCTACCCCAAACTCCTCCGTTGATTCAAAGATTGATGTGCGCAAGCCTGTGTCGTTCAGCTTCAAGCACTTCTCGTCTTGCAATCCTAAGCTATTCACTGGCAACGATGGGGTGATTGCTATGCTAGAGTGGTTTGACAGCATAGAAGTCACGTTCATCAATAGTGAATGTCTTGAAGAGCTGAAAACACATAGCGCTACTAGGGTCTTCCAAGCTAGAGCCTTGGAATGGTGGACCAACGAGCGAAACCTCCGCTCTAACGAAGTTGCTTATGCGCTACCTTGGGAGGAACTCAAGCTGTTACACCCTGACTTTTGTGGAAGCGTATTATGTGTGACTTGCTTAATATCATTGCATTCAATTATACCAAACAACTAAAGGATTAAAACCACGATGTTCATCCATAAATATAATTCAAAATAATACAACCCACATTGTTTTAGTACCAAACAAGACTTCGAGTTTAAATTACAAACCAACCAAATGTTTTAAGTTCCGCAACGGACTTTATCAAAAGACACTAATAAAATGAGGCTTTGATTCATGTATCTCATCAAGGATAAAATACATGATTCAAACCCTCCAATACTGGATGACATCGTTTCTTGTGGACACATCTTGAAAACCCTGAACGCCCGCCAGATCCATTATCAATTTCCTGAAATACATGTAGTTTGAAAACATCAACAAAAGTTGAGTGAGTTCATGTGTTTTGTATGTGAGCTCGTAATAACTTGTAATCACTGCAAGTATGTATTTATAAACCGGTATGAAAGCGTCTATGAATAGATCAATTAATGATTTGCAAGGTCATTAATATGTGTGCAACGGCGTAGGAAGGCTCAGACCTAGCAGATTTTGTACCGGGCTTCCGGCCGGAAGACATAGTCACCACCTTCGGCCACTTCCGGCCCAGGGGTGGGGCTCGCAACACCCAAATAGATCTATCACTCATGTCCCTCGGTCCCTATACGAGTATTAATGGTCTTAAGTATGCGCCTACCCATTCACATGATCTAACAGTTTATTCCTTAGCTAACCATATCATTTGAAATCATTGAAATATTTGTAACATGTATTTCACCCCCGAAGTTATAAAACTGAAAAACAGTTTAAAAGAAAAGGGGGACATGAACTCACAATCTTGCGTCCTGCAAACTGGTGTAACTCAAAGATCCTGTCCCGAAGTCGTGCAACTACCTACACACGTGTTGTGGTTTATTAGACGGCTAGGTCGTGTAACGACTCTCAGTTTTAATTGTTATGACTTAGGGGCTGTTTGGTAGCCTCTTAATGAACATTCAGATGCTACCTCTTAATGGTTTAAAACCTCTGAATGAATAAGAGGTAACCTCAAGTCTGAATGATTAAGAGGTAACCTCTGAATGGTAAATCATCACATGTCACATTCTTCTACCATCTCATTGGTAAAATTCTTAATGGTTCCATTAAGAGGTAGCCTCTTAATGACCATTCAGAGGCTATCAAACAGCCCCTTAATTATACTTTGAGTTACGTCTTGATGTACATTATATTATTCCAAAGTATATAATTATTGGTTTAACTTATTTATATTTAACCATTATTTGGAATATTAGTTAAAATAATATATTTTAACTTATTTTGTCTTGTAATCCTTTCATCAATATTTCCCCAAGGATGGGTATGCTTATACTTGTATTTTTAGACTTGGGTATTTTGCCAAGTATTGGTGGCTTATTCCGGTGTGTATTTGTGCGTACAAGAAAACGTATTTTCTTGTATTTATTAAGTATTCTTATACTTAATTTTTGTATTTAATTTTCTAGAATATTATTTTTTTATCAAATAAAATCACCAATTTGTATTCTTAAAATATATATTTTAAGAAATCTTTTATAGAAAAATATCCATAAATCTTCCTTGGAAAAATAATTATATTTTCATATAAATCTCAAAAATAATATATTTTTAAGATTATCTTAGAAAATATTTGTAAATCCATTTTTCACCCAATATAATATATTCTTAATTTCTTTTAGAAAATATATATTTTCTTCAAAAATAATATATTTTTCAAATTGTACAAGAAAATATATTTATTTTTCTCCATTCAAAATAATATATTTTCTACTTGGTAAAAATATGATATATTTTTGTAATACTTGTAAAAATCATAATTTCCGTTTCTATGGTTTCCAAAACACCGTTTAACTCATTTGTCAAAATATAACTCTATTTCTGGAATATATAAGTGTAGTCCATACTTCCGTGTTCGGTTTTTCCAATATTCGGGTATAAATTATATATTTGTTTTCTTGGAATTTTGGTAAGTTATATTATTTTCAAGTCCTAAAATAATATAACTAATACACATAGTATACAAGTATACAAGTAATCACACAAAGTGTGACATCTAAATATATATTTTCCTAAATATATACTTAGTCACTTTTATTTATCAAAACAACCTCCAACATTTGTAATTTTTATAACAAAAATTATGGCAACTTTTATATCAAAAACCATGGTTAAAATTTACTTATAAACAATTGTTTAAAAATATTTTTCTAAGTGTTTAAATTCTAGAAAATTTTTGCCATAGTTTCCCCTTAAAAATGGAGGTTTCCATGCTTTAACAAGCATATCATTTTCTTTTAAAATCATCATCAATTATCAACAAATCATTCAAGACTTACCATGAGCCAAAATCATGCAATTTACACTACATCATGAACTTGGGAAGTATTGTAAAAATTTGTAGTAACTTAATATGTCATTAAGTAGGTTTAGTTACCCTTAAAAGTGTGGTTATTTGTTTATAAATCACCTTCTTGTAAAATTTAGTCCTTTACAACTTACTTTAAGATTTTCTAAAAATGATCTTTCTTATATTTTTCTTGTTACAAACATGCTTCTAGTATTGATTTAACACTAAGAATATGACTTGTTTCTTTAAAAATCATGATTTTGTAAATCTTGCAAGTAAGTTTAGTTTCTTGAGAAAATTAGTTTTGTAATAATCCATTTACAAGACTTAATACATGTATCAAACTTCATCATGCACAAAATCATCTTCATTTTTCAAGTTCATGTTCACATAAAGGATGATCATTTAGATTTTTCACAAGATTCATCCTCTCACTTGCTAGATCATGTGTTTAATCACAATCTAGCAAGTTTCTTATGATGATTAACATCATAAACATAAGATATCAGCAATCAAGATATACACATACACTAAATCAACATAGATTCTTATGATTTTAAGCTTTATGTTAGAGTTCATCTTCTTGTTTCTTCATGATCTTTATGTTTAACCATTAACATAATCTTTTAACCAACAATATAAGAAGTAAAATCAAGTTACAAGAGTCTTACTACTAGCACAAGGCTAGGGAAGAACTCAAGATGATGAAGATGATAAACTAGGTAGATAAAAGCTCTAGAGAATGGTCCTTCAAGCTCTAATGGCTCCAAGATCCTTAATCTTGCTTCTTGCACCTTGGAATCACCTTGGAATGGAAGGGATTGAAGTGAAGATGATGGTGGTGTGGGTGGGTGTTCACGGCCGAGAGGAAGGAGAAGGGTGAGGGAGTGAAGTGTTTGAAGTGTGAAATGTAAGATTGTTGTGTCTTGTGGTCTTTTTAAACTTGTTTCCAACATCTACAAGACCCTTGTGTAATGTGCTCCTAAAGCAAGCAACAAATCATATGACAACTCACAAAATCCATGGGTGGGCCATCCATGGTAACCGTCGATCAAGGGAAGGGGGTATAAGGTTGAAATGCAATGGTAAGTTAGGTTATTTAGTTAGAATCTAAGTGTATAATTTAGTGTTTATACGTGTTATGTAATTATAAGGTGTGTTATGATGTTCGGTGACCATAACCAGCTCGGAAATGATAAAACAATGCTTTTAGTGAAAATTTGGTGTTTTAGGTAGTGTCCGGTTGTTCCGTTGGTTACCGGTTCGTTAAGGTGCTAAATTACGCAGTTTAGTGTGCTTTATGTTTCCTTTTGTGACAGTTTTGATTCCCAACACCTAGGAAGGTATTTTGGACCATTAAACCATAATTCTGCATAATATTGTGTTGTTAAAATGCTGAGTTTTGCTGAAAATTGCAGAATTCTGCAGTTTGTGTGAGTTTTAGGCACTTTCTGGCACTTAAACTATCACTAGGAAGATAGTTTTATGATCCTTACTTTCCTACACACTATACTAGCGTAACTCTTGGTTTCGGGCTCATTCTGTGTCTAAACATCATGTTTGTCTGGGTACTGAACTCCTGTCAGTACTTCTAGTTTGTCTAATAACTGTGCTAACTTTGTTTCGTGCATCATTTGAATCATAATGTGTTGCATGCAATAATGATATGAAATCATGCAATATGTGATGCACTTGTATGTATATGACAATAATCAGAAAACATTCATGTCATTAATTCAGATCAAGCACAGTCATTAAGTTACAAATTACTGTTTAACATGTACGGAATTACATTGAAAATTGACAGTTGTCACATTCTCCCCTCGTTAAGAAAATTTTGTCCCGAAATTTTAAGTTGCGCTATCGGTTGCAGGGGAGTTAGGGAACAAATGTGGATACTTTGATTCCATTCGATCTTCACGCTCCCAAGTAAACTCTGGGTCGTGACGTGAATTCCAATGAACCTTGACAAGCTTAACACTACTCCTCCGAGTCTTGTTGACTTTCCAGTCTGTAACCTCAACAGGTTCCTCAGTGAATTGGAGAGTGTCGTCGATATACACTTCATCTGCAGGGATGATGACTGTTTCCTGAGTTGGACTTTTCTTCAGGTTTGACACATGAAATGTATCGTGAACACCGTTCGGTTCTTCCGGTAATTCCAACTTATACGCTACAGTACCAACCCTTTCCAGTATCTTGAATGACCCAATGTAACGTGGATTTAACTTGCCACGTTTACCGAATCGTGCTACACCTTTCCAAGGTGAGACTTTCAATAAAACCATGTCTCCTACTTCAAATTCCAAGGGTTTCCGTCTTTGATCTGCGTAACTCTTTTGTCGATCACGAGCCGCCTTGATGCACTCTCGGATCTGCATGATCTTGTCAGTTGTTTCTTGAACCAGTTCGGGACCAACCGTCTGTCTATCTCCAGCATCTACCCAACACAACGGTGAGCGGCACTTACGGCCATAGATAGCTTCGAACGGTGCGGCTTGAATACTTGTATGGTAGTTGTTATTGTAGAAAAACTCAACCAGAGGTAGATGAGTATCCCAACTGCCACCTAAATCCATCACACATGCACGAAGCATGTCTTCCAGTGTTTGAATAGTTCTTTCGCTTTGACCGTCTGTCTGCGGGTGAAAAGCCGTACTCAGATTCAACTGAGACCCAAAGGCTTCTTGAAAGGATTGCCAAATTCTTGATGCAAACCGTCCATCTCTATCAGATATTATCGAGACAGGCACTCCATGACGTGCTACTATCTCCTTGAGGTAAAGCTCAGCTAGCTTTCGAGTGCTATCCTTCTCTCGAATAGGTAGGAAGTGTGCAAATTTTGTCAACTGATCCACTATTAGCCATATCATATCGTGTCCTCTAGGAGTCCTGGGTAACTTTGTTATGAAGTCCATATAAATCTGTTCCCACTTCCACATGGGTAGTTCAGGCTGTTGCAACTGATACTCGGCCTTAACCTTAGCAAAGGTCAGGCACTTCCCAACATAAATGTCAATGTCACTCTTGAGTCTTGGCCACCAATAATAATCTTTCAGATCTTGGTACATCTTTGTGACAATGCTCACAATTACAGGTATCCATACAATTAATTAATATTAACTTTGTGCTTAATGACAGTGCTAGAATTACAACTGACGAATTAACTGCTTTATGAGTTCTGCATCATACATACATATGCATCACATTCATACTGTCACTCCATTTATTACACACAAACTTTAGTGATAAACTTGATGCACAAAACACAGTTAGAACAGTGAACGGATAACTCAGAAACATGCTGACAATGCCAGCACATAGACAAACAATATGTTGAGGCCAATATGAACCAGAGTCAAGGTACTACACTAGTATGGAGTGTAGGGAAGTAGGGACCAAAACTATTATTTTTAAACTTATATAAACTGAAAACCCTAACTGTGTTAGTCCTTTCATAAAGATTTCCTTCTTTAAACATTAACTCAGTTAGCATACTTAACTGAACAGTACAGGGACCATTTGTGTAAATTTTAGAAACTTCAAGGACCAATTATGTACTTTTTATGAAAGTATAGGGACTTTTATTGCAACTTTTCGGAAGTTCATGGACTATTTTTGTAAAAAAAAATGAAACTTGAGGGGCCAAAGTGTAAATATGTCAAAATTCTATTAAAAAGGGGTCCTTCTGTATCGGACCGGCCTTTGCTGGGATCGAACTCGTGACCTCTCGGTTATAACCGCAACGCCTTAACCAGTTTATCCTCCTACTAGGAGCTATTAGAATATAGAACATTAATTCATTTATATACACTTTAGGATTTTAATATTTTTATTAATTATAAATTGGAACAAAAAGAACGAACCGGCCACAAGAAAGGATCGAACCCACTACAACCCACACCACAAACGAACACGTGACCGGTCGGGCTAAGCCCTCATTCAGTTATAATATGAAGTTATATTAAATTTATAAACACTTTGGAATTAAATATAATATTTCAAATCTGAATCAGATCATGTTGCCAGACACGATCCAAACCCCACTGATCTTTGTTTAATTGATCCAAAATCATCACCACGACATTCCCAACTCATTGCCAACTCGATTGCACACTAATTCGACACAATTCAGTGCCATTCGACTGATAAAACAACCTTTTTATAAAAAATAATAAAAGTGGATCGATTCCACTATGATATGTTGGATCTAAGATCGAATTGAATCATTATATAAGTTCCTTAGATCACCACGAACATCCTGCACCTTTCACATTTCTCTAAAACATCGAAAATTACCTCTGTCGAAACCTGCAACCTTGCCGGAACAGTTCAGTCGCCGGAGTTTTTCCGATTCATCGTTTTACCCGATACCGGTTAGTTTTTATTTGCCCAATTAGTTCGTTTATGCTTATACAATGATCCCTCAAAGTTAATTTGAATAAAACATAGTTTTGATCGTGAATTGCGAAGGTTGACTTTTCTGTTGACTCTGATTGGGGAAGATGACCATTTACACTTTTGCATATATTTTATTTAATCTAAACTTAAACACAAAACCACCAGGCTAGCCCAGTGGTTGTGTGTGTACTTGCCTTCAGTACAGACCCGGGTTCGAACCCAGGGGTCTGCAACATTTTTTTTTAAACTTATTTATTGTTACTTTAACCATTTTAATTCATTTTATTTATTTAAAATGATTCCAAGGCCATAATAATTAATTTAAATCAGTGATATTCAAGTTTAATAATTAAAAATGTTATTTTTAGTTATTCAGATTTAATATAATTATTTTGATAATTAGTTATGTAATTGTCATATTAATTCTTTTAAACAAAATATTTATCATTTATCAAATAATATATATTTTAAACCATCTAAATTAATTTATAATTTTTATAAATTAATTATATCACTTGTACAATATTTTGCCAATAATCATTATATTTAATTATGTTATTTAATTATACTAGTTAAATATATTTGATTTATTATTACAAATGTTTATATTAAATCAATTGTACATTTTTGCAATTTTATTATTTATGATAAATAAATATTTTTCATAAATAATTCCTTTACATCATATTCATTTTCCAAGTCCTCTTGCTAGGTTATCCAAATCCCATAATTACCATTTAAACAAAACACTACCGAATCCCATAGATTTAGGATTTCCAATTATCCAATTAAACATTATTGTTGATACGTATTCCATATTGTTGCATGTTCAATCAATTAGAGTGACGTGGAATCTTATTTCCAAGAACTCTCACATTTGCATACTTGTTTGGACTTACTCGCAATCAAGGTGAGTTCATGTCCCCCTTTTCTCTTAACTGTTTTCAGTTTTATACTTCGGGGTGGAATACATGTTACAACTATTACAGACATTTTTATACATGGTATGGTTAGCTTAAGGAAGGTTTACTACTAGACTGTGAAGGGTGGGCACAACACTTAAGGCCATTAATCCTCGTCGTAGGACCGAGGGACATGAGTGATAGATCTATTTGGGTGTAGCGAGCCCACACCCATGAGGCCGGGGCGGCCCATAGAGGTGACTATGTCTTCCAGCCGGAAGCCCGGTACAAATTTGCTAGGTTTGAGTACTTCCTGCACCATTTTCACACATACCATTGGCTTTGCAACCCATTTGTGATCTCTTTTTCCTTAATTGCTACATACCAGGGACATTTATACACACAAGACATATTTTAAAGGCTTATACACACAGACTTACACATGAACTCGCTCAACTTTTTGTTGATTTTTCAAACTACATGTATTTCAGGGAACTAGCGGATCTGGCAGGGTATGAATGTGTCTAGCTGCGTTGAATAAAAGATGTCATCCAGGGTTGTGGGGTTTGAGAGGTGTAACCTATACCTGGACGGGTTATATGTCTCTAAACCTCGTCTTATCTAAAGTCTTTTGGTGTCTTATGAAAACGTTTTAAACAAGTTATGGTTTGTAACTTATTTCAAGTGTCGATGTTTCTAAACAATGATGTTGTGATATTTTCTCACTTAAATTAATGGATGTACATCTCGTATTTTTTTTATCATATAGCATTGTTATGATTGTTGCTATGGTATTAAGAAGTCACACCAAATAAACCACGCTTCCGCAAAAGCCAGGGTGTGACAGCTTGGTATCAGAACCTCGATCATAGCGAACTAGGATTCTTTCTCGAGTCTAGACTATGATCATCAGGACTCTCACGAAAACATTTTTACATTGCATATACAAGTTTCCAGATCCAGGGTACAAACGTTTCTTTACAAACATGTGTTTTTCGTGTCGGACATGTAGTAACTGGAAGGGTTAAGTACCGGTAGTTGAGAACTCCTGTCTAGGCTGGCATTCGTACAAATCCAAATAAAAGGACCCGTTGCCCACCTGGGGACTATCAATGAGAGTACCGATACCTATTAGGACAAAGCATGTCAAAAAGTTTAGTTTTTGAATCAGTCTTTATTTAACCATTTTTACAAGTTTTTATCATACCGCTTCCTACACATCAAGTTTTGGAGACTGAGGGAGGTTCAGTCTTAGAGACTGAGGGGTTCAATCTTAGAGATTGGGGAGGTTTTAGTCTTAGAGACTAGGGAGTTAGTCTGAGAAACTAGGGAGTTCAGTCTAAGAGACTGGGTGAGATAGTCTAGGGAAGACTAGGATGATTACTTGCTTACATTGATTGTGACTTACATGCGTTGTTGGATTATTTATTTTGCGTTATGACATGAGATATTATGAGTTATTGTGTTATTACATATGCATATTACTTACTTACTATACTTACTATGACCGGACCAATATGATCTTTCTTTTAGAAGATGCCTCCACGACGAGACACACGTTTGCCTACCACTGAGGCAGAATTACAGGAACGTATTTCAAAAGCAATAGCAGATTATGAGGCCTCGCGCACCGAAACAAGCAGGAATAAGCCAAACAACAACAACAACCCATCCAATGGCTGTACCTACAAACAATTTATGGATTGTAAGCCCTTAAACTACGACGGCACCGGGGGTGATGTTGCTTTCGTCAGGTGGACGGAAAAGACGGATTCGGTAATAAGGATGAGCAAGTGTGCTCCTGAAAACCACGTTACTTACGTCTCAGGACTCTTTCTTGATGGTGCTTTATCCTGGTGGAACCTGCAAGTTCAAACCCTGGGAGAGGCAGCGGCGTATGCACTGACATGGGCTGAGCTGAAGGAGCTCATGAGGAAGAAATATTGTTCACGTGCCGAAATACAGAAGCTGGAAACGGAATTTTGGAACCTAAAAATGGACGGCCCAAAAATTGTTGAGTATGTGCAAAGGTTCCACGACTTGTCACGCGTTGTGCCGACTATAGTTTTGTATCGCTAGAATTTAAGAAAATACTTAGGTTAACTGCTAGTAAGTTAGACATTCCGTACTCAATTGAACTGGCTAATGAAAAGCTAGTAGAAACGAATGAGGTCATCAGAGGATGCGTGATAGAGCTGGGAGAACACGAGTTTACATTAGACCTACTGCCAGTCGAGTTAGGAAGCTTCGATGTGGTAGTAGGGATGGATTGGTTGTCAAGCAAGAGAGCCAAGATTGTATGTCACGAGCATACCATTCGCATCCCAATGGCGGATGGAGAAACGATCGTAGTACACGGAGAGAAGCGCGATACGCCCTTAAGGATCATTAGTTGCTTGAAGGCTCGAAAATGTTTGAAGAAGGGATGTGTTGCCTTCCTGACACACATCGTGGATAAGGAAGCCGCTGAGCCAAAACTTGAAGACATCCCAGTCGTGAAAGAGTATCCTGAAGTCTTTCCAGAAGACTTGCCAGGATTGCAACCACAAAGGCAAGTCGAGTTTCATATTGACTTAGTTCCAGGCGTCGCGCCTGTAGCTAAGCCACCTTATCGACTTGCACCTTCAGAGATGCAAGAGCTGTCAACGCAACTCCAGGAGTTGTTAGAGAAGGGATTTATCAGACCAAGCTTCTCGCCTTGGGGAGCTCCAGTTTTGTTCATGAAAAAGAAGGATGGTAGTTTTCGCATGTGTATAGACTACCGGGAGCTGAATAAGTTGACAATCAAGAACAGATATCCTTTGCCAAGGATAGATGACCTGTTCGATCAATTACAAGGTTCAAGTTTTTACTCAAAGATCGATCTACGATCAGGTTATCGCCAGTTAAGGATACAAGAGGAAAGTATTCCAAAGACGGCCTTTAGAACTCGATATGGACATTACGAGTTCCTGGTTATGCCGTTTGGTTTGACGAACGCGCCAGTAGTATTCATGGATTTGATGAACAGAGTTTGTAAACCGTACCTCGATAAGTTTGTGATTGTGTTCATTGACGACATTTTGATCTACTTGAAGACGAAAGAAGAGCATGAACAACATTTAAGAGCTATTCTAGAGCTGCTTAAAAAGGAGAAGTTGTATGCGAAGTTCTCGAAGTGCGAGTTCTGGTTACGCGAAGTCCAGTTTCTTGGTCATGTAGTTAACGGAAATGGAATTCATGTGGATCCCACAAAGATCGAGGCTATTAAAAACTGGGAGACTCCGAAGACGCCAACCGAAATTCGACAGTTCCTAGGTTTGGCTGGTTATTATCGTAGGTTCATTGAGGATTTCTCGAAAATCGCTCAACCTTTGACCTCTCTCACCCAGAAAGATAAGAAGTTTGATTGGGGAGACAAGCAAGAAGAGGCCTTTCAGCTGTTGAAAAACAAGCTTTGTTACGCGCTGATCTTATCCCTACCCGAAGGCACTGACGACTTCGTGGTATATTACGATGCTTCGCGTCAAGGTTTGGGATGTGTGCTAATGCAGCGTCAGAAGGTTATAGCATATGCTTCTCGCCAATTGAAGATCCACGAGAAAAATTACACCACGCATGATTTGGAATTAGGCGCGGTGGTGTTTGCTTTGAAGATATGGCGACATTATTTATATGGCACGCGACCATCTACACTGATCACAAGAGCCTGCAGCACATATTCGATCAGAAAGAGCTTAACATGAGGCAAAGACGCTGGGTAGAGCTGTTAAATGATTATGACTGTGAAATCAAGTATCACCCAGGGAAGGCGAATGTGGTCGCTGATGCTCTAAGTCGGAAGGAAAGGATCAAGCCCATAAGGGTTAGGGCTTTGGAAATGATCATACAAACGGACCTCTCATTGCGCATTCATGCCGCGTAGAGAGAAGCACTCAAGGAAAAGAATATTGAGAATGAGTATCTCCGTGGGATGGAGAAACAGTTGGTACCAAACGGGGAAGGGACTTTGTGCTTCATGAAACGAATTTGGGTTCCCTTGTTTGGTGGTCTGAGAAATGTTATTTTTGACGAAGCTCACAAATCTCGGTACTCGATTCATCCAGGAGCGGATAAGATGTACCAAGATCTTAAGGATTTCTATTGGTGGCCAAGAATGAAAGGCGATGTTGCGGTATATGTTGGCAGATGTTTAACTTGCGCCAAAGTGAAGGTTAAATACCAGAGGCCTTCAGGTCTCTTGCAACAACCTGAAATACCCCAATGGAAATGGGAACAGATTTCTATGGACTTCATAACGAAATTGCCAAGGACGCCCAAGGGCCATGATACGATTTGGGTAATAGTAGACCGTTTAACGAAATCTGCACACTTTTTGCCAATCAAGGAGAAAGATAAAACGAGTAAGCTTGCTGAGATATACTTGAGAGAGATTGTTGCACGGCATGGAGTGCCTCTCTCAATTATCTCTGATAGAGACGGAAGATTCGTATCAAGGATTTGGCAATCCTTCCTAGAAACTTTTGGTTCTCAGTTGAATCTGAGTACTGCCTTTCATCCGCAGACAGGCGGACAGAGCGAACGAACGATTCAAACATTAGAATATATGTTGCAAGCTTGCGTAATGGATTTAGGTGGAAGTTGGGACAGTCACCTACCATTGGTTGAATTCTCATACAATAACAGTTATCATACAAGCATTCAGGTCGCACCGTTCGAAGCTCTCTATGGACGCAAGTGTCGATCACCATTATGCTGGGCTAACGCGGGTGATAAACAGCTTGTTGGCCCGGAATTGGTTCAGGAAACGACCGACAAGATTTTACAGATCCGAGAGCGCATTAAAGCGGCTCGTGATCGACAAAAGTATTATGTGGACCGAAGAAGGAAACCTCTGGAATTTGAGGTGGGTGATATATGGTTTTGTTGAAGGTTTCACCCTGGAAGGGTGTAACACGCTTTGGGAAGCGTGGGAAGTTGAATCCCAGATA
Organism: Helianthus tuberosus; assembly: GCA_030545235.1. Classification (NCBI taxonomy): domain Eukaryota; kingdom Viridiplantae; phylum Streptophyta; class Magnoliopsida; order Asterales; family Asteraceae; genus Helianthus; species Helianthus tuberosus. Next base: position 99,267,543 of record CM060383.1, on the reverse strand, counting down.
CATTGGTCCATTTAAAATCCTGAAAAGGATTGGTCCTGTAGCATACAAGTTGGATTTACCTACTGAACTAAATGGCGTACATGATACATTTCATGTATCTAATTTGAAAAAGAGTCCAACTCAAGAGACAGTAGTCATTCCTGCCGACGAAGTTCATATTGATGACACACTCCACTTTACTGAAGAACCCGTTGAGGTTAATGATTGGAAGATTAACAAGACGCGCAGGAGTAGTGTCAAACTCGTTAAAGTTCGATGGAATGCACGACACGGCCCGGAATTCACGTGGGAGCGTGAGGACCGTATGAAAGAAAAATACCCACATTTATTCCCTAAGACCCCTGCATCTAGTAGCAGAACTAAAATTTCGGGACGAAATTTTCTTAACAGGGGGAGAATGTGACAACGCTCACAATTACAGGTATCCGTACAATTAATTAATATTAACTTTGTGCTTAATGACTGTGCTAGAATTACAACTGACGAATTAAACTGCTTTATGAGTTCTGCATCATACATACATATGCATCACATTCATACTGTCACTCCATTTATTACACACAAACTTTAGTGATAAACTTGATGCACAAAACACAGTTAGCACAGTGAACGGATAACTCAGAAACATTCTGACAATGCCAGCACATAGACAAACAATATGTTGAGGCCAATATGAACCAGAGTCTAGGTACTACACTAGTATGGAGTGTAGGGAAGTAGGGACCAAAACTATTATTTTTAAACTTATATAAACTGAAAACCCTAACTGTGTTAGTCCTTTCATAAAGATTTCCTTCTTTAAACATTAACTCAGTTAGCATACTTAATTGAACAGTACAGGGACCATTTGTGCAAATTTTAGAAACTTCAGGGACCAATTATGTACTTTTTATGAAAGTATAGGGACTGTTATTGTAACTTTTCAGAAGTTCAGGGACTATTTTTGTAAAAAATGAAACTTGAGGGGCCAAAGTGTAAATATGTCAAAATTCTGTTAAAAAGGGGTCCTTCTGTATCGGACCGGCCTTTGCTGGGATCGAACTCGTGACCTCTCGGTTATAACCGCAACGCCTTAACCAGTTTATCCTCCTACTAGGAGCTGTTAGAATATAGAACATTAATTCATTTATATACACTTTAGGATTGTAATATTTTTATTAATTATAAATTGGAACAAAAAGAACGAACCGGCCACAAGAGAGGATCGAACCCACGACAACCCACACCACAAACGAACACGTGACCGGTCGGGCTAAGCCCTCATTCAGTTATAATATGAAGTTATATTAAATTTATAAACACTTTGGAATTAAATATAATATTTCAAATCTGAATCAGATCATGTTGCCAGACACGATCCAAACCCCACTGATCTTTGTTTAATTGATCCAAAATCATCACCACGACATTCCCAACTCATTGCCAACTCGATTGCACACTAATTCGACACAATTCAGTGCCATTCGACTGATAAAACAACCTTTTTATAAAAAATAATAAAAGTGGATCGATTCCACTATGATATGTTGGATCTAAGATCGAATTGAATCACTATATAAGTTCCTTAGATCACCACGAACATCCTGCACCTTTCACATTTCTCTAAAACATCGAAAATTACCTCTGTCGAAACCTGCAACCTTGCCGGAACAGTTCAGTCGCCGGATTTTTGCCGATTCATCGTTTTACCCGATACCGGTTAGTTTTTATTTGCCCAATTAGTTCGTTTATGCTTATACAATGATCCCTCAAAGTTAATTTGAATAAAACATAGTTTTGATCGTGAATTGCGAAGGTTGACTTTTCTGTTGACTCTGATTGGGGAAGATGACCATTTTCACTTTTGCATATATTTTATTTAATCTAAACTTAAACACAAAACCACCAGGCTAGCCCAGTGGTTGTGTGTGTACTTGCCTTCAGTACAGACCCGGGTTCGAACCCAGGGGTCTGCAACATTTTTTTTAAATTTATTTATTGTTACTTTAACCATTTTAATTCATTTTATTTATTTAAAATGATTCCAAGGCCATAATAAATAATTTAAATCAGTGATATTCAAGTTTAATAATTAAAAATGTTATTTTTAATTATTCAGATTTAATATAATTATTTTGATAATTAGTTATGTAATTATCATATTAATTCTTTTAAACAAAATATTTATCATTTATCAAATAATATATATTTTAAACCATCTAAATTAATTTATAATTTTTATAAATTAATTATATCACTTGTACAATATTTTGCCAATAATCATTATATTTAATTATGTTATTTAATTATACTAGTTAAATATATTTGATTTATTATTACAAATGTTTATATTAAATCAATTGTACATTTTTGCAATTTTATTATTTATGATAAATAAATATTTTTCATAAATAATTCCTTTACATCATATTCATTTTCCAAGTCCTCTTGCTAGGTTATCCACATCCCATAATTACCATTTAAACAAAACACTACCGAATCTCATAGATTTTGGATTTCCAATTATCCAATTAAACATTATTGTTGATACATATTCCATATTGTTGCATGTTCAATCAATTAGAGTGACGTGGAATCTTATTTCCAAGAACTCTCACATTTGCATACTTGTTTGGACTTACTCGCAATCAAGGTGAGTTCATGTCCCCCTTTTCTCTTAACTGTTTTCAGTTTTATACTTCGGGGTGGAATACATGTTACAACTATTACAAACATTTTTATACATGGTATGGTTAGCTTAAGGAAGGTTTACTACTAGACTGTGAAGGGTGGGCACAACACTTAAGGCCATTAATCCTCGTCGTAGGACCGAGGGACATGAGTGATAGATCTATTTGGGTGTAGCGAGCCCACACCCATGAGGCCGGGGCGGCCCATAGAGGTGACTATGTCTTCCATCCGGAAGCCCGGTACAAATTTGCTAGGTTTGAGTACTTCCTGCACCATTTTCACACATACCATTGGCTTTGCAACCCATTGGTGATCTCTTTTTCCTTAATTGCTACATACCAGGGACATTTATACACACAAGACATATTTTAAAGGCTTATACACACAGACTTACACATGAACTTGCTCAACTTTTTGTTGATTTTTCAAACTAAATGTATTTCAGGGAACTAGCGGATCTGGCAGGGTATGCATGTGTCTAGCTGCGTTGAATAAAAGATGTCATCCAGGGTTGTGGGGTTTGAGAGGTGTAACCTATTCCTGGATGGGTTATATGTCTCTAAACCTCGTCTTATCTAAAGTCTTTTGGTGTCTTATGAAAACGTTTTAAACAAGTTATGCTTTGTAACTTATTTCAAGTGTAGATGTTTCTAAACAATGATGTTGTGATATTTTCTCACTTAAATTAATGGATTTACATCTCGTATTTTTTTATCATATAACATTGTTATGATTGTTGCTATGGTAGTAAGAAGTCACACCAAATAAACCACGCTTCCACAAAAGCCAGGGTGTGACAATCTTGTCCGATCCTGGGTGGATCGAGTACCTCGATTTATGAGCTTCATCAAAAATAACTTCCCTAATACCGCCATAGAGCGGAACCCATATGCGTCCCATGAAATACAAGGTTCCTCCCCCGTTAGGTACCGACTTCTTTTCCATTCCTCGGAGATATTCAGCCTTAAGATTCTCTTTCTTAAGAGCTTCTTGTTGTGCGTCACGTATACGTGAAGTGAGATTCGTCTGAATAGTCATTTCTAAAGCTCGAACTCTTATGGGCTTAACCCTTTCCTTTCGACTTAAGACGTCTGCTACCACATTCGCCTTTCCAGGATGATACTTGATCTCGCAGTCATAATCATTCAGCAACTCAACCCATCGTCGTTGTTGCGTATTAAGCTCTTTTTGATCAAATATGTCTTGCAGACTTTTGTGATCCGTGAAAATAGTACATCGTGTACCATACAAGTAGTGTCGCCAGATCTTCAAGGCAAATACCACTGCACCTAACTCCAGATCGTGAGTGGTATAATTCTTCTCGTGTACTTTAAGTTGGCGTGAAGCATAAGCGATGACTTTTTGGCGTTGCATGAGCACGCGACCCAATCCTGACGCGAAGCGTCGCAATATACCACGAAGTCTTCCGTGTCTTCGGGTAGGGATAATATCGGTGCATCGCATAGCTTGTTCTTGAGCAGTTGAAAGGCTTCTTCTTGCTTGTCTCCCCAGTCGTACTTCTTGTCTTTCTGAGTAAGGGATGTCAGCGGTTGAGCTATCTTGGAAAAAATTTCGATGCACCTGCGGTAGTAGCCCGCTAATCCCAAAAACTGTCGAATCTCGGTCGATGTCTTCGGAGTTTCCCAGTTCTTGATTGCCTCAATCTTTGTGGGATCCACATGAATACCATTCTCGTTCACCACATGACCTAGAAACTGTACCTCGCGTATCCAAAACTTGCACTTCGAGAACTTAGCGTAGAGCTTCTCCTTCTTTAATAGCTCTAGAATGGCTCTGAGATGTTGCTCGTGCTCTTCCTCCGTCCGCGAGTAAATCAGAATATCGTCGTTAAATACAATCATGAATTTATCGAGATATGGCTTGCACACACGATTCATCAAATCCATAAACACGGCTGGCGCGTTAGACAATCCAAACGGCATCACGAGGAACTCATAGTGTCCATAACGAGTTCTGAATGCAGTTTTTGGTATACTTTCCTCTTGAATCCGCAGCTGATGATAACCCGATCGAAGATCAATCTTGGAGTAGTAGCTTGATCCTTGCAATTGGTCGAATAAATCATCAATCCTCGGCAAGGGATACCGCTTCTTGATTGTTAACTTGTTCAGCTCCCGGTAGTCGATACACATTCGAAAGCTACCATCCTTCTTCTTAACGAACAGCACTGGAGCTCCCCAAGGCGAGAAGCTCGGCCTTATGAATCCCTTGTCCAATAACTCCTGAAGCTGCGTGAATAACTTTGCATCTCCGATGGCGCAAGTCGATAAGGTGCCTTGTCTACAGGCGCGGCGCCTGGTACCAAGTCAATGTGGAACTCGACTTATAATTGCGGAGGTAACCCTGGCAAGTCTTCGGGGAAGACCTCAGGATAATCCCTCACCACTGGGATATCTTCAAGCTTCGGCTCCTCAGCTTCTTTATCCACAACATGAGCTAAGAAGGCAACGCATCCTTTACGTAGACACTTCTGCGCTTTCATACAATTAATGATTTGCAAGGGTGTATCATGCTTCTCTCCGTTAATCACAATCGTCTCCTCATTCGCCATTGGAATGCGAATGATTTTCTCATGGCACACTATCTCCGCACGATTGCTAGAAAACCAATCCATCCTAACTACGACATCAAAACTTCCCAAATCGACTGGTAGAAGGTCTATTGAAAATTCGCGCTCACCAAGCTCCAAAATACACCCTCTAATCACCTCATTCGCCTCTACTAACTTTCCATTAGCCAACTCTATCGAATACGGGATGTTTAACTTATTTGCAACTAAACCAAGTACATTCTTAAAGTCTAGGGATACGAAGTTAAAATCGGCACCAGTATCAAACAGCACATATGCATAATGTTGATTAATAGGGAACGTACCAGTAACCACATTTGGATCCTGGCGTGCTTCATTGGCTCCAATGGTGAACACCCTTCCACGGGCTTGATTGTTTTTAGGGCAGTCCCGCTTAAAGTGCCCTATATCACCGCAACCATAACATCCTTGGCCGCATCCATTCCCATTACCACCCTGGTTATTGTTGTTATTGTTGTTTCCTCCATGATTTCCGTTACCAGCTTGGTTCCCATAACCACCACGATTCCCGTTTCCACCAGAATTACCGTTTCCTCCCTGATTTCGATTTCCAGTTTGATTTCCATTCCCACCACGGTTTCCATTACCACCTTGTCATCCATTTCCACGTCCAGCACCATACCAGCATGCCTCCCTGGCATGCCCCACTTTGCCACAGTTCTCACATTTTCCATACCTGCACCGACCGGCATGGTGAAGTTGGCAGATGTCGCACTTTGGTAGGGTACCCATGTACCCTCTTCCCTTATTTTCAGCATTTGCAGCGCCAGTATGTGCCTCAGCTGGCTGATTAGTGTCTCTTCGCTTGTTGGCATTGTTGTTGTTTGCTCGGGTGCCTTTCTTAAAATTAGTGAACTTCCTTTTGTTATCACCCGATGACTCCACATGATTCTCTTTCTTCTTCATTTCAGAAATCGAGAACTTTCCCAACCGAACTACTTCCTTAGTAAGCGCCACACTTAAGTCAATAGCCTCAGAAATAGTTGGAGGCTTGTAAGTTGTCACCATGCTCAAAATATGAGGTGGCAATCCCCAGATAAAACGTTCTATCCTTTTAAACTCCGGCTCCACCAAATAAGGAACAACACTTGACAAATCATGAAATCTCTGAATATATTCCGCCACCTTCGTACCATCCATTTTCAAGTTCCAGAATTCCGTTTCCAACTTCTGGATCTCTGCTCGAGAACAATACTTTTTGCACATTAACTCTTTCAGTTCATTCCACGTTAATGCATACGCAGCAGCCTCACCCAATGTCTACACCTGAAGGTTCCACCACGAGAGCGCTCCGTCTAGAAACAGCCCAGAAATGTACGTAACTCTTTGCTCTGGAGCACATTTACTCATTCTTAAAACAGAGTCCGTCTTCTCCACCTAGCGTACGAAGGAGACAGCACCCCCAGTGCCATCAAAACTTAGGGGCTTGCAGTCCAAGAATTGTATATAGGTACAGCCTGTAACACAAGCAGCACCATTCACAGAAAGCATTAGCAAAGCACAATTGGAAATATCCAAACGAGTTGTAATGTGTCTTAGGTAACTAAACATTACTGATTGGTGGGTTATTCCCAGAGGAACCACCGCTGTGTTCGGAGCGGAGGGCCTCGTGCTGAGCGATGGCCTGTGAGATGCGCTCTTGTAGTTCTGCCTCTGTCCTAGGCAGAGGGTTGTTGGTATCGGTATTTCTTCGTGGCGGCATCTTTCTTCTAAGAAGAAAATCGGATAGGTCAGGCCTTATAAGTAAATAGTTGTCTAGGAGTCGTATGTACATATATATATAAGTAATCATCATAGCAAACAACCATGCAACAACATAATTATAGCATGAACATGTAAACCAACAATGTATTTAATAAGAACACGACTATTGAGCTTTCATTAATGACCAACCACAAGTTACATTGTTTTCACACTGAGTCGTACCAAAAGAGACATAGGGTCACACTACCCTTGTCGGATAAGTTTGTCAATATACAAAAATAATATAGTCAAAAAGTGGTCTTCAATTCTTCACAATCTCGGCTCAATTGTAGTGCTCTCACTAAAAGTAGTGTATCTGCATTAGACCAAAAACCTACTATGTTGATGGCGGAGGAGGAGGGAAGAAAAGCAAACTACGGACATGGGCGAGCTCCTACTCGAGCTCATGTACCCTGCGAATCAAAAAGCTAATCTGCTACTCGACAGTGAGAAAGCGGGCATCAAAACCCGGAATAGGTGCGGGAGCTGCAGGTGGAGGTACGAATGAAGCGGATGATGAATGTGGAGGGACAGAAGCCGAATAACAGGGACACGGTGACCGTCGGGCACCCTCACCGAACTCCAACTCTAGAACTCTACGACTCGAGATCTCGAACTGCAACTGGAGGGACAAAAGTAACTCATCCCGAGTGTATCCAACGTAATGCGAGGGATGGTAGGGGTCAGAGATAGGCATGGTATATGGAGGGAACCATCATAATGGCTCATCAAGTGATGAAGATGTAAATGGAGTAAAAGGTGTAATGTGTGGGATCAGAGGGAAATCGGCTGAAGCAAACGAATCAAAACTCGGGGGCTGTCTCGAGGCACCCTCCCCTGGTCGGGGAGCGAGGATCTCCTGGAGGAATACAATCGGAAGATCGGTGCGATGAGAATCAGACACAAGAGGAGGTGGGGGAGCAACATCAACGGGTGGAGGTGGTCGAATAAATGGATCAACAAGTGGAAGCTCAAGTGGTGCGAAAATCGGCTCAGGGATAAGAGGGGCAATATCAGGCAAACCAAACAGAACATGGTCAGGATCAGGAATCTGCTCTGGGGCGTGAGGAGGTGTAGGGACTCAAGCAGGAGATGATGGAGCAACCGACATAGCATCATCCTCATCTAAATCAGTAGCGTAGAGCTGAAGTCCTGCCGCCCGCAAGGCTGAGGAAGTCACAGACTCAAAGGAGTCTGCAACTGAGTGCATGCTGGAGTCGGAGGATATCTCGATAACAGGTATGACTGGAGGGGGTACATCTAGCACATCAACATCATCATCAGCCTCCCCGTCACCCTGAACATCAGCTGGGTGACCATCCAAATCATCATCAAAAAGATCATCAAAGGGTCAATCCTCCGGGGGAATGACCACGAGGGGAACAGCACCGAGGATAGGTGCGACAATATGCTCACCATCGGGGTGACCGATGATAAGGTGATCATGGATAGGCGCAGGGAAATCAAAAAGATCCTCGACAGGAATGCCATCAGCGATAGGTGCGTCGTCTCCAAAGTCCGGGAGAGCGAAGGGCTGAAAGTCATCCTCATCCTCAGATAACATCTCTGGGTCGCTGTCAGTGTCCGAAGTCAAAACCTCTGGTATAGGCGCCACCTCGTCGTCGGAGACGATCGCCATCGAATCGTGCTCCTCTGATAGACCGCTCTCAGATGAGGACATGTGTGCCTGTAGCATAACAATCATGACATGTGCACATATGTTAACCACTAACCCTCGGTGTATGTAAAAAAGACAATCATCACTTAATCATGTATTCACATTATCCTACACGAGACTTTTCTATCTTAACTAGTCTAACCCATGCAAACTAAACCATCACTGTAACCTTGCTCGTGTTCCTTGTCCTTCCTTTTGGAAAACGTTTGTTCCATGGATCTTGGCGTTTTGTAAATGCAATGAAAAATATTTTGTGAAAATGTTTTTTTGAGAGAGCCCTAATGATTGTAGTCTAGACTCGAGAAGGAATCCTAGTTCGCTACAATCGAAGCTCTGATGCCAAACTGTCACACCCTGACTTTTGCGGAAGTGTATTATGTGTGACTTGCTTAATATCATTGCATTCAATTATACCAAACAACTAAATGATTAAAACCACGATGTTCATCCATAAATATAATTCAAAATAATACAACCCACATTGTTTTAGTACCAAACAAGACTTCGAGTTTAAATTACAAACCAACCAAATGTTTTAAGTTCTGCAACGGACTTTATCAAAAGACACTAACAAAACGAGGCTTTGATTCATGTATCTCATCAAGGATAAAATACACGATTCAAACCCTCCAATACTGGATGACATCGTTTCTTGTGGACACATCTTGAAAACCCTGAACGCCCACCAGATCCATTATCAATTTCCTGAAATACCTGTAGTTTGAAAACATCAACAAAAGTTGAGCGAGTTCATGTGTTTTGTATGTGAGCTCGTAATAACTTGTAATCACTGTAAGTATGTATTTGTAAACCGGTATGAAAGCGTCTATGAACAAATAAATTAATGATTTGCAAGGTCATTAATATGTGTGCAACGGCGTAGGAAGGCTCAAACCTAGCAGATTTTGTACCGGGCTTCAGGCCGGAAGACATAGTCACCACCTTCGGCCACTTCCGGCCTAGGGGTGTGGCTCGCAACACCCAAATAGATCTATCACTCATGTCCCTCGGTCCTTATACGAGGATTAATGGTCTTAAGTATGCGCCTACCCATTCACATTATCTATTAGTTCATTCCTTAGCTAACCATACCATTTGAAATCATTGAAATATTTGTAGCATGTATTTCACCCCCGAAGTTATAAAACTGAAAAACAGTTTAAAAGAAAAGGGGGACATGAACTCACAATCTTGCGTCCTGCAAACTGGTGTAACTCAAAGATCCTGTCCCGAAGTCGTGCAACTACCTACACACGTGCTATGGTTTATTAGACGGCTAGGTCGTGTAACGACTCTCAGTTTTAGTTCTTATGACTTAATCATACTTTGAGTTACGTCTTGATGTACATTATATTATTCCATAGTATATAATTATTGGTTTAACTTATTTTATATTTAACCATTATTTGGAATATTAGTTAAAATAATATATTTTAACTTATTTGTCTTATAATCCCTTCATCAATATTTCCCCAATGATGGGTATGCTTATAGTTTTATTTTTAGACTTGTGTATTTTGCCAAGTATTGGTGGCGTATTCCGGTGTGTATTTGTTCGTACAAGAAAACGTATTTTCTGGTATTTATTAAGTATTCTTATACTTAATTTTTGTATTTAATTTTCCGGAATATTATTTTTTTATCAAATAAAATCACCAATTTGTATTCTTAAAATATATATTTTAAGAAATCTTTTATAGAAAAATATCCATAAATCTTCCTTGGCAAAATAATTATATTTTCATATAAATCACAAAAATAATATATTTTTAAGATTATTTTAGAAAATATTTATAAATCCATTTTTCACCCAAAATAATATATTCTTAAGTTCTTTAAGAAAATATGTATTTTCTTCAAAAATAATATATTTTTCTAATTGTTCACGAAAATATATTTATTTTTCTCCATTCAAAATAATATATTTTCTACTTGATAAAAATATGATATATTTTTGTAATACTTGTAAAAATCATAATTTTCGTTTCTATGCTTTCCAAAACACCGTTTAACTCATTTGTCAAAATATAACTCTATTTCCGGAATATATAAGTGTAGTCCATACTTCCGTGTTCGGTTTGTCCAATATTCGGGTATAAATTATACATTTGTTTTCTTAGAATTTTGGTAAGTTATATTATTTTTAATTCCTAAAATAATATAACTAATACACATAGTATATAAGTAATCACACATATTGTGACATCTAAATATATATTTTCCTAAATATATACTTAGTCACTTTTATTTATAAAAAACAACCTCCAACATTTGTAATTTTTTGTAACAAAAATTATGGCAACTTTTATATGAAAAACCATGGTTAAAATTTACTTATAAACACTTGTTTAAAAATATTTTTCTAAGTGTTTAAATTCTAGAAAAATTTTGCCATAGTTTCCCCTTAAAAATGGAGGTTTCCATGCTTTAACAAGCATATCATTTTCTTTTAAAATCATCATCAATCATCAACAAATCATTCACGACTTACCATGAGCCAAAATCATGCAATTTACACTACATCATGAACTTTAAGTTTTGTAAAAATTTTGTAGTATCTTAATATGTTATTAAGTAGGTTTAGTTACCCTTAAAAGTGTGGTTATTTGTTTATAAATCACCTTCTTTTAAAATCTATTCCTTTACAACTTACTTGAAGATTTTCTAAAAATGATTTTTCTTATATTTTTCTTGTTACAAACATGCTTCTAGTCTTGATTTAACACTAAGAATATGATTAGTTTCTTTAAAAATCATGATCTTGTAAATCTTGCAATTAACTTTAGTTTATTGAGAAAATTAGTTTTGTAAGCATCCATTTACAAGACTTAATACATGTATCAAACTTCATCATGCACAAAATCATCTTCATTTTTCAAGTTCGTGTTCACATAAAGGATGATCATTTAGATTTTTCACAAGATTCATGCTCTCACTTGCTAGATCATGTGTTTAATCACAATCTCGCAAGTTTCTTATGATCATTAACATCATAAACATAAGATATCGGCAATCAAGATATACACATACACTAAATCAACATAGATTCTTATGATTTTAAGCTTTATGTTAGAGTTCGTCTTCTTGTTTCTTCATGATCTTTATGTTTAACCATTAACATAATCTTTTAACCAACAATATAAGAAGTAAAATCAAGTTACAAGAGTCTTACTACTAGCACGAGGCTAGGGAAGAACTCAAGATGATGAAGATGATAAACTAGGTGGATAAAAGCTCTAGAGAATGGTCCTTCAAGCTCCAATGGCTCCAAGCTCCTTAATCTTGCTTCTTGCACCTTGGAATCACCTTGGAATGGAAGGGATTGAAGTGAAGATAATGGTGGTGTGGGTGGGTGTTAACGGCCGAGAGGAAGGAGAATGGTGAGGGAGTGAAGTGTTTGAAGTGTGAAATGTAAGATTGTTGTGTCTTGTGGTCTTTTTAAACTTGTTTCCAACATCTACAAGACCCTTGTGTAATGTGCTCCTAAAGCAAGCAAAAAATCATATAAACAATTCACAAAATCCATGGGTGGGCCACCCATGGTAACCGTCGATCAAGGGAGGGGGGTATAAGGTTAAAATGCAATGGTAAGTTAGGTTATTTAGTTAGAATCTAAGTGTATAATTTAGTGTTTATATGTGTTATGTAATTATAAGGTGTGTTATGATGTTCGGTGACCATAACTAGCTCGGAAATAATAAAACAACGCTTCTAGTGAAAATTTGGTGTTTCGGATAGTGTCCAGTTGTTCGGTTGGTTACCGGTTCGTTAAGGTGCTAAATTACGTAGTTTAGTGTGCTTTATGTTTCCTTTTGTGATAGTTTTGATTCCCGACACCTAGGAAGGTATTCTGGACCATTAAACCATAATTCTGCATAATATTGTGTTGTTAAAATGCTGATTTTTGTTGAAAATTGCAGAATTCTGCAGTTTGTGTGAGTTTTAGGCACTTTCCGGCACTTAAACTATCACTAGGAAGGCAGTTTTATGATCCTTACTTTCATACATACTATACTAGTGTAACTCTTGGTTTCGGGCTCATTCTGTGTCTAAACATCATGTCTGTCTAGGTACTGAACTCCCGTCAGTACTTCTAGTTTGTCTGATAACTGTGCTAACTTTGTTTCGTGCATCATTTGAATCATAATGTGTTGCATGAAATAATGATATGAAATCATGCAATATGTGATGCACTTGTATGTATATGACAATAATCAGAAAACATTCATGTCATTAATTCAGATCAAGCACAATCATTAAGTTACAAATTACTGTTTAACATGTACGGAATTACATGGAAAATTGACAGTTGTCACATAAGCAACTCATAATGGAAGAATGATGTCCTCACGAGCAATAAAAACTCAAGGAAGAATGCTTCTAGTGAAAATTTGGTGTTTCGGATAGTGTCCAGTTGTTCGGTTGGTTACCGGTTCGTTAAGGTGCTAAATTACGTAGTTTAGTGTGCTTTATGTTTCCTTTTGTGATAGTTTTGATTCCCGACACCTAGGAAGGTATTCTGGACCATTAAACCATAATTCTGCATAATATTGTGTTGTTAAAATGCTGATTTTTGCTGAAAATTGCATAATTCTGCAGTTTGTGTGAGTTTTAGGCACTTTCCGGCACTTAAACTATCACTAGGAAGGCAGTTTTATGATCCTTACTTTCATACATACTATACTAGTGTAACTCTTGGTTTCGGGCTCATTCTGTGTCTAAACATCATGTCTGTCTAGGTACTGAACTCCCGTCAGTACTTCTAGTTTGTCTGATAACTGTGCTAACTTTGTTTCGTGCATCATTTGAATCATAATGTGTTGCATGAAATAATGATATGAAATCATGCAATATGTGATGCACTTGTATGTATATGACAATAATCAGAAAATATTCATGTCATTAATTCAGATCAAGCACAGTCATTAAGTTACAAATTACTGTTTAACATGTACGGAATTACATGGAAAATTGACAGTTGTCAAATAAGCAACTCATAATGGAAGAATTATGTCCTCACGAGCAATAAAAACTCAAGGAAGAATGCTTCTAGTGAAAATTTGGTGTTTCGGATAGTGTCCAGTTGTTCGGTTGGTTACCGGTTCGTTAAGGTGCTAAATTACGTAGTTTAGTGTGCTTTATGTTTCCTTTTGTGATAGTTTTGATTCCCGACACCTAGGAAGGTATTCTGGACCATTAAACCATAATTCTGCATAATATTGTGTTGTTAAAATGCTGATTTTTGCTGAAAATTGCATAATTCTGCAGTTTGTGTGAGTTTTAGGCACTTTCCGGCACTTAAACTATCACTAGGAAGGCAGTTTTATGATCCTTACTTTCATACATACTATACTAGTGTAACTCTTGGTTTCGGGCTCATTCTGTGTCTAAACATCATGTCTGTCTAGGTACTGAACTCCCGTCAGTACTTCTAGTTTGTCTGATAACTGTGCTAACTTTGTTTCGTGCATCATTTGAATCATAATGTGTTGCATGAAATAATGATATGAAATCATGCAATATGTGATGCACTTGTATGTATATGACAATAATCAGAAAACATTCATGTCATTAATTCAGATCAAGCACAGTCATTAAGTTACAAATTACTGTTTAACATGTACGGAATTACATGGAAAATTGACAGTTGTCACATAAGCAACTCATAATGGAAGAATTATGTCCTCACGAGCAATAAAAACTCAAGGAAGAATGCTTCTAGTGAAAATTTGGTGTTTCGGATAGTGTCCAGTTGTTCGGTTGGTTACCGGTTCGTTAAGGTGCTAAATTACGTAGTTTAGTGTGCTTTATGTTTCCTTTTGTGATAGTTTTGATTCCCGACACCTAGGAAGGTATTCTGGACCATTAAACCATAATTCTGCATAATATTGTGTTGTTAAAATGCTGATTTTTGCTGAAAATTGCAGAATTCTGCAGTTTGTGTGAGTTTTAGGCACTTTCCGGCACTTAAACTATCACTAGGAAGGCAGTTTTATGATCCTTACTTTCATACATACTATACTAGTGTAACTCTTGGTTTCGGGCTCATTCTGTGTCTAAACATCATGTCTGTCTAGGTACTGAACTCCCGTCAGTACTTCTAGTTTGTCTGATAACTGTGCTAACTTTGTTTCGTGCATCATTTGAATCATAATGTGTTGCATGAAATAATGATATGAAATCATGCAATATGTGATGCACTTGTATGTATATGACAATAATCAGAAAACATTCATGTCATTAATTCAGATCAAGCACAGTCATTAAGTTACAAATTACTGTTTAACATGTACGGAATTACATGGAAAATTGACAGTTGTCACATAAGCAACTCATAATGGAAGAATGATGTCCTCACGAGCAATAAAAACTCAAGGAAGAATGCTTCTAGTGAAAATTTGGTGTTTCGGATAGTGTCCAGTTGTTCGGTTGGTTACCGGTTCGTTAAGGTGCTAAATTACGTAGTTTAGTGTGCTTTATGTTTCCTTTTGTGATAGTTTTGATTCCCGACACCTAGGAAGGTATTCTGGACCATTAAACCATAATTCTGCATAATATTGTGTTGTTAAAATGCTGATTTTTGCTGAAAATTGCATAATTCTGCAGTTTGTGTGAGTTTTAGGCACTTTCCGGCACTTAAACTATCACTAGGAAGGCAGTTTTATGATCCTTACTTTCATACATACTATACTATTGTAACTCTTGGTTTCGGGCTCATTCTGTGTCTAAACATCATGTCTGTCTAGGTACTGAACTCCCGTCAGTACTTCTAGTTTGTCTGATAACTGTGCTAACTTTGTTTCGTGCATCATTTGAATCATAATGTGTTGCATGAAATAATGATATGAAATCATGCAATATGTGATGCACTTGTATGTATATGACAATAATCAGAAAACATTCATGTCATTAATTCAGATCAAGCACAGTCATTAAGTTACAAATTACTGTTTAACATGTACGGAATTACATGGAAAATTGACAGTTGTCACATAAGCAACTCATAATGGAAGAATGATGTCCTCACGAGCAATAAAAACTCAAGGAAGAATGCTTCTAGTGAAAATTTGGTGTTTCGGATAGTGTCCAGTTGTTCGGTTGGTTACCGGTTCGTTAAGGTGCTAAATTACGTAGTTTAGTGTGCTTTATGTTTCCTTTTGTGATAGTTTTGATTCCCGACACCTAGGAAGGTATTCTGGACCATTAAACCATAATTCTGCATAATATTGTGTTGTTAAAATGCTGATTTTTGCTGAAAATTGCATAATTCTGCAGTTTGTGTGAGTTTTAGGCACTTTCCGGCACTTAAACTATCACTAGGAAGGCAGTTTTATGATCCTTACTTTCATACATACTATACTAGTGTAACTCTTGGTTTCGGGCTCATTCTGTGTCTAAACATCATGTCTGTCTAGGTACTGAACTCCCGTCAGTACTTCTAGTTTGTCTGATAACTGTGCTAACTTTGTTTCGTGCATCATTTGAATCATAATGTGTTGCATGAAATAATGATATGAAATCATGCAATATGTGATGCACTTGTATGTATATGACAATAATCAGAAAACATTCATGTCATTAATTCAGATCAAGCACAGTCATTAAGTTACAAATTACTGTTTAACATGTACGGAATTACATGGAAAATTGACAGTTGTCACATAAGCAACTCATAATGGAAGAATGATGTCCTCACGAGCAATAAAAACTCAAGGAAGAATGCTTCTAGTGAAAATTTGGTGTTTCGGATAGTGTCCAGTTGTTCGGTTGGTTACCGGTTCGTTAAGGTGCTAAATTACGTAGTTTAGTGTGCTTTATGTTTCCTTTTGTGATAGTTTTGATTCCCGACACCTAGGAAGGTATTCTGGACCATTAAACCATAATTCTGCATAATATTGTGTTGTTAAAATGCTGATTTTTGCTGAAAATTGCATAATTCTGCAGTTTGTGTGAGTTTTAGGCACTTTCCGGCACTTAAACTATCACTAGGAAGGCAGTTTTATGATCCTTACTTTCATACATACTATACTAGTGTAACTCTTGGTTTCGGGCTCATTCTGTGTCTAAACATCATGTCTGTCTAGGTACTGAACTCCCGTCAGTACTTCTAGTTTGTCTGATAACTGTGCTAACTTTGTTTCGTGCATCATTTGAATCATAATGTGTTGCATGAAATAATGATATGAAATCATGCAATATGTGATGCACTTGTATGTATATGACAATAATCAGAAAACATTCATGTCATTAATTCAGATCAAGCACAGTCATTAAGTTACAAATTACTGTTTAACATGTACGGAATTACATGGAAAATTGACAGTTGTCACATAAGCAACTCATAATGGAAGAATTATGTCCTCACGAGCAATAAAAACTCAAGGAAGAATTCTGGGCGCTCAATCAAATTGGTGACGACAACTTAGCCTACACCACCCGCTTTAAGCAACTTAGTTTCATTGTTCCCCACCTTGTTTTGACCACCGAGCGCATAATCAGGAAGCACATTAATGGTTTACCTTCTGCCATGCGTGATACCATCAAAGCGGCCGAACTTGACAACATTGAAGTCGTATAACGTCTCGCAGCTTCCCTAAACAACAATCGCATTCGCGATAAACAAGCTGCTACCCCTGTTTCTTCAAAGCCAGCCAATCAAATCACCCAACAATCGAGTGGTAACAAGGGGAAGAAGCGAAAGCATCGCGATTGTGCCAGCCATTAACCCAAACCATGCTACGTCTGAGAATGCTCGAAAGCCAAACACTGGGATTCATCTCAAGTGTACCACTTGCAACTATCATCACCCTGCCAACGTCAACTGTCACCATTGTACTACTTGCAACCGTTTTGGGCTTAATACCGTTTATTGTCGTACAAACCCTACACCACAAGCCCAACCAGCTCCTCAAAATGCTAGACCAGCTAGAGCCTGTTTCAAGTGTGGTGATACTACGCATCTCTGTCCTCAATGTCCCCAGTTGAACCAAGAACAACAACAAGCCACTAGAGGAATAGCTTTCAACCTCAACAAAAATCAGGCGGGAAACAACAATGAAGTCGTTAATGGTACGTTCCTTGTTAATAATCTTTATGCTTCGATACTTGATGTGCTAAAAGTGGTTTAACTAAAAACAACTAAAATTAACCCTAAATTAGACACTCTAAGCTTTAAATTTATAAAACTAAGACTCTCTAAAACCTAAACCACACGACCGGCAAGTGTACCGATCGATGCAATATAGCCTAAGGAAGTCCGAGTATCGAACCCAAGAGACTCTACTAAATTACGCTAATGACTCTATCTAGACTTAGACTGACACGGACTTAACTAATTGTTTATTGATTGGGGGGGGGTTTCTAAAAATACTAAATAAAAATATCGAATAACTAGATTATCTAAAAAACTAACACGAACTCGAACGAAGACTTTGACCAGAGATGATGAAGACTACCTAGGCTAGACGCAAGCTAAACTAAGAATGGATTTATATTCGATGATTTTGTGGTGTGGAACCGGGATCTTTGGATACTAAACCTATTAAGACACCACTAAGCCCCTCAAACACTCTCAAGGTGATTCTTGTGGCACTACCTAGGCTGTTACGCTTACCGGTTTTCTAGATTTCCTCACAGTCCTCTAGTTTCTTGAAAGTGCCTATATAAGACGCTCTACCTCACAGCGCGAACGTCTAAAGCAACTACGGGTTTTAATCTTGGTTTAATAGACAATGGAATGTTAAGGACTTATAACCAAACCGAGACCTATTAATAACCTCGAGCCTCACAGCGACAAGTTTAGCAGAACACTTGATTTTATTAAATTACTGAATATTACTTCTAAGGTTACTTACTCGATTTTCACCCTAAAGGATTAATGATCTATTACGTGATAAAGACCGTCACCTAAATCAAGAACCCTAGCACAACCCTATTATGTGATAAAGACCGTCACCAAGGATTATACGAAGCAATAAACAGTAATAAAATAATCGTCAAGCACGCATATGCACCAAGTTAAATTCCCGAAGCTTTTACAATACAAGAAAAATCCACAACCACGCCAAAAATCGAATAAAGAACCAAACTTTATTTAACTATTGTCATAACCTAGGTAGTTGAAGATATTTAGCCAAGAATCATAACCAATAAAAAGAAACAAGTTTTGAATAACAAATAAGTCATGTTCATAATTTTAATAACACCAAGTAAATTAAAACCAAAACTAACTCGTTTGCGAAATCGTGACTCGAATCTTGATCGCGGCTTTGAACCCTCAAACCAATCTTTATTCCTTCTCCTTGATCGCACCTTCTGTTCTCGTCTGATTTGATGTTGCCCTCCAGAATACTGTGCCCCCTTCCTTTATTTTCTTTCGTCTGATGTGATCTCCGTGCGTCCCAAGTTTCGATTATCTATACTATATTATAAAACATTTCTTCAAGGGCTTCTTAAAAATTAAGAGGTATAAGTTTAAATGCTTGTTATACAACACATAATGCATATATTAATTGTTTTTGAAGGGTAAATTCGTCTTTAAGTCACCAGCCTCTTCGTAATTAAATCATGCAATTGGAATACTTCCGTTAAAAAATTTTGAGCTCCTCAGATTAAATACTATCATTAAATAGATAAATACCAATCCTTAATTATATAAATACTACATTCAGTTAAATCCTTACGTTGAAAATTTTTGAGCTCCTCATCATTAAATCATTAATTGATTAACATTAAACACTATCATTAAATCATTAAATGGATAAATTGACTTAAGGTTTGTATCCATATAAATTAAGAAATTGGCTTGTGTCTTACCTGTGGGTTAATCTGGTTATGACCATGTGTTTGTTCAGTCCGAATCAGCCGAATCAACAGACATTCGAAGGGCCTTTGATGAATCTAATCATGAAAAGAGGAGACCAAGATTCTGTCACAAATCCTTTTGTCTTTGTTCCTCTTGAAGTAAGCACACGTTTTGCTCTTTTTCTTTAATTTATTATTTTAACTCATTCTGATTCTAATTTAAGAATTGCTTTGATTACATAGGACTGTGGATTTGTGTTCTGTTTGGGTATGTCAAAAGTGAGGACGTAAACATCATCGAGAGTAAGTATCCGTTCTTGCTTTCATTTTCTTTACCTGATTAAGTTACTTGTCTGAAAATGTAACACAAGTTGGCTGTTCTTCTTCAGAAAACTTCATGACAGGTTATCGAGTAGTGTTTGATTGTGAGAAGAATGTTTTGGGCTGGAAAGCTTCCAATTGTGAGCTAATCTTATTTATAAAGGTAACATTCCACCCAGTAATGACTAAGTATCTTCGGTATTCCAATGTAGTCACTCACTCTTTCCAACAAAATCCACTCTTGTTTGAATATGTGTTTCTTTATTATTAAAATACTTATGAGTGGGTTTCTAGGAAGAATATTGAAATTTGATTGTTATTTCAGAGTCATACTCTCGATTCTTACCAGTTTTTTGATTTTGTTTTGTTGTAATATGTTGATATATGATGTGGTATAGTATAGAATCATATCATACGCTCATATATATACGAACATACAGAGCTACTTATCGATTCTTATGTAGTTTTGATGTAAATACTTTTTTTAAAGGCGATTTTATTGACAAAAAAGAAAAAAAAAATTCAAGCACGATGCTCAAATGCATTACAGACTACACATACAAGAAGAAACAGAACATTACATTTAAATAAATGAGGGCTTCTGTTTAATATTTAATGCTTCTTTGTTAGAACAATATTAGTTAAATGACTTCTGAGTTGTAAAACAAGTAAAATGATAACAAGGGTAATATCATCGTATGAAACAAAGATATACAGTGATTCGAGTGAACATTCATTAATTCATCTTGTATACATACATTCTTTCATTATTTAATAAGTTTCTAATGTGAAGGAGATCACTACTTGATAAAATGTTCACCTACAATTAAACTTGATAAAATGAGGATTTTACAACCGGGCATGAGTATGAGATTATCAATACCCGGTTCGAACTCGGCCCACTGTCATCCCTAATTGTTTGCGTCAACAACACGAAAGAACGCATGTCGCATCCAAAGATCATATAATGCCACTTCTTTAAACATCAAGGTCGGACCATCATGATCACCCTGATGATGTTGAACTCGCCAACCAGTTGGAGGTGCCCTACGACCAATGTGTGTAATCGATGCTACCAAGCATCCCGGAAGGATTTCTGCATATTTGAATGACATGTTTTACTTTGACGCAAAGCCTCACACTATAATCTATGAGATAAAGGTCCATAACATTAACACATTATACATCTCCATTAAAAGTAAGATATTAAATTTTAACGATACGTATCTATGGCATTATATACTTGGACACATAAACTAAAAAAAAATACCCGCGGCAACGCGCGGGCATTTCCACTAATATATACTATATGTTGACTAGGGTAATAAGTTGACATCTTAAAATAACAAAACATTATTGATAAATGGCCCAATATTTCAATTTCACGATCACTTGCATGGGCTGAAGGTGTATGGCGGCCCAATGATTTCTTGCAAATCATTCTCTCAAATTCGTCCAGAACAATTCCTTTTCGTCTAAATATCCTTCAGATAATATTATTCCCCCACAAAAATATATAATAGATGTTGCAAACCCTCCAACGACAGTAATAATTGGCCACCTTCTATCCAATCTCTTAGAATGTATAATATGCCAACTTTTCTCTAATGCCCTCACAATAAGCATATACGTGGCCTCCAACAGTTAATGTTGCCTTTCCCAAATAATCATACTTATGAGGCCATCCGTAGTCATAAAGCCCCTTGTGGGGCGTTATGCGACACGTGTCGTGCCACGTCACACGGGGGCTTTATGGGGCGTTATATCACTAGAGCCCGTAGTCATAAAGCCCCTACCCATCATTACCTATTTAATAATTTTCAGTTTTATTAATTAATATAAAAAAGCTTGCTGAAATGTGATTGGTCCAATCCTTTACCACCCTCCCCATACCGCCGCGAAAATTATCGCGCCCTCCCCCCAACTTTCATTCATACCGCCCCAAGTTATGGTGTTCCGGGCGTTTTTGTGGCGCGATGATAGGGGAAAGCGCCCCACTACGGAAGCTCTGACAGCCACCAATTATTTTCTTAATAATATATGACCACAATCAAATAATAATATAGAGATAAGTGGGGCTCGGCCCACTCACAAAAAATAGCGGCAATTTCAATTCGCCCACAAGCCGTCTACTCTACTCAACTGGCTGGTCATTTCCATATTACTTATTTTTGCTCCATTTGCACCAGAACCTGCCAAAACACAATATCAAATAATATAATACTAAAAACTAAATAAAACAATTAAAAACTATACAAAAATTATACAATTTACACCGGACAAATATGTGTATTTTACCCCACATCAATACTATTTGATACTGGTGCGGACAAAAGCTTTGTGTCCGTTGAATTTGAATCTTTGTTAAATTGTACACGCTCTAAACTGCCTAAGTCGTTTTCCGTCGAAGTTGCCAATGGCAAATCTATCTTAGTCGATTCCGTTCTTCGCGATAGTCTTCTTACTCTTAACGAGCACGTTTTTACTATCGACCTTATACCCATGCAACTGGGTAGTTTCGACATCATAGTAGGCATGGACTGGCTTTGTAAGAATTATGTTGAAATTGCTTGCCACGAGAAGTACATTCGTTTGCCTCTTCCATCTGGTGATACCTTACACGTCTATGGAGACCGACCTTCAAGAGGACTGAAATTGGTGTCTTGCACACAAGCGAACAGATATATATGCAAACAGTACTTTGCCTTTTTTTGCCCACGTTGTGGAAGAAAAGGGCAATGGAAAGAGCGTAAATGATGTTCCAGTGGTGCGTGACTTCCCTGATCCGCCTCGATCTGTCGATTTTCGTATTGATCTCGTACCTGGTTCGACTCCTGTTGCTAAAGCTCCTTATCGTCTTGCACCTTCTGAGATGCAAGAGTTATCTACTCAACTTCAAGAACTCCTCGATAAAGGCTTCATACGTCCAAGTACCTCACCTTGGGGTACTCCTGTGCTTTTCTTCAAGAAGAAGGATGGCTCGTTCCGCATGTGCATCGACGATCGTGAGCTTAACAAACTCACCATCAAGAATCGTTATCCTCTCCCGCGCATCGATGATCTCTTTGACCAACTTCAAGGCGCAACTTGTTTCTCCAAGATCGATCTTCGATCTGGTTATCACCAACTCCGTGTTCTCGAAGAGGGCATTCCTAAAACCGCCTTTTGCACTCGCTATGGGCACTATGAGTTCGTGGTTATGCCTTTTGGTTTGGCCAACGCACCAGTTGTGTTCATGGATCTAATGAATCGTGTTTGTAAGCCCTACTTGGATCATTTTGTAATCGTCTTCATTGATGATATTCTCATTTACTAGAAAACCCAAGCTGATCATAAACGTCATTTACGCCTCATACTCGAACTCTTACATTGTGAACGCTTATACGCGAAGTTTTGTAAGTGCGAATTTTGGATCAAAGAAGTCCAATTCCTTGGACACATTGTAAGTGTAAAAGGAATTCATGTTGACCCTTCCAAAATCGAAGCAGTGAAGAATTGGACCCTGCCTAAAACTCCTTCTGAAATCTGTTCCATCCTAGGATTGGCGGGTTATTACCGCCGATTCATCTCGAACTTTTCAAACATCGTTGTTCCTCTCATCTTGTTGACACAAAAAGAGAAACCTTTTGCTTGGGGTCTTGAGCAAGAGGAATCTTTTCAAACTCTCAAGAACTTGCTTTGTAACAATCCTATTCTTGCCCTCCCTGATGGGAATGATGATTTCGTGGTATATTGTGATGCCTCAAACCGTGGTCATGGTTGTGTTCTCATGCAACGAGACAAGGTCATCGCTTATGCCTCTTCTCAGCTCAAAATACATGAGAAAAACTATACTACCCACGACCTCGAGCTTGGCGCAGTTGTTTTTTTATTAAAGATTTGGCGACACTACCTATATGGTACGAAGTGTGTGGTTTTCACTGACCATAAGAGCCTACAACACATTTTTAACCAAAAGGAACTAAACATGCGTCAGCGACGTTGGGTGGAATTGCTTAACGACTACGACTGCGAGATTCGCTACCATCCTGGTAAAGCGAATGTCGTGGCCGATGCACTTAGTCGTAAGACTCATGTTAGTAGCATTCGTTTTTTTTCAAGTCTCTAGCGACCTTCACACTTGCATTCGTGAAGCTCAATATTCGTCAGTCAACGAAGGTAGTCTCATCGTCGAAATACGAGGTGCTTCTATAGACCAACTTGTGACCAAATCAGATAGACTTCAATACTACCTCGATCGCATATGGGTGCCAGATCGCGACAATCTTCGTGAGCTCATTTTAAACGAGGCGCACAAGTCCCATATTCATCCTGCTGCTGATAAAATGTACCACGATCTACGTACATCCTATTGGTGGCCTGGTATGAAGAAGGGCATTGCCACCTATGTTTCGAAATGTCTCACATGCTCAAAGGTCAAAGCTGAGCATCAGCGTCCTTCTGGTTTGCTCGAATAACCTGAAATCCCCGTTTGGAAATGGGATATCATTGCTATGGACTTCAAAACCAAGCTTCCTCGTATACCTTCTGGTCACGATAGCATTTGGGTAATCATCGATCGTTTGACCAAATCCGCTCATTTCCTTCCTATTCGTGAAGATTTCAAGGTTTGAGAAACTTGCTCGAGTCTACACTGATGAAATCATATGTCGTCATGGTATACCCATTGACATCATCTCTAGCGGTGATGGTCGTTTCACTTCGCGTCTTTGGCAAACTTTCCAGTCTGCTATGGGTTCTCACTTGAATCTCAGTACGGCCTTTCATCCTCAAACGAATGGACAGACTGAACGTATTATCCAAACCCTAGAGGATATGCTCCGTTCTTGTTTCATCGACTTTGGTGGTAGTTGGGATGTGCATTTACCATTGACCGAGTTCTCGTACAACAATAGCTACCACTCCAGTATTCAAATGGCTCCTTTTGAGGCACTGTATGGTCGCAAGTGCCAATCTCCTATTAGCTGGCATGAGATTGGGGATAAACAATTTACTGGCCCTGAGCTCATACAAGAAACAACGGATAAAATTCTTCAAATCCGTGATAACTTACTCAAGGCTAGAAGTCGACAAAAGAGCTATGCTGACAAGAGACGCAAACCTTTGGAGTTTAATGTTGGTGATCATATACTACTCAAGGTATCTCCTTGGAAAGTAGTAGTTCGTTTTGGTAAAAAGGGAAAACTTGCCCTGCACTATGTTGGTCCTTTCAAGATACTCGAGAGGATTGGCAAGGTGGCGTATCGACTCGATTTACCTCAAGAACTCAACAACGTTCATCCAACGTTTCACATCTCAAACCTCAAGAAGTGTCTAGCTAAAGAAGGACTCCAAGTTCCTCTCGAATATCTTCAAATCAATGATACTTTGCATTTTTGTGGAGAAACCCGTCGAGATCATGGACCGAGGAGTCAAGAAATCGAGGCGCAGTCAAATTCCTATCGTTAAGGTTCGATGGGAAGGAAAACGTGGCGCTGAATTTACTTGGGAACTCGAAAGTGATATGAAGACCAAGTATCCACAACTTTTCATTACTTCTTCCTAAATTTCGGGACGAAATTTCCTAAAGAAGGGGAGACTGTAACACCCTGCTTCTTCGTACTTTTCTTAATTAGAAAGCGTTGTTTGTAGGGCTGCAAACGAACCAAATGTTCGGCAAACAGTTCGTGAACCGTTCGGCTGGAAGTTCATTTGTGTTCGTTCGTTTATTAAACAAACGAACACTAACAAGAAATTTCGTTTGTTTAGTTAAATGAACAAACATGAACAGAGGTCACGTTCGTTCGTTTATGTTCGTGAACGTTTGCTAACGTGTTCGATAGTTCACTATTTTTTTAGTTTTATATTTTATTTAAATACTTTAAAATTTTGACAAATAAAATATGTAATAAGTGTCAACGTATTATATCTTCTGCTCATAAACTCTTGTTTGTGTTCGTTTGTTTCTATTTGTGTTCATGAATATTAATTTGTGCTCATTTGTGTTCATCAACGTTCATTTTCATTCGTTGCCTAAAACTAACAAACAAACACAAACGAACACGAAAAAGTTCATTTCCTTATCAAACAAACACGAACGTAATATCTCATTCGGTAAGTGTTCATGAACATTTCGTGAACACATATATCTCTTAACAAACGAACACGAACAAGGTCTTGTTCGTGTTCGTTCGGTACGTTTACAGCCCTAGTTGTTTGTATTTCTATTTTTTGGAAGTCTTGTGTTCTTGTAATCGTCTTTTCGTTGTAATCATTGTAAAATCCGAGACTTGAATCATAATAAAATCCGTATTTTCTTTACATCCATGTTATACACATTTCATATTTGTTCATACACTTGCGTTGATTAAACATATGACACTTTATTCACAATTTGTGCAAAATACGTCAAACTTGCAAACTTGTGACTTATATGCTCAATTTAAGCCAACTCGATACTAAATCTTGACAAACATACATATTTGTACTTGTTTCGTATGTTTTTTATGATTTAATTAGATTACATGCCTTTAAGTATGATTCTTTACACTTAAAACACCTTTTAACATCCAAAAACATCAATATATCAAAGTCTAGGGGGCATAAATGACAAAAATCAAAGAAAAACCACAAAGGGGGCGGCTCACCGGCCGCGACCCCCTCCCCCTTACCTGCTCGCGGCCCGCAAGGCGGCTCAATCTGTAGAAAAACATCAGCAGCTTCGGGATTGGGCGAAATGTTGTGTTTTGTTGAGTTTTGTTTGTGTTTTCTCCATTAAATACACTCAAACACTTAACCTAACTCTTCCCTATAAAACCCAAGCCTCCTCCACACTTTTTCCACTTTGCAACTCACTTAAACACTCTCAAATCACTCCAATATTCAGCTGAAAACAGTAGCAAAAGACAGATTCGAAACAAGTTACTAAAGTGAGCATAACCTCACTTCTACTTCATCTTTTTCATTGATTCTTCTTTCTAATCACTTGGAACAACCTTAGGTGTGTTTCCAAAGGTTTTCCATGGAAAAGCAAGGCTGGAACATCACCATAAAAGGCTCCAAAGTGCAATAAGCTTTCTGATTTTGTATAAACACTTGTTTAACACACTTTGAATTGAGATTTCTTAACACATTCCTATGTCCTTATGCCACTAATCAAAACCATGGTTATGTGAGCTTAAAAACAAGGTTGTGACATGTAAATCCAGAGATTTAATCCTCATAAACATTCTGTTTTGATAGGGTTTTAACCCACAAGTGATGAACAAGCTTAGAGCTTGAAGATTGTGTGATTATAAGGTTAGCTTGTCTATCCTACTTGCAAATCCACACATCACTTGATGTTCTCTTAGATTAGTTGTAGTTATTTCATTCTTTATTTTATATTCTTGACCCTCCTTGTTGTCTATGACAACATGTGTAGTGGTGAATATCAAAGAGGTACCTAAATGGAAGATTCATCTTCCTACCTCATGCATGACTTTGATGTTATTGTAATACATGATTGGACTTAAACTATAATATATACTATATAATACATATATAATATCTAAGTAACCAAACCTTTGATGATAGCCTAGTGGTTATTTGTCAAAGTGTTAAGTTACATCATCTAAGACCATGATATTTGTTACGATTCTAATGAGCATTTTGACCCATGAAAGCATTCAAACTCTTTTTCAGTTTCATAGTGTTAAAACAAGTATTATGTGTGCTAGATGATTACTTTCTCATATGTCTAATTTCATGTACTTTAAACTCCGAATCTTTAATCCTCCGTAGCTTCCAATACTCATATAATATCCAACAAAACACTCGCGGAATTACCAAGTGGAAAGCTTGCAAAACTGTGAGTATACTTGATCCCGTTTTACTTTTATCACTTTGGGTGCAACATGTATGATATACAAAAACACTTCACTTGAAACTATTTTAATCACACTCTATCCACGTTAAACATGAAACTATATGATGCTTGTTAGACTTGTATGCTATGTAAACTTTTTGTGTCGATATATGCTCATTAACTTTGCTAGCCTACCTTAACAATTATAGCGCTATAGGATTAACGCACCGCCCATTAGTCTTGGGGTATTGTTAAGTTAAACATGTTAACCTCCCGCTAATCTCTTGGGAAAGGCAAATTTGCGTTGTATACTTGGGTTTGAACATATAATACGTCGTTTCAGCATATTAGTAACTTGCATATTGTACTTCATGTTGGATATAAATCGTTAAAACATTTTTATTCTTTTTTTTGGGTAAAGGGATACCCCGATTCACTATTATAACAACAATCACCAAACCAAACAAGTAACGAGGCAGAATACCTCATTAATTCACAATCCCAACATGCTGGGAAAGTGTAGACAAGCAAAAAGCAAACCAAGGAAACCAAACAAACAATCAAACAACTCTAGACACCACTAGAGAGAAAGAAATAACTAACGACTACGTCATTGGCAATCTCCATTTATCCAGCAAGCTAACACCCGTCATAGATCTCTTAATCTTCAATGAAGCAAGCGGACCGTGGAGACTATAACTTCACCAAGCTTAAGGGCTGATCTCCTCGTTGAGTTAAAAAGTCTTGTATTGCGTTCTTGCCAAATAAAATAAGAAGCAGCAGCCAATAGCAAACGACCAATAATACTCCTCGCCGAATTCTTGTTCGTAATAGACAATAAGCACTCCATAATCTCAATAAGTTTAAATGAAGAAGTATGAACACCAGCCAAAGGTCTAATAATAGACCAAACCTGCATAGCATACGAACACTCAAAGAATAAATGGTCATGTGAATCCGGACCCGAATGGCATAACGAGCAGCAAAGCAGGTTTAAGTTAGTGGCACCACTAACATCCCATTGCCTTAATTTGTCTTGAATCTTCAACTTCCTCCTCTTACAAACAAGCCAAAGAAGAAAGGCATGCCTCGGGATACAATTAGCAAACCAAACCAAATCAACCCACGAAACTCTATCATTACGAGCTCTCAATGTAACCCAAACGATGGAAGCAGCATAATCAAATTCCACACCATCATACCGACGCCAAACAAAAGAGTCTGCCATATGAGATTGAATAACAGGAGGCTGAATATTAATAAGAACCGGAAATAAATCAAACCAAGCTCGCGGCCATAACCACGAGTCAGCCTCCACAATATCCGAAACTTTCGAAGAAATATCAAACCCAGCTCGATGCATTTCCCTAGAAGAAATGAATGAAGAGAGAGGACCAATGGGAGCCCACGAATCAAACCAAGCTGAAATAGACAAGCCATTCCCTATCTTGGCTATGATATGAGGCCGAAGACGATCACGAAGTTGAAGCAATTTCCACCAACACCAAGAGCAATCCCTCTTCGAACTAACATGCCAGAAAGATCTCTCTTTAAGCTTATGCTCATAAATCCAATTAACCCAAAGAGAGTTCCGCCTAGTAATAAGACTCCACACATGGGTAGTGATTAAAGCAACATTCATATCACGAATTCTCCGAACACCCAAACCACCCTCAAGTTTAGGCAAACAAACATCACTCCAATTCACTTTAGCTTTCCCTATATTATGCTATGTATGAAAACTTGTATACTCGCCAACTTTTTGTTGATCATATTTTAATACATGTTGCAGGTTGAAAGACGAGATGATGCTAAGTGAAGAAACGAGATTTAGGTGGACTTAGAAACACACCTAGATTAAACTATTATTTTGACGTTATGTTGTGAAACAATGTTGTTCTTATTTGAATTTTTGTATGACATTTTTAGTATTGCTATGAAATCGAATTTAAATTATATTGTCACATAGTGTTATGATGTTTTGAGCAATTTGTTCGTCTCATCCAGATGTTTCCGCCATTGGTTGGGGTATGACAAAAAGTGGGTTGGGCCAAAGGGTTGGAAGGCAGGACGGAGGCGACACCACTGGGTGTTTATCGATGAGAGCTTTTAAGGTCGAATCACCTAGAGGAGCAACTCCACTAGAACATAAGACCTTAACCGCAGCCGTGAAATGTCCGTCTTGGTTTTAAAAAACGTTTGAGGCATGTGCCTCAAGGCGTGCCTCGAGGCGAAACGACCAAAAAACGAGTCTAAGGCGCGCCTCATGGTGTTTTTAATGTATAGGCGCCTCAGAGGGGCTGAGGCGCTAAGAAAGCGGTGCCTCAGGGGATTTTGGTAGTTGTTTTTGACAATTTTGATGAATCTGATGTTGAAATTGGTTAGTATTATTATTTTTATAATATATATAATTTTATTATTTATTTATTAATACCGCCTCGGCCTTATGCCTCGTTTTGCCTCGAGGCTTACGCCTCGTGAGGCGAAGGGAAAACAACTCGAAACTCGTTTCCGTTCTTTTAAACCTTGATGTCCGTCCCTGACTTTCCGAAGACATTGCTTAATATCAACTCCTACCCGTCTTAATTGACACTTGTTGAGTTACAAACATCAATCGTAAGTTTTTAGATGGTAAAATTAGCATATTGAAAGGGATATTGTTTTGGAACGTAATAATCAATTAAAGGAACGAAACTTATGGTCAGAAAGCCAATTTGAATCCTTAATTTGTTGTTTGGCAGTGTTCTATACCAAAGAACATGTCAAACACTTAACGTGAAGAATGATTCGTGTAGTTGATGAAAATTAAGGACGGAAACTGTAATTTCCTATACACCAAAAGGAAATAATCAGCGTAATTTTATCAGTGTAGTTGGGTCGTCCTATGTACAACCATAAATGTTTTCTAAAAGACAAAGTAACTTGATAAGCATACAATAATACCAAGGCAAAGCTTCTTCACGAAAACTAAAATATTTGTCATGCTAATAAACAATAAACAGGATAACCGAACACATTGTAGCTACTTCATTTATCAGATCAAAACTGGCAAATATTAAGTTCAAATCATTTCACAAAACTAGACCATAATATTCATACCTTATGGCCTAGGGGGGCTGGTTTGCAACTGTAAAACAAAATTCAAAACCATTGTTCCTGTAAAAACTTCACCAGTTTCAGCACATACCCTGTTGCGCAACAACTTGGTTGGATTTGTGCAGCAGAAGGTAATTCTTCACTCCAATCGCAAGCAAAAAATGTGTCAGCTAAACATATTTCGACTAAACCCATCATCGTGTGCTTAATCGTACAACCCTTGACTACAATGTTGTAATGATCCATATGACAAGCAGTCTCTAACCAGAATTGAACTAAACATGATTAGATCATCTCCCAATACTGTCCTTCAAAGGGTTTTGAGTTTTGACTGTTTGCTCTCTTTAATTAATCTATGCCCCATGGTTTAAACTTTAAACAACTATCTATGAAAAGAAAGAATGTTTAATCATTTTTTTACCTCAATGTTTAGTCAAACTGACAGCCACCTCTTGAGCCAACGCTCGTTAGCCGTAGGATTGCTAGCCGTTAAAGACAAGTCGATAGAAAAACGGATCCGTTGCACAGTAGCAGCATGCGAAATGACACCAACATGGGTTAGACGGATCGGGTCGAATATCCATGGTGGCGGTTCAAGGCTCCCATGCAAATCCACACACCAGTTATTTCTCTTTATGCCCATGTTTTTAATTTAGTTTTAGTTCGTGCTCTTTTCAGTTGTACTT
Source organism: Helianthus tuberosus (assembly GCA_030545235.1). Classification (NCBI taxonomy): domain Eukaryota; kingdom Viridiplantae; phylum Streptophyta; class Magnoliopsida; order Asterales; family Asteraceae; genus Helianthus; species Helianthus tuberosus. The sequence goes on along the minus strand of CM060383.1, from coordinate 99,236,110 downwards.
TCTGCTTTTTAGTTGGTACTTAAGTCTTTCTTTTTCCTAAGATGTAGCAACGTGGGGTAGTTATTTTGTTGAGTTTTCTTTATGTAAACACTTTGTGCGTAATGAAACATTCAGTGAGTTTTAGAATGATTTTTTTCTTGTGTTAATTATTTCTTGTGTGTGTGGGTTAATAAATTCGTCTACGCTAGCTCAACCGTGACGTGTTGGGTGGTGATCTTAGACACGATTCTCTAATCGTAGTGGTGTATATGTATCTTCGGTTAGATGTCGCAGCCATACCGTTTCGTTTGGTGGTGAATCTGTATCCATACATTTAGTTATATATTTACTAAATGTGGATAGGTCTGCTAACAGGTCAATAGGAGTTTTTGTGACTTCAAAAGGGGTGTGGATTAAACTTTTGGTCTAAACTTTCCTTTAAATAATTAGTCTCACATATGAATGAACAATTTATACCATCCAACTAAGAACCTTAAAAAATATACATAGTGATTTTGGAGGTTTTATGCATTAAAAAAACACTTTGGATAACTTTCAACCAGTTTGACCTGGGCCATTTTGTTTTTAAGCTATTTTTTTCTTTACCCAGCTAGATATAATATAACACAAAGCAACCCACCCACATGAAAAGAGGTGAAAAATGTCATCTGCAACTGTGATAAAATTAACTAGAAGCAGAAGCAAATGTTACCTGCACTGGGAAGCAGTTATAGCAGAACGACCAGCGGGAGTTGATAAAAACTTCTTGAGTTCATCCCAGGTTGCTTTTGAGTGATCTTTAATATTATTACTTTTAAGGTTCACACAGTTCCATATTTTTTCATCCTTACCAACAAAGAATGGTGGTAATGAGCCAGGAGTCTGTTTAACTACCAGTTGCTGCTTTAAGGCACTCTTTAGAGCCTTCTTAACATCAATATTAGGTTGATTACGTTTCCCATATCGAATGCAGTTAACTATGTTTGCTTCAGTAGGCATTATCTTTTCAGATTTTAGTGTTGCTAAGGCACTTACAATTACCTTTGTAAGATCTTGGTCATTTTCTGAAGGTTTTGGTTGTTTCCCGTTATCTGGCATCTGAAGTGGTTCAGAAACTGGCGCATGTACTGAATTATTAGCTAATTCGCCTTTTGTTAATGGTGGTCCTCCAGCCAAAAGACTAGTCCATAGCCAGACACTCTTTGCAGCCGCAACGAGGGTCATAGATGCTTTCTGAGGTTGTGCCAAAAGAATATTATATTTCCTCATTCTTAACTGATGCAGTGCACTTGAGAAATCTCTATCACCCGAAATCAACAGATAAGTGGCGGGGGCTGGGTTATCAATAGCCCAAAATAACATATCCACCAATATTTTCTTGTCGCTTGCATCTTTGATCCCTATTCACAACAAAAACAAATACATTGAAACCATTAACAAATCATTTTACTAAAGAAAGAAATCATAACATAACCTAAGAAAATAAACACCGAAGTTTGTTGTATCATCGATTTTTTCAACCAAACGTAACTGGCTTATATTTAAACCAAACAGTCAACAATTTACAAACGTAATTTGTCAACTTAGGCGTGCAAACACAAAATCATGAGTTTAAATAAGTTTTGCAACTAATTTACACCTAGAAGATTGTGTTCCAAACTTTTCTTTACTTCAGTTGCTTAAAACTCAACTTTAATAACTAGTAATAATGAATTCAACATTTGACATTTTGACAACAAAAAGAAAATTGCTATAAATCTTCTAGATGAATTAACCATCATGGTTTCGTCCAATTCCGTATGCTGATAATTAGAATGCTGTGGTTCTTTTTAGACATTTTTTCTTCTTTTTTGCATCTTCAAAAGTTATCAGTTGTCTGTTAACAAAAGAGTACAATTGTTGTTTAACAGCTAAAAGCAAGTACATGTTAAGTTTAAAAAAAAAAAAAAAGTAAAAAACTAATCCCTGGTTAAAAATGGTCCAAAGAGTAAGTTTGGGACTTGAGGCAAACATAGAAGTTCTTCCCTTCTTTTCAATTCTGCACACATAAAAGTTGTTTTACAAGAAATAGCAAGTTTGATGATTAAAATTCTAATTCACACTTATGTTGCTAGAAAGAAGTACCCTAAATATACATAACCAGTAACACACACCGCTGGTATACTTAACTACCCAGAATAAGTAACTTACCTGATGTTGAGTATGAACTTAATGGTTTATAACAAAACTATAAAACAAGTAACAAATCAAAGATATTAGCTCAATGCCTCAAATCCCATCTATATATAACATGACAGAGCATAGAAATCCATATCTGAGTTTACAGACTACATAATGCATCCACAAATAAGGCTAATCCAGAGGTCAAACCATACATAACCAGCGGCAAACAGTTAACGTTGACCAGTCAACACAAAGTCAAACACAGTCAACAGGTGTATCGTGACCTTTTTCATACCCCAACACAAACTCACATCTATCAGATACACACAAACAATGAACAAATCATAAAGTATACGTACATACAATACAGATCCACGTAAACACCATGTTAGGGTTTATATACCAGCAGGAACATGATTCAAAGCGATTCCAGTACTGTTGAGGCCATGTTGGACGGAAGCAGGGATGCCGTTAGTGTCGCCGTAAGCCGAAATCGAAACAGGTCCAGAGTAATTCATATCAACTAAAGCAGAACTGATATTTTGAGCGATCGAATGAGGCTGGCAACCTTTTGGTACCTGACAGTTCTCTATGTCCCACCACACTGATATCTTCGCCGTCGCGTACCGCTGTTCGATTGCTCCTCCCGCCATCTTTGCTCCGCCTTCGTCCGGCTGGTAGAGTCGCCGGAAGTACAATTGCAGAACGGTTACAAAACCTAATAATTAAAGAGGAGGGTTTAGAAACCCTTGTGTTTATTTGGTAGAAAGTAATCTTGATCGAGACTATTGCTTAGGGCCTAAGTTTAAAAAAAATACATATATATAATTCTCCATAAGTATTAATTTACAAATGTCGGTGAAACAGTATACTTTCGGATTATTGGATTCGGCCACATGCACATGCTACTGCCTTAATTCTATCCTTAAGTGGACGTGGCTTATGTTTTTTTCTTTTGAGGGCCGTGAAAGGGACTAAAAGACCAACACATTAAATGAAATTTGGGACATGGCCATGTGAGCCAATTTATTAATAGAGTTAAATGTCATTTTAGTCCCTGTGGTTTGGGTCATTTTGCCAGTTTAGTCCAAAGGTTTCGTTTTTAACCTGTGGGTCCAAAAAGGTTTCACAGTTGCCATTTTAGTCCACTGGGTTAATTTCATCCATTTTTTCTGTTAACGAGAAGGCCAATTCGGTCATTTTATATGGCTGAATTGCCCTTTTAGTTAACAGAATTACATACAAAATGACCGAATTGGCCTTCTCGTTAACAGAAAAAATGGATGAAGTTAACCAAGTGGACTAAAATGGCAACTGTGAAACCTTTTTGGACCCACAGGTTAAAAATGAAACCTTTAGACTAAACTGGCAAAATGGTCCAAACCACAGGGACTAAAATGGCATTTAACTCTTATTAATATATAACAATGGCTGGCCCATGCAAATGACACCTACTGCCGCACATAATAAAAACGATATAAAAGAATTGGAGGCCGCAAGTAATAGAGGGAGGCAGCAACAATATTCTGGACGAAAATTAGTTGGGGAACAAAAGAAGGGTGCGATCAAGGAAAAAAATCTTGAAGAGGAGAAGGATTGATTCAAGAACGAAGTCGGGTTCAAAGGGTTAAAGATTTGACACATCGTTAGTCTTTATTTTTCGAGTCTTTTTTGTTTAATTATATTATATATATATTATATATATATATATATATATATATATATATATATTATTAGAAAGTCTTGATGAATAGTAAATAAGATTAATAAAAAGTTGTTATAGAGTTGTTTTACATGAATAGTTATTACATTTTGAAAGAATACTTAACAATCAAGTTCTGATAAACGATAATCATAACGATAATTGTAACGTTATTTTCTGATCTTGAACATGCAACAAATTTAAAATGTTATTACACGGTTACTTATTAAACTTATCATTTTATTTATTATAATAACTATATTCTGAAATTTTAAAATTTACGTCGATCACGGTTTTACATGGTTATATCTTTTGTTATACGATATTTTGAAATGTCGCATTTGATGTTTCTTATTTTAACTTTTTTGTGCACAATACGTGTTGCTATACCGAGTGTCGGCATGACAATAATGATGTAACAAACCGAACCAATACTGATCGAAAACCTGCGCGAAGCGCCTCATCTAACTAGTTATTATAAAACAAGAATATTATATATTTACAATGATAGCTATTAAAAGTAACGGTGTCTTTGGTAAGAACACAATTTGTTTATTGTGGATGGTATAAAGAAATAAACAAGGACCGCAAACAAAGGAATAAAATAAACTAGCTAAATCCCAACCCTGTGAAATTACTTCTGTTATTCTGATTTAAACCTGACACTCGACCCAAACTAGTAATGGATTATAGCTACATTTTTTAATCACCTCACCCAAACTAGAAAGAAATGTTAAAATTTATTACTTAGTTTTAAACAATAATAAACTAAAAGATTGTGTCCACGTTTACAAAAGTATTATTTAAATCGAAGTGTTAAAAAAGGTCCTCGGATTTTCGATTCGCTTTGGGCCTCCAAAATTCTTGGACCAGCCCTATAATCAAGGGTTAAGACTATTTAATAAGGGTGAGGGGGGCACTCCCCTAAGAGGGGAGTCCCCTCTCTTACGCGCACCCAATCAGGTTATGTCACGTCAACTCCCCTCTTAAACTCCCCTCACACCCCAATTTGATGGCGGCACTCCCCTCTTAGGTGACTTGTTTTTTTATTAAAAAAAAAAAAAGTTTTCATTGGTTGATTGAATGGTGGCCCCACCTTCTCTCTCCTCCCCTCTTCGGTGCCTCCTCCCCGATTTGGCTCCCCCATTTGAGTCCCCGCATGGATGGCAGCACTCTCCCGATCGGCAAAGTCGGTCCCCGCACGGGGTCACCAAGGGTGCCCCCCTCACCCTAATCTATTGTTAAGATTAAATGAGTGAAATTGAAAAAAAGACGTGTGGGTTTATTTAGAGGTATTTTAGTCAATATAAGACAATAGTTTCTCTATCTTCTAATTCTTCCTGATTTTTAAACGTTAATAATTCTTTTATACGACATTATTTTTTAATTAAAATTGCACCATAAAAAGAGCGTTTTTTTAATCTTTAAAACGAGTATACTATAGCTATACTTTTGTAAAAAAAAAAAAAAACGAACACCTAGATACGTAAAATACAATGGATAAAAAACACAAAAAAATGATTTTTTTTCTAAAACGCAATGGACATAAAACCCAAAAAAATGTGTTTTTCTAAAACGCAATTAGCTAAAAGCATACAAAAAATGTGTTTTTTACTTTTTTTTGTAAAACATAATGACTTAAAAACACACAAACATGTATTTTTTCATTGTGTTATGAAAAGCAATGGACTAAAAACACACAAAAAAAGTTTTTTCATTGTGTTATAAAACGCAATGGAGTAAAACACAAACAAAAGGTGTTTTATCATTGTGTCAAATACTCACAAGTTTTTAAAAAGAACAACCATCATGATTTTTTATACATAAACTAAACCAAAAACACAATAAAAACAAAAACATGTTTAAAAACAAAAAACAAAATAACTAAAGTGATAGTTTTGGAAAACCAATGATCTTATTCCATGAAATTGATTTAATTTATCCAACTTAAAATCGCACATTTGACCTTTGACTAAATTTAGAAATTTGAATAATTGTTTCATGCCACTGTTGTAAAACGCAATCATAAAAACCTATGCACCAAGTCAAACTAACCTCTGTTCCTTTTGGTTAAATGAATATTATGGTCTAGTTTTGTGAAATGATTTGAACTTAATATTTGCCAGTTTTGATCTGATGAATGAAGTAGCTAAGGTAATTCTTCACTCCAATCTATGCCCCATGGTTTAAACTTTAAACAACTATCTCTATGCAAAGAAAGAATGTTTAATCATTTTTTACCTCAATGTTTAGTCAAACTGATAGCCACCTCTTGAGCCAACGCTTGTTAGCCGTAGGATCGCTAACCGTTAAAGACGAGTCGATAGAAAAACGGATCCGTTGCACAGTAGCAGCATGCGAAATGGCACCAACATGGGTTAGCCGGATCGGGTCGAATATCCATGGTGGCGGTTCAAGGCTCCCATGCAAATCCACACACGAGTTATTTCTCTTTATGCCCATGTTTTTAATTTAGTTTTAGTTCATGCTCTTTTTAGTTGTACTTTCTACTTTTTAGTTGGTACTTTAGTCTTTCTTTTTCCTAAGATGTAGAAGCGTGGCCGCGTGGGGTAGTTATTTTGTTGAGTTTTCTTTATGTAAACACTTTGTGAGCAATGAAACTTCAGTGAGTTTTAGAATGATTTTTTTCTTGATAATTATCTCTTGTGTGTGTAGGTTAATTAATTCGTATATGCTAGCTCAACCGAGGCGGGTTGGGTGGTGAACTTAGACACGATTCTCTAACCGTAGTGGTGTATTTGTATCTTCGGTTAGATGTCTTAGCCCTACTGTTTCGTTTGGTGGTGAATCTGTATCCAAACGAGCCGTAGAACTATCTTTTATTTTACCGTTTGATTTGAACCGGTGATCCAGGTCTTACTCCTATCACAAACGTACTTCTCAAGTTACCGACAAGTGACTGAATGAAAAATAAGAAGCCTAGTGGTGTATAATAGGACAGTCGATTCTTAAACTGATTGTCGAGTTGCATATCCCCCTCCTTCGGGTGACCATTACTCGTCTTAATCAAGCTAATTGAATTCTACTAACCTAAAACTACAGAAAACCTTTTTTTTTCATTTTCAACTGGCAGGGCGGTTGGTTACACATAGGATTCCGGAAGAGAGATACTAACTGGTTGCCATCCTGATGGGTGATGTATGATCCACTTCTTTGCACTGCTTGCCAAGTGCAAAATGTGAAGTATCTCACCCAAAGCTGTATGTTTTAGGCATTTTCTCTTTATGATAATTGCTGCCTCGTATCTATGCAAAACAAAAATTACAACACATGTCATATAAATGCTCAAGGCAAGTTATATTTACTAAACGTGGATACGTCTGCTAATAGGTCAAAAAGAGTTTTTTGTGACTTCAAAAGGGGTGTGGATTAAACTTTTGGTCTAAACTTTCCTTTAAATAATTAGTCTCACATATGAATGAACAATTTATACTATCCAACTTAGAACCTTAAAAAAATGTACATAGTGATTTTGGAGGTTTTATGCATTAAAAAAAAAAAACACTTTGGATAACTTTCAACCAGTTTGACTTGGGCCATTTTGTTTTTAAGCTAATTTTTTCTTTACCCAGCTAGATATAATATAACCCAAAGCAACCCACTCACATGAAAAGAGGTGAAAAATGTCATCTGCAGCTGTGATAAAATTAACTAGAAGCAGAAGCAAATGTTACCTGCACTGGGAAGCAGTTATAGCAGAACGACCAGCAGGAGTTGATAAAAACTTCTTGAGTTCATCCCAGGTTGCTTTTGAGTGATCTTTAATGTTATTACTTTTAAGGTTCACACACTTCCATAATTTTTCATCCTTACCAACAAAGAATGGTGGTAATGAGCCAGGAGTCTGTTTAACTACCAGTTGCTGCTTTAAGGCACTCTTTAGAGCCTTCTTAACATCAATATTAGGTTGATTACGTTTCCCATATCGAATGCAGTTAACTATGTTTGCTTCAGTAGGCATTATCTTTTCAGATTTTAGTGTTGCTAAGGCACTTACAATTACCTTTGTAAGATCTTGGTCATTTTCTGAAGGTTTTGGTTGTTTCCCGTTATCTGGCATCTGAAGTGGTTCAGAAACTGGCGCATGTACTGAATTATTAGCTAATTCGCCTTTTGTTAATGGTGGTCCTCCAGCCAAAAGACTAGTCCATAGCCAGACACTCTTTGCAGCCGCAACGAGGGTCATAGATGCTTTCTGAGGTTGTGCCAAAAGAATATTATATTTCCTCATTCTTAACTGATGCAGTGCACTTGAGAAATCTCTATCACCCGAAATCAACAGATAAGTGGCGGGGGCTGGGTTATCAATAGCCCAAAATAACATATCCACCAATATTTTCTTGTCGCTTGCATCTTTGATCCCTATTCACAACAAAAACAAATACATTGAAACCATTAACAAATCATTTTACTAAAGAAAGAAATCATAACATAACCTAAGAAAATAAACACCGAAGTTTGTTGTATCATCGATTTTTTCAACCAAACGTAACTGGCTTATATTTAAACCAAACAGTCAACAATTTACAAACGTAATTTGTCAACTTAGGCGTGCAAACACAAAATCATGAGTTTAAATAAGTTTTGCAACTAATTTACACCTAGAAGATTGTGTTCCAAACTTTTCTTTACTTCAGTTGCTTAAAACTCAACTTTAATAACTAGTAATAATGAATTCAACATTTGACATTTTGACAACAAAAAGAAAATTGCTATAAATCTTCTAGATGAATTAACCATCATGGTTTCGTCCAATTCCGTATGCTGATAATTAGAATGCTGTGGTTCTTTTTAGACATTTTTTCTTCTTTTTTGCATCTTCAAAAGTTATCAGTTGTCTGTTAACAAAAGAGTACAATTGTTGTTTAACAGCTAAAAGCAAGTACATGTTAAGTTTAAAAAAAAAAAAAAAGTAAAAAACTAATCCCTGGTTAAAAATGGTCCAAAGAGTAAGTTTGGGACTTGAGGCAAACATAGAAGTTCTTCCCTTCTTTTCAATTCTGCACACATAAAAGTTGTTTTACAAGAAATAGCAAGTTTGATGATTAAAATTCTAATTCACACTTATGTTGCTAGAAAGAAGTACCCTAAATATACATAACCAGTAACACACACCGCTGGTATACTTAACTACCCAGAATAAGTAACTTACCTGATGTTGAGTATGAACTTAATGGTTTATAACAAAACTATAAAACAAGTAACAAATCAAAGATATTAGCTCAATGCCTCAAATCCCATCTATATATAACATGACAGAGCATAGAAATCCATATCTGAGTTTACAGACTACATAATGCATCCACAAATAAGGCTAATCCAGAGGTCAAACCATACATAACCAGCGGCAAACAGTTAACGTTGACCAGTCAACACAAAGTCAAACACAGTCAACAGGTGTATCTTGACCTTTTTCATGCCCCAACACAAACTCACATCTATCAGATACACACAAACAATGAACAAATCATAAAGTATACGTACATACAATACAGATCCACGTAAACACCATGTTAGGGTTTATATACCAGCAGGAACATGATTCAAAGCGATTCCAGTACTGTTGAGGCCATGTTGGACGGAAGCAGGGATGCCGTTAGTGTCGCCGTAAGCCGAAATCGAAACAGGTCCAGAGTAATTCATATCAACTAAAGCAGAACTGATATTTTGAGCGATCGAATGAGGCTGGCAACCTTTTGGTACCTGACAGTTCTCTATGTCCCACCACACTGATATCTTCGCCGTCGCGTACCGCTGTTCGATTGCTCCTCCCGCCATCTTTGCTCCGCCTTCGTCCGGCTGGTAGAGTCGCCGGAAGTACAATTGCAGAACGGTTACAAAACCTAATAATTAAAGAGGAGGGTTTTAGAAACCCTTGTGTTTATTTGGGTAGAGAGTAATCTTGATCGAGACGATTGCTTAGGGCCTAAGTTTAAAAAAAATACATATATATAATTATTATAAAACAAGAATATTATATATTTACAATGATAGCTATTAAAAGTAGGGTCCTAATATTAATACATGGGAAAACTTATTTACACATGGTGTATACGGGCCGTATACTATTATACGGCCCGTATAGAATAAAAACAACTGACAAGGTCTGCTGGCACAGACTTTGTCAGTTGTTTTTATTCTATACGGGCCGTATAATAGTATACGGCCCGTATACACCATGTGTAAATAAGTTTGCCTGGTCGTATACAATGTATACGAACGTGTATAGGGGTCGTATACTGTTATACGGCCCGTATGGAACGAAAATTTGATTTTTCAAGTATTTTAGAGTGGTGAGGTGCTCAAAACTTTCTAAAAGTATAAAAAAAATAAAACATCAACAAGGAGTCTGAATAAAACGGAAGCTATCAACGCGGGATTACGGACATGCGTTTAATTCCCAATCATTTCCTGGTCAAATCACACACTATAAAGTTTAAACTTATCGTGTGTTGTAGTTTGGAAAGATGACCGAATAGAGATCTGAATAACAAACTGTGGAGAACTTGTTTGCGTTATCCACCAACAATCCGTTCATTATCTGTTGTTGTCTAAAACAATATCAATTAACGTTCAGTTGTGTATACAAATTCATCTCCGGTTTCTACAGCACAAGCACATACACAGGGAGAATGTTCTCGAAATTGAAGGAAAAGAAAAAATGGTTGTTGATGTTTTTCTCTATCAGGATTTTGTTGGTTTGTTTGAGAACCAGATTCCAATGTCCTACTACTTCAATCCTTCCTACATTATTGAAAATTACTATATCACCCGCCATTCTCTTGCACCTGTATACATTGATTGTGGATTTTCTTGAGTCGTCGGGAAAACTTTTCCTAAGGGGAGGGTGAGTAGTATGAGTCTGAGTCCATTGTGGTTCGTGAATGTTGGAAGAACCCGACACGTCTTATGCTGCCTCTTCGGTTGGTAAAAGACATAGGATGGCTTCTAATACAGGCTCTTTGTCAGTTGTGGTTGATTTATAGGAGGAGGTTATGAAACGAATATATGTTTATGCGAACATCCTTATTTTGTCACGTACATGCGTTAAATTCCCAACATCCTTATTGTATCAGACTCTCTCCCCTCCTGATGCAATTTTACTCCCGAACAAACCATGCCCACCTTGACCAGAATAGATAAGCGTATCACTCGATCCACTGTCAAGATAATATTTGCAGAACCCGACATACTTGACAGTGGTACCAATGTCAAGTCAAGTTGAGCTTCCTGATGCAATTTTCACAGTGGTACCAATGTCCTACTACTACAATCCTTCCAACGCCTGACTCATATACTCTCGGTTAAAAAATGGTAAAAAATGGTTTATTCTCTTTAATCTATTAGAACGATCCTTGTCTTGAGAACCTGATTCTGATTTAAACAATGTAATTTGTGGATCAACAGAAATAACTGAAAATAACTCACCATTCAATACAAACTCTTCTGAAAGACAAGAATACAACGTTCATGTATCACAAGGAATGACCGAGTTTGGAAACCGGACGGAATCTACGAAGAAACTGTTGGAATTTGTGGATTTCGGTTGGTTCAGAAACTTAACAAGAGAAGCAACTAAAAAAAGGAAAGAAAGAAATTTTTTACCATTTTTTACCATATGTATACGGGCCGTATACCGTTTATACGGCCGTATACTCTGGGTAAAAAACAAATTTACCGATCGTATACAATGTATACGATGATTGTATACGGGCCGTATATTCTGATACGGCTCGTATACTATGGTAAAAAATGGTAAAAATTGGTTTATTCTCTTTAATCTATTAGAACGATCCTTGTCTTGAGAACCTGATTCTGGTTTAAACAATGGAATGTGTGGATCAACAGAAATAACTGAAAATAACTCGCCATTCTCTTGCACCTCTATACGTTGCAAGGTATAGAATGTTTGAAGTATTCTTGGTTCAATACAAACTCTTCTGAAAGACAAGAATACAGCGTTCATGTATCACAAGATAATGGTTTCTCGACAAATGAAGTATTATCTGACATCATCTGTTCATCATTGTTCTTGAAGATGAAGATGAAGAAACGAGACTTTGTTTTGAGAAATTAACAAGGTAAACCTGAATTTTCAGATTTTTAGACACTTACTTGAACATGAGCCTGAGTCCATTGTGGTTCGTGAATGCTTCGATTTCAACAAATCTTTTCAAGGTCTTAAGTGATGGACAACTGGTTAAAAGATGTAGAAGAGTTTGTGTAGAGATCTTTACGTACAAATTTGCATCATCCTTACGGTTACAAATGAACCGTTGGGATTCAATGGTTTATGAGTAAAAGAATTGTGGATTTCGGTTGCATACTCCTTTAATGTGAGATTCTTCAAGTTTGCACATTTTGAGAAAATACCAATGTGTTTGTCAGCTTCGTCAATACACAAAGTGACAGAATTTGTGGATTTCGGTTGGTTCAGAAACTTAACAAGATAAGCAACTAAAAAGTTAACATTCTGATTCAGATTCAGAAAGCAGATGTTTAGTAGTGTTTGAGAAACTAACAAGGTAAACCTTAATTTTCAAAATTTTAGACACTTACTTGAACTGTTAGTAATGCTAGATGTCATTTTGAAAATAGGCTTTGTTCTTCGTTTATTGGATCGTTCTAATAGATTAAAGAGGTTTTTACCATTTTTTACCATATGTATACGAGTCGTATACGGTTTATACGGCCGTATACCATTGGTAAAAAACATTTTTACCGATCGTATACAATGTATACGATGGTTGTATACGGGCCGTATATTCTGATACGGCTCGTATACTATGGGTAAAAAATGGTAAAAAAAGGGTTATTCTCTTTAATCTATTAGAACGATCCTTGTCTTGAGAACCTGATTCGAAACATTCATGAACCACAATGGACTCAGACTCATACTACTAGCAGAACAACCCGACACGTCTTCTGTGATGATTCGAAACATTCCGAATAACTAGCAGAAGTACCCGACACTCTTTCAACCTACCGAAACACCAAAACCCGTACCGGTGATTGTTTATCCATACTATTCTTCATAGCCATATTCCCACTCACAATTTGTTAATACATATCGTCCGTTCAAGTTGAGTATTTTTCTAACTTTATGCTTGCATCCACCACAGTGAATATTAACTTTGAGTGAAAGAGTTTGGAAACCGGACGGAATCTATGAAGAAACTGTTGGAATTTGTGGATTTCGGTTGGTTCAGAAACTTAACAAAGAGAAGCAACTAAAAAAATACAATTGATTTCTCTTCCGGTTACCAGGCCTATCATCTCCGTCTACGTTTGGTTTCCTCAACGAAGAACCATCAGCCATTATCAGCCCTTTTTTTCCTTTGGTTTCTGGTTGATTTTGAGGGTGAGGGTTTTGAATTGATTCCTGCGCTCAAGTTTCAACTACTGGAGTGAAAATTGGTAAAAAAATGGTTTATTCTCTTTAATCTATTAGAACGATCCTTGTAACCATCAACCGTTCAAGTTGATATAGGAGAGTTGATGCAATTTTTATCGTGTGTTGTAATTTTAATGAAGCAATGAAGATTGAATATGCAAACCGCATCCGTCTTTGTTATAGATAAGCGTATCACTCGATCCACTTACATTCGAATAACGCTGAACAACCGAGATAACAACTCCGGTATTTATCACCAACTCATCTTTGGTAGTGTTTGTTTGAGAACCTGATTCAGATACCCAACGGTCTCTTTGCTTCGTCCACTAGAACTATTTGTGTATGCATTCTTTTGGTAGTTAACAACGCTAATTAGAATGTGACACACATAGATAGATAAAATGTCACAGTTGTCAAGACTGTTTGTCGGGTTTCCAATGCTCACACAGGGTGATCAACAACGCTGATACACGTAACATCTAGTTATATTCAGATTTAAACAATGCCCGCCTCAACTGAGATAACGGAACGGACATCCATCAAGCTCAAAAAGAAAACTTGTGTTTCCCATAGTCACAAAAGATTGCGGTTTGTATTTCGCATAGCCACCGTTTCCGTAGTAAAAAACGGTTGCGGTTTGTATTTCGCATAGCCATCGTTTCCGTAGTAAAAAACGGTTGGGTTTGCACATTCAATCTTCAATACTTCAGTAAAATACCACTAGTAGAAGAACCCAACACGTCTTCATGTAACAGAGAATGTTTTAGAAAATTGAAGGAAAATGAAAAGATTTGTTGAAATCGAATTTGACAACTATGACAGCTTATTAAAAGTATCGTGTGTTGTAGTTTGGAAAGATGACCGAACAGAGATCTGAATAACAAACTGTGGAGAACTTGTTTGTGTCAGGTTCTTCTGCTAGTTACTCGGAATCGATAAATAACCAACACGAAGATCTCTGCGAACGCTAAGGTTTTCATCAACGGACTGATCGGTAACGTTACTCTACCTGTGCTCCGATTTAAGCGGCATGTTCCGATCAACGTTTATCGACATTGTTAAAAGTGATGAAGAGTTTAGAAACCCTAGAATGATTGTGTTTTTACGGGAATAAAACGTGATACTTGAAAAAACGCCAATATATACGGCCTGTATATAGTTATACGGCCCGTATATAGTTATACGGCCCGTATACCATTGGTAACATCAAAAACCCACAAAAATAAATCAATTGAGCCGTATACGTTTTACAAATCGTATACACATGTATACGACCCGTATAACTGTATACGAGCCGTATATAATAATACAAAAAAAACATTCCCTGCGCATTTTCCTATTAAAAAACATTCTATACGAGCCGTATAATTGTATACGGCCCGTATACAAAAGGGGATGTGAAAATAAGATATAGGGTATGTGGGAATAAGGCACCCCTAAAAGTAACGGTGTCTTTGGTAAGAACACAATTTGTTTATTGTGGATGGTATAAAGAAATAAACAAGGACCGCAAACAAAGGAATAAAATGAACTAGCTAAATCCCAACCCTGTGAAATTACTTCTGTTATTCTGATTTAAACCTGACACTCGACCCAAACTAGTAATGGATTGTAGCTACATTTTTTAATCACCTCACCCAAACTAGAAAGAAATGTTAAAATTTATTTTTTAATAAGCACATATTTTGTCTACTTAGTTTTAAACAATAATAAACTAAAAGATTGTGTCCACGTTTACAAAAGTATTATTTAAATCGAAGTGTTAAAAAAGGTCCTCGGATTTTCGATTCGCTTTGTGCCTCCAAAATTCTTGGACCAGCCCTATAATCAAGGGTTAAGACTATTTAATAATCTATTGTTAAGATTAAATGAGTGAAATTGAAAAAAAGACGTGTGGGTTTATTTAGAGGTATTTTAGTCAATATAAGACAATAGTTTCTCTATCTTCTAATTCTTCCTGATTTTTAAACATTAATAACTCTTTTATACGACATTATTTTTTAATTAAAATTGCACCATAAAAGAGCGTTTTTTATCTTTAAAACGAGTATACTATAGCTATACTTTTGTAAAAAAAAAAAATTTCGAACACCTAGATACGTAAAACACAATGGATAAAAACACACAAAAAAAAATGATTTTTTTTTTCTAAAACGCAATGGACATAAAACCCAAAAAAATGTGTTTTTTCTAAAACGCAATTAGCTAAAAGCATACAAAAAATGTGTTTTTTACTTTTTTTTTTTGTAAAACACAATGACTTAAAAACACACAAACATGTATTTTTTCATTGTGTTATGAAAAGCAATGGACTAAAAACACACAAAAAAAAGTTTTTTCATTGTGTTATAAAACGCAATGGAGTAAAACACAAACAAAAGGTGTTTTATCATTGTGTCAAATACTCACAAGTTTTTAAAAAGAACAACCATCATGATTTTTTATACATAAACTAAACCAAAAACACAATAAAAACAAAAACATGTTTAAAAACAAAAAACAAAATAACTAAAGTGATAGTTTTGGAAAACCAATGATCTTATTCCATGAAATTGATTTAATTTATCCAACTTAAAATCGCACATTTGACCTTTGACTAAATTTAGAAATTTGAATAATTGTTTCATGCCACTGTTGTAAAACGCAATCATAAAAACCTATGCACCAAGTCAAACTAACCTCTGTTCCTTTTGGTTAAATGAATATTATGGTCTAGTTTTGTGAAATGATTTGAACTTAATATTTGCCAGTTTTGATCTGATGAATGAAGTAGCTAAGGTAATTCTTCACTCCAATCTATGCCCCATGGTTTAAACTTTAAACAACTATCTCTATGCAAAGAAAGAATGTTTAATCATTTTTTACCTCAATGTTTAGTCAAACTGATAGCCACCTCTTGAGCCAACGCTTGTTAGCCGTAGGATCGCTAACCGTTAAAGACGAGTCGATAGAAAAACGGATCCGTTGCACAGTAGCAGCATGCGAAATGGCACCAACATGGGTTAGCCGGATCGGGTCGAATATCCATGGTGGCGGTTCAAGGCTCCCATGCAAATCCACACACCAGTTATTTCTCTTTATGCCCATGTTTTTAATTTAGTTTTAGGTCATGCTCTTTTTAGTTGTACTTTCTGCTTTTTAGTTGGTACTTTAGTCTTTCTTTTTCCTAAGATGTAAAAGCGTGGCCGCGTGGGGTAGTTATTTTGTTGAGTTTTCTTTATGTAAACACTTTGTGAGCAATGAAACTTCAGTGAGTTTTAGAATGCCTTTTTTCTTGTTAATTATCTCTTGTGTGTGTAGGTTAATTAATTCGTCTATGCTAGCTCAACCGTGGAGGGGTTGGGTGGTGAACTTAGACACGATTCTCTAACCGTAGTGGTGTATTTGTATCTTCGGTTAGATGTCGCAGCCCTACCGTTCCGTTTGGTGGTGAATCTGTATCCAAACGAGCCGTAGAACTATCTTTTATTTTACCGTTTGATTTGAACCGGTGATCCAGGTCTTACTCCTATCACAAACGTACTTCTCAAGTTACCGACAAGTGACTGAATGAAAAATAAGAAGCCTAGTGGTGTATAATAGGACAGTCGATTCTTAAACTGATTGTCGAGTTGCATATCCCCCTCCTACGGGTGACCATTACTCGTCAGTCGTCTTAATCAAGCTAATTGAATTCTACTAACCTAAAACTACAGAAAACCTTTTTTTTTCATTTTCAACTGGCAGGGCGGTTGGTTACACATAGGATTCCGGAAGAGAGATACTAACTGGTTGCCATCCTGATGGGTGATGTATGATCCACTTCTTTGCACTGCTTGCCAAGTGCAAAATGTGAAGTATCTCACCCAAAGCTGGATGTTTTAGGCATTTTCTCTTTATGATAATCGCTGCCTCGCATCTATGCAAAACAAAAATTACAACACACGTCATATAAATGCTCAAGGCAAGTTATATTTACTAAACGTGGATACGTCTGCTAATAGGTCAAAAAGAGTTTTTTTGTGACTTCAAAAGGGGTGTGGATTAAACTTTTGGTCTAAACTTTCCTTTAAATAATTAGTCTCACATATGAATGAACAATTTATACCATCCAACTAAGAACCTTAAAAAATATACATAGTGATTTTGGAGGTTTTATGCATTTAAAAAAACACTTTGGATAACTTTCAACCAGTTTGACCTGGGCCATTTTGCTTTTAAGCTAATTTTTTATTTACCCAGCTAGATATAATATAACCCAAAGCAACCAACTCACATGAAAAGAGGTGAAAAATGTCATCTGCAACTGTGATAAATTAACTAGAAGCAAATGTTACCTGCACTGGGAAGCAGTTATAGCAGAACGACCAGCAGGAGTTGATAAAAACTTCTGGAGTTCATCCCAGGTTGCTTTTGAGTGATCTTTAATATTATTACTTTTAAGGTTCACACACTTCCATATCTTTTCATCTTTACCAACAAATGAGCCAAGAGTCTGTTTAACTACCAGTTGCTGCTTTAAGGCACTCTTCAGAGCCTTCTTAACATCAATATTAGGTTGATTACGTTTCCCATATCGAATGCAGTTAACTACGTTTGCTTCAGTAGGCATTATCTTTTCACATTTTAGTGTTGCTAAGGCACTTACAATTACCTTTGTAAGATCTTGGTCATTTTCTGAAGGTTTTGGGCATCCAGGTGTCTCCAACTCTGAGGAAGATGGTGGTTGAAAATCAGGATTAGTAACCAACGGTGGGTATTTGTGAAACTGAGGCTTGTTAGGCATACCGTTCGGTTTCGGTTAATGCGGTTTCGGTTAATCGGTTATTTCGGTTATCGGTTATTTCGGTTCGGTTTTTTCGGTTATTTCGGTTACGGTTCGGTTAATTCGGTTGTATGCTCACCCCTAGTGGTGCATATATCCTGGTTGATGAGAGTTTGAATTAATCTTATTTTCCAGATTGCCATCAGGTTGACTGAAGTAACAAATCAAAGATATTAGCTCAACGCCTCAAATCCCATCTATATATAACATGACAAAGCATAGAAATCCATATCTGAGTTTACAGACTACATAATGCATCCACAAATAAGGCTGCACGGTGTGGGCTTCGGCCTTGGATCGTCCCCCACCGGCGCCGCACCTCCGCCCATTTCGCCCCCCCCCCCCAAGCGGCGTCCTCCCCGTCTCCGTCCGAACGATTGTGACGGTCCTCCCCCTCTCTCACACACCTATACATACAACTTATATATATATATATAAGGCTCATCCCCCATTTCCTTAGTTTCATCCCCTTTGCCCCATCCTCACACCCATCCTACGTGGCGCTTACGTCGCGGATCATCCTCCAAGGATGGGCCAACACCATACCATAGCAGGGGCGGAGACAGCATGTTAGGAGCCGTAGCACGGGCTACGGCTCAAAGTCGTGTTCGTAGTGTTTCGCAGTGTTAATTTTTTGTTTTTTTTCGATTTTATATAAAGGATACCCCTAAAAAAATACGAGGATACCCCTATAAAGGATTTTATATGAATACACCGTAATTTTTTTTTTTTTTGGGATACCCCTGGTTTTAAAGTCTAGCTCCGCCACTGTACCATAGCCTATGGCTTTTCCACACTAATCCAGAGGTCAAACCATATATAACCAGCGGCAAACAGTTAAAGTTGACCAGTCAACAGGTGTATCTTGACCTTTTTCATACCCTAACACAAACTCACATCTACAAGATACACACAAACAATGAACAAATCATAAAGTATACGTACATACAATACAGATACACGTAAACACCATGTTAGGGTTTATATACCAGCAGGAACATGATTCAAAGCGATTCCAGTACTGTTGAGGCCTTGTTGGACGGAAGCAGGGATGCCGTTAGTGTCGCCGTAAGCCGAAATCGAGACCGGTCCACAGTAGTTCATATTAACCAAGGCGGAACTGATATTCTGTGCGATTGAATGAGGCTCACAGCCTTTTGGTACCTGACAGTTCTCTATGTCCCACCACACTGATATCTTCGCCGTCGCGTACTGCTGTTCGATTGCTCCTCCCGCCATCTTTGCTCCGCCTTCGTCCGGCTGGTAGAGTCGCCGGAAGTACGATAGCAGAACGGTTACAAAACCAATTAACGGGGGTGTATGACATTGTTTTAACTTATAACTTAGGGGCTGTTTGGCTAATATGACTAATTCACTTTTTAAAAAAGTAAATAAGTCGAGTGACTTATTTACTTATTTCTATCACATAATAAGCTAACCAAACACATTTTAACTTTTCAATAAGTAAATAAGTCACTAAAATAAGCTTAGCCAAACAGCCCCTTACTAACTTTTTAAAGTTAGATATCATAGTTCTTGGTTTGAGTTATTTTGTCAGTTTAGTTCAAAGGTTTTATTTTTTGCTTGTAGGTTCAAAAAGGTTTCACCGTTGCCATTTTAGTCCACTCAGTTAACTTCATCCATTATTTATGTTAACGAGAAAGGTAGCTCGATCATAT
This sequence comes from Helianthus tuberosus, assembly GCA_030545235.1. Lineage (NCBI taxonomy): Eukaryota > Viridiplantae > Streptophyta > Magnoliopsida > Asterales > Asteraceae > Helianthus > Helianthus tuberosus. Next base: position 99,216,368 of record CM060383.1, on the reverse strand, counting down.
TATATGACCGAATTGCCCTTCTAGTTCACAGAATTACATATAAAATGACCGAATTGTCATTCTCGTTAACAGAAAAAATGGATGAAGTTAACCATGTGGACTAAAATAGCAACGGTGAAATATTTTTGGACCCATGGGCGAAAAATGAAACCTTTAAACTAAACTGTTAAAACGACCCAAACCACATGGGCTAAAATGACATTTAACTCGACTTTTTATAAGTTATAAGTAAGAAGTCAGAAAATCTAACTTCTCATTTTTTTTTCTTTTTCAAGCCATAAAACTCCTTCTCAACCCTTATCAAAATGACTTATTGACTTTTTATAAGTCGATAAGTTAAAAGTAGCTCCAAAATAAGCTAACCCAAACACCCACAATATCCGATTACATCGTCCGTTCAATTCGCAGGTTTTCTCGCACGGGTATATCCCCTTATTATTTTATACTAGTAAAGAACTCGTGCGTTGTAGCGGAGTCAACAATATGGGCGGAGAACATAATTCAAATCTGTAAACGTTAAAAAATCGTATATACGTTGTGTGTGTGTGTATAAAAGCCCCCGCGAAGCGCGGCTGCAACGTACGGGAAATCTTATGATAAACATTATATAGTATACTGCAACATTTTTGTATTTAGTAGGAAACCCGCGTTTACATATAAATTTTTAACTAACTTCTTGCAAAACACATTACATGTTAATTTTGATTTATTTTGGTTCACTGATTAGCCCTTTAGTCCAAATACACAAATACAATAAAATGTATTTTTGAATATATGTTGTTGATGAATGTGATGAGTTTATAATTTATTATCCATAACCTTATTTTTTATTAATTTTAGACATAAATGTCATTGATCAAGGGAATAAGTGTATGAATGGAAGAAAATGATAAAAAAGTTAGACATTTTAACTTGACCCTTCATATAGCATCTTAAAATTTTATGGGAATTTACCAATTTTACGAGTCTAAAAGTGGTTAAAAAGGAAGCAATAAATTAAAAATAATATTTTCTAAATCTTCATTTAATATACAGGTTTGTAATATAATATATTAATATTGAGAGTTAATTGTGTGATTTGGGTCATTTTGCCAGTTTAATCTAAAAGTTTAAAACGTTGTTATTTTAGTCAAAATAGTTTCATACGTTGCCATTTTAGTCCACCGGGTTAACTTCACCCACTTTTTTTTTTTTGTTAATGAGAATGTCAATTCGGTCATTTTTTATGTAATATAGTGGGAAACCCGCGCGTTGCGGCGGTGTCAACAATACGTCACTTGGAAAAGAGCAAAACATGTGAACTTGGGTTGGGATGAGTTAGGTTTGTTAACACCCGAACACATTTATCCCTTTACACAGCTTATCTTATTGGGTTTCAAGCTTCAATTACACTCGAAACAAACTCACGAACAGGTAAGTTATGTTACTGCTTGAATACCCACACTTTTATTCATTGCCAAACCATACATATATACACACATTTATTCAGCGCTGATGGGCCAGCAGCCATAGCTGAGCCCAGCAACTGATCCAGACATGAACGTCTATCAGTGGGCTGTTCTTTTGAAGCCCAGCAGTACCGCCAGCATTATCTGGCAAGCCCAGACCCACATCAGCTGAATGTTGAGGCCAAGCAGCCTTTAAAGTCGAATAATCAGCAAGCCCAATTGCAAATGAGCCATGTTCAGCACTATTTTGAGCCCAATTCAGTACTAACATCCACATCATTTTGCAGAGATGGACCAGATTCCGAAACAGTATGCCCAACATTAGATTTTTTAACTTGCCAAATTGGTTTTTTCCCTTTGTTTTGAGCTTTTGATTTCCTTATAACCTCAATAAAATCATCATTTTGGGTCGTATCCCTTGTAGTACCCATCAAATTTTTTGCCATATCTTGTTTTTTTCAAACATTCTTGAACATTACCAATTTTAAAACCACACTTTTCAACCGTATGACCAAACACTTCACAGATTTTTACAACATGGTGGCTTCCATTTATACCTCTATTATTGAACATTCTTGAAAATTATCAATTTATAAAAAAATAGAATCTCAAAAGAATCCAAATTGTTGATGATATGAACGAGCAATTGATATGAAAAACTTCTATTATTGTTTTAACATACCTCAACTGCATCGGGCCCTGTTCTTTCGGTTCCGCCGCTTACCCTCCGACCAACATAAACTTGTCCAAAACCACCCTGTACTTTCTATCGGTCTTATATATAGGAGAATTACCTACTTGTACCTGCATCAACCCATCAGCACATGTTAATTTACAATAAATATACTAAATGATTATCTAATTATTGCGGCTTCAAATCAAAAGAATCAGTTTTTAATGTTTGTACAGAATTTGCTTCTGATTATCCAAAAGATGAAGAAAAATGCGTATTTACCCTTTCGGGCACGGCAGGTGTGTATCCATCTTCTTCAACTCCGATAACTTTATCACCACTTCCATAGTCCATTGCTATATCTTTATCTGCAACCGTGTCGATTCTATTAAACGCAGGCTCACCAACTCCACGACCTACAAGTTCAGGAACAACTTCACACGGTGGTTCCTGGTCCAAGTCAATCAATCTAACACCTCTGCCTCTACTGCCAGCCGCCGTTCTACCTATCGTTGCCGCCACGAGCCCTTTTCCTACACCTGCAGCACCACCTCGTCCCCTTCCACCACCCGCCTTCCTTCTGGTTCTCGTTGGTACGGTGACGTTTTCCGTTTGGTCAATCGGATGAGTAGCAGGCTGGAGATTAACTAACCGTTTTGATCTCCTTGATCCACTTCTCAGCTGTGGCATCGTCACCCATGCAACTTATATCAAACTTGTATCCCCAGACCCCAGCGGCCAGTTTAACACCTCGAAATATCTATAAAAATAAAACAAACCGACGTTAAAACAAGAAACGAACTGAAAGTTCGAAAGTCTGAAAGTTTGAACCCGACAATAACAGAAAACTTTAATAACAACAAAAGAGAATACTAAAAACAGCAGGCTCTAAGTTGCGGTAATTTCGGTCCACTTCCACTGCCTAATAACTTTTTCGGTTTTCTGCTGCAGCAGTTCATTGATGTAGTCAACTTAGCAGTTGTATTTTGGTCCTGTTAAAACATGGATTAAAATTGAAAATGCAATTATTTAATCTTTTGTAGTTCACATAATAATTAAAAAAATTATATTATTATTGTTTTACCTCAGTACTATTCTTTCCAATCCAGTAACAAAGATAAAAATCATTTTTTTCTCGAGAATGGTAAATCTAAAGAACAATGTAGCAATCCCCACTGTAGAATTTACCGACGTCCTTATTGGCTACGGGGTTTTTAGCACCGCCGTCAATAGACCATACCTAAATACCAAAATATTTATAAATGTAAATAATAAACAAATAAAGTAATAAACCGATGATTACAGAAATAGATATGAGATTAAACCTCGAGTTTTCCATTTGCTTCAAGCAAAGGAGGAACAACTTCCTCAACAACCGGAGCGTTTTTTTCTTTTCCTTTCGACCCACTACCTTGTTGCTTAAGTAGAGCTTAAATAAATAAATAAATATATAACATATTTTAGTATTTTGCCATTTTACATTAATAATAATATAAAAATTGGATATCATTACAATGATAAGATCTGATATTACCTTAAACTTTTCCTCTATTTTCAGCCACTTTTCCTCGGTTTTCAGCAGAAGGTGCGGTTGACGATGGCTAAGAGTCGAAGTTTGACTTGAATGCATGTGTCTCATAACCTTGAATTAGTCGGGTTATAAGGGTGGCTTTCGGCCGATTATTACTGGTGCGAAACTCCTATAATTGGTTAATGATGAAGATCAGTAACCAATTTTATTTTTGGTATTTAAATATTTTTACCTCGGCAGCCTGTTGTTGGTGCATTTATGTCTATCGCCTTCGTCAATTCAGAACGTAGCAGAAACAGTTTAATTCTAGCCTTATATTGTTATACTTAGATAGAAAAGGCAAGGTGGCAATATTGTAAATAAGAGGAAAGCTCTTATAAGCCTTGGCCTATAAATAGAAGAGTTAGGGTTAGAGTTAGAGACTTTTGTGACTTTTGCACATTTGGAGCTTTGGAGATCTAGAGCTAGAGAGAGAAAGTTCGTTGTAAGTGATTCAGGTGCTGTACGTTTTCACATCAATCAATAGAATCACAGATTATATTACGTCTCGTGTGTTCGATCACGTTCGTGTACGGATTCCGCACGTCACACGTTCGGTTCGCAATCGTTTCGGAGTCAAAACCGGTCCTAACAAGTGGTATCAGAGTAGGAGCTCGATTGCACGGATCAATCACACGATTTCGCACGGAAATTCATCAGAATCAGAACAAAAATCGGATCAGATTTGCACAACATTTTTCACGTTTTCAACTGAAAATCGCCAAATTAAACGACTTTTTACAGTTAAAAATTGCTGATTTTTGGATATGTTGTGCGAAAACATCTGATCTACAGGCCTACAAATTTTCAAATCTAAATTCCTAGCCGTTTGGGAGAAATTTATGTGACAACTCGAGTTTCCAAGGTTTCTCCTCTATACGTTACTTGCTTCACACTGTGTCTTGTGGTTCATTGCATTGAAACTGTGCATCATGATCAGTTGATAAGATGTTTATGTTGACTTATGTTTTGTGTTAATTAATAAAAGTTGTGAATCATGTAGTTTAGATAGACTTGTCACTTACATTTCCTTGTGACAAAACTGGAACATTGGCCGAAAACACTCCCCAGCGAAAACACCCCATGAAGAAATCATGCAGGTCGACGAAAACACTTGGATTTCGTCGATGGGGGAGAGTTCGCCGCAAATGAGTTGGGCCCAAAGTCAGATGTGGCCCAATGGCCTGGTTTGTTTGTTTAAACACGTTTAAGGTTTACGAAACAGTTATTATCAAACCCTAGCGCTCAAACGGCAGTTCTTTTCTTTGTAATCTCCTCCTCTCTTACGAGTCCTTTCCCTACAATCAAACCGCTCGATCTTGTAGTTAGTGCACTACCTTTAATATTAATTTTTGCTGAGCATTGTTTGTTGATCTAGATGTCTTTTAATATTTCGAATCTTATGATCTGTATAAGTTCATGACCTTGTTTAGAATGATGGATGGTTCTGGTTAATGTATTATGTAATGTTGCATGTTGTTTGTATATGTTATGACTATGATGGATTTAATCTTTGTGGTTAAGAATACATGTATAATGTGATGTGAATGTTAAATTGATTGTAATATCAGGATTGTAGTCGTAACATGTTTTAGAAATAGGATGAAACTGTTATTTGAACGGATTCCATTGATGTTGACTATATGATAGAAATAATGATATAATGATTGATCACGTAACTGTTAGAAATTAATTAGGGTTTCTGCGTTCTGTTGATGATGAAAACCTTGCATGACGAAATCACTATCCCGACGAAAACCCATGGGCCGACGAAGACCCTTTGCCCGACAAAATCTCATTCGACGAAATCCCAAGGCGACGAAAACCTCATGTTTTCGTCGTGGTGTTTTCGTCGTGATCCCATGTCGACGAACTCTAGTGTTCGTCGTGGCCCCTTTTCGTCATAACCCGTTGTCGACGAAAACCCCTAGTGTTCGTCGACAAGCTTATAGGAAACAGTAGCTTTTAATAATTTTTGTAAATTTCATGCATGACATTGAATGACCATATGATTTGATCTTGATACATACACTTAACTGTTGACTGTGACTAAGGAGCATATATGTAAACTGTGAATATGAAAGGGGCATATAACTGCTATGTATTAATCCATGATCATTACCTTGCATGCGTGATTCCTTTTGTCATCTACTGTTAGTGACTGTTATGTGTTGTTTTGAACTAGGAAGCATGGTTTGCATGAATCTGTATAACTGTTGTGATACTTAAATCCATACTGTGACTGTATAATATATGTGAAACTTGTAACTGCAAACTGATTGGGTATACATGCAAACTATAGGCTTTGATTGAACTAATTGTGGTCAAGTAATTAAGCATACCGAGCAAACCGAGGTGAGTTCACACACTTTCTAAGGCATGGGATTCCCGGTGGTTGGGAATGGGTTAAAGAATTAACGGAACCTACATATCCTCCTTGGGTAGGATATCTACCACCATCCTCCATGGGTAGGATGCCAATATTAATCCTGTGTATTCTCCTTGGGTAGAATACGTACGTTCGTCCTCCTTGGGTAGGACAACAACCTTAACTTACTAGACAAAACTCTATCATGAAGTCCCTCGTTTTTATATCGACTTAATCGCCGGGCCAATGGCGAGCGGGTCATTAGTTAATAGCGCTATTAGGGTTGACAAGCCTCACACCGTACTGGTAGGACGGGCGTGTACTAATGGATCTGGGCACTTAGTCAATGATGATAGACATTGACGTAGGGCACAACTTATTTTCGTCAGTTGTCGATATGGTAACGGTCTAGTGGTTCACATGGGGAAGCCCCCACTGATTATGGATATGGTTTGGGAAACAAAGATACTAGTTAACTCGTGGTTTACGAAACAACTTATGGTTTTCAAAACAAACTTGTAAAACTAAACAACCAACTGTGAACTCGCTCAACTTTGTTGTTAACTCGTTGTTACATGCCTAGCAGGTCGTTAGATGCTTATGGAGCTTGCACGATGAGGAGTGGTCGTTGTGGGGACATGGACTGTTGAGTTCCATGTTAAACATTTAAACTTTATAAACTTATTGCTTATGTTTGGGTTTTACATTTTATGCTTCCGATGTTAACTTAAAGATGGTTACTTTCCTTTGGACACCAGTTATATTGTGTTGTTTTTATTTACTTAATTACGTTGTTCAATATGATTGGTGGCTTGATCCTGGTCAGTCACGCCTCCATGCGGTGATACTCCGCTAGTGGATTTCGGGAGTGTGACAGATTGGTATCAGAGCCATTGGTTATAGTGAACTTGGTTTGTTAAAAGGTCACTCAGAGGTGAGAATTAACATGTTGACGCTTTTAACCCTTTATTGCGCAAACTTTCAATTAATTACTCAAACGGCTACACTTGATCAACAAGTGGCTCATTTGTGAATACAAAACCGTAAAAGGTTATTTAGAAATTTATTTTAGGTATGCTAACACCTCCAGTCCTTTCATAAACAATGTTTTCGATTTTTCGAAAAATTAGTCCCTTAAACTCAACATTTGATTTCATTAGGGTTTATTACACGTGTCAATACTTCATTGGACGTGATTTTACGAGGTGTTACATTACTCTAGGATCTTTAGATCCTACTCTCGTGAACCAACACTTGTGCTTAACTTTGTCTCTTCTTACTCGCACGACAGGTCAACATGCTCAGCCTCCTGTGTGTACTTTCAAAACTTTTATGGACTGCCGACCTACTACTTTCAACGGCACTGAAGGAGCTGTAGGTCTCCTCCACTGGTTCGAGAAGCTCGCATCTGTTTTTGAGATGTGTGAATGCCCTGAGGCTCGTAGGGTAAAGTATGCTACTGGTACTCTTGAAGGTGTAGCGCTCACGTGGTGGAACGCTCAGGTCCAAATGCTGGGGCTGGTTGCTGCTAATGCCACCCCATGGAACGATTTCAAGGAATTGATCAAGGAAGAGTACTGTAATCATGATGACATCCACAAGCTGGAAGTAGAGTTTTTCAACTTAAAGATGACTGGGTCTGAAATAGAGGCATATACGAAAAGATCAAATGAGCTGGCTATCTTGTGTCCTACTATGGTAGATCCTCCTATCAAGCGTATCGAGCTGTACCTCAAGGGTTTAGTGCCAGAGATCTAGAGCCATGTGACTGCAGCGAACCTCGCTACTATTCAGCAAGTTATTCGTTTGGCTCATCATCTAACTGATCAGGCAGTCGAGCAGAACAGGCTGCCCAAACATATTGGTACTACTACTACTACTTCCGATGCCCCCAGCGACAACAAACGTAAATGGGATGAAGCCTCCAGCAAGGGTTCGACTTCAGCTCAGTCTCAGTCTCAGCAGCGAAAGACTGATGACTACAAGAGCCCTGGTCAGCAATCTTCGGGTAGTCAGGGGCAGGGTAGATATAGGGGAAATCACCCCAAGTGCAACCGATGCAACCTGCATCATAGTGGGCCGTGCAATAAGGGTCGTTTTCTGAGGTGTAACAAACTTGGTCATGAAGCAAAGGATTGCAGGAGCACACGACCGGCTAATCAGAATCGTCAACAACAGCCACCAGCTCCGCAGAATCAGCAGCAGCAGCAGCAGCAACAGCAGGGTAACAGGGGTGCTATCAGTGTGGTGCTGAAGGTCACTTCAAGAGAAACTGCCCCCAATTGAACCAGAATCACAATAACAATAATAACAATCAGGGGAACGGAAAAAATAATGGGGGAAACAATGGTGGCAATGGTGCCAGGGGTCGAGCTTTTGTGATTGGTCAGGGTGACGCGAGGAATGATCCCAACGTGGTGATGGGTAAGTTTCTTCTGGATGACTTCTTTGTTACTGTTTTATTTGATTCGGGTGCCGATACTAGTTATGTGTCCTTAAAAGTTAGTCAAATGCTTAAGCGCACTCCAACACTTTTGAACACCAAACACATGGTAGAGCTAGCAAACGGTAAAAGTCTTGAAGCCACACACGTAGTTAAGGGTTGTAATCTTGTCTTAGCTGGTCAGACCTTCCCTATCGATCTTATCCCCATCGTTCTTGGTAGTTTCGACATCGTTATTGGAATGGATTGGTTATCACAACATCGAGCGGAGATTCTTTGCAAGGAGAAGGTCGTCCGCATTCCTCGTTCTGGTGAGGAACCTTTAGTGATTCATGGCGACAAGAGTGGTGCTGTTGTGGGCATCATCTCTTTCCTTAAGGCCAGAAGTGTTTGCAAAAGGGCCACACTATTGTTTTAGCCCTCGTTACTGACACCTCAACGAAAGAGAAGAAGATAGAAGATATTCCGTTCGTACGTGACTTTCCTGAGGTGTTTCCTGAGGAATTACCTGGCCTTCCGCCTCATCGTCAGGTTGAATTTCAAATCGAGCTAGCTCCTGGAGCAGCGTTCATAGCTCGAGCACCTTATCGTTTAGCCCCATCGGAACTCGAAGAACTGTCCACGCAACTACAGGAACTCTTGGAAAAGGGTTTCATACATCCTAGCTCTTCGCCCCGGGGAGCTCCAGTATTATTTGTGAAGAAGAAAGACGGTACTTTCAGAATGTGTATTGACTACCGCGAACTCAACAAGGTGACCATGAAGAATCGCTATCCTCTCCCACGCATTGATGACTTGTTCGACCAGTTGTAAGGGTCGAGTTTCTACTCAAAGATTGACCTAAGGTCAGGCTACCATCAACTGAGAGTCCGAGATGAGGATATCTCTAAGACAATGTTCAGAACTCGTTATGGGCATTACGAGTTTCTAGTTATGCCTTTTGGATTGACGAATGCGCATGCGGTCTTCATGGATCTTATGAACAGAGTGTGCAAGCCTTACCTAGATAAGTTCGTTATTGTATTCATCGACGACATCCTGATCTACTCTAAGAGTCAGGAGGAACACGAGCATCACCTAAGACTTATTTTGGAACTCCTTCAAACAGAACAGTTGTATGCTAAATTTTTGAAATGTGACTTCTGGCTTCGCGAAGTCCACTTTCTAGGCCACGTGGTAAACAAGGATGGGATTCATGTTGATCCATCCAAGGTAGACTCGATCAAGAACTGGCCTGCACCCCGTACACCAACAGAAATCCGCCAATTCTTGGGTTTGGTGTGCTACTACAGAAGGTTCATCAAGGATTTCTCCAAGATTGCGCAACCTCTCACTTCACTAACTCAGAAGGGTGTCACCTATCGTTGGGGTGATGCACAGGAATCTGCATTTCAGTACTTAAAAGATAGACTTTGTAGCGCGCCTATTCTCTCATTGCCTGAAGGCACAGACGATTTTGTGGTTTATTGCGACGCGTCCATCCAAGGACTTGGTTGCGTGTTGATGCAACGTGACAAGGTCATTGCTTATGCATCGCGGCAACTTAAGGTTCACAAAAAGAACTACACTACTCATGATTTGGAGCTGGGAGCAGTTGTTTTCGCACTTAAGATATGGAGACATTACCTGTACGGTACCAAGTGCACCATTTACACCGATCACAGGAGTCTCGAGCATATCTTCAAGCAAAAGGAGTTAAACATGCTACAACGTCGATGGGTCGAGCTCTTGAATGAATACGAATGCGCGATCAAGTACCATCCGGGCAAAGCCAATGTTGTGGCCGACGCCCTCAGTTGAAAGGATACTACACCTAAGCGCGTGCGAGCGTTACAACTTACCATCCAATCTAGTCTTCCTACTCAGATACGAGATGCTCAGGTTGAGGCATTGAAGGTAGAGAACATCAGGGCTGAGTCCTTACGAGGATCGAGGAAACGGTTAGAACAAAAGGAAGACGGCGCCTACTATGTAAACGGGCGTATCTGGGTGCCACTTCACGGAAACTTACGCGAGCATGTGATGGATGAAGCGCACAAGTCTCGTTACTCAGTACGTCCTGGTTTGGATAAGATGTACCACGACTTAAAGACTACATATTGGTGGCCTAGCATGAAGGCCAACATAGCAACCTATGTCAGCAAATGTTTGACTTGTGCGAGAGTCAAGATCGAATATCAGAAACCATCAGGCCTACTCCAACAACCAGAGATCCCGACATGGAAATGGGAGCAAATTTCCATGGATTTCGTTACTGGCCTGCCTAGATCTCAACGCGGAAATGATAGCATTTGGGTGATCATGGATCGACTCACAAAGTCTGCATACTTCTTGGCTATCAAGGAAACGGATAAGTTCTCCACTCTAGTAGACGTTTATCTTAAGGAAGTTGTTTCGAGGCACGGAGTGCCATCCTCTATTATTTCCGATCGTGATGCGCGTTTTACTTCTGAACTGTGGCAAGCAATGCACAAGTCTTTTGGCTCTCGATTAGACATGAGCACAGCATATCACCCGCAAACGGATGGGCGGTCTGAATGCACCATCCAAACCCTGAAGACATGCTTAGGGCATGTGTGATTGATTTTGGTAACGGCTGGGAACGACATCTACCTTTAGTGGAATTTTTGTATAATAACAGCTACCACACCAGTATCCAGGCCGCTCTGTTTGAGGCATTGTATGGACATAAATGATGATCACCTCTTTGTTGGGCAGAAGTTGTGACAGCCAAATCACAGGCCCAGAACTTGTGGTAGACACGACTGAGAAGATTGCTCAGATACGACAACGAATGGCGGCAGCTCGTGACCGTCAGAAAAGCTACGCTGATAAGCACAGGAAACCACTCGAGTTCCAAGTTGGGGATCGAGTGCTACTCAAAGTCTCACCTTGGAAAGGTGTAGTTCGTTTTGTAAACGAGGCAAGCTCAACCCGCGTTATGTTGGACCTTTTGAAATCACTGAGCGAGTTGGCAAAGTCGCTTACAGATTGAATCTACCTGAAGAGCTCAGCGGAGTTCACAACGTATTACACGTGTCAAATCTGAAGAAGTGTCTGTCAGATGAGACCATCATAGTTCCTTTGAAGGAGCTCATAATCGATGAACAGTTGCGATTCGTCGAGGAACCAGATGAAATCACAGACCGAAACGTTAAGGTTCTCAAGCATACCAGAATACCTCTTGTTCGAGTTCGTTGGAACTCCCGCCGTGGCCCGGGGTTCACCTGGGAACGAGAAGATCAAATGAAACACAAGTATCCCCAATTGTTTGAGAACAGTGCAACCACTACTGAGGCTGAAGCTACTACGGAATTCGGGACGAAATTCCAAACCAACAGGGGGATGATGTGACACCCCAGGAAAACCAGGAAACCACGCAACCTATCTAGCTTCCTCAGTAACTACGTGCTAAATTTTGGGACGAAATTTCTTTCAAGTTGGGGATAATGTGACAACTCGAGTTTCCAAGGTTTCTCCTCTATACGTTACTTGCTTCACACTGTGTCTTGTGGTTCATTGCATTGAAACTGTGCATCATGATCAGTTGATAAGATGTTTATGTTGACTTATGTTTTGTGTTAATTAATAAAAGTTGTGAATCATGTATTTTAGATAGACTTATCACTTACATTTCCTTGTGACAAAACTGGAACCTTGGCCGAAAACACTCCCCCAGCGAAAACACCCCATGACGAAATCATGCAGGTCGACGAAAACACTTGGATTTCGTCGATGGGGGAGAGTTCGCCGCAAAGGAGTTGGGCCCCAAAGTCAAATGTGGCCCAATGGCCTGGTTTGTTTGTTTAAACCTGTTTAAGGTTTACGAAACATTTATTATCAAACCCTAGCGCTTAAACGACAGTTCTTTTCTTTGTAATCTCTTCCTCTCTTGCGAGTCCTTTCCCTACAATCAAACCGCTCGATCTTGTGGTTAGTACACTACCTTTAATATTAATTGTTGTTGAGCATTGTTTGTTGATCTAGATGTCTTTTAATATTTCAAATCTTATGATCTGTATTAGTTCATGACCTTGTTTAGAATGATGGATGGTTCTGGTTAATGTATTATGTGATGTTGCATGTTGTTTGTAATGTTATGACTATGATGGATTTAATCTTTGTGGTTAAGAATACATGTATAATGTGATGTGAATGTTAAAATGATTGTAATGTCAGGATTGTAGTCGTAACATGTTTTAGAAATAGGATGAAACTGTTATTTGAACGGATTTTATTGATGTTGACTATATGATAGAAATAATGATATAATGATTGATCACGTAGCTGTTAGAAAGTAATTAGGGTTTCTGCATTCTGTTGATGATGAAAACCTTGCATGACTGATACACTCTAATTTACACATATTTTAGTCCCCCGTTTTACCCCTATTTTATGCGTTTTTGGCCGTAAAACCGTCGTTCGGATACTTATTTATCTACATTTGTGTTTACAGGCCTAAAACTGCATTTCAGACAAGATGATACCAAAAACGAGGACTTTCCGGACGAAACGAAGAAGCTGCGGATATTCTGTTAAGGATGCTGAATTGGGCCTGTGGAACGGTCGTTCCACCTAATGCACGACCGTGCATCTCCGACATCGATGATCATCTCGGAACTGAAGGATCGGTGCGACCTGACGTGCAACATGCTCGGAACTGAACGGTCGTTCCATCCCGAAGAACGACCGTGCAATTTCAGATCTGGTCAACGATCCGATGACGTATGCAGTATGGCGACCCATCTTCAATAATTCAATAAAGTGCACGGTCGTTCCATATGGGGAACGACCGTGCATCAGCAAAAAGTATAAAAACACAGCAGAGACAGTCTGCTCGTTATCTTGGGAAATTCTGGATTTTTGGAGAGCTCCAATGGCGATTTTCAGGCTCCGGAGGCACTAGTTTTCACCCGGATTCAAGCCGCATTATCCCGTTTAGCTCGATTACTACCCGGATCCTTAGTCTAGTACTTGTTTATGGTTGGATTTTCTAATCTTTCCAAGTTTTTGTTAATCTTTCAAGTACTTAGATTATGATTTATGTATTATTGTAGCCTTTGGGCAAAAACACAACAATCCCTTGCTAGATTATAACCATTAGTTTGTTAAACTTGGTTTGTAATGACATTTGAAGTATTTTCTATGATTATCTTTGATGATTAGTTTGCAACCTTGTTATTGATATTGATTTCTTGATTATAAGTAATTGTGTTGGATGATTAGTGCTTGGTTAGTTAAGATAGTTGAAAAATGAAGCTTAATTAATCTTGTATTAGTAGACTTTGAACTTGGTTAACTAGATTAGCTTGGTTTAAATGTATGCATCATGATACTAGAAATGGTTAGTGATTTAATAAAATGTAATTATTGTTAATCAAGAGAGCTTGCCGTCACGTAAGGGCCTAAACGGGTTAGATGGTGTCGTTATAAATTCTTGCCATGATTTATTAGCTTAGTTAGTAGTTTAGGCCAAAATTGCTATCTTAGTGAATTATTGTGTAAGATTTGTAAAATGAACCTGGTTGTGATTTAATCTAGATTATGCTTATCTCGGTGGTTGCATTGTGTTTATCGGTGTCGCTTTCCTTGTTTAAGTGAGGTTAGAATAATCCTAACGGCTGCCTAACTTATTTTTAAGAGATTTTCATAGACATTTATCAATTGCACGTTAAAGAACAATTTTAGGTGGTTAAAGTGTGTTTATCGTTTTAGCTTTCCGAATGATTGTCATGTTAGGATTCCCGAAAGGGATACTAATTGTATTAAATTGGAAAATTGATCGAATGCTTCTAGTGCCAAAACTGACTTAGTTGACATGCTGTGGTTGTGTATTTAGCAAGGCTTTTTATCTACTATCTATTATGTTTTTATTATGTATTTGGTTATGTTAATTTAGTTTAGTTTAAAATCACAAAACCTATGTTTTTACCGGTAGTTTAGTGACAAAGGTCTAGTACTAATTCTCCGCCCATTTCCTTGGATCGATACTTGGTTCTTACCGATACTTTATTACATATATGACGGGGTACACTTGCCTCTTTCGTGTGTGTTTTGATGTAAAAGTAATAATCACTTTTATAAATTTAAAACCCAATCGTGTGTAATTCATTGCAAATATTATGTATATATACGCACACGTCAAGTTTTTGGCGCCGCTGCCGGGGATATGGCGAGTTTTAGGAACGACCCGAGTCATTTGGTTATCGGTGTAAATACTTGTTAATATTTGTGTATAATTTCTTGATTATTTATTTGTTTATTTATTTGTTAATATTTCTTGTTTTATTCGATTTATTCATTTTTGCGTTATTTTTGTTTCATTTATTTATTTGATCCGGGTTCATTTATTCGCTTATTCATTTGGGTTTTCGGCACCCTAAAGCCATTTTTGTATTAGTCGGTTCATTTATTTATTTTGTTGAATTTTTATAAAATTTCGGGCTATTTTTCGGATTTTTTATAAAATTTTCAGCCCTTTTATAATAATTTTCTGCTTCTATTCAGCTGAAAAAAAAAAAAAAACAGCATTATTATATAGTAATAAAATATTCATTGTGTAAAGTTTTCGTTTGCAGGTTAATGTCCTCAACTCCCGCGCCTAATATTGCTGAGCCGGTTGACGAACCAGCGCATAATCTTAGGAGGAGTAGGAGGCTTCGAGAAAGGGCACGTGTCATTGCAAAACGGATTGCAAACGCGATTGACGACCCGGGGATACTTTCTGAAAGCGAAAACTCGGGGGACGAAATCATGGCAGACGATAATCAACCTTTGAATGAGACGAATCAGCCCGGACGAGAAGGCTTGGAGCCGAGTATCCTTCAACCTGCTATTGATGTACCTACGTTTGAAATTAGACCTAGTGTAATAAATATGGTACAAAATTCAGTACAGTTTGATGGGCGTGAGCACGAGGATCCCGGGAGACATATTGCTGCGTTTCTCCATGTTTGTTCCACGTTTAAGATTACAGGTGTTTCGGCGGACGCAATTCGGTTGAGGTTGTTTCCGTTTTCGTTGCGTGATAAAGCCAGAGCTTGGCTTATGTCACTCCCAGCCGGGTCCATCAGGACCTGGAATCAGTTGGCGGAGCAGTTTATGCATAAATACTTTCCACCTGAGAAAACGAACAAGCTACGGAACCGGATTACTTCATTTCGCCAGGACGAGGGCGAATCGTTGCATGCAGCTTGGGAGAGATTCAAGGATTTGTTGATTGATGTGCCACATCACGGCTATTCCAAAAGACAGCTGGTTTTGACATTCTATCAGGGGCTCAGCTACAACACGCAGGAGCGATTAGATGTTAACGCAGGAGGCGATCTGGGAACAAAGACGCCGGCGGAAGCATATGATATTATTGAGAAAGCTGCGTTGAAATCCAGCTCGCGTCGGGAAGGCGATAGAGGTCGGGCTACATCATCATCATCTCGCCCAGGAGCACACGCTGTGGACGATTACACAGCCATTACTGCACAAATCTCGGCTCTGGCGACGAAATTCGATAAATCCCAATCAGCCGCGCAAGTTGGCCCTGGATGTGACCAGTGTGGAGTGTCACATGTGCCAGGTACGTGTGAGCAGGGTGTTATGTTTACCAGTCACGAAGAGGTGAACTACATGGGCAATCAAAACAGGCCCCAAAATAACCCCTATAGCAACACGTATAATCCAGGGTGGAGAAATCACCCAAATTTTGGGTGGCGTGCGAACACGGGCAATCAAAATCCTTTGGGATTCACTCCACGCGCTCCAGCGCAACAGCATCAGGGTCAGGGTCAGCAGTATCAGCAGTACAACCAATCCTACCAACAGCATTCATACCCGCATCAGAATCAAGGCTCTGGGAGTAGTTCCCAGCAACAGGCCCCTCAGTCTAGTTCTAAGCTGGAGGAGATGATGTCCCAGCTTCTTACTAGTTCCTCGAGCGCGAATCAGCTAGCTGAAAAACGCTATCAGCAGAGCGAGGATCGTTTTCTCTCTCATGAGGGAGAAATGAGGAGCCACAAGGCCTCGATTCAGAACATAGAGAATCAGGTTGGTCAGCTGGCACAGATGATGTCAAAGAGACCCCAGGGTGGTCTCCCGGGCAATACTGAGACAAACCCGGGCCCGCATAGAGATGTGAATGCGGTGATGACCAGGAGTGGAAAACCTACCGGACCCGTCATATCGGACTCACCACCGATCACTGAAGCGGTCCCGACTAGCACACCGGACGAGGTGCATGCCAGGCTACGCCCAGCAAGTACAGCACAAGTCCAGGAGCCGGTCACAGGTTACAAGCCTCCAGTGCCCTATCCAGGAAGGTTGAAGAAGCAGAAGATGGATGAACAAAACGGTAAGTTTCTTGAGATGTTTAAGCAATTGCATATAAACATACCGTTTGTTGAGGCTTTGGCACAAATGCCAAAGTATGCGAAGTTTCTGAAAGACATCCTCTCAAACAAGCAAAAACTCGAGGACATGTCTTGTGTGGTTATGAATGAAAGCTGCTCTGCTATTCTCCAGAATCGCCTGCCTACAAAAATGGGCGATCCAGGCAGTTTCACGCTTCCTTGCCTCATTGGCAATCTGTCAGTTAGTAATGCGTTAGCAGATCTAGGAGCGAGTATAAACCTTATGCCCTATAAGGTTTTTACAAAGTTGGATCTAGGTGAGCCGTCACCTACGAGGATGAGTATTCGACTTGCGGATCGTTCTGTCAAGTATCCACGCGGGTTTGTAGAGAATATGCTTGTTAAGATTGACAAGTTTGTATTTCCCGTGGATTTTGTTATCCTGGACATGGATGAGGACTCGAGAGTGCCTCTGATACTCGGACGCCCGTTTTTGAATACCGCCCGGACGATTGTGGACGTGGCGGCGGGCGAGATCACACTCCGAGTAGATGATGAGCATGTGACGTTTGACATTAAACGTTCTATGCAGCATCCTCTGAGTCAGGATGACGCGCTCTATTATGTTGACATTGTCGACACTTATGTGAGCACGCATTTCCAGGGTACGATCGAGGAGATAGATTCGGACACACATCTGTTGTGTGGGGACTTAGATGGCATTACGCAGGAGGGCCACTATTTAGAGCAGCCAGTCTATCAGATTGGTGATGATAGTCCCCAGAGTCCGGATCGTTTCACAGAAATTGATCGCAAGAGTGAAGTGAAGTCGAAGCCTTCAGTGGAAGATCCTCCTACCTTGGAGCTTAAAGAGCTCCCACCGCACCTAGAGTACGCATTTCTTGATGAGGAGCGTCATTTGCCTGTCATTATTTCATCTGGATTGGCGGGAGAAGAGAAGAGCAGACTGCTTAATGTGTTGAAACTTCATAAGAAAGCAATCGCTTGGAAAATCATGGACATTAAAGGTATAAATCCCTCCTTCTGTACACATAAAATTCTTATGGAGGATCAGTTCAAGCCGTGTGCGCAGCACCAGAGGCGGCTGAACCCGAACATGCAAGAGGTCGTTAAAAAGGAAGTGATTAAGTTGTTAGATGCTGGTATGATCTATCCCATTTCCGACTCTGTTTGGGTCAGCCCTGTGCAGGTAGTGCCCAAAAAGGGGGGCATGACTGTGGTCACGAACGATAGGAATGAGCTCATTCCAACCAGGACGGTCACTGGATGGCGGGTTTGCATCGATTATCGCAAACTCAACGACGCCACCCGAAAGGACCACTTCCCGCTTCCATTCATTGATCAAATGTTGGAGCGTCTGTCAGGGAAGTTATATTATTGTTTTCTGGATGGGTTCTCGGGTTACTTTCAAATCCCTATCGCTCCTGAGGACCAGGAGAATACCACATTTACCTGTCCTTTCGGTACATTCGCCTACCGGCGTATGCCGTTTGGGCTGTGTAATGCGCCGGCTACTTTCCAGCGATGTATGGTCGCAATTTTCCACGACATGATTGAGGATTCCATGGAGGTGTTCATGGACGATTTTTCGGTATTTGGGGATTCCTTTGATCAGTGTCTGGAAAATTTGAAAAGAATGTTGAAGAGGTGTGAGGACACCAATCTGGTCCTGAACTGGGAGAAATGCCACTTCATGGTGAAGGAGGGCATAGTTCTGGGACACAAAATCTCTCACGCGGGCATGGAAGTCGATCCAGCTAAGGTCGACGTTATATCACGACTTCCGCCCCCCACCTCTGTTCGTGCTATACGGAGCTTTCTCGGTCATGCCGGGTTCTATCGGCGATTCATCAAAGATTTTTCCAAAATCGCCAGACCCATGACTCGTTTGTTAGAGAAAGATGCTCCGTTCGTGTTTGGAGATGATTGCTTGAGGGTTTTTGACCTCCTCAAGCAAAAGTTGGTAGAGGCCCCTATTTTAGTCGCACCGGACTGGAGTTTGCCCTTTGAAATCATGTGCGACGCGAGTGATTACGCTATAGGGGCCGTTCTGGGTCAAAAGAGGGAAAAGCACTTCCATCCGATCTACTATGCGAGTAAAACTCTCCACGACGCTCAAGAGCATTATACCACGACTGAAAAAGAGCTCTTAGCGGTCGTTTTCGCATTCGATAAATTTAGATCGTATCTGGTGCTTTCGAAAACCGTTGTATACACTGATCATGCAGCCATTAGATACCTCTTCAGCAAACAGGACGCTAAACCGCGTCTAATCAGATGGATCCTGTTGCTGCAAGAGTTTGATATTGAGATACAAGATAAAAAGGGTGCTTTGAATGTAGCTGCCGACCATCTGTCTCGGTTAGAGCACGGAGACATCGAGGATTCGCGTTGGGATTCAATAAATGACAAGTTCCCACACGAATCTTTGATGGGTGTTGAGATTTGTGATGAGTCGCCATGGTTCGCCGACCTTGCGAACTATCTGGCTTGCGGGATTCTGATAAAAGGATTGACTCACCAGCAAAAGAGGAAATTCTTTTCGGATCTCAAGCACTACATATGGGACGACCCTTTCTTGTTCAAGGTGGGTGCTGATCAGGTGATTAGGAGATGTGTATTTGGGTCTGAGGCGACCGACATTCTGCGCCAGTGTCATGAGGGACCTACCGGAGGCCACCATGGAGCCAACTTCACCGCGAAGAAGGTGTTGGATTCCGGGTTTTACTGGCCGACCATTTTCCGTGACGCGCAGGGTTGGGTGAAGGCGTGCGATGCTTGTCAGAGGGCGACAAACATATTGGCACGCGACGAAATGCCCCAGAACTGGATACAGGTATGTGAAGTCTTTGATGTTTGGGGGATAGACTTCATGGGACCGTTCCCCCCCTCACGTGGAAACAAATACATACTCGTGGCTGTTGATTATGTATCAAAGTGGGCGGAGGCGCAAGCCTTACCCACTAATGACGCCAGAGTAGTTGTAAGGTTTCTTAAGAGTTTGTTCGCCCGATTTGGCGCTCCAAAAGCGCTCATTAGTGACCGAGGGACTCATTTTTGCAATACACAGCTTGAAAAGGCTTTGTCCCGATACGGTGTGCATCACCGTTTATCCACACCATATCATCCGCAGACGAGCAGGCAGGTGGAGGTCACGAACCGTGGGCTTAAGCGCATCCTTGAGCAGTCGGTTGGAGCGAACCGCAAGGAGTGGTCGGACAAGCTTGATGAGGCATTGTGGGCATTCCGTACAGCTTATAAGACCCCTATAGGGACCACCCCCTTTAGGTTGGTATACGGAAAGGCATGCCATTTACTGGTGGAGTTGGAGCACAAGGCTTTGTGGGCATTGAAAACCGCGAATTTGGACATTAAGACCGGAGGTGAAGCCCGGTTTCTCCAAATTCATGAATTGGAAGAATTGCGGCACCAAGCCTATGAAAGCTCCGTGCTCTACAAAGAGCGCACGAAGAAACGTCACGACAAACGCTTGAAGGACCACAAAGAAATCCAAGCGGGTGATCTTGTTCTTCTGTATAATTCACGGCTGCGCTTATTTCCTGGGAAGCTTCATTCACGTTGGACAGGACCATACACAGTTAAGGAAGTATTTCCGTATGGTACTGTTGCAGTAGAGAACGCGGATGGCGTTATTTTCAAGGTAAATGGTCACCGGTTGAAGTTGTACGTTGCCGGGCCGATAGATTCGGCGGTGGAGGTGATTGAACTCCAAACCCCGCACACATCATAAGTGTGGGGAGGAGAGAGTCTACGCTACTGACTCGCGGATCAAAAATGTAGCAAGAGCGTATTTTGCGCTTTAGGGGTAGTTTAGTCTTTGTAGTCTTTTTCGTAGTTTTTGTAGTTTTTCTAGTTTTTAGCTTTGAGTCTTGCTATCGACTTGTCGACAAAAATTTAGCATGAGTCTACGCTGCTGACTCGCCGACAAAAATGCAGCCGGAGCGTCTTTGGCGCTATGAGGGCAAAATTGTCCTTTTATTTGCTTTTGTAGTTTTAGCGTAATTTAGGTTAGTTAGGTAGTTTTCGTTTGTTTGTTTAGTTTCCGTACGTGCCGGGCAAAGGTTCTGTATTGTAATATTATTAGAACAGTTGGTGTGTCGAAAAAACGGCGAAAAACGGCCAAAACAGCTGCTAAAAATGGCTTCTGCGGAAAAATTCTGATCTGCATCTGATGCACGATCGTTCCTCGGGTCGCACGACCGTGCTATTCCGAGGACGCCGGAATGACAGATCGCACCCTCGGTGCATTTCCGAGAACACACTGCTGGGTCTGAACGACCTCGGCGATGCACGACCGTTCCATTCCGGAGAACGACCGTGCGACAGCCTGAGGGCAGTTTGGTCTTTTTGCACACTATATATACCAAAGTCTGCTGCAAAAACCATCATTCGTGAACCCTAGCAGCTGCAGCTCGTTCCAAGGCGATTTTTCACCGTTTCTCACGATTTTTCGCACGATCAAACACCCAACTTCGCACGGTACGTCTCTAGTGTTAGATTTCTTGTTTTCTTTCTTTCTAGTGTAGATTTCTCCCGATTTTTCAAGGAATTTTTAGGGTTCTCTTCATAAACAAATCGAAGCCCTAACCCTTGTTTAATCGAAGTATCGTGAACACTCGGTTGATTTGCAGACCCCTGTTGACCCAATATTTGTTGAAATTTTGAAAAATCTGATTTTTCTAAGTTCAGGGGTTGTATTCTGCAGATTCGGAAGTGCACGGTCGTTCCTCGAGTGGAACGGTCGTGCATCGCCGGCTGATTCACGATATCATCTGGTCTGGCCTGTTAGTTCTCGGTGACGCACGACCGTGCGTCCCGGAGAACGACCGTGCCATATTGCCAGTACAGTTTGGACAGTAGCTTCATAATTGGCTGCTCGCTTGTTTTCAACTCATTTTTCTCCTGTTTCTGTCTTCCTAACAACATTCCCCATTGCAGATGGATCACCCTTTCCTACAATTTAACCCCAACATCGAGAAGGAAGCTCTATGCATCGCGAAGCGCGATGAATTGTGGGCGAGGCGCGATCAGTTTGGAGAGCCCCGTTGGTTGGACTGGGAGGTTATGCGTGACCTCAACCAGTATGATCGCCTAGATGAAATGATGACCCGCCCACTTGCAAACTTGGTCGGTTGCAACCGACCGGTTTATCTGGAGTTGACCATCGAATTCTTCGCCTCATATCAGTATGAAAGGCCAGTTGCACGTACAGAGCCCGATTTCCGCTACAAGAATCGGGTCACCTTCAGGTTGTGTGGCCGATGGCATACATGGTCGGTGGGTCGTTTAGGACGTAGGCTTGGGATTTATACACGGGAGGACATGGATGATCCCGACGTCTTCAACGATCGGTTCAACTTCCCTAGTGATGCGGAGAAGGATGCATTCTGGGCGCGTAACACTATTGGGGGCCCTTACAACCCTCGGATGTCAAAGGCTTCGCGCCTTCGAGACCCTCTGGTGCGTGTGATGCACCATGTCTTCAGTAATTCTATTTGCGGACGCATGGACAGTCAAGGTAACTGTCCAACACCTGATTTGTTATTTCTTTATGCGTTGGTTGACAAAGCACCGATCAACCTTGCCGCGAGAATGGCTGAGTACTTTGTTAAGTGTTCAGGGCGGACCCACAATAGTGAGATCCACGGCGGTCAGTACGTGACCGAGATCGCGTACAATGAGCGATTAATGACGCCGGGGGTGCTTAGGGGTCTCACCTTGATCACTGAGGGGGTGCATATTGATATCCGGTCTTTGAAGTTTATGGGGGTTATTGCTGAGTTGGATGGGATAGATAGGTTAAGGGGTTTGAATGGGGAGATATGGGACCCGTTGCCTCCAGCTGAGGAGGTACATCAGGATGAGGACGAAGAGATGGGAGAGCAGCACGAGCCACAGCCACCGACACCACCACACTCGCCGCAGCATCATGCATTTCAGCAGCATGAGGATTGGCCTACTTTTTACCAGCAGTTCCAGGACATGCGTGTCACACAGGAGCAGCATGGTACATACTTTGACCAGATCAGAGCCAGCCAGGATGAGATTAGAGCCAGTCAGGCAGAGCTTCGAGCCACACATGACCGACTAGAGCAGCGCCAGGATACTCTATACCAGGGGGTATCCGCGGGTTTTTCTTATTTGTTCGGGGAGATGCATCACGCATACCCCAACTATTTTCAGCACCCGCCGGAGTTCCCACCGTGGAACCCCCCTAGCTATGGCGATCAGGGCCCATCTGGCACGAGGCATGATGACGATGATAATGATGAGTAGTTTGCGGCAGTGGTAGCATTTGGTGGTGGTTTATGTTTCAGTACTTTGTTTTGCTATTTGGGTGTTTATTTTGACTTAGTATTTAAAACACCCCGGATATGTACTTTCAAACAATTTCCTTTATGTCTTGTTTGGATATTAGCATTTATGTACATTATGGTTGTTTGGTTTTCTTTTTCTGTTATGTTTTGGGTGTACGCGACATACTTGCAGATTTTCTCTATCAGATCTTGGACCGGAGCACGTACCAGTTAGAGCTTCGGAAGTCTCGTGGCACCAACATCATCTTGAGGGGAGTAATTTTTATCCCTTTCTCTATATTTAGGGTCTCGCATTGGGGACAATGCGAAGTTCAAGTGTGGGGAGGGGGTTAACTTTGTTAACATTAGCTTTGTTTGTCCTCATTTAAAAAAAAAAAAAAAAAAAAAAAACAGAAAATCAGAAAAATCATTTAAAAAAATACTTGTGTTTTGTATATTTGTTGGTAAATAAACCGGTTGGTTATGTTTTAGAAAGCATCGGACTTTATAAAAACTCGACAAGCAAAATATTTTTGAAAAAGGAAACCGGAAAGCGTGACAAACAAAGAAAGACTTACATGATAGTTTTCACACTTTTACCCATTCCTTCCGTTACGTGAGCATATTTGAGCTTAGATTGTTATATATTTGTTCATTTCGGATATAGGAGTGAGCCGGATGTTTTGTGCAATTTAGAACTTGTCACTAGTATGCTTGTTAAGACCATGAACGTGCGGATTTGTGTAAACGTGATAGAGGCACTTAGATTACCCCTTTGTTGTGTACCTTGTTCTTTGTGTTGTGCTTCCCGTTCACCTTATATTACCCTTTAGGATTAACCATGTCGAGCCTTCCCGTTCACCTTTGTTTACCCACATTATCGCCTACTTAACCAAATTTAGCCTTTTATGTTTTTAACCCTTTTTAGTGTTGAAACTCGGTTAAAATAATAGTTTAACTAGCTTGTTAGTATTTATATTTCATTGTATAGTTTGTTAAAAAAAAAAAAAAAAAAAAAAAACAGAAAATAAAACACCCTAAAATAGGGTGAAGTTGATAGAAATCGAGCAATTTTGAATGCTTAAATGTTAAAAATCTTGTTGATTAGCTCGATTGCGCTTTAGTCGCCTTTTTAAGGCATTTGTATGTAAAGTTGTATTGTTTATTGCTAGTTAAACGCTACTATCGAGTTTTAACCGTTTTCGCCATTTTAAATGTCCACTTCCATACCCTTCGCCCAAGCCTAACGTTACAACCCGTAAAGACCTCTTGATTTACACTTATTTGCATGTTAGTTGGTGGAGACGAGATCTTATGACAAGCTTATGATATTGCACATTTCATTGACTAGGCGTTGAGTGTTTACGCATACACATTTTATGTATGATTCATAAATAAAACCGAGTGTGTGTGAACATTGTGAGTTGGGTGAAGATTAACATGCGAGTCAATTAAATGTTTAGTCTCGGCTTTTTGGTTGTCGCTTTTTAAACTTGCATATGCTTGTTGGGTTTGAATCTTTTGATGTTGTCTTTCGACAAACCGGCTAACCGTTTATATATTAGTTTTCAATAAAATAGTGTGTAAATTATCGTTCTTGTTTGTTTATGTCTTTTATTGCTTTTTAGTTTAGCTTGCTTGAGGACAAGCAAGGTTTAAGTGTGGGGAGATTTGATACACTCTAATTTACACATATTTTAGTCCCCCGTTTTACCCCTATTTTATGCGTTTTTGGCCGTAAAACCGTCGTTCGGATACTTATTTATCTACATTTGTGTTTACAGGCCTAAAACTGCATTTCAGACAAGATGATACCAAAAACGAGGACTTTCCGGACGAAACGAAGAAGCTGCGGATATTCTGTTAAGGATGCTGAATTGGGCCTGTGGAACGGTCGTTCCACCTAATGCACGACCGTGCATCTCCGACATCGATGATCATCTCGGAACTGAAGGATCGGTGCGACCTGACGTGCAACATGCTCGGAACTGAACGGTCGTTCCATCCCGAAGAACGACCGTGCAATTTCAGATCTGGTCAACGATCCGATGACGTATGCAGTATGGCGACCCATCTTCAATAATTCAATAAAGTGCACGGTCGTTCCATATGGGGAACGACCGTGCATCAGCAAAAAGTATAAAAACACAGCAGAGACAGTCTGCTCGTTATCTTGGGAAATTCTGGATTTTTGGAGAGCTCCAATGGCGATTTTCAGGCTCCGGAGGCACTAGTTTTCACCCGGATTCAAGCCGCATTATCCCGTTTAGCTCGATTACTACCCGGATCCTTAGTCTAGTACTTGTTTATGGTTGGATTTTCTAATCTTTCCAAGTTTTTGTTAATCTTTCAAGTACTTAGATTATGATTTATGTATTATTGTAGCCTTTGGGCAAAAACACAACAATCCCTTGCTAGATTATAACCATTAGTTTGTTAAACTTGGTTTGTAATGACATTTGAAGTATTTTCTATGATTATCTTTGATGATTAGTTTGCAACCTTGTTATTGATATTGATTTCTTGATTATAAGTAATTGTGTTGGATGATTAGTGCTTGGTTAGTTAAGATAGTTGAAAAATGAAGCTTAATTAATCTTGTATTAGTAGACTTTGAACTTGGTTAACTAGATTAGCTTGGTTTAAATGTATGCATCATGATACTAGAAATGGTTAGTGATTTAATAAAATGTAATTATTGTTAATCAAGAGAGCTTGCCGTCACGTAAGGGCCTAAACGGGTTAGATGGTGTCGTTATAAATTCTTGCCATGATTTATTAGCTTAGTTAGTAGTTTAGGCCAAAATTGCTATCTTAGTGAATTATTGTGTAAGATTTGTAAAATGAACCTGGTTGTGATTTAATCTAGATTATGCTTATCTCGGTGGTTGCATTGTGTTTATCGGTGTCGCTTTCCTTGTTTAAGTGAGGTTAGAATAATCCTAACGGCTGCCTAACTTATTTTTAAGAGATTTTCATAGACATTTATCAATTGCACGTTAAAGAACAATTTTAGGTGGTTAAAGTGTGTTTATCGTTTTAGCTTTCCGAATGATTGTCATGTTAGGATTCCCGAAAGGGATACTAATTGTATTAAATTGGAAAATTGATCGAATGCTTCTAGTGCCAAAACTGACTTAGTTGACATGCTGTGGTTGTGTATTTAGCAAGGCTTTTTATCTACTATCTATTATGTTTTTATTATGTATTTGGTTATGTTAATTTAGTTTAGTTTAAAATCACAAAACCTATGTTTTTACCGGTAGTTTAGTGACAAAGGTCTAGTACTAATTCTCCGCCCATTTCCTTGGATCGATACTTGGTTCTTACCGATACTTTATTACATATATGACGGGGTACACTTGCCTCTTTCGTGTGTGTTTTGATGTAAAAGTAATAATCACTTTTATAAATTTAAAACCCAATCGTGTGTAATTCATTGCAAATATTATGTATATATACGCACACGTCAATGACGAAATCACTATCCCGACGAAAACCCCTGGGCCGACGAAGACCCTTTGCCCGATGAAATCTCATTCGACAAAAAATCCCAAGGAGATGAAAACCTCATGTTTTCGTCGTGATCCCATGTCGACGAACTCTAGTGTTCGTCGTGGCCCCTTTTCGTCATAACCCGTTGTCGACGAAAACCCCTAGTGTTCGTCGACAAGCTTATAGGTAACAGTAGCTTTTAATAATTTTTGTAAATTTCATGCATGACATTGAATGACCATATGATTTGATCTTGATACATACACTTAACTGTTGACTGTGACTAAGGAGCATATATGTAAACTGTGAATATGAAAGGGGCATATAACTGCTATGTATTAATCCATGATCATTACCTTGCATGCATGATTCCTTTTTTCATCTACTGTTAGTGACTGTTATGTGTTGTTATGAACTAGGAAGCATGGTTTGCATGAATCTGTATAACTGTTGTGATACTTCAATCCATACTGTGACTGTATAATATATGTGAAACTTGTAACTGCAAACTGATTGGGTATACATGCAAACTATAGGCTTTGATTGAACTGATTATGGTCAAGTAATTAAGCATACCGAGCAAACCGAGGTGAGTTCACACACTTTCTAAGGCATGGGATTCCCGGTGGTTGGGAATGGGTTAAAGAATTAAACGGAACCTACATATCCTCCATGGGTAGGATGCCAATATTAATCCTGCGTATTCTCCTTGGGTAGAATACGTACGTTCGTCCTCCTTGGGTAGGACAACAACCTTAACTTACTAGAAAAAACTCTATCATGAAGTCCCTCATTTTTATATCGACTTAATCGCCGGGCCAATGGCGAGCGGGTCATTAGTTAATAGCGCTATTAGGGTTGACAAGCCTCACACCGTGCTGGTAGGATGGGCGTGTACTAATGGATCTGGGCACTTAGTCAATGATGATAGACATTGACGTAGGGCACAACTTATTTTCGTCAGTTGTCGATATGGTAACGGTCTAGA
This sequence comes from Helianthus tuberosus, assembly GCA_030545235.1. Taxonomy (NCBI): domain Eukaryota; kingdom Viridiplantae; phylum Streptophyta; class Magnoliopsida; order Asterales; family Asteraceae; genus Helianthus; species Helianthus tuberosus. Next base: position 99,188,703 of record CM060383.1, on the reverse strand, counting down.
GGTTCACATGGGGAAGCCCCCACTGATTATGGATATGGTTTGGGAAACAAAGATATTGGTTAACTCGTGGTTTACGAAACAACTTATGGTTTTCAAAACAAACTTGTAAAACTAAACAACCAACTGTGAACTAGCTCAACTTTGTTGTTGACTCGTTGTTACATGCCTTGCAGGTCGTTAGATGCTTATGGAGCTTGCACGAGGAGGAGTGGTCGTTGTGGGGACATGGACTGTTGAGTTCCATGTTAAACATTTAAACTTTATAAACTTATTGCTTATGTTTGGGTTTTACATTTTATGCTTCCGCTGTTAACTTAAAGATGGTTACTTTCCTTTGGACACCAATTATATTGTGTTGGTTTTATTTACTTAATTATGTTGTTCAATATGACTGGTGGCTTGATTCTGGTCAGTCACGCCTACATGCGGTGATACTCCGCTAGTGGATTTTGGGGGTGTGACAATTTAGAATTTTCTGTTCGAAAAATATATGAACATGCTAACTGTTGTTGTTGAATTTGTTCTGGGTGTTCACCGCTCGGGTGGCAACCCGTACGAGTGACCATTCGTGTCATTCCATTTAATTAAAAGGGTTGACTTTGTTTGACTGTTACTCACACGGATCACCACCCGCACGGACAGTTGTTCGTTCCATTGCATCACACTTTACAACTCATTAAATTGTTGACTTGTTGACTGTTATCCGAACGGACAGCTGTCCGAATCATTGTCTCACACTTTTTATTTCATTAAAAGTTGACCTGTTGACTGTCACTTGTTTGGAGTACAGTCCGAATGGACAGTTGTCCGAACCAAAGCATCACATTTCACTTAGTCAACTTCACTATTAAAGTAAGTAAACTTTATCAGTTATGCATGTGAAACATTAATTGCACTCGGTGAGCATGTGACATTTATTACAATTGTCAACAAGTTCTTATCCTTATTAATCACCAAGTCACGTGATTCATTTAAATTGAATTCAATTTAGTCGCAGCTTCTGCAGATTCATTAATTGATTGTCGGCCATTGATAATAATCCATGTGATCACATTTGAAATCATTAAATATCTGTCAGATTGCATGTGATTCAAGATGATTGTTTGATTTTACTGTATGTCATCAGTTTGCATGAGAGCATAATTTGAAAGTCAAGATTCCTCACTGAAATCAACAAGCTAACCGTTCGACCAGCTTGCCAACCATTCGACCAGCTCATCCGTTCGACCAGCATAATTTTTGTCGTATAGTGTGCATCAATCGGACAGTAGCTCGTACGGTTTGCCATTTCATTCAAGACATTGCAACTCGAACGAATAGACTACTCATTCAGACAACAGTTCGTACGGACAGCAGATCGTTCAGAAAACAGTTCGTACGGACAGCAGATCGAACGGACAACAGCTCGAATGGACAGTATTGTCACCCGATCGGACGACACACCCACCTGGTCGGACAGTATTCCCATCCGGTCGAACAGCTTCTGTCCATCCGCTCGGATCACAAAAACTCATCCGAACGAAGTTTATTTTTGGCCCATCCGATCCAAGTGTTTGATATTTTTGTTGTAACTAATCATTGTTATTTGATTGTTTCTTGTGTTGTGATTTACGAGGTGTGAATATCGAGGAAATAAAATCATGGCTGAAATAAAGGAGAAAACTCGAGAAGAAATTCTGAGTGAGAAAACTTACAGAGAAAGATGCATTGCTGGTTATCAAATTGAAGAAATGCAAGAAGAGTATGAAAATGCTGTAAGCAATAAAAGTTACGACAAGAAGAAAGATTGCTATGTCAACAAAAATGGTGATCATGTTGTTCATCGAAAGGAAGTTGTTTTTGATGATGTTGTTGCAGTAATCCCTCTGTCCGGCGAATACTATTCGAATGTTGCAAAAGATAAAACTTATCTGAAAAGGCTGGACAAGATAATCCATGACGTGATGACCGCAAGTTTGAAAAAGAGGGATGAAGAAAGAATGAAGAAGAATGTTGAGAATTTGGTTGATAATTTGAAGAAGGTCGCTGAGGAAGTCAAAGTTGAAGCTGTTAAAGAGGAAGATGTGAAGGTAGAAAAGGTTGAGAAAGCTGTTACCGAAGAACAGCAGTTTGATGAGATGAAGAAGAAAGAAGAAGGAGAAGTGTAGGATGAGATTTTGGAGGTTGATGGTGATGTTGTTGATAATGCTGGTGATTGTGAGGATTAGAAGAAAGATGAAGCTGATCAGGCACAGACGGAAGTGAAAGCCGAAGTGCCAATCACTGAGGTAAATTCTGATTCTAAAATCCTAATCAAAATCGTTGAACAGTGCAAGAAATGCATGGAACATGCAGTGCTTGTACTGAAAAAGATGAAAAATTCAGAACAAGAGATCTTGAATTTGTTAAAATTGAAGATATTTTCAAAGAAAAATGCAAAGAAATGTTAGAAAACGAAAAGATTTTAAAAGAAAATGATGAAAAACTTTCAGAAAGATGTAAAAAGTTAGAAAAGAAAATGAAGTTTTGAAAGAAAATGTTTTGAAAAAGACAGAAGAATGTGATCAAAAAGAGAATGCGTGTCAAGAAATGAAAAAGAAATATGATTCAATAAAATTGGCTTATCACATTACAAAAGTCAAATGAAACTTGTTCGATCACGATTGAAATACTGTTCTGAAACAACTGATACGCTTAAGCGACAGTATGAAATAAAGCAACAAGTTGTAAATTCTTACATTGAGGATGTTGCTAAGCTAAAGCGTCAGATTGTTGATTTAGAACAGGATAACAACAAGTTAAAAAGTTATCATGCGTCATCATATGTGCTTGACCGTATTTTCAACATAAATCCGGGTGATGATGATTCTGAGAAAAACAAGAAAGGAATTGGCTCAGAGTTTCATCAAGTTCCTCCACCGGAAAAGTTTGCATTTTATGATGATGAGAAAGTCGAAAAAGCTTTCAACATGGTAGATCAATTGCCAGATAACATTGACATAACCTATTCCAAATCTGATGATTCAAGTGATTCAGAGGTGGTAGGTAAGGTCGTTGAAAGTGTGTTGAAAGAAGAGTCGGTTGAAACAGGTAAATCTGAATCACAAGATGAAAATGAACGTAGTTTTCATGAAGAATATCTGAAAAACTCAAAATCTGAGAAAAATTTGAATGATGATTCAAAAGGATTGGTGTATACCATGATTGGATCGGATAAATTATTCTTAGATATTGTATTCCCGATTCAGAATGTGATTTCAGAAAAGATTGACAAAGTTTTCAAGATGGTTGAGATTGAAAAGTCTGAAATTCCAAAGTTTACTGGAAAGTGTCACAAAACTTTTTATAACAAACCTGGTTACAAGAAGAAAAACATGAAGGCTGGGTTGGGTTATAAGAAGAAACAAAGTTGGAAAAGAAATTAAACACCAAATTATAAAACAAAAATGAATTTTGTTCATGGAACTAGTTCCGAAGAAGAGAAAGAACTCCAATTTAGGCGTCAGTCTAATGATGAGTTCTATGCTCAGAAAAAGCAACAACATGTCAAAGATGTGTCAAAGAGAACATGTTTCAAATGTGACCAAACAGGACATCTTGCTCGAAAGTGTCCAAATCTGTGTTGGTGTTGAGACCAAAAAGAAGTCTGATGAGGTTCAAAAACAGAAATCTGAGGATGTGAATCAAAGGTCAACCAGATTTGATTCAAAACAAACTTGGAGGTACAATACAAGCAAGTTTGCTTCGACTCAAACTTGGAAATCAAACCCGAATAGGTTCGATTCAAGACAGACCCGGAATTCTCACACACCCAGATTTAGAACAACACAAAGTTGGAAAACAACTGTCGATGCAACAAAACCACAACAATTTTGGAAACCAACTGTTGTTCAGAATCAAAACGTTCAAAAAGATTCACATTTTTACAAAAGAGGTACTCCAAAAGGTCAAACATGGTCGGTTAAGAGACTAATGACTTCGGTAAAAGGAGAAAAAGATGTTAAAATTGAAAAAGTCTTTGTACAAAATGACAAAGATTTTCCGAAGTTAAATGATGCATATTGTGTTGAAATGCCTAAGGTCAAACAGACCTGGGCTAAATTGTTCAAATAATTCAATAGTTGAATGTGCAGGTGCTCAAGAAAATTGAAGATTGTGAAAAAGAAAGTCGGAGCAGCCTGGCACGGGAGGAGAAGGCTGCTGGTCCCTGCTACTGTTGAACAGGGAGTTTGTTTGTTTTCTGTACATAAATAAACAATATTTCAAAAATCCTAAAAATTGAAATTTTAAAAACCAAAAATATGCTTTTATTTTGTCAAAAATTTGAAAAATAAAAAATATGTTTGTTTTTAAATTTGCAAAAATTCGAAAAATTACAAAAATTTGTTACTTGAATGCGCCGAAACCCTCACGGCTGAACAAACATGATTACTTTCACAAGATTGAAAAACGGTTTTCAAACTGTAAAAAATCAATGGGTTGTAAATCATGGGGGTACGTTATACTTTCTGCAAAACAGAGCATGAGATGCAGAAAATGGATGGCGAGACAAAGCCATCAGTATCGGTTTGTCAAATTTTCTTTAAATGTTTTGAATTTTAGGGGGAGTAAGAAATTGTCAGAAAATCCAAAAACATTAGAAAATTTGAAAAAGCCAAAAACATGATAAAATTCAAAAATGAATTTTTGTGTAAAAAGAGGAAATGATAGTACATCAGTAGACAATCATAGTACGCTAAAGAAATGGAAAGTTAAAATGTGATAAACGGTCTCACTAATGATGTGCCAGTAGGTTTTTACACGCTTAGTAGATTGTTTTCGAGATATAAACCTAAATATCAATACTTACTTATCTCGTGGGGAACGTCTCTCGGATATATGGGTAACCCCCGAAATCTTGTTTGAAGGGCTTTCTATTTCTGACATACTAGGTCTTTGTGCGTGATGATATCTGGGGTATTATACCGGACTTTTGATTTTGCGGGAGCAATAGCCTAGTCCTCGTATAATACTCTGCACTGCTTTAATCATAAAGTTCACCCTCAGCATAAAAAATGATGAAATATTGAAAAATGCTAATCATGTGATGTTGAAGAAAAGATTCTCTAAAGGGAACCTACCTAAAGTCGAGCCATCATCTCTCTGATTTTGCGGAAGCAATAGCCTGAGCTCTCATGGCCTCGCATTCACCCCTTACAGATATCATTAGTGTACATTCACCTGTAAGACTGAATATAGGAGTCAGGATACGGGAGTATATTCTGAGGTGGGACACGCGAATAATTTTAAGTCCTTAAAATGCTAATCCGTATCTCGAATCAATTGAACTTTGTGTGAAAATTTAAGTGGATCAGTATACTGACAATCTAAGTGAATCGTTTAGAACTTAAAGTGTTTAAACCTCAACGGTACTAGTGATTTGTCATAAACTGATATGATCCTCTGACGCAAACTCAAACAAAAATATTGTCTGTAAATATGTTTGTAAATATTTCTTTACTGCTTTATATTTCAGAAAAATACAAAAAGATTTTGATTTCATTTCATTTTCGACAACCGATGTCCGAGAGCTGAGTTTCAAAATCTGAGTATGCTGATTGTGTTTCTGAAAATAAAACAAGTTCATTAATTTGAAGCTTGAATTTTTAATCAAAATATCAAAAACAGTCTGTGATATCTCCAAGGTCATTAATTTGGACTTGGATGATTAACTGTGAGGGATTTGGAATCTTATATTGTTAAAATCTAATGTAAAAGAGCCAGTTTCAGATTATGTTCGCTAAAATTGCCAAATCTACGAAGATTGTTGATAGGGGGAGAGAATCAAGTATTTCTGGATATATTCATATTATTATATCTTAAAGCCAGGATCTTGATTTAGAAAGTTTAATAGTGCCAGGTTACGATTCCTGGAAAATCGAAATTGCTTTCATTGTTGAAATGTTTTAGCTTATGTTGAGAGAGCCAGGATTTTCAATCCTGGATGTTCGAAACATTTTCATTTATAAACGTTTGAAAGTTGCAGATACTATTCCAGACTACGATCCCGATAGCCGAGTCTAAGGGGGAGTCTGAAGACGAGCTCAACGCAAGAGGAAGCGTGCATTCAAGGTGCCAGGAAACTATCCTGAAGGAGCTTGTCTCCGGAAAGCCAGGTGTCGATCCCAAAAGCATGGAAGCTTGATGAAAAGGGGAGCCTGAAGAAAAGAGTCTACAGAAAGGGGGAGCTGAAACTGAAGACAGATCCACGGGGATTATGTTCAAGTAAGAGGGAGTCTACGTTGATGAAAACGTGCTAAAGCTTCAAGACGACTCAGAGAGAGAGAGAAAGACAAGTCGCTACGAGTTTGACTACGGATTGACTGCGGCAATATCCAAGGGGGAGTCTGTTGGTGTATTTATGTCTATCGCCTTCGTCAATTCAGAACCTAGCAGAAACAGTTTAATTCTAGCCTTATATTGTTATACTTAGATAGAAAAGGCAAGGTGGCAATATTGTAAATAAGAGGAAAGCTCTTATAAGCCTTGGCCTATAAATAGAAGAGTTAGGGTTAGAGTTAGAGACTTTTGTGACTTTTGCACATTTGGAGCTTTGGAGATCTAGAGCTAGAGAGAGAAAGTCTAGAGAGAGAATGTATGCTGTACATGATTCAGGTGCTGTACGTTTTCACACCAATCAATAGAATCACAGATTATATTACGTCTATTGTGTTTGATCACGTTCGTGTACGAATTCCACACGTCACACGTTCGGTTCGCAATAGTTTCGGAGTCAAAACCGGTCCTAACACCTGTGTGGCAGCTTTTCTATCATCCACCTGTGTTGCTCAACCAACACAAATGAACACCTCGAAACCATAATCCATTAGATAGCATTTGTCGATTTCGAATGACGATTTTGAATATTCCTCGATTTGTCCCCAACCTTCCTTCCATCAATGCTACAAATATAGATCAATATTGTTATGCAAATATATATACAAATTTCATGTTCAAACACACAAAAATAAATATAATCTTGAACTAACAAAAATATATTCATACTTATAAAGTTTGCCAGGCCTCCTTTAGGGGATGACATCATCATCACTTAGAACCTTTTTGCCAATAGGAGCAAACCATCCAAAAATAACCCAAAATTCACCCGAATCTCCCTCAGCTTGTAGTTTTCCATCGTCTAAAACCTATATTTGCACCATAAAGTCACAAAATTTAGGAAATCAGTATCGAAAAACCCGTATAAAGAAAGTATGGCAAATACCATAATAAGAAATTAGCAAAATCTGCATGATTAGCGTCTCGCATAGCAGCAAAGAAATCTTCACAAGTTACCGCTTGTCCATCGTGCCTTTAAAAGTACAAACCCGTCCCCTAAAATAAAAATGTGTCAGTTTTATCACAAAATAACGACGTAAACATCTTTCTTTGCATTTCGGAACCCTTGACTTCCCAATAATGTTTTGTACATGCGCACGACTTTAGCGCCCTTTTCATGAACCTGTAATAATACAATTAAAAGAAACAAATCAGTCCACTTTTTAATGCTAAAATGGAATAACGTTTACTATATCGATGGCAAAAAAAAATCGGATATCGGCTAAATGCCATGTTCCTATGAGTACACACACATTTACTCTTTCATACATAATAAATCCATCAGAAAAACTTGTAAAATTCTCAGAGAAGAGTCACCTTACATGTCACAACAACCTGTTAACAAAACTCTGCATAAACTACACTAAAATTTTAATCTCAAAAACCAATTCAATTGATCAAAATACTTACAATGAGAGTCGTAGCTTGTGAATTAATTAACATTCATTCAGATAAATCAATAGATAACCTAGGGTTTGTGAATTAATCACGATTTGATTAGAAAATCCAGACGAATTCATGGTGACCGTTAACCTAAGGTTTGCGGATTAATCACAAATTTAGCAAAGAAGACATATGAGTTTGACTAAGAAACTAATTAATTCAGCAAATTAACCTGACCTTCAAATCCTGAGTGAGAGTCGATGAATGTTGTAGAAGGATCACGATTAAGTTTTGGATGTTCTGATGTCGATATAGGAGTGTTGAAGAAGATTGATTGATTCGTGAATTCTGATCGCTACCGTCGGCAGTTCCCCAATTTCAGTCCCTTTCTCTATCGATTTCTCTCCATCAGTTACAAATAGATTCGATATCTGAAGGTATTCCTTGATTACTCATAATTTTGGAAGTCGATTAGGGGTTTAAAAAAAACCCTTCACCACCATCACCGGTAGATTCATACGGTGAGAGGAACCAGAAGATGAATTAAAGTAGGATTGAAGGAATTCAATCGATCTGAAACTGAAACATTCATTCAATCATATATACTGAAATCCCCCAAATACCCTTCTAGTGTCTTAAAACTTTGGGTGAAATACACATTTAGCCCTCTAAAATGGCTTACACATCCTTGTACATAATGCTTCGTAACTTGTAAGCATAGTAAAATTACAATCTTGTCCATCTGAAATGCTTTATATAGTATTATAGATTGTTAGCTTGAAAGGCAATTCGGCCATACAAAATGACTGAATTGCCCTTCTCATTAATAGAAAAATGGATGAAGTTAACCCAGTGGACTAATGGTAACGTTTGAAACTATTTGGACTAAAACGACAACATTTCAAACCTTTGGACTAAACTGGCAAAATGGCCAAACCACATGGACTAAAATGACATTTAACTCTAATAAATATTGTTTATTTTGATGCTAGTAACAGGTAATAAGATAGGCGTCAGGCATAATAGCATAGTCATTTCTCATTTGATAACCCCCCGAACTTTTGTCATCCTTAAACCTTGGAGATACGGGTCCCGTTGTCGTATTATGTGTAAAATTACATGAATAACTAATAACTGTTTTGTTGTGTGAGAAACATGGTTTTCGAAATATAGTAAAAGGGAGAACCTTGTCTCTTCACTTATGTTAGTAAGTATTTATTGGATGGTTTGGGGTTGGACCAGCAAAATAGGTAAAGGTTGAACCAGAATCATCTTTATAAGAAGAGGTTAGGATCTAAAGTTGAAGACCACAAGAAGTCGCCTTTGCAAACTTCTTTGTTCGAGAAGCTTTGCTCTTATTTGCATCCAAGTGTTGTGGCGGCCAACATCAGACTCTCATCAAACGTTTGGAATTGGAACCACTTTGATGTATCAAACATTTCTAGAAACCTGCAAAACAAACACTGTTAGCCTCGTCACGGAGAACCCGGTGTAATATATGTACTCTTCTGTTCATTGTAACCTTGTATTTTCACTTTTAAAACTTGTAATTGTTGATGTTTGGATCAATAAAATCATTTGGAATGTTTACATACATCGTTTTAATCATTTTCATACTTACATATACTTGTACATACAAAAACATGCCTAATTATAAGTTTCTAGCATGAAATAACTATAAAGTCAAACTGCATGGGCTAAACTGAAACTTTTTACTTTGATCTCCCCCGCGCGTCATGGAGGAACCTCCTGCTCCCCCCCCCCACGCGGCGCTCGGGAGAACCCGGTTTTAGTTCTGTCGTCCTAACTACGGGAATTCGTCATTTTTACCCCAAAAACCTTCAAATCCAACTTAGTTACTTGTTTTTAACTATTTATATTTACCCTAAACTTTTACATAACACCTAACCTCCATAATTAACCTTAATCCACCTGTTTTTAACCACCAACCACTTTTAATTAATACCTCAACCACATTTGGGCGGCCAAAACATTTCAAATTAACCTGCCCATATCTTTAACCCTATTGAGTTATTCTATAAAATGGAACCTCCATTTCAATATTCTCTTCGTTTTCCACTACATTTCCCCTTTACACTCAAGCTCGATTACTTTCTGCTTTTTGTGTTTTTTGCGAATCAAACTCATAAGGTTTGGCTCAAATTTCTGAGGTTCTTTCTTAACCTTTAAACCTCATTCTTCTTGCATGTTGTTGGATTCAATCCAGAGAATAAAACACCTTTAAGGGTTTTGGCTTACCCTACTGGAATCCTTTCCAACTTTGCAAAGAATGAGATTGGATCTTGTTCTTGTTCATATTTATGTATTTTATTTTTCCTTTACCAAACCAAAGTGACAACCTTGCCCAATGGTTACGAGTTTGTGTTAAGGTTGGGTGTCAGTATGAGGTCATGGGTTTAATCCCCACTCCTCGCATTATTTTTATTTTTGTTATTCCTCATGTATAACCATACTAACCACCTAACTACTCATGACTAACCATCTAACTAATAAAATATATATTATACTATAATGCTATATATTATTTAACTTTTAGTCTAGCTTAAATCTTTATATATTTTCTTATGGTGGTTTATAAAATGCTTATAAATTAAATATAAATTATTATGAACCACTAAACATATAAATAAAATCCGAACAAGTATTAAATATTTACTTCGGATTTATATTTTGTATGGTATTTGTTACACACCAATACTCTAGGTTTTACTTATAGAACCTTACATACACACTAAGATAACCTTGAATTTTTTATACTTCTATGGTTATTCTTTGTTGTTTCCATTTATAAACCGCCTTGGGATAGTCTCTAAGTAAATAATACTTTTAAGATTAATGCCTTACTAAATAATTATTAATAACCATAGTAGATTTCCTAATAAACCGGCCACATGAAAAATAAAGGGAAATTGGCCTGTAATAATCCCTAGTAGACGTCACTGGCCATTGGCAGTCACACTTTTGAATATTTCCCATGCCAGTCCAACATTTCACCTATTTTTCCTCCACCGACCCCCGTTAAAAAAAACTTAACGGAGTTAAGTTGTTTTTTCGAATTACAAACAGATGTTTTAGGGCTTTTGATCAGAAACGATGATACGAGTTGATTGATGTAAAGCTTACCTCGAAATGGTTTTCCCAATGACGAAAACGGTGCTTCAATTCGGGTGTTTAAACTTCCAATTAACAAAAATCAAGTCGTTTGGAGCACCAAATCGAGGTAAGTTTTACATCAATCGACTCACATCGTCATTCTAATCAAAAGCCCTAAAACATCTATTTGTAATTCGGAAGAAAACTTAACTCCATTAAGTTTTTTTAACGGGGGGCGATGGAGGAAAATAGGTGAAAGGTTGGATTGGCCTGGGGAATATTCAAAAGTTTGACTGTCAATGGCCAATGACGTCGACTAGGGACTATTATAGGACAATTTCCCAAAAATAAACTTCGAAGTTCTTCAATATTTAGAAGGTTATTATCCAACACTTTATGATGTGTTTTTCTTCCATTTTAATGTTAGTTTTACCTTTACATCAAGATCCAATCTTGGACTCGCGTTTTAGTCTTTTCATTTATTCTTTCATTCATGCGTACATGAACTAATACGTTTTTCATTCTTACTCTTTTAGGCTAGCCTACTTTTTCGGTTCATCTTACGTTTACGCTTGTCCATGACTTCTCGGTTCATCTTCGCAAAACCGTGAGGATACATGATCCCTTTTTACCTTTATGCACTATTTTGGACTGAAAACATGTACTTATACAATTATACTACAAATTGCACTACATTTATACAAATACATATCCACTTACATGTCCAATAATACTTTATGCTTATGTGCTACATACTTGTTACAATTGTTCCTATACATATTCATTAACTTTGCAAGTCGCCCTTAACATGTATAGCGTTATAGGATTGACAACCTGCCTAATATTGATCTAACCCTTTCAAGGGCGATTCATGGCCATTGTTAAGTTTTACATTCTTGACCTAGCATTTCGATGCTAGGGTGCACAGAATGTCTTACATATTAGGTTTGAATTATGCCCTTGTACAATGCATGTTACATATTTTCCATAATAGTTATTTTAACATGTGGATTATGCTTTTACACTTATGTTATATGTATCAAACATGTATACTCGCCACCAATTATTTGTTGACCTTTATTTTAATATGTTTTCAGGAGATGCTTGAGATGGTATGGCAAGATTGTAATCATATAGAACTTCTGGATTTAGACTATCAGTTTAAATTAATGTTATGTTGTTGTTACCTTATACTTGTACAATTTGTTTCCTTTCTATGTATTGTAAAACAATTAATTTTGATGATTAATATATTTCAATTTTAGTATCATGAGTCTTTGAGCAATCTATTACGTCTCACCCCGATGTTTCCGCCATCGGTTGGGGTGTGATACCTGGGGGTGTCCGTGACCAACCTCCAGCGTGAGAATCAGGACGTGTTCTAAGAGTAAATGAATTGTCCGAGAAGAATGTTTGTAGTATATTAATTGAGAGTTATTTCAAGGGAGAATTAAATAATATTATTATAAAATTAAGTTTCTAACAATTTCAAGATAGGATTATATAATATTAACCACATTACCTCATAATCATTTTAAGTTCTTTGAAAAAAATACTAGGAAGCTGGTTTAATCACTTGCAACATATACAGTCTCAACTAAGAAACAACCCAATTAATTGATTTGAAACTCAAGGGATCGAAGCTTTAAAAAACCATTAGTGAAGTATAACATGTATGGCGGTCGAAACACTGGATACACTCAAAGATCAAGGCTTGTCGTCTTCTCGAACAAAGAAGTTGACAAAGGCGACTTCGTGTCATCTTGAACTCTAGACCCGTCTATTTTTTCATATAGAGGATTCAACTTCAATCATTGCTCATTTTGTTGGCTCAACTCCAAAGAATCCACAAAGTGCTTACGTTAGTTCACAATTTTACCGATTTTTAAAACCATGTTTTAAACACAACAAAATGGTTGTTGGTTAGTTATGCAATTTTACACATGACAGGGACCATCATCTCCAAGTTTTAGGGATGACAATCAAATAACTATGCTATCAGGGGCTAACACATGTTATGTAACTATTACCATCATCGAAACCGAATATATTAATATATTATATAATCAAGTTAGAAGTCCATTCATTACACAAGTTGAATAAAATGTTAAATAGTTAGTAATAAAATATTGAGAATTATAGAACGATATTTTGAGATAATATATGATTGAAATTTCGTGTATAAAGTTGTACTAGGCTATTGCCCCCATTAAACGCGGTTTCAAAAATTAAATTAAATTTATTTGTTGAAATTTAAGATCGTGTAAAAAACAAATAACAAACAATTCAGATTTCAGTAAAAATTTCCTTGTAGACCACATTGGTTGTTTTATTTGTAACATTTTCATTTTTATCTAGTATAAGTAACTTGACATCAGCTCTGCATTTTACTCTTGATAATGTGACATATAGTTAACCATATGAGAAAACGAGATATTTGAGATATAGTCCAACCCTTAATAGAGATTGTCCTTGACTTTTGTACAATCTTTTTTTTTTCATAAGTTTCAAAATTTTGTTCAACTTTTGTCACACCCCGATATTTCCACGTATTACCGGTGGGCCCGGCGGGGAGTATCGTGACGTAGTTGATATCATCATAGTCAAATATATACAGTTTAATGCACAGCGGAAGTCTCGGTAGAAAATATTGTTACAAACCGAAATACAAAGTATAATTAAATATTATACAAACGGATTGTAAGAGGATACACATGCGGATTTTTAAAACAGAAAACAAATTATTATTCGACATACTTTAAGCATCAAGAACTTGCAAGATTCTTTAACTAATGCTCACCCACAGGATTCCGGAAGAGAGATACTAACCGGTTGCCATCCTGATGGGTGATGTATGATCCACTTCTTTGCACTACTTGCCAAGTGCAACATGTGAAGTATCTCACCCAAAGCTGTATGTTTTAGGCATTTTCTCTTTATGATAATTGCTGCCTCGTATCTATGCAAAACAAAAATTACAACACGTCATATAAATTCTCAAGGCAAGTTATATTTACTAAATGTGGATAGGTTTGCTAACAGGTCAAAAAGAGTTTTTTGTGACTTCAAAAGGGGTGTGGATTAAACTTTTGGTCTAAACTTTCCTTTAAATAATTAGTCTCACATATGAATGAACAATTTATACTATCCAACTAAGAACCTTAAAAAAATATACATAGTGATTTTGGGGGTTTTATGCATTAAAAAAAGAGTGAATTGCAAGTTTTGTCCTTTATCTTTAGGCCTCTTTGCAGGCGGTGTCCTTTATCTTTGAAATTGATGACTTTTGTCCTTAATGTTTCCAAATGCTACACGTTATGTCCTTTCGCCCTAACCTAGTTATTTTTTTATGTTAACTCTGATAATGTGCCTTGCACATGAGGGCAATTTTGTCATTCCACCTTTTCAGGGACTAATTATGCAAATAACCTAAATATCTCACCTAACTTTAAAAACCAAAACTAAAATCTACCATAAACCTAAAGGACTAAAACTTCATTTTTAAAGAATATCTTCACTGGTAACCATTGATCCCTCCAATCCATCTGAGCTCCAAATCCATTTCAATGGCGGACAAACCATTGATCCAATCGCCGCCGCGGCTCCTCTCGGCCACAATGGTTTAAGCTTTTTCAACGACCTACGACTTCTAAATACCATGTATGTGGTGCTACAAGATCTTTGCTTGATTTTGAATTATTTTTTGTCCCTGCAATTTGTCCAACTGTCACTTGTGTTTCTTCTCCATAGAAATGCAGTGTAAATGACAGTTAAAATGCCAATTAGGCCAGCGATAAAACAGGATATTATGAAGAGAATTGATTCTGTAAGTTCAGATCTGAAATCGTCAATTAAGCCACCACATTCATCCGGTCCCACCTCTCTCTCTCTCTCATATCTAAAAACGCAGATCTTCCGTCGCCGGAGATGGTCGGAACGACCGGACTTGTCTGGTTCAAATCCAGATCGATAACCATTGTCCTAAAATTTGGAGGAATTATTACTCCAAGATGCACTGTCTAAAATTCTTAAATCAGACCTTCTGTAACGAAATGAAGGTGAAATTGGATGAGATGACATTTTTGTGGGGTTTAGTCGAGCATTATGGACTCTCGTAAGGTAAGATTGTGAGATTTTGTCCACCTTTTTTCATTCCAAGTCAAATAGTCAATGGAGATTTGTATATATTTTCACAGTATAGAAGGGTGGTGGTGATGGGGGTAAATGCTCAGGGTGCACATTGAATGACATAACTACCCTCACGTGACATGCACGTGATCAAATTTAACTGGGAAAACAAACTGGGTTAGGCCCAAAGGGTAAAATGTGCTTGATTTTTAAACATAAAGGACAAAACTCGTCAATTTTAAACATAAAGGACACCGCCTGCAAAGAGGCCTAAAGATAAAGGACAAAACTTGCAATTCACTCTTAAAAAAAACACTTTGGATAACTTTCAACCAGTTTGACCTGGGCCATTTTGTTTTTAAGCTAATTTTTTATTTACCCAGCTAGATATAATATACCCAAAGCAACCAACTCACATGAAAAGAGGTGAAAAATGTCATCTGCAACTGTGATAAATTAACTAGAAGCAAATGTTACCTGCACTGGGAAGCAGTTATAGCAGAACGACCAGCAGGAGTTGATAAAAACTTCTGGAGTTCATCCCAGGTTGCTTTTGAGTGATCTTTAATATTATTACTTTTAAGGTTCACACACTTCCATATCTTTTCATCTTTACCAACAAAGAATGGTGGTAATGAGCCAGGAGTCTGTTTAACTACCAGTTGCTGCTTTAAGGCACTCTTTAGAGCCTTCTTAACATCAATATTAGGTTGATTACGTTTCCCATATCGAATGCAGTTAACTATGTTTGCTTCAGTTGGCATTATCTTTTCAGATTTTAGTGTTGCTAAGGCACTTACAATTACCTTTGTAAGATCTTGGTCATTTTCTGAAGGTTTTGGTCGTTTCCCGTTATCTGGCATCTGAAGTGGTTCAGAAACTGGCGCATGTACTGAATTATTAGCTAATTCGCCTTTTGTTAATGGTGGTCCTCCAGCCAAAAGACTGGTCCATAGCCAGACACTCTTTGCAGCCGCAACGAGGGTCATAGATGCTTTCTGAGGTTGTGCCAAAATAACATATCCACCAATATTTTCTTGTCGCTTGCATCTTTGATCCCTATTCACAACAAAAAACAAATACATTGAAACCATTAACAAATCATTTTACTAAAGAAAGAAATCATACATCATACATAACCTAAGAAAATAAACACCGAAGTTTGTTGTATCATCGATTTTTCAACCAAATGTAACTGGCTTATATTTAAACCAAACAGTCGACAATTTACAAACATAAACACAAAATCATGAGTTTAAATAAGTTTTGCAACTAACTTACACCTAGAAGATTGTATTCCAAACTTTTCTTTACTTCAGTTGCTTAAAACTCAACTTTAATAACTTGTAATAATAAATTCAACATTTGACATTTTGACTTAGTATTATGGACTGCATAGTTGAGAAACAAAGAAAATTGCTATAAATCTTCTAGATGAATTAACCATCATGGTTTTGTCCAATTCCGTATGTTGATAATTAGAATGCTGTGGTTCTTTTTAGACATTTTTTCTTCTTTTTTATATCTTCAAAAGTTATTGGTTGTCTGTTAACAAAAGAGTACAATTGTTGTTTAACAACTAAAAGCAAGTACATGTTAAGTTTAAAAAAAAAAAAAAAGAAGTAAAAAACTAATCCCTGGTTAAAAATGGTCCAAAGTGTAAGTTTGGGACTTGGGGCAAACATAGAAGTTCTTCCCTTCTTTTCAATTCTGCACACATAAAAGTTGTTTTACAAGAAATTGCAAGTTTGATGATTAAAATTCTAATTCACACTTATGTTGCTAAAAAGAAGTACCCTAAATATACACAACCAGTAACACACACCGCTGGTATACTTAACTACCCAGAATAAGTAACTTACCTGATGTTGGGTATGAACTTAATGGTTTATAACAAAACAATAAACCAAGTAACAAATCAAAGATATTAGCTCAACGCCTCAAATCCCATCTATATATAACATGACAAAGCATAGAAATCCATATCTGAGTTTACAGACTACATAATGCATCCACAAATAAGGCTGCACGGTGTGGGCTTCGGCCTTGGATCGTCCCCCACCGGCGCCGCACCTCCGCCCATTTCGCCCCCCCCCCCCAAGCGGCGTCCTCCCCGTCTCCGTCCGAACGATTGTGACGGTCCTCCCCCTCTCTCACACACCTATACATACAACTTATATATATATATATAAGGCTCATCCCCCATTTCCTTAGTTTCATCCCCTTTGCCCCATCCTCACACCCATCCTACGTGGCGGTTACGTCGCGGATCATCCTCCAAGGATGGGCCAACACCATACCATAGCCTATGGCTTTTCCACACTAATCCAGAGGTCAAACCATATATAACCAGCGGCAAACGGTTAAAGTTGACCAGTCAACAGGTGTATCTTGACCTTTTTCATACCCTAACACAAACTCACATCTACAAGATACACACAAACAATGAACAAATCATAAAGTATACGTACATACAATACAGATACACGTAAACACCATGTTAGGGTTTATATACCAGCAGGAACATGATTCAAAGCGATTCCAGTACTGTTGAGGCCTTGTTGGACGGAAGCAGGGATGCCGTTAGTGTCGCCGTAAGCCGAAATCGAGACCGGTCCACAGTAGTTCATATTAACCAAGGCGGAACTGATATTCTGTGCGATTGAATGAGGCTCACAGCCTTTTGGTACCTGACAGTTCTCTATGTCCCACCACACTGATATCTTCGCCGTCGCGTACTGCTGTTCGATTGCTCCTCCCGCCATCTTTGCTCCGCCTTCGTCCGGCTGGTAGAGTCGCCGGAAGTATGATAGCAGAACGGTTACAAAACCAATTAACGGGGGTGTATGACATTGTTTTAACTTATAACTTACTAACTTTTTAAAGTTAGATATCATAGTTCTTGGGAAAAAATGAAGAAGAAATACTAAACTTACAGGCCAAAGTGGACATCCATAAAACTCATGTCCTGCTCTTGAACTACGATGCCCTGCAACCCTACTGACAGCCGGCCGGTAATGATGGCAGTACACATTGCCTTCCAAATCAACAATAAAAATCCTAGGTTTATGCGATTGAGATGTGTTTGAAGAAGATGAAGAAGGCATCTTGTTTCAATCGGGTGTTCTAGGGTTTATGAGATCGAAGAAGGTGTTTTATACGGGTTGGGGTTAAAATGGTAATTTCAAGACTAGGTAGTGTTTTTAACTCATAAGCTATGCTTAGTCATCAGCCATTAGCCACATAATAAAAAAAATAGCCACATCATCAAAAACAATAACTCTGTTAACTTTTAACCAGATAAGTTCGTTCAGAGCCAACAAGTTAAAACGTAGGATTATTATTTACCAATTCTGTAGGTAGGATTATTATTTACCAACTGGTGAAATGTTGGTTTATTAATTACCAATTTTCCTAGTTCTTGTGGTTTGAGTTATAGTTCAAAGGTTTATTTTTTGCTTGTGGGTCCAAAAAGGTTTCACTGTTGCCATTTTAGTCCACTCAGTTAACTTCATCCATTATTTATGTTAACGAGAAAGGTAGCTTGATCATTTTATATGACCGAATTGCCCTTCTAGTTCACAGAATTACATATAAAATGACCGAATTGTCATTCTCGTTAACAGAAAAAATGGATGAAGTTAACCATGTGGACTAAAATAGCAACGGTGAAACATTTTTGGACCCATGGGCGAAAAATGAAACCTTTAAACTAAACTGTTAAAACGACCCAAACCACATGGGCTAAAATGACATTTAACTCGACTTTTTATAAGTTATAAGTCAGAAGTTAGAAAATTTAACTTCTCATTTTTTTCTTTTTCAAGCCATAAAACTCCTTCTCAACCCTTATTAACTTTTTATAAGTCGATAAGTTAAAAGTAGCTCCAAAATAAGCTAACCCAAACACCCACAATATCCGATTACATCGTCCGTTCAATTCGCAGGTTTTCTCGCACGGGTATATCCCCTTATTATTTTATACTAGTAGAGAACTCGTGCGTTGTAGCAGAGTCAACAATATGGGCGGAGAACATAATTCAAATCTGTAAACGTTAAAAAATCGTATATACGTTGTGTGTGTGTGTATGTGTGTGTATAAAAGCCCTCGCGAAGCGCGGCTGCAACGTACGGGAAACCTTATGATAAACATTATATAGTATACTGCAACATTTTTGTATTTAGTAGGAAACCCGCGTTTACATATAAATTTTTAACTAACTTCTTGCAAAACACATTACATGTTAATTTTGATTTATTTTGGTTCACTGATTAGCCCTTTAGTCTAAATACACAAATACAATAAAATGTATTTTTGAATATATGTTGTTGATGAATGTGATGAGTTTATTATCCATAACCTTATTTTTTTATTAATTTTAGACATAAATGTCATTGATCAAGGGAATAGGTGTATGAATGGAAGACAATGATAAAAAGTTAGACATTTTAACTTGATCCTTCGTATATCATCTTAAAATTTTATGGGAATTTACCAATTTTACGAGTCTAAAAGTGGTTAAAAAGGAAGCAATAAATTAAAAATAATATTTTCTAAATCTTCATTTAATATACATGTTTGTAATATAATATATTAATATTGAGAGTTAATTGTGTGATTTAGGTCATTTTGCCAGTTTAATCTAAAAGTTTAAAACGTTGTTATTTTAGTCAAAATAGTTTCATACGTTGCCATTTTAGTCCACTGGGTTAACTTCAACCACTTTTTTTGTTAATGAGAATGTCAGTTCGGTCATTTTTTATGTAATATAGTGGGAAACCCGCGCGTTGCGGCGGTGTCAACAATACGTCACTTGGAAAAGAGCAAAACATGTGAACTTGGGTTGGGATGAGTTAGGTTTGTCAACACCCGAACACATTTATCCCTTTACACAGCTTATCTTATTGGGTTTCAAGCTTCAATTACACTCAAAACAAACTCACGAACAGGTAAGTTATGTTACTGCTTGAATACCCACACTTTTATTCATTGCCAAACCATACATATACACACACATTTATTCAGTGTTGATGGGCCAGCAGCCATAGCTGAGCCCAGCAACTGATCCAGACATGAACGTCTATCAGATGGGCTGTTCTTTTGAAGCCCAGCAGTACTGCCAGCATTATCTGGCAAGCCCAGACCCACATCAGCTGAATGTTGAGGCCAAGCAGCCTTTAAAGTCGAATAATCAGCAAGCCCAATTGCAAATGAGCCATTTTCAGCACTATTTTGAGCCCAATTCAGTACTAACATCCACATCATTTTGCAGAGATGGACCAGATTCCGAAACAGTATGCCCAACATTAGATTTTTTAACTTGCCAAATTGGTTTTTTCCCTTTGTTTTGAGCTTTTGATTTCCTTGTAACCTCAATAAAATCATCATTTTGGGTCGTATCCCTTGTAGTACCCATCAAATTTTTTGCCATATCTTGTTTTTTTCAAACATTCTTGAACATTACCAATTTTAAAACCACACTTTTCAACCGTATGACCAAACACTTCACAGATTTTTACAACATGGTGGCTTCCATTTATACCTCTATTATTGAACATTCTTGAACATTATCAATTTATAAAAAAATAGAATCTCAAAAGAATCCAAATTGTTGATGATATGAACGAGCAATTGATATGAAAAACTTCTATTATTGTTTTAACATACCTCAACTGCATCGGGCCCTGTTCTTTCGGTTCCGCCGCTTACCCTCCGACCAACATAAACTTGTCCAAAACCACCCTGTACTTTCTATCGGTCTTATATATAGGAGAATTACCTACTTGTACCTGCATCAACCCATCAGCACATGTTAATTTACAATAAATATACTAAATGATTATCTAATTATTGCGGCTTCAAATCAAAAGAATCAGTTTTTAATGTTTGTACAAAATTTGCTTCTGATTATCCAAAAGATGAAGAAAAATGCGTATTTACCCTTTCGGGCACGGCAGGTGTGTATCCATCTTCTTCAACTCCGATAACTTTATCACCACTTCCATAGTCCATTGCTATATCTTTATCTGCAACCGCGTCGATTCTATTAAACGCAGGCTCACCAACTCCACGGCCTACAAGTTCAGGAACAACTTCACACGGTGGTTCCTGGTCCAAGTCAATCAATCTAACACCTCTGCCTCTACCGCCAGCCGCCGTTCTACCTATCGTTGCCGCCACGAGCCCTTTTCCTACACCTGCAGCACCACCTCGTCCCCTTCCACCACCCGCCTTCCTTCTGGTTCTCGTTGGTGCGGTGACGTTTTCCGTTTGGTCAATCGGATGAGTAGCAGGCTGGAGATTAACTAACCGTTTTGATCTCCTTGATCCACTTCTCAGCTGTGGCATCGTCACCCATGCAACTTATATCAAACTTGTATCCCCAGACCCCAGTGGCCAGTTTAACACCTCGAAATATCTATAAAAATAAAACAAACCGATGTTAAAACAAGAAACGAACTGAAAGTTCGAAAGTCTGAAAGTTTGAACCCGACAATAACAGAAAACTTTAATAACAACAAAAGCGAATACTATTAACTTTTTCGGTTTTCTGCCTAATAACTTTTTCGGTTTTCTGCTGCAGCAGTTCATTGATGTAGTCAACTTAGCAGTTGTATTTTGGTCTTGTTAAAACATGGATTAAAATTGAAAATGCAATTATTTAATCTTTTGTAGTTCACATAATAATTAAAAAAATTATATTATTATTGTTTTACCTCAGTACTATCCTTTCCAATCCAGTAACAAAGATAAAAATCATTTTTTTTTCTCGAGAATGGTAAATGTAAAGAACAATGTAGCAATCCCACTGTAGAATTTACCAACGTCCTCATTGGCTACCTAAATACCAAAATATTTATAAATGTAAATAATAAACAAATAAAGTAATAAACCGATGATTACAGAAATAGATATGAGATTAAACCTCGAGTTTTCCATTTGCTTCAAGCAAAGGAGGAACAACTTCCTCAACAACCGGAGCGTTTTTTTCTTTTCCTTTCGACCCACCACCTTGTTGCTTCAGTAGAGCTTAAATAAATAAAAAAATATATAACTTATTTTAGTATTTTGCCATTTTACATTAATAATAATATAAAAAATTGGATATCATTACAATGATAAGATCTGATATTACCTTAAACTTTTCCTCTATTTTCAGCCACTTTTCCTCGGTTTTTAGCAGAAGGTGCGGTTGACGATGGCCAAGAGTCGAAGTTTGATTTGAATGCATGTGTCTCATAACCTTGAATTAGTCGGGTTATAAGGGTGGCTTTCGGCCGATTATTACTGGTGCGAAACTCCTATAATTGGTTAATGATGAAGATCAGTAACCAATTTTATTTTTGGTATTTATATATTTTTACCTCGGCAGCCTGTTGTTGGTGCATTTATGTCTATCGCCTTCGTCAATTCAGAACGTAGCAGAAACAGTTTAATTCTAGCCTTATATTGTTATACTTAGATAGAAAAGACAAGGTGGCAATATTGTAAATAAGAGGAAAGCTCTTATAAGCCTTGGCCTATAAATAGAAGAGTTAGGGTTAGAGTTAGAGACTTTTGTGACTTTTGCACATTTGGAGCTTTGGAGATCTAGAGCTAGAGAGAGAAAGTTCGTTGTAAGTGATTCAGGTGTTGTACGTTTTCACATCAATCAATAGAATCACATATTATATTACGTCTCGTGTGTTCGATCACGTTCGTGTACGGATTCCGCACGTCACACGTTCGGTTCGCAATCGTTTCGGAGTCAAAACCGGTCCTAACAAGTGGTATCAGAGCAGGAGCTCGATTGCACGGATCAATCACACGATTTCGCACGGAAATTCATCAGAATTAGAACAAAAATCGGATCATATTTTTCACATTTTCAACTGAAAATCGCCAAATTAAACGACTTTTTACGGTTAAAAATTGCTGATTTTTGGATATGTTGTGCGAAAACATCTGATCTACAAGCCTACAAATTTTCAAATCTAAATTCCTAGCCGTTTGGAAGAAATTTGTGTGACAACTCGAGTTTCCAAGGTTTCTTCTCTATACGTTACTTGCTTCACACTGTGTCTTGTGGTTCATTGCATTGAAACTGTGCATCATGATTAGTTGATAAGATGTTTATGTTGACTTATGTTTTGTGTTAATTAATAAAAATTGTGAATCATGTATTTTAGATAGACTTGTCACTTACATTTCCTTGTGACAAAACTGGAACCTTGGCCGAAAACACTCCCCAGCGAAAACACCCCATGACGAAATCATGCAGGTCGACGAAAACACTTGGATTTCGTTGATGGGGGAGAGTTCGCCGCAAAGGAGTTGGGCCCAAAGTCAGATGTATCCCAATGGCCTGGTTTGTTTGTTTAAACGTGTTTAAGGTTTAAACGACAGTTCTTTTCTC
Organism: Helianthus tuberosus; assembly: GCA_030545235.1. Classification (NCBI taxonomy): domain Eukaryota; kingdom Viridiplantae; phylum Streptophyta; class Magnoliopsida; order Asterales; family Asteraceae; genus Helianthus; species Helianthus tuberosus. The sequence continues at coordinate 99,165,328 of CM060383.1, read as the reverse complement.
TGTAATCTCTTCCTCTCTTGCGAGTCCTTTCCCTACAATCAAACCGCTCAATCTTGTGGTTAGTGCACTACCTTTAATATTAATTGTTGTTGAGCATTGTTTGTTGATCTAGATATCTTTTAATATTTCGAATCTTATGATCTGTATCAGTTCATGACCTTGTTTAGAATGATGGATGGTTCTGGTTCATGTATTATGTGATGTTGCATGTTGTTTGTATATGTTATGACTATGATGGATTTAATCTTTGTGGTTAAGATACATGTATAATGTGATGTGAATGTTAAATTGCTTGTAATGTCAGGATTGTAGTCGTAACATGTTTTAGAAATAGGATGAAACTGTTATTTGAACGGATTCCATTGATGTTGACTATATGATAGAAATAATGATATAATGATTGATCACGTAACTGTTAGAAAGTAATTAGGATTTCTGCGTTCTGTTGATGATGAAAACCTTGCATGACGAAATCACTATCCCTACGAAAACCCCTGGGCCGACGAAGACCCTTTGCCCGACAAAATCTCATTCTACGAAATCCCAAGGCGACGAAAACCTCATGTTTTCGTCGTGATCCCATGTCGACGAACTCTAGTGTTCGTCGTGGCCCCTTTTCGTCATAACCCGTTGTCGACGAAAACCCCTAGTGTTCGTCGATAAGCTTATAGGAAACAGTAACTTTTAATAATTTTTGTAAATTTCATGCATGACATTGAATGACCATATGATTTGATCATGATACATACACTTAACTGTTGACTGTGACTAAGGAGCATATATGTAAACTGTGAATATGAAGGGAGCATATAACTGCTATGTATTAATCCATGATCATTACCTTGCATGCATGATTCCTTTTGTCATCTACTGTTAGTGACTGTTATATGTTGTTATGAACTAGGAAGCATGGTTTGCATGAATCTGTATAACTGTTGTGATACTTAAATCCATACTGTGACTGTATAATATATGTGAAATGTAACACCCGTTCTTATAAATTAAGGTTTAACGTATCATTTACGAAAAACAATCATGTAATTAAGATTACATATGCATTGGAAATTACGGTTTATTAAAACTTTTTACAATTTAAAAGTATACAACATATCATGTGTACGTTCGTCGTTTAACATAATAACGATACATAGTGCGGAAGCTTATTTCGTGATCGTGTTCGGTTCTTGCTCGTCGCTTGATCTTCATCCGGGCACTCTTGACAATCACCTATGATCAAAACCAACTTAAAAGTTAGTTTTGATAGTCAAATATGAAGTTCAAACAAGTACAGGGGTTAAAAATGACAAAAAATAACATTTTTCTGAGTTATGGGGCGTCGCGTGACGCCAAGGGGCGTCGCGTGACGCTAGGCCCCCTTTTTCACAGCCTTTTTGCTTATCAGTTGCTGCATATTCCCAGCATGACTCGATTTCACGGAAACGGGCATAACTCTCTCGTTTTTACTCCTTTTTACCCGATTCTTTTTCCTACGCGACCGTAATTTAATTCTCCATCTAATGGAGTTAAAATCCAACATCTTACATAATAAAATTTCAGAGTTTAACTCTTCGGCTTATTACCCTTTTTACCATCTTTTGACCCGTTCGTGATTTCATCTAACAAACTTGTTTGTAGCCCTTGTTTCTTTTGTAAACATATTATTATGATTATTTCCTATTGTATAAGGTTCAAATCACGGATTATTACACATTCTTAACCCGTTTCGCTAATACTTCTACTTTTGACCCGTTAAGGGTATTTAAGCGCTTTCGAGCCTAAAATCGCTTTCGATTACTTCTAGCATTTCATCACCACATTTCTTATCCTATAATATTCCACCACAACTGTGTTTATGGTGGGTTTAATGTGGTGGTCTGTATAAACCAAATTTTACCCCTCGAATCATTATTTTACGGCAAAAACTCCAATAGTACCATTTGACTAATATAATACCTCTTTCAACTTCTATACTTATTATCAGTATTTACCTAATCATAAAACTCGTTTCCAAACAACCGTTGATGGTCGTTTGTTCAATTTAACCTACAAGGGCGTTTTAGTCAATTTTGGTCCTTGTTTTACGACGAAGGACACTCACCCATTTTTCGACCAAACTAGCATTTTTAACTACAACATAATTATGCGTACCTGGCTCGGATCAACATATTGATCCGTTTTAATACCTTGTCTTGACTTACTTGTTATTTCATAGCTTCACTAATACACGAGCCGTTCATCCTGCGAGCATGAGACTCGGCATACACTTATTAGTCGTTATTTGTCAAATGGCTTCAATATTACCATTTGATCCCTTTTTACTCTTTTTACTAGTTTTGGCTTACTTATAAAGTAGCCGTTCAAAAACTCATTTTATCTTATTCTTTCTTGACTAATTTACCGTTCCACCCGTTTTACCATTTCTATGGTTTCTAACATTTGTTTCTGATTCCGACCCAAATCATGTTGTGTCGGAAACCATATTTCGAATATTATCTCCATTGTATTTATAACTTATAGAATAGATATGTATTCTACAAAAAGGTGTAAGTTTCACTTACCTCACATCCAAGCCACTCGTTCCTCTTCATGTTTGATTTGTTTGACCCGTTTCCTCACCAAGCTTCACCTAGCTTGTTAAGCTTCAAACTAGCATAATAATTCGCAAGATGGTTTGTTTAGGCATAGCTAATCACGACTATTCCACCTCACGTATTTTCTATCAAGATTATCATTCAATCTTGTTAACGGTCAGTTTGACTTTTCAAAAGTCAACTGTTCCTTTTTATGTATGAAATGCATACTTTGAGTTCCACAAACACACATAAGCATTTCTTCGACTATTATGTAGTCTTTATTTTTAGGCGACTAATTTAATCATATTTATCAACATTTAAACTTTCACTTAGGCATTTTAACAAACACCTCACGGGCATAATTTCTCCCAATTTATTGTTAAGCTCAATACTTGTCATTTAGCCATGGTTAACACCAACTAAGCATGTTTACATAAATTTTCACATTGACAAAATATGAATTTACTCTCAAGAACTCAAATTACACTAGAACAACAATTAAAATTCTAGTGTTTAACATGTTCCTACAACACCCACTTATCATCTTCAATGGTGGTTGTGAATTCATAAGGAATAAGCATGATTTCAACATGTGATTGACTAGGGTTTTACTCCTAGACATTATATCATTCCTATTTCATCAAAATAACAAACATGCAACATCAGATTTCTACTTTTCTAAATTCATGAGAATTTCAAGTAGTGAGTTTTCATCAAATTTTACATACCTTGTAATCCTCTTGTGATGAGGATCAATAATCTATGCTCAATTTTCGATTTGGATCAGATTTGTGTGACAACCCGTGATTTACGGCTCTTAATTACGTGATTAACAAGTGATTAACGCGATAAGAAATAGTGTTTACAGCACGAATTAACTAAATTAGGCCTTTGGAGTGCCTGGGAACGTCTATCCGTCTTTACAGTGCGCGAACGGTGGTTTACAGAGAAACATGTGAAACGTTAAACGGCAACGGATTGAAACTGAACAGAATACTGCCAACCCCGACAAATATTAAATTTTTACGATATATTTTAGCTTCGTAATTATATTTTAGTGACTACAGTCGAAACCGGATCGAAAAACGGATTAAAGACGACAACGATACAATTTTTCGCGATGATTACCGTGATCAACGAACGGGCGTGCAAACGACTACCGACCGTATTTTTGTGTGTTTTAATTTTTGACGTTAAACGGAGTTCAGGATTTGACAACGGGTCTCGTAAGAATTACGGGCCACTTACTCACGAGATGGACTTGTGGGCCCTGGGCCCAAGCCCAACACTCACAAGCCTAAACCTGCACATATTATATTAGATGTTTTCATACAAAATCCGTACAAGATCTTATAAAATATTACCAAAATCTTAAGTGGATCTCTAAAAATCTCTATTAGATTTCTTTAAATAAGGGATAGTTCACCCGATTTATTTTCATTCTTACACAGACCTACAGTCTGTCATTCTCTCTCTCGATTTTTATACACAAACAAAACCCATCTCCTCTACACAATCACCCACAAATAAGGAGATGAGCTTCCATCAACACCAGACACATACACACACAATCAGACTTCATCCTCTCAAATTGAAGCTCACAACCGGCCACTGGCCTTCTTGTTCCTCCGACACACCACCCGCACAACCACCCTCCCCCCTTCCACCCTCGGTTCCGGTGACAGGAGCTGGTTGCCGGTTCCCCATTCTTCTCCGATCGCTCATGACAGCAGCCCCCCTCCCTCCTGCGAACAACAAAACGAACCACCACCACTGTTCGGTGGTGGTGCGGCGGCTACAATCAGAGAGAGAGAGAGAGAAGCAAGGGAGAGAGAAAGACTGAGAGAAGGAGGCTGATGAGAGAGAGAGATGTCGAAGAGAGAGAGAAACGGTGGCGCGTGGCGGCGTGTGACGGCGTGGTATGGCGGAAATCGGTGTTGCAGAACCGACGGGTTCTGTCCGGTAAACATACTTTAACCGACATTTTCTTTTGATCTGCTTCGGTCCAGATTTCGCGGCTCAGTCGGTTCGAGTTTTGGTTCGGTTTGTTTTGGCTCGGGTTACAAACTTGGTTTTGGTTCAAAAGGTGATTCAGTTCGAGACGGGTTTTGGGTGACGTCTCGGTTCGGGTTCGAGTCTCGGGTCAGACTCAGTCGGGTCAGGATTGAGGTCAGCTTGTTCGAGCTTTGGTTCATCGGGTTATGTTTCAACAAAGTCAACAGTGCGGTTCGGGTCTCGGGCTGCGGGTCAGCTTCAGTTTTGGCTTGGTCAACTCGGGTCAAACCCGGTTGACTCAGTCAACTCAACAAGTCAAACCGAGTCAACTCAGTTGACTCGGTCAACTCAGTCAAGCGACTCGACAGAAGGACTTGGTAAAATTTACGGCGCGTTTATTTTGTTATCTTTATTATTATGATTCTTTACGTAATAAACGAGCTCGAACCGATCCATTTATAATTTAGTTACGTTTCGATACATTTGACGAAAACTATATATGGTTGATTACATTGATTGAAAAATTGTTGAATTTTGATAAATATATCGACACGTGGTTGTCGGGGACGTCCAAAAATAGAGGAAACTCTGGCCGTTTTTCGAGAAAAACCCTTAAACACGACACGTATTAAATTTCAAAAACGACGCTTAACGGAATACGAGTTTATAATACTTCAAACCTTGATAATTCCAAACGCTTTTACAAATAAATATAATGTTATATTTATTTCGAACGTCGTCAACTCGTATACTTTTACAAAATAAATATAGGTTATATATTTATTTCGGATATCAAACAAGGATTCTTTATAAAAATAAATATGGTTTACATATTTATTTTCAAACATAACAACTCGACGATTTCTTTATAAAATAAATATAACTCTTCATATTTATTTTATACGCCTAGACGGCATATACGTATATTTTCGGCAAATATACACAAGACGTGATATATATAATACAAGTTATTATATATTATTTTCATACGAAACGCGATATATGATACGAGTTTGTTATATGATATTTTCATAGAAATATTCTTTTATACACGTATGTCTACTCGAGACGGCTAACGCATTTACAACGATATATTTATATATTTTATATAAATATTTATTCATTTTAAGTCTCTCGGAAACTAAGTCTTTTTCAAGACTTATTAAATTGCTACTAACATTAAACGAGGCTTAACACGTATAACTTAATCTTTTCCATTAAGTTAACAACTTACCGTTGAATCGTTCGATTAACGATTCGGTAGAGCTCGGTGACACGTAGTTAGTTACTACGTTTATTTAGAAACTTATTAGATATTTCGTGTTAGGAATATTGTAGAATGCACGCTAGCGAGTCTCATTTTTGGAAACGACATCACGAAGTCGTATTTAGCTAGCTTTGCACAGGAATATTCAGGTGAGTTCATAACCCCACTTTTTACGGCTTTACATTTTTATAAATGTTTTCGGGGTGGAAAGACATGCATGTTTTGCAAAAACATACAAAGTTTAGAACAAACGCAAAACTCGTATTTCTAAATCATATTACGAAGGGATTTCGAGGAACGCAAATGAATTACGAAAGGTTTATACTAAACATACCGGTTTTTACAAAAACAAATGCTTATTTTCGAAATGTGAATAATATTCGGCCAGGGTGACCGGGAATCTGGCCAGGGTGACCAGGGATCTGGTCAGGGTGGCCAGGGATTTATTTTATACATGGTATGACTAGCGTAAGGAGGGTTACTACTTAGATCATGTGAGTGGGTAGGTGGTACTTGGGGCCATTAATCCTCATTGTAGGACCGAGGGGCACGATGCGATAGATCTATCTGGGTGTAGCGAGCCCAACCCCAGGCCCAACAGTACGGACCTTGGGGTGACTTTGTGCCCAACGCGAAATCTGCTAGGTTTGGGTCTTCCTACTTGCACTTCACACATATCAATGGCCTTGCAAACCATTGGTGATCTCTTTTTCCTTATTTGCTACATACCAGGGATTTTATACTTACGGAAACTTCTTGTTCATACAAATTAACTACCATGTTTTATACAAATTCAAAGCATTATGCGGGTATGGAGTCAAAGTCAGGGTGGGCATTGACGGTTATGCGAACATTACAAATACAAGACTTTACAAATACATGGTTTTATGAACATAACGTGTTATAAACACAACGTTTTCCATATAACTTGGCAAGAAAATGATTTTTAAATTCATTTTCTCAATACTATTTCAAAAACCGGTTATTCCAAAGATTTATTTCAAATCTTTCACAACTCAAAAGATTTATTTCAAACCTTTCACAACTCAAAAGATTTATTTCAAATCTTTTACAAACAAACTATGAACTCGCTCAACTTTATGTTGATTTTTCGCATGTTTCTTTCTCAGGTTGCTTTTCAAAGTCAAGGCACGGTTGGAATAGGAGGACCATCAAGAATTCGAGTACTTAGCAGGCGTTCAATCTCTAGAAGTCTTAGCTTTTATTTACTTCCGCGTGCAATGAAGATACCAGTCCAGTCACGCCAGCTCTGATAATTTCGGGGTGTGACAGATTGGTATCAGGGCTATAGGTTACAGCGAATTAGGTTTCTGTTGTGATACCTAGGCTCTAACCTCACTTTCCTCTGGGAACTTAGACTATTAAAGACGTTGAATACATACAGAACGCCTAGTACTCGAATATGGTCTCCAACCGTTGCCGAAAAACAAACAGTCAAAATTTTGTTTTCAAACATACGCTATTGTGATGTTTTATACACGGTACACAAAACAATTACATACAGTACACAACACTCTGAGAGTTTAGGAAACATGCATTTAAGACCTTCGGAACAGGGAAGGTAGTCTGAGAGACTAGGAAGTTCAGTCTGAGAGGCTGGGAGGATAGTCTAGTGGGACTAGGAAGAGCAGTCTGGGAGGCTAGTGGGACTAGGAAGTTCAGTCTGAGAGGCTGGGAGGATAGTCTAGTGGGACTAGGAATAGCAGTCTGGGAGGCTGGGAGGCTAGTGGGACTAGGAAGAGCAGTCTGGGAGGCTGGGAGGCTAGTGGGACTAGGAAGAGCAGTCTGAGAGGCTGAGAGAATTTGGCTAGTGGGACTAGGGAGTCAGTCTGGGAGGCTGGGAGGCTAGTGGGACTAGGAGAACTACTTGATTGCTTATTGGTGACTAACATGTTCATTCGGTTATATGATTGATTATTTGTGCATGTGAGTGTTTATTAAAGGTCATCACGTAGGAACCGCGAATATTAACTCGGGCACACGCTGTTATCCATATTGTCTATAATATTTAACTTCCCGAGCAGGCAGCCTATGCATAACAAAACGCTAGCGCATGAGAATACATGAAACTCAAATTTTACGTCAACGGATGTCGGAGTACATCACATTCTACGCGGAACGTAACGCAAGTGCGCATGTATATGTGAAACTTAAGCTATACATCAACGGGGGTTGAAGTAAGACACATACGATTATCGAGGCGAGGCCTTTGAGAAGGAACGATGACGCAATTTAACGACGACGCTAGATTCCTGTCAGCAGGAGAACTAACGATCAGGAAATGACAACCTGTCACGCGATCCTGCAACGGCACGAATCACGCCAGGGAGAAGACGAATGTCTCCGCATTCCCCCTCCTAATTAATGACAAATACGATATGTTCGACATTCCATGGTAATGTCACCTAACAACCGGTCATCACACGCAACCCCAGGTAAAGTCCTCAAATTTCTTTTATTGAAATTTCGAATTTCACACTTACTGAGTAGATTTTCGTATCTCTACTCCTCTTAATGGTCATTGTATCACGATCATTTCTTTACAAGTTACATATATGGTTTTTCGTTGTAACCATGCCGAAAGTTTTCTTGTCGATACATATACTTATTGTTGGATTACGCTAAAATCAAGTTCAATTGTTTGAACTTGCTCATTACACCTATTCGATTCGAGACACCATATGATGTATTGGGAGCATCATATTCAAATCAATTTTTACGAGCACTTCATTTGTTCCGAGTCGAGGTAAACTTGTTTGGTATTCGACTCCATTAAATTGTCTGTTGATTTCGACACCATGTGATGGTGATTTTCATTAGTTTGAAGCTTGCGCTAAACTCGTTTACGCATCTCATGCACGGATTTAATTATTTGTTTATTAATTTGCTTTAAATCCGTTTCGATTTCTCATAGTTAAGCGGTCTTAACACAATTGTGTGTTATGACAATGGTACATAAATTCATTGCATATTTCGGCGTACCTCTTAACGGTTCTTTCAACATCGATCGAAAGTTTTGCGATATTCATTGCTTCTTCACCTTCGATCGAAAACATTATTTCTTGGATGTTCCATATTCAATTAGAAATTCTATGATGTCATTTGAAACAAACTTCCAGATTCACTTTATTACGCTTTCATTTGATTTCAAACACGGTGAATTTGTTTGATCACCGCTATTATTGAATTATTTGAATCACTACGACACCTTGTGGTGTCAGTACAAACCTGTAGCTTGGGCTAATCATGATTGAGCGTTTCATGCAAAACACAGGTGATACTTGTTCGATCACCCCTATTATTGAATTGTTTCATTCATTGCGACACCTTGTGGCGTCGGTATAACTTGCAGCTTGTGCTGATCACGATCGAGCATTTCGTGCAAACTAGTACATTTGAGATTGTTGATTCTAAGCTCATCCAGAGGATGATATTGCTTCTAGAACTCATTGTGAACGTTAATATGGAATTCGATTGGTCGAAGCCCCTGTTCATTGTTGGGTCCTTGTTAACTTAGTCGCACTGATGACTGTATCATTACGTCTCGTTTCCTTTTGACATCAATTACTGAGACACATTTTAAACCGTTGGGATTCCTATTGTGAAGGAATGTCCTTGAATTCACATGATTCGAATAAGTCTTGTTTCGATTACGCGGTCATTCACTTTGTTATTATTCGGACTTACCTGCGAACAACACAATTCCGAGGAGATAACATAGTCTAAATTTCGAGGACGAAATTTCTGTAACAGGGGGAGAATGTGACAACCCGTGATTTACGGCTCTTAATTACGTGATTAACGCGATAAGAAATAGTGTTTAAAGCACGAATTAACTAAATTAGGCCTTTGGAATGCCTGGGAACGTCTATTCGTCTTTACAGTGCACGAACGGTGGTTTACAGAGAAACATGTGAAACGTTAAACGGCAACGGATTGAAACCGAACAGAATACTGCCAACGCCGACAAATATTAAATTTTTACGATATATTTTAGCTTCGTAATTATATTTTAGTGACTACAGTCGAAACCGGATCGAAAAACGGATTAAAGACGGCAACGATACAATTTTTCGCGATGATTACCGTGATCAACGAACGGGCGTGCAAACGACTACCGACCGTATTTTTGTGTGTTTTAATTTTTGACGTTAAACGGAGTTCAGGATTTGACAACGGGTCTCGTAAGAATTACGGGCCACTTACTCACGAGATGGACTTGTGGGCCCTGGGCCCAAGCCCAACACCCACAAGCCTAAACCTGCACATATTATATTAGATGTTTTCATACAAAATCTGTACAAGATCTTATAAAATATTACCAAAATCTATACTAAATCTTACCATAAGATTTTGTCTCAAAATCTCACCAAAATCTTAAGTGGATCTCTAAAAATCTCTATTAGATTTCTTTAAATAAGGGATAGTTCACCCGATTTATTTTCATTCTTACACAGACCTACAGTCTGTCATTCTCTCTCTCGATTTTTATACACAAACAAAACCCATCTCTTCTACACAATCACCCACAAATAAGGAGATGAGCTTCCATCAACACCAGACACATACACACACAATCAGACTTCATCCTCTCAAATTGAAGCTCACAACCGGCCACTGGCCTTCTTGTTCCTCCGACACACCACCCGCACAACCACCCTCCCCCCTTCCACCCTCGGTTCCGGTGACAGGAGCTGGTTGCCGGTTCCCCATTCTTCTCCGATCGCACATGACAGCAGCCCCCCTCCCTCCTGCGAACAACAAAACGGACCACCACCACTGTTCGGTGGTGGTGCGGCGGCTACAATCAGAGAGAGAGAGAGAGAGAGAGAAGCAAGGGAGAGAGAAAGACTGAGAGAAGGAGGCTGATGAGAGAGAGAGATGTCGAAGAGAGAGAGAAACGGTGGCGCGTGGCGGCGCGTGACGGCGTGGTATGGCGGAAATCGGTGTTGCAGAACCGACGGGTTCTGTCCGGTAAACATACTTTAACCGACATTTTCTTTTGATCTGCTTCGGTCCAGATTTCGCGGTTCAGTCGGTTCGAGTTTTGGTTCGGTTTGTTTTGGCTCGGGTTACAAACTTGGTTTTGGTTCAAAAGGTGATTCAGTTCGAGACGGGTTTTGGGTGACGTCTCGGTTCGGGTTCGAGTCTCGGGTCAGACTCAGTCGGGTCAGGATTGAGGTCAGCGGGTTCGAGCTTTGGTTCATCGGGTTATGTTTCAACAAAGTCAACAGTGCGGTTCGGGTCTCGGGCTGCGGGTCAGCTTCAGTTTTGGCTTGGTCAACTCGGGTCAAACCCGGTTGACTCAGTCAACTCAACAAGTCAAACAGAGTCAACTCACTTGACTCGGTCAACTCAGTCAAGCGACTCGACAGAAGGACTTGGTAAAATTTACGGCGCGTTTATTTTGTTATCTTTATTATTATGATTCTTTACGTAATAAACGAGCTCGAACCGATCCATTTATAATTTAGTTACGTTTCGATACATTTGACGAAAACTATATATGGTTGATTACATTGATTGAAAAATTGTTGAATTTTGATAAATATATCGACACGTGGTTGTCGGGGACGTCCAAAAATAGAGGAAACTCTGCCCGTTTTTCGAGAAAAACCCTTAAACACGACACGTATTAAATTTCAAAAACGACGCTTAACGGAATACGAGTTTATAATACTTCAAACCTTGATAATTCCAAACGCTTTTACAAATAAATATAATGTTATATTTATTTCGAACGTCGTCAACTCGTATACTTTTACAAAATAAATATAGGTTATATATTTATTTCGGATATCAAACAAGGATTCTTTATAAAAATAAATATGGTTTACATATTTATTTTCAAACATAACAACTCGACGATTTCTTTATAAAATAAATATAACTCTTCATATTTATTTTATACGCCTAGACGGCATATACGTATATTTTCGGCAAATATACACAAGACGTGATATATATAATACAAGTTATTATATATTATTTTCATACGAAAAGTGATATATGATACGAGTTTGTTATATGATATTTTCATAGAAATATTCTTTTATACACGTATGTCTACTCGAGACGGCTAACGCATTTACAACGATATATTTATATATTTTATATAAATATTTATTCATTTTAAGTCTCTCGGAAACTAAGTCTTTTTCAAGACTTATTAAATTGCTACTGACATTAAACGAGGCTTAACACGTATAACTTAATCTTTTCCATTAAGTTAACAACTTACCGTTGAATCGTTCGATTAACGATTCGGTAGAGCTCGGTGACACGTAGTTAGTTACTACGTTTATTTAGAAACTTATTAGATATTCCGTGTTAGGAATATTGTAGAATGCACGCTAGCGAGTCTCATTTTTGGAAACGACATCACGAAGTCGTATTTAGCTAGCTTTGCACAGGAATATTCAGGTGAGTTCATAACCCCACTTTTTACGGCTTTACATTTTTATAAATGTTTTCGGGGTGGAAAGACATGCACGTTTTGCAAAAACATACAAAGTTTAGAACAAACGCAAAACTCGTATTTCTAAATCATATTACGAAGGGATTTCGAGGAACGCAAATGAATTACGAAAGGGTTATACTAAACATACCGGTTTTTACAAAAACAAATGCTTATTTTCGAAATGTGAATAATATTCGGCCAGGGTGACCTGGAATCTGGCCAGGGTGACCAGGGATCTGGTCAGGGTGACCAGAGATTTATTTTATACATGGTATGACTAGCGTAAGGAGGGTTACTACTTAGATCATGTGAGTGGGTAGGTGGTACTTGGGGCCATTAATCCTCATTGTAGGACCGAGGGGCACGATGCGATAGATCTATCTGGGTGTAGCGAGCCCAACCCCAGGCCCAACAGTACGGACCTTGGGGTGACTTTGTGCCCAACGCGAAATCTGCTAGGTTTGGGTCTTCCTACTTGCACTTCACACATATCAATGGCCTTGCAAACCATTGGTGATCTCTTTTTCCTTATTTGCTACATACCAGGGATTTTATACTTACGGAAACTTCTTGTTCATACAAATTAACTACCATGTTTTATACAAATTCAAAGCATTATGCGGGTATGGAGTCAAAGTCAGGGTGGGCATTGACGGTTATGCGAACATTACAAATACAAGACTTTACAAATACATGGTTTTATGAACATAACGTGTTATAAACACAACGTTTTCCATATAACTTGGCAAGAAAATGATTTTTAAATTCATTTTCTCAATACTATTTCAAAAACCGGTTATTCCAAAGATTTATTTCAAATCTTTCACAACTCAAAAGATTTATTTCAAACCTTTCACAACTCAAAAGATTTATTTCAAATCTTTTACAAACAAACTATGAACTCGCTCAACTTTATGTTGATTTTTCGCATGTTTCTTTCTCATGTTGCTTTTCAAAGTCAAGGCACGGTTGGAATAGGAGGACCATCAAGAATTCGAGTACTTAGCAGGCGTTCAATCTCTAGAAGTCTTAGCTTTTATTTGCTTCCGCAGTGCAATGAAGATACCAGTCCAGTCACGCCAGCTCTGATAATTTCGGGGTGTGACAATTTGGACCTTCGATTCATGAGTTTTGTGGATGTCTAGGGTTTGAGCTCCCTAGAGCTCTTCCTGGTCGATCCTCACACACGCACACACACTCTTGTGTGTGTGTTGTGTTTTATTTTAAGTTTTTAATTCCATTTTCAAGTTACCCGGCTTTGGTCCCTCGTGTTTGGTTAGTTATTAATTAGGTCACAACCTAATTATTTTCGATAATATCCCCACTTATTAACTAGGTTTAATATTCCTAGTTAACTTAGCGGGTCCGGGAATATTTATGACTAAGTTTATTTTAGGTCCCGTTAACCCGGGCCTTTTATCCATTTTACTTCCTTAAAAGCTTTTATTCACTTTTTATTTAATATTAGGATTAATTATTTAAATCCTAATATTTACCGGGTAGATTTTACCACTAACGGTACTTTACCCGTCTTTTAGTATTAACGGGGTTTGATTACCAAACCCGTTTTCGGGGTGTTACAAGTCTACCCCCCTTAAAGAGGTTTCGTCCTCGAAACCTTGCTTACATAGTTCATTGAGTTCTAAACTCAATGCGTTTGATCTGAATAATCTCTTAAACATTATTCATACTTTAACCAATTGTTAGTATCACCAGAAAATTTATGGTAATATCTTTTTGGTTACAGAACCTCTGCGTACCTCATACGACATAAGGTAACTTGAAATAACGTAATTCCGTTATTTCTACTAGTTTAGTTAACTTAGCGATTCCCATCGCTTTTATATATTATCGAACTCTTTATGAATCCGTTATTTTGACCCGTTTAAAGGTCTTTAGTGAAATCTTTCACTTTTAGCAACTATTTCTTTTGTTTTCAAATTTATTTATTCGGCTCAATTATACCGAATCCACCGTTTTCGAGCAAACCAAATTTCTTGACTTGAATTGCTGACCTTAACCGGTCTCACTAACTAGACTTATTAGTCCAGTTACTTTTTACCGCTCGCTTGGTTACAATGTGATTCTACTTCACATTGCATCTCTTGACCGTGACCATGTCACATCATGTTTAATTTATATCAACCTTCCATTTTCAAAAATATCACTTTTCGAATATATTGTCTTGCGCCTATCAGTGTCATGACTTGTATCTTTCATACTTATTATTTAAATTCCTATCAGAATTTATGTTTGTAAAAACATTATTTCTTACTAAAACCGAAGTTTTAGTTTTAGGATCTTCTCTTTAACTTCTGTCAATTATCCATTCCAGGATATTGAAAGTCCAAAATTTATTCTTTTACAGCCTTTGTTTTATGCGGGGATTCTCAATTTATTCCCTCGCTTTGTCTAATTAACCCGTAGGTTTTATCAGTTTGCCCTATAGGCTATTCTATTAGACTTTCACCTCTTTAAGGCTAGGTCCTTATAATCTATTTCTTTCTAGTCGTGACGTAGGTCGTTTTAGTCTCGTAGACTTTTCCATTGTTTATAACCCCAAGGGTTATGTTGATCCCGTAGATCATTCTTTATGCATGTCTATATTGAAATATATATTTGGTGTCAAAGCACTCTTTTTATGTTTGAAAATCATTTGTTTTCATGCTTGAAATCCGTTAACTTTGACTGTAGTTCGTGTCTACAATCGTTTTCTTTCGGATAATTCTTCCGACTCTATGACTTCTCACGTCAATTAAGCATCGGTTTGTCTCAAGCTTACCGTTATCCGGCTTGCGCTTACTTATGCCATCAAGCATTATACTTTATTCAACCCGTTCAACCTCAAAATAGTTGAATATAATTATCAAAATTTATGTTTGCGAAATTTTATGGTCTTTCAGTCATAACTCATAATCCGAGTCTTTTGACTTTAAATTCGTGTTCCCGTTTCTCGGTTTACGCATGTGTTTAATTCTTACCCATCAACCGGGTGTTTTACCGAAGTCGTTATTATTGCACCCCTCCCGATATGCATTAAGACTTCGCTTCACTTTTGTATTCCGACTTTGTCCTCAAGTTTGACGTTTTACAAAAACGGTCTGTTAAGAGGCATATTTGCATTTTCCGGGTTCGAGTGTAAGTACACTCCCTCCCAATACTTGTCTAAATCATTTTACATGCTTGCGTTTTCTGGGTTCGAGTGTAAGTACACTCCCTCCCAATACTTGTCTAAATCATTTTACATGCTTGCGTTTTCTGGGTTCGAGTGTAAGTACACTCCCTCCCAATACTTGTCTAAATCATTTTACATGCTTCTTCGTCCCTTCACTCGGGCTCATTATCCTAATGTAATACGCTTCCGTCACTCGGTTGTGCGTTTACATTATTATCAAATATTTTGCTTATCTGATTCATTTGGGTACTTTTTAATTAGTACCATTCACCCCGTCCTTACTACATCGGATGTAAAAGTGTCCGCCATAAGAAGTTCATGGTATCATATGCCACTACTTACTTGGCCAGAGTAAGCGATTAACACATGACACATGTGACCTTTTTATAGTTTTCACATCACGCCCTATGTAAGTAACGCCTCTATTTATTTCTCTTGGAAACAACATCCCGAATACATTTTCTATTCGGGTTTTTCCAAGTTTTAATCTACATATGCAACTTTCAATTTCCACATATTTGTTGCATATTACTATTTGTGCAATTAAATTTAAAATGTGAACCTGGTAACGCTTGCCCTAACGGGCTTCTCTTGCCATTGGCCTTGTTCGCGACCGTTACGCGATTTAGGTCCTTAATGAGCATGCTCTTCTTGTCATATCTCGGACCATTCCATCATCATATCCACAATTCGTTTGACTCTCATCGTCTTCGAACGCGAGTGTCCTTCAATTAAAACATTCACAAAAGTTAGTAACATATACTTCAATAATCGCCCGTATTATAATACAAGGCTTTTTTTTCTACTATACGCGTCAATGCACGTATTTTTGTCAACTATACCAATCATTTCAATTGGGGTAACGTGTATCACACGGTAGCCCTATGTGTTGTTTACAACCCTTTAGCATGCTAAACTATTAACATACATATACTTACCGGATTTGCGATCAAGCTTCGAACCGAACACCAATCTTTATCAAGAGCATAAGGTTTAAGTCCAAGCATGGTTTTCCCCACCATACTTGAATCTCTTAAACCAAGGCTCTGATACCAACTTGTAACACCCGTTCGTATAAATTAAGGTTTAACGTATCATTTACGAAAAACAATCATGTAATTAAGATTACATATGCATTGGAAATTACGGTTTATTAAAACTTTTTACAATTTAAAAGTATACAACATATCATGTGTATGTTCGTCGTTTAACATAATAACGATACATAGTGCGGAAGCTTATTTCGTGATCGTGTTCGGTTCTTGCTCGTCGCTTGATCTTCATCCGGGCACTCTTGACAATCACCTATGATCAAAACCAACTTAAAAGTTAGTTTTGATAGTCAAATATGAAGTTCAAACAAGTACAGGCGTTAAAAATGACAAAAAATAACATTTTTCCGAGTTATGGGGCGTCGCGTGACGCCAAGGGGCGTCGCGTGATGCTAGGCCCCCTTTTTCACAGCCTTTTTGCTTATCAGTTGCTGCATATTCCCAGCATGACTCGATTTCACGGAAACGGGCATAACTCTCTCGTTTTTACTCCTTTTTACCCGATTCTTTTTCCTACGCGACCGTAATTTAATTCTCCATCTAATGGAGTTAAAATCCAACATCTTACATAATAAAATTTCAGAGTTTAACTCTTCGGCTTATTACCCTTTTTACCATCTTTTGACCCGTTCGTGATTTCATCTAACAAACTTGTTTGTAGCCCTTGTTTCTTTTGTAAACATATTATTATGATTATTTCCTATTATATAAGGTTCAAATCACGGATTATTACACATTCTTAACCCGTTTCGCTAATACTTCTACTTTTGACCCGTTAAGGGTATTTAAGCGCTTTCGAGCCTAAAATCGCTTTCGATTACTTCAAGCATTTCATCACCACATTTCTTATCCTATAATCTTCCACCACAACTGTGTTTATGGTGGGTTTAATGTGGTGGTCTGTATAAACCAAATTTTACCCCTCGAATCATTATTTTACGGCAAAAACTCCAATAGTACCATTTGACTAATATAATACCTCTTTCAACTTTTATACTTATTATCAGTATTTACCTAATCATAAAACTCGTTTCCAAACAACCTTTGATGGTTGTTTGTTCAATTTAACCTACAAGGGCGTTTTAGTCAATTTTGGTCCTTGTTTTACGACGAAGGACACTCACCCATTTTTCGACCAAACTAGCATTTTTAACTACAACATAATTATGCGTACCTGGCTCGGATCAACATATTGATCCGTTTTAATACCTTGCCTTGACTTACTTGTTATTTCATAGCTTCACTAATACACGAGCCGTTCATCCTGCGAGCATGAGACTCGGCATACACTTATTAGTCGTTATTTGTCAAATGGCTTCAATATTACCATTTGATCCCTTTTTACTCTTTTTACTAGTTTTGGCTTACTTATAAAGTAGCCGTTCAAAAACTCATTTTATCTTATTCTTTCTTGACTAATTTACCGTTCCACCCGTTTTACCATTTCTATGGTTTCTAACATTTGTTTCTGATTCCGACCCAAATCATGTTGTGTCGGAAACCATATTTCGAATATTATCTCCATTGTATTTATAACTTATAGAATAGATATGTATTCTACAAAAAGGTGTAAGTTTCACTTACCTCACATCCAAGCCACTCGTTCCTCTTCATGTTTGATTTGTTTGACCCGTTTCCTCACCAAGCTTCACCTAGCTTGTTAAGCTTCAAACTAGCATAATAATTCGCAAGATGGTTTGTTTAGGCATAGCTAATCACGACTATTCCACCTCACGTATTTTCTATCAAGATTATCATTCAATCTTGTTAACGGTCAGTTTGACTTTTCAAAAGTCAACTGTTCCTTTTTATGTATGAAATGCATACTTTGAGTTCCACAAACACACATAAGCATTTCTTCGACTATTATGTAGTCTTTATTTTTAGGCGACTAATTTAATCATATTTATCAACATTTAAACTTTCACTTAGGCATTTTTACAAACACCTCACGGGCATAATTTCTCCCAATTTATTGTTAAGCTCAATACTTGTCATTTAGCCATGGTTAGCACCAACTAAGCATGTTTACATAAATTTTCACATTGACAAAATCTGAATTTACTCTCAAGAACTCAAATTACACTAGAACAACAATTAAAATTCTAGTGTTTAACATGTTCCTACAACACCCACTTATCATCTTCAATGGTGGTTGTGAATTCATAAGGAATAAGCATGATTTCAACATGTGATTGACTAGGGTTTTACTCCTAGACATTATATCATTCCTATTTCATCAAAATAACAAACATGCAACATCAGATTTCTACTTTTCTAAATTCATGAGAATTTCAAGTAGTGAGTTTTCATCAAATTTTACATACCTTGTAATCCTCTTGTGATGAGGATCAATAATCTATGCTCAATTTTCGATTTGGATCAGATTTGGACCTTCGATTCATGAGTTTTGTGGATGTCTAGGGTTTGAGCTCCCTAGAACTCTTCCTGGTCGATCCTCACACACGCACACACACTCTTGTGTGTGTGTTGTGTTTTATTTTAAGTTTTTAATTCCATTTTCAAGTTACCCGGCTTTGGTCCCTCGTGTTTGGTTAGTTATTAATTAGGTCACAACCTAATTATTTTCGATAATATCCCCACTTATTAACTAGGTTTAATATTCCTAGTTAACTTAGCGGATCCGGGAATATTTTTGACTAAGTTTATTTTAGGTCCCGTTAACCCGGGCCTTTTATCCATTTTACTTCCTTAAAAGCTTTTATTCACTTTTTATTTAATATTAGGATTAATTATTTAAATCCTAATATTTACCGGGTAGATTTTACCACTAACGGTACTTTACCCGTCTTTTAGTATTAACGGGGTTTGATTACCAAACCCGTTTTCGGGTTGTTACAAGTCTACCCCCCTTAAAGAGGATTCGTCCTCGAAACCTTGCTTACATAGTTCATTGAGTTCTAAACTCAATGCGTTTGATCTGAATAATCTCTTAAACATTATTCATACTTTAACCAATTGTTAGTATCACCAGAAAATTTATGGTAATATCTTTTTGGTTACAGAACCTCTGCGTACCTCATACGACATAAGGTAACTTGAAACAACGTAATTCCGTTATTTCTACTAGTTTAGTTAACTTAGCGATTCCCATCGCTTTTATATATTATCGAACTCTTTATGAATCCGTTATTTTGACCCGTTTAAAGGTCTTTAGTGAAATCTTTCACTTTTAGCAACTATTTCTTTTGTTTTCAAATTTATTTATTCGGCTCAATTATACCGAATCCACCGTTTTCGAGCAAACCAAATTTCTTGACTTGAATTGCTGACCTTAACCGGTCTCACTAACTAGACTTATTAGTCCAGTTACTTTTTACCGCTCGCTTGGTTACAATGTGATTCTACTTCACATTGCATCTCTTGACCGTGACCATGTCACATCATGTTTAATTTATATCAACCTTCCATTTTCAAAAATATCACTTTTCGAATATATTGTCTTGCGCCTATCAGTGTCATGACTTGTATCTTTCATACTTATTATTTAAATTCCTATCAGAATTTATGTTTGTAAAAACGTTATTTCTTACTAAAACCGAAGTTTTAGTTTTAGGATCTTCTCTTTAACTTCTGTCAATTATCCATTCTAGGATATTGACAGTCCAAAATTTATTCTTTTACAGCCTTTGTTTTATGCGGGGATTCTCAATTTATTCCCTCGCTTTGTCTAATTAACCCGTAGGTTTTATCAGTTTGCCCTATAGGCTATTTTATTAGACTTTCACCTCTTTAAGGCTAGGTCCTTATAATCTATTTCTTTCTAGTCGTGACCCGTAGGTCGTTTTAGTCTCGTAGACTTTTCCATTGTTTATAACCCCAAGGGTTATGTTGATCCCGTAGATCATTCTTTATGCATGTCTATATTGAAATATATATTTGGTGTCAAAGCACTCTTTTTATGTTTGAAAATCATTTGTTTTCATGCTTGAAATCCGTTAACTTTGACTGTAGTTCGTGTCTACAATCGTTTTCTTTCGGATAATTCTTCCGACTCTATGACTTCTCACGTCAATTAAGCATCGGTTTGTCTCAAGCTTACCGTTATCCGGCTTGCGCTTACTTATGCCATCAAGCATTATACTTTATTCAACCCGTTCAACCTCAAAATAGTTGAATATAATTATCAAAATTTATGTTTGCGAAATTTTATGGTCTTTCAGTCATAACTCATAATCCGAGTCTTTTGACTTTAAATTCGTGTTCCTGTTTCTCGGTTTACGCATGTGTTTAATTCTTACCCATCAACCGGGTGTTTTACCGAAGTCGTTATTATTGCACCCCTCCCGATATGCATTAAGACTTCGCTTCACTTTTATATTCCGACTTTGTCCTCAAGTTTGACGTTTTACAAAAACGGTCTGTTAAGAGGCATATTTGCATTTTCCGGGTTCGAGTGTAAGTACACTCCCTCCCAATACTTGTCTAAATCATTTTACATGCTTACGTTTTCTGGGTTTGAGTGTAAGTACACTCCCTCCCAATACTTGTCTAAATCATTTTACATGCTTGCGTTTTCTGGGTTCGAGTGTAAGTACACTCCCTCCCAATACTTGTCTAAATCATTTTACATGCTTGCGTTTTCTGGGTTCGAGTGTAAGTACACTCCCTCCCAATACTTGTCTAAATCATTTTACATGCTTCTTCGTCCCTTCACTCGGGCTCATTATCCTAATGTAATACGCTTCCGTCACTCGGTTGTGCGTTTACATTATTATCAAATATTTTGCTTATCTGATTCATTTGGGTACTTTTTAATTAGTCTCATTCACCCCGTCCTTACTACATCGGATGTAAACGTGTCCGCCATAAGAAGTTCATGGTATCATATGCCACTACTTACTTGGCCAGAGTAAGCGATTAACACATGACACACGTGACCTTTTTATAGTTTTCACATCACGCCCTATGTAAGTAACGCCTCTATTTATTTCTCTTGGAAACAACATCCCGAATACATTTTCTATTCGGGTTTTTCCAAGTTTTAATCTACATATGCAACTTTCAATTTCCACATATTTGTTGCATATTACTATTTGTGCAATTAAATTTAAAATGTGAACCTGGTAACGCTTGCCCTAACGGGCTTCTCTTGCCATTGGCCTTGTTCGCGACCGTTACGCGATTTAGGTCCTTAATGAGCATGCTCTTCTTGTCATATCTCGGACCATTCCATCATCATATCCACAATTCGTTTGACTCTCATCGTCTTCGAACGCGAGTGTCCTTCAATTAAAACATTCACAAAAGTTAGTAACATATACTTCAATAATCGCCCGTATTATAATACAAGGCTTTTTTTTTCTACTATACGCGTCAATGCACGTATTTTTGTCAACTATATCAATCATTTCAATTGGGGTAACGTGTATCACACGGTAGCCCTATGTGTTGTTTACAACCCTTTAGCATGCTAAACTATTAACATACATATACTTACCGGATTTGCGATCAAGCTTCGAACCGAACACCAATCTTTATCAAGAGCATAAGGTTTAAGTCCAAGCATGGTTTTCCCCACCATACTTGAATCTCTTAAACCAAGGCTCTAATACCAACTTGTAACACCCGTTCTTATAAATTAAGGTTTAACGTATCATTTACGAAAAACAATCATGTAATTAAGATTACATATGCATTGGAAATTACGGTTTATTAAAACTTTTTACAATTTAAAAGTATACAACATATCATGTGTACGTTCGTCGTTTAACATAATAACGATACATAGTGCGGAAGCTTATTTCGTGATCGTGTTCGGTTCTTGCTCGTTGCTTGATCTTCATCTGGGCACTCTTGAGAATCACCTATGATCAAAACCAACTTAAAAGTTAGTTTTGATAGTCAAATATGAAGTTCAAACAAGTATAGGCGTTAAAAATGACAAAAAATAACATTTTTCCGAGTTATGGGGCGTCGCGTGATGCTAGGCCCCCTTTTTCACAGCCTTTTTGCTTATCAGTTGCTGCATATTCCCAGCATGACTCGATTTCACGGAAACGGGCATAACTCTCTCGTTTTTACTCCTTTTTACCCGATTCTTTTTCCTACGCGATCGTAATTTAATTCTCCATCTAATGGAGTTAAAATCCAACATCTTACATAATAAAATTTCAGAGTTTAACTCTTCGGCTTATTACCCTTTTTACCATCTTTTGACCCGTTCGTGATTTCATCTAACAAACTTGTTTGTAGCCCTTGTTTCTTTTGTAAACATATTATTATGATTATTTCCTATTGTATAAGGTTCAAATCACGGATTATTACACATTCTTAACCCGTTTCGCTAATACTTCTACTTTTGACCCGTTAAGGGTATTTAAGCGCTTTCGAGCCTAAAATCGCTTTCGATTACTTCTAGCATTTCATCACCACATTTCTTATCCTATAATATTCCACCACAACTGTGTTTATGGTGGGTTTAATGTGGTGGTCTGTATAAACCAAATTTTACCCCTCGAATCATTATTTTACGGCAAAAACTCCAATAGTACCATTTGACTAATATAATACCTCTTTCAACTTCTATACTTATTATCAGTATTTACCTAATCATAAAATTCGTTTCCAAACAACCTTTGATGGTTGTTTGTTCAATTTAACCTACAAGGGCGTTTTAGTCAATTTTGGTCCTTGTTTTACGACGAAGGACACTCACCCATTTTTCGACCAAACTAGCATTTTTAACTACAACATAATTATGCGTACCTGGATCGGATCAACATATTGATCCGTTTTAATACCTTGCCTTGACTTACTTGTTATTTCATAGCTTCACTAATACACGAGCCGTTCATCCTGCGAGCATGAGACTCGGCATACACTTATTAGTCGTTATTTGTCAAATGGCTTCAATATTACCATTTGATCCCTTTTTACTCTTTTTACTAGTTTTGGCTTACTTATAAAGTAGCCGTTCAAAAACTCATTTTATCTTATTCTTTCTTGACTAATTTACCGTTCCACCCGTTTTACCATTTCTATGGTTTCTAACATTTGTTTCTGATTCCGACCCAAATCATGTTGTGTCGGAAACCATATTTCGAATATTATCTCCATTGTATTTATAACTTATAGAATAGATATGTATTCTACAAAAAGGTGTAAGTTTCACTTACCTCACATCCAAGCCACTCGTTCCTCTTCATGTTTGATTTGTTTGACCCGTTTCCTCACCAAGCTTCACCTAGCTTGTTAAGCTTCAAACTAGCATAATAATTCGCAAGATGGTTTGTTTAGGCATAGCTAATCACGACTATTCCACCTCACGTATTTTCTATCAAGATTATCATTCAATCTTGTTAACGGTCAGTTTGACTTTTCAAAAGTCAACTGTTCCTTTTTATGTATGAAATGCATACTTTGAGTTCCACAAACACACATAAGCATTTCTTCGACTATTATGTAGTCTTTATTTTTAGGCGACTAATTTAATCATATTTATCAACATTTAAACTTTCACTTAGGCATTTTTACAAACACCTCACGGGCATAATTTCTCCCAATTTATTGTTAAGCTCAATACTTGTCATTTAGCCATGGTTAGCACCAACTAAGCATGTTTACATAAATTTTCACATTGACAAAATCTGAATTTACTCTCAAGAACTCAAATCACACTAGAACAACAATTAAAATTCTAGTGTTTAACATGTTCCTACAACACCCACTTATCATCTTCAATGGTGGTTGTGAATTCATAAGGAATAAGCATGATTTCAACATGTGATTGACTAGGGTTTTACTCCTAGACATTATATCATTCCTATTTCATCAAAATAACAAACATGCAACATCAGATTTCTACTTTTCTAAATTCATGAGAATTTCAAGTAGTGAGTTTTCATCAAATTTTACATACCTTGTAATCCTCTTGTGATGAGGATCAATAATCTATGCTCAATTTTCGATTTGGATCAGATTTGGACCTTCGATTCATGAGTTTTGTGGATGTCTAGGGTTTGAGCTCCCTAGAACTCTTCCTGGTCGATCCTCACACACGCACACACACTCTTGTGTGTGTGTTGTGTTTTATTTTAAGTTTTTAATTCCATTTTCAAGTTACCCGGCTTTGGTCCCTCGTGTTTGGTTAGTTATTAATTATGTCACAACCTAATTATTTTCGATAATATCCCCACTTATTAACTAGGTTTAATATTCCTAGTTAACTTAGCGGGTCCGGGAATATTTTTGACTAAGTTTATTTTAGGTCCCGTTAACCCGGGCCTTTTATCCATTTTACTTCCTTAAAAGCTTTTATTCACTTTTTATTTAATATTAGGATTAATTATTTAAATCCTAATATTTACCGGGTAGATTTTACCACTAACGGTACTTTACCCGTCTTTTAGTATTAACGGGGTTTGATTACCAAACCCGTTTTCGGGTTGTTACAAGTCTACCCCCCTTAAAGAGGTTTCGTCCTCGAAACCTTGCTTACATAGTTCATTGAGTTCTAAACTCAATGCGTTTGATCTGAATAATCTCTTAAACATTATTCATACTTTAACCAATTGTTAGTATCACCAGAAAATTTATGGTAATATCTTTTTGGTTACAGAACCTCTGCGTACCTCATACGACATAAGGTAACTTGAAATAACGTAATTCCGTTATTTCTACTAGTTTAGTTAACTTAGCGATTCCCATCGCTTTTATATATTATCGAACTCTTTATGAATCCGTTATTTTGACCCGTTTAAAGGTCTTTAGTGAAATCTTTCACTTTTAGCAACTATTTCTTTTGTTTTCAAATTTATTTATTCGGCTCAATTATACCGAATCCACCGTTTTCGAGCAAACCAAATTTCTTGACTTGAATTGCTGACCTTAACCGGTCTCACTAACTAGACTTATTAGTCCAGTTACTTTTTACCGCTCGCTTGGTTACAATGTGATTCTACTTCACATTGCATCTCTTGACCGTGACCATGTCACATCATGTTTAATTTATATCAACCTTCCATTTTCAAAAATATCACTTTTCGAATATATTGTCTTGCGCCTATCACTGTCATGACTTGTATCTTTCATACTTATTATTTAAATTCCTATCAGAATTTATGTTTGTAAAAACATTATTTCTTACTAAAACCGAAGTTTTAGTTTTAGGATCTTCTCTTTAACTTCTGTCAATTATCCATTCCAGGATATTGACAGTCCAAAATTTATTCTTTTACAGCCTTTGTTTTATGCGGGGATTCTCAATTTATTCCCTCGCTTTGTCTAATTAACCCGTAGGTTTTATCACTTTGCCCTATAGGCTATTTTATTAGACTTTCACCTCTTTAAGGCTAGGTCCTTATAATCTATTTCTTTCTAGTCGTGACCCGTAGGTCGTTTTAGTCTCGTAGACTTTTCCATTGTTTATAACCCCAAGGGTTATGTTGATCCCGTAGATCATTCTTTATGCATGTCTATATTGAAATATATATTTGGTGTCAAAGCACTCTTTTTATGTTTGAAAATCATTTGTTTTCATGCTTGAAATCCGTTAACTTTGACTGTAGTTCGTGTCTACAATCGTTTTCTTTCGGATAATTCTTCCGACTCTATGACTTCTCACGTCAATTAAGCATCGGTTTGTCTCAAGCTTACCGTTATCCGGCTTGCGCTTACTTATGCCATCAAGCATTATACTTTATTCAACCCGTTCAACCTCAAAATAGTTGAATATAATTATCAAAATTTATGTTTGCAAAATTTTATGGTCTTTCAGTCATAACTCATAATCCGAGTCTTTTGACTTTAAATTCGTGTTCCCGTTTCTCGGTTTACGCATGTGTTTAATTCTTACCCATCAACCGGGTGTTTTACCGAAGTCGTTATTATTGCACCCCTCCCGATATGCATTAATACTTCGCTTCACTTTTATATTCCGACTTTGTCCTCAAGTTTGACGTTTTACAAAAACGGTCTGTTAAGAGGCATATTTGCATTTTCCGGGTTCGAGTGTAAGTACACTCCCTCCCAATACTTGTCTAAATCATTTTACATGCTTGCTTTTTCTGGGTTCGAGTGTAAGTACACTCCCTCCCAATACTTGTCTAAATCATTTTACATGCTTGCGTTTTCTGGGTTCGAGTGTAAGTACACTCCCTCCCAATACTTGTCTAAATCATTTTACATGCTTGCGTTTTCTGGGTTCGAGTGTAAGTACACTCCCTCCCAATACTTGTTTAAATCATTTTACATGCTTCTTCGTCCCTTCACTCGGGCTCATTATCCTAATGTAATACGCTTCCGTCACTCGGTTGTGCGTTTACATTATTATCAAATATTTTGCTTATCTGATTATTATCAAATATTTTGCTTATCTGATTCATTTGGGTACTTATTATCAAATATTTTGCTTATCTGATTCATTTTACTTAGTCAATGATGATAGACATTGACGTAGGGCACAACTTATTTTCGTCAGTTGTCGATATGGTAACGGTCTAGTGGTTCACATGGGGAAGCCCCCACTGATTATGGATATGGTTTGGGAAACAAAGATACTGGTTAACTCGTGGTTTACGAAACAACTTATGGTTTTCAAAACAAACTTGTAAAACTAAACAACCAACTGTGAACTCGCTCAACTTTGTTGTTGACTCGTTGTTACATGCCTTGCAGGTCGTTAGATACTTATGGAGCTTGCATGAGGAGGAGTGGTCATTGTGGGGACATGGACTGTTGAGTTCCATGTTAAACATTTAAACATTATAAACTTATTGCTTATGTTTGGGTTTTACATTTTATACTTCCGCTGTTAACTTAAAGATGGTTACTTTCCTTTGGACACCAATTATATTGTGTTGGTTTTATTTACTTAATTACGTTGTTCAATATGATTGGTGGCTTGATCCTGGTCAGTCACGCCTCCATGTGGTGATACTCCGCTAGTGGATTTCGGGGGTGTGACAGATTGGTATCAGAGCCATTGGTTATAGTGAACTTGGTTTTAATAAGGGAAAAGCTTTTTGACAAAACCAGACTATAACCTGTACAGTGCTCAACGATCCACAACGACGCTTCGCTCCACGTGCAAGACTCAACATTCTAGGTGATATGGTTTATGTTATATTGCCTACTTGTTAGTTACATAGTACATTGTTCATGGTATGCTTAGATAAATGTAGCAACTTTTGTTTGAAACACATGTGTGCTTACTCTCTTCTGTTATCGCACTTTCGCGACACTTTTCTCACTCATGTTTCCTTTGATATGAAGATCATGAGTGGACGTATCAACCTAACTCAAGCCCAGCTGACGGCTTTAATCAATGAACAAGTTACTGCAGCACTCGCAGCCGCTCAGGCAGGAGGTATAACCTGCCATTGCAACTTACTCTAGGATCTTTAGATCCTACTCTCGTGAACCAACACTTGTGCTTAACTTTGTCTCTTCTTACTCGCACGACAGGTCAACATGCTCAGCCTCCTGTGTGTACTTTCAATACTTTTATGGACTGCCGACCTACTACTTTCAACGGCACTGAAGGAGCTGTAGGTTTCCTCCACTGGTTCGAGAAGCTCGAATATGTTTTTGAGATGTGTGAATGCCCTGAGGCTCGTAGGGTAAAGTATGCTACTGGTACTCTTGAAGGTGTAGCGCTCACGTGGTGGAACGCTCAGGTCCAAATGCTGGGGTTGGTTGCTGCTAATGCCACCCCATGGAACGATTTCAAGGAATTGATCAAGGAAGAGTATTGTAATCGTGATGACATCCACAAGCTGGAAGTAGAGTTTTTCAACTTAAAGATGACTGGGTCTGAAATAGAGGAATATACGAAAAGATAAAATGAGCTGGCTATCTTGTGTCCTATTATGGTAGATCCTCCTATCAGGCGTATCGACCTGTACCTCAAGGGTTTAGTGCCAGAGATCCAGAGCCATGTGACTGCAGCGAACCTCGCTACTATTCAGTTGGCTCATCGTCTCACTGATCAGGCAGTCGAGCAGAACAGGCTGCCCAAACGTATTGGTACTACTACTACTACTTCGGATGCCCGCAGCGACAACAAACATAAATGGGATGGAGCCTCCAGCAAGGGTTCGACTTCAGCTCAGTCTCAGTCTCAGCAGCGAAAGACTGGTGACTACAAGAGCCCTGGTCAGCAATCTTCGGGTAGTCAGGGGCAGGGTGGATACAGGGGAAATCACCCCAAGTGCAACCGGTGCAACTTGCATCATAGTGGGCCGTGCAATAAGGGTCGTTGTCTGAGGTGTAACAAACTTGGTCATGAAGCAAAGGATTGCAGGAGCACATGACCGGCTAATCAGAATCGTCAACAACAGCCACCAGCTCCGCAGAATCAGCAGCAGCAACATCAGGGTAACAGGGGGTGCAATCAGTGTGGTGCTGAAGGTCACTTCAAGAGAAACTGCCCCCAATTGAACCAGAATCAGAATAACAATAACAACAATCAGGGGAATGGAAACAATAATGGGGGAAACAATGGTGGCAATGGTGCCAGGGGTCGAGCTTTTGTGATTGGTCAGGGTGACGCGAGGAACGATCCCAACGTGGTGATGGGTAAGTTTCTTCTGGATGACTTCTTTGTTACTGTTTTATTTGATTCGGGTGCCGATACTAGTTATGTGTCCTTAAAAGTTAGTCAAATGCTTAAGCGCACTCCAACACTTTTGAACACCAAACACATGGTAGAGCTAGCAAACGGTAAATGTCTTGAAGCCACACACGTAGTTAAGGGTTGTAATCTTGTCTTAGCTGGTCAGACCTTCCCTATTGATCTTATCCCCATCGTTCTTGGTAGTTTCGACATCGTTATTGGAATGGATTGGTTATCACAACATCGAGCGGAGATTCTTTGCAAGGAGAAGGTCGTCCGCATTCCTCGTTCTGGTGAGGAACCTTTAGTGATTCATGGCGACAAGAGTGGTGCTGTTGTGGGCATCATCTCTTTCCTTAAGGCCCAGAAGTGTTTGCGAAAGGGCCACACTGCTATTTTAGCCCTCGTTACTGACACCTCAACGAAAGAGAAGAAGATAGAAGATATTCCGATCGTATGTGACTTTCCTGAGGTGTTTCCTGAGGAATTACCTGGCCTTCCGCCTCATTGTCAGGTTGAATTTCAAATCGAGCTAGCTCCTGGAGCAGCGCTCATAGCTCGAGCACCTTATCGTTTAGCCCCATCGGAACTCGAAGAACTGTCCACGCAACTACAGGAACTCTTGGAAAAGGGTTTCATACGTCTTAGCTCTTCGCCCTGGGGAGCTCCAGTATTATTTGTGAAGAAGAAAGACGGTACTTTCAGAATGTGTATTGACTACCGCGAACTCAACAAGGTGACCGTGAATAATCGCTATCCTCTCCCACGCATTGATGACTTGTTCGACCAGTAGCAAGGGTCGAGTTTCTACTCAAAGATTGACCTAAGGTCAGGCTACCATCAACTGAGAGTCCGAGACGAGGATATCTCTAAGACAGCGTTCAGAACTCGTTATGGGCATTACGAGTTTCTAGTTATGCCTTTTGGATTGACGAATGTGCATGCGGTCTTCATGGATCTTATGAACAGAGTGTGCAAGCCTTACCTGGATAAGTTCGTTATTGTATTCATCGACGACATCCTGATCTACTCTAAGAGTCAGGAGGAACACGAGCATCACCTAAGACTTATTTTGGAACTCCTTTGAACAGAACAGTTGTATGCTAAATTTTCGAAATGTGACTTCTGGCTTCGCGAAGTCCACTTTCTAGGCCACGTGGTAAACAAGGATGGGATTCATGTTGATCCATCCAAGGTAGACTCGATCAAGAACTAGCCTGCACCCCGTACACCAACAAAAATCCGCCAATTCTTGGGTTTGGCGGGCTACTACAGAAGGTTCATCAAGGATTTCTCCAAGATTGCGCAACCTCTCACTTCACTAACTCAGAAGGGTGTCACCTATCGTTGGGGTGATGCACAGGAATCTGCATTTCAGCACTTAAAAGATAGACTTTGTAGCGTGCCTATTCTCTCATTGCCTGAAGGCACAGACGATTTTGTGGTTTATTGCGACGCGTCCATCCATGGACTTGGTTGCATGTTGATTCAACGTGACAAGGTCATTGCTTATGCATCACGACAACTTAAGGTTCACGAAAAGAACTACACTACTCACGATTTGGAGTCGGGAGCAGTTGTTTTCGCACTTAAGATATGGTGACATTACCTGTACGGTACCAAGTGCACCATTTACACCGATCACAGGAGTCTCGAGCATATCTTCAAGCAAAAGGAGTTAAACATGCGACAACGTCGATGGGTCAAGCTCTTGAATGATTACGAATGCGCGATCAAGTACCATCCGGGAAAAGCCAATGTTGTGGCCGACGCCCTCAGTCGAAAGGATACTACACCTAAGCGCGTGCGAGCGTTACAACTTACCATCCAATCTAGTCTTCCTACTTAGATACGAGGTGATCAGGTTGAAGCATTGAAGGCAGAGAACATGAGGGCTGAGTCCTTACGAGGATCGAGGAAACGGTTAGAACAAAAGGAAGACGGCGCCTACTATGTAAACGGGCGCATCTGGGTGCCACTTCACAAAAACTTACGCGAGCTTGTGATGGATGAAGCACACAAGTCTCGTTACTCAGTGCGTCCTGGTTCGGATAAGATTTACCACGACTTAAAGACTTCATATTGGTGGCCTAGCATGAAGGCCAACATAGCAACCTACGTCAGCAAATGTTTGACTTGTGCGAGAGTCAAGATCGAATATCAGAAACCATCAGGCCTACTCCAACAACCAGAGATCCCGACATGGAAATGGGAGCAAATTTCCATGGATTTCGTTACTGGCCTGCCTAGATCTCACCGCGGAAATGATAGCATTTGGGTGATCATGGATCGACTCACAAAGTCTGCACACTTCTTGGCTATCAAGGAAACGGATAAGTTCTCCACTCTAGCAGACGTTTATCTTAAGGAAGTTGTTTCGAGGCACGGAGTGCCAACCTCTATTATTTCTGATCATGATGCGCGTTTTACTTCTGAACTGTGGCAAGCAATGCACAAGTCTTTTGGCTCTCGATTAGACATGAGCACAGCATATCACCCGCAAACGGATGGGCAGTCTGAACGCACCATCCAAACCCTTGAAGACATGCTTAGGGCATGTGTGATTGATTTTGGTAACGGCTGGGAACGACATCTACCTTTAGTGGAATTTTCGTATAATAACAGCTACCACACCAGTATACAGGCCGCTCTGTTTAAGGCATTGTACGGTCGTAAATGCCGATCACCTCTTTGTTGGGCAGAAGTTGGTGATAGCCAAATCACAGGCCTAGAACTTGTGGTAGACACGACTGAGAAGATTGCTCAGATACGACAACGCATGGCGGCAGCTTGTAACCGTCAGAAAAGCTACGCTGATAAGCACAGGAAACCACTCGAGTTCCAAGTTGGGGATCGAGTGCTACTCAAAGTCTCACCTTGGAAAGGTGTAGTTCGTTTTGGTAAACGAGGCAAGCTCAACCCGCGTTATGTCGGACCTTTTGAAATCACTGAGCGAGTTGGCAAAGTCGCTTACAGATTGAATCTACTTGAAGAGCTCAGCGGAGTTCACAACGTATTCCACGTGTCAAATCTGAAGAAGTGTCTGTCAGATGAGACCCTCATAGTTCCTTTGAAGGAGCTCACAATCGACGATCAGTTGCGATTCGTCGAGGAACCAGATGAAATCACAGACCGAGACGTTAAGGTTCTCAAGCTCACCAGAATACCTCTTGTTCGAGTTCGTTGGAACTCCCGCCGTGGCCCAGAGTTCACCTGGGAACGAGAAGATCAAATGAAACACAAGTATCCCCAATTGTTCAAGAACAGTGCAACCACTACTGAGGCTTAAGCTACTACGGAATTTAGGGACGAAATTCCAAACCAACGGGGGGATGATGTGACACCCCATGAAAACCAGGAAACCACACAACCTATCTAGCTTCCTCAGTAACTACGTGCTAAATTTCGGGACGAAATTTCTTTCAAGTTGGGGATAATGTGTCAACTCGAGTTTCCAAGGTTTCTCCTCTATACGTTACTTGCTTCACACTGTGTCTTGTGGTTCATTGCATTGAAACTGTGCATCATGATTAGTTGATAAGATGTTTATGTTGACTTACGTTTTGTGTTAATTAATAAAAGTTGTGAATCGTGTATTTTAGATAGACTTGTCACTTACATTTCCTTGTGACAAAACTGGAACCTTGGCCAAAAACACCCCCCAGCGAAAACACCCCATGACGAAATCATGCAGGTCGACGAAAACACTTGGATTTCGTTGATGGGGGAGAGTTCGCCGCAAAGGAGTTGGGCCCAATGGCCTGGTTTGTTTGTTTAAACGTGTTTAAGGTTTACGAAACATTTATTATCAAACCCTAGCGCTCAAACGGCAGTTCTTTTCTTTGTAATCTCTTCCTCTCTTGCGAGTCCTTTCCCTACAATCAAACCGCTCGATCTTGTGGTTAGTGCATTACCTTTAATATTAATTGTTGTTGAGCATTGTTTGTTGATCTAGATGTCTTTTAATATTTCGAATCTTATGATCTGTATCAGTTCATGACCTTGTTTAGAATGATGGATGGTTCTGGTTAATGTATTATGTGATGTTGCATGCTGTTTGTATATGTTATGACTATGATGGATTTAATCTTTGTGGTTAAGAGTACATGTATAATGTGATGTGAATGTTAAATTGATTGTAATGTCAGGATTGTAGTCGTAACATGTTTTAGAAATAGGATGAAACTGTTATTTGAACGGATTCCATTGATATTGACTATATGATAGAAATAATGATATAATGATTGATCACGTAACTGTTAGAAAGTAATTAGGGTTTCTGCGTTCTGTTGATGATGAAAACCTTGCATGACGAAATCACTATCCCGACGAAAACCCCTGGGCCGACGAAGACCCTTTGCCCGATGAAATCTCATTCGACGAAATCCCTATGCGACGAAAACCTCATGTTTTCGTCGTGATCCCATGTCGACGAACTCTAGTGTTCGTCGTGGCCCCTTTTCGTCATAACTCGTTGTCGACGAAAACCCCTAGTGTTCGTCGACAAGCTTATAGGAAATAGTAGCTTTTAATAATTTTTGTAAATTTCATGCATGACATTGAATGACCATATGATTTGATCTTGATACATACACTTAACTGTTGACTGTGACTAAGGAGCATATATGTAAACTGTGAATATGAAAGGGGCATATAACTGCTATGTATTAATCCATGATCATTACCTTGCATGCGTGATTCCTTTTGTCATCTACTGTTAGTGACTGTTATGTGTTGTTTTGAACTAGGAAGCATGGTTTGCATGAATCTGTATAACTGTTGTGATACTTAAATCCATACTGTGACTGTATAATATATGTGAAACTTGTAACTGCAAACTGATTGGGTATACATGCAAACTATAGGCTTTGATTGAACTAATTGTGGTCAAGTAATTAAGCATACCGAGCAAACCGAGGTGAGTTCACACACTTTCTAAGGCATGGGATTCCCGGTGGTTGGGAATGGGTTAAAGAATTAAACGAAACCTATATATCCTCCTTGGGTAGGATATGTACCGCCATCCTCCATGGGTAGGATGCCAATATTAATCCTGCATATTCTCATTGGGTAGAATACGTACGTTCGTCCTCCTTGGGTAGGACAACAACCTTAACTTACTAGACAAAACTCTATCATGAAGTCCCTCATTTTTATATCGACTTAATCGTCGGGCCAATGGCGAGCGGGTCATTAGTTAATAGCGTTATTAGGGTTGACAAGCCTCACACCGTGCCGGTAGGACGGGCGTGTACTAATGGATCTGGGCACTTAGTCAATGATGATAGACACTGACGTAGGGCATAACTTATTTTTGTCAGTTGTCGATATGGTAATGGTCTAGTGGTTCACATGGGGAAGCCCCCATTGATTATGGATATGGTTTGGGAAACAAAGATACTGGTTAACTCGTGGTTTACGAAACAACTTATGGTTTTCAAAACAAACTTGTAAAACTAAACAACCAACTGTGAACTCGCTCAACTTTGTTGTTGACTCGTTGTTACATGCCTTGCAGGTCGTTAGATGCTTATGGAGCTTGCACGAGGAGGAGTGGTCGTTGTAGGGACATGGACTGTTGAGTTCCATGTTAAACATTTAAACTTTATAAACTTATTGCTTATGTTTGGGTTTTACATTTTGTGCTTCCGCTGTTAACTTAAAGATGGTTACTTTCCTTTGGACACCAATTATATTGTGTTGGTTTTATTTACTTAATTACGTTGTTCAATATGATTGGTGGCTTGATCCTGGTCAGTCACGCCTCTATGCGGTGATACTCCGCTAGTGGATTTTGGGGGTGTGACAATTTAGAATTTTCTGTTCAAAAAATATATGAACATGCTAACTGTTGTTGTTGAATTTGTTCTTGGTGTTCACCACTCGGGTGGCAACCCGTACGAGTGACCACTCGTGTCATTCCATTTCATTAAAATGGTTGACTTTGTTTGACTGTTACTCACACGGATCACCACCCGCACGGACAGCTCTTCGTTCCATTGCATCACACTTTACAACTCATTAAATTGTTGACTTGTTGACTGTTATCCGAACGGACAGCAGTCCTAATCATTGTCTCACACTTTTTATTTCATTAAAAGTTGACATGTTGACTGTCACTTGTTTGGAGTACAGTCCGAATGGATAGTTGTCCGAACCAAAGCATCACATTTCACTTAGTCAACTTCACTATTAAAGTAAGTCAACTTTATCAGTTATGCATGTGAAACATTAATTGCATTCGGTGAGCATGTGACATTTATTACAATTGTCAACAAGTTCTTATCCTTATTAATCACCAAGTCACGTGATTCATTTAAATTGAATTCATTTTAGTCGCATCTTCTGCAGATTCATTAATTGATTGTCGGCCATTGATAATAATCCATGTGATCACATTTGAAATCATTAAATATCTGTCAGATTGCATGTGATTCAAGATGATTGTTTGATTTGACTGTATGTCATCAGTTTGCATGAGAGCATAATTTGAAAGTCAAGATTCCTCGCTGAAATCAACATGCTAACCGTTCGACCAGCTCATCCTTCGACCAGCATAATTTTTGTCGTATAGTGTGCATCAATTGGACAGTAGCTCGAACGGTTTGCCA
Source organism: Helianthus tuberosus (assembly GCA_030545235.1). NCBI lineage: Eukaryota > Viridiplantae > Streptophyta > Magnoliopsida > Asterales > Asteraceae > Helianthus > Helianthus tuberosus. The sequence goes on along the minus strand of CM060383.1, from coordinate 99,129,597 downwards.
TTTCATTTAAGACATTTCAACTCAAACGAACAGACTACTCGTTCGGACAACCGTTCGTACGGACAGCAGATCGAACGGACAACAGCTCGATCGGACAGTATTCCCATCCGGTCGAACAGCTTTTGTCCATCCGCTCGGATCACAAAAACTCATCCGAACGAAGTTTATTTTTGGCCCATCCGATCCAAGTGTTTGATATTTTTGTTGTAACTAATCATTGTTATTTGATTGTTTCTTGTGTTGTGATTTACGAGGTGTGAATATCGAGGAAATAAAATCATGGCTGAAATAAAGGAGAAAACTCGAGAAGAAATTCTGAGTGAGAAAACTTACAGAGAAAGATGCATTGCTGGTTATCGAATTGAAGAAATGCAAGAAGAGTATGAAAATGTTGTAAGCAATAAAAGATACGACAAGAAGAAAGATTGCTATGTCAACAAAAATGGTGATCCTGTTGTTCATCAAAAGGAAGTTGTTTTTGATGATGTTGTTGCAGTAATCCCTCTGTCCGGCGAATACTATTCGAATGTTGCGAAAGATAAAACTTATCTGAAAAGGCTGGACAAGATAATCCGTGACGTGATGACCGCAAGTTTGAAAAAGTGGGATGAAGAAAGAATGAAGAAGAATGTTGAGAATTTGGTTGATAATTTGAAGAAGGTCGCTGAGGAAGTCAAAGTTAAAGTTGTTAAAGAGGAAGATGTGAAGGTAGAAAAGGTTGAGAAAGTTGTTACCGAAGAACAGCAGTTTGATGAGATGAAGAAGAAAGAAGAAGGAGAAGTGAAGGATGAGATTTTGGAGGTTGCTGGTGATGTTGTTGATAATGCTGGTGATTGTGAGGATCAGAAGAAAGATGAAGCTGATCAGGCACAGACGGAAGTGAAAGCCGAAGTTCCAATCACTGAGGTAAATTCTGATTCTGAAATCCTAATCAAAATCGTTGAACAGTGCAAGAAATGCATGGAACCATGCAGTGCTTGTACTGAAAAAGATGAAAAATTCAGAACAAGAGATCTTGGATTTGTTACAATTGAAGATATTTTCAAAGAAAAATGCAATGAAATGTTAGAAAACGAAAAGATTTTAAAAGAAAATGATGAAAAACTTTCAGAAAGATGTAAAAAGTTAGAAAAAGAAAATGAAGTTTTGAAAGAAAATGTTTTGAAAAAGACAGAAGAATGTGATCAAAAAGAGAATGCGTGTCAAGAAATGAAAAAGGAATATGATTCAATAAAATTGGCTTATCACATTACAAAAGTCAAATGAAACTTGTTCAATCACGATTGAAATAGTGTTCTGAAACAACTGATACGCTTAAGCGACAGTATGAAATAAAGCAACAAGTTGTAAATTCTTACATTGAGGATGCTGCTAAGCTAAAGCGTCAGATTGCTGATTTAGAACAGGATAACAACAAGTTAAAAAGTTATCATGCGTCATCATATGTGCTTGAACGTATTTTCAACATAAATCCGGGTGATGATGATTCTGAGAAAAACGAGAAAGGAATTGGCTCAGAGTTTCATCAAGTTCCTCCACCGGAAAAGTTTGCATTTTATGATGATGAGAAAGTCAAAAAAGCTTTCAACATGGTAGATCAATTGCCAGATAACATTGACATAACCTATTCCAAATCTGATGATTCAAGTGATTCAGAGGTGGTAGGTAAGGTAGTTGAAAGTGTGTTGAAAGAAGAGTCGGTTGAAACAGGTAAATCTGAATCACAGGATGAAAATGAACGTAGTTTTCATGAAGAATATCTGAAAAACTCAAAATCTGAGAAAAATTTGAATGATGATTCAAAAGGATTGGTGTATACCATGATTGGATCGGATAAATTATTCTTAGATATGGTATTCCCGATTCAGAATGTGATTTCAGAAAAGATTGACAAAGTTTTCAAGATGGTTGAGATTGAAAAGTCTGAAATTCCAAAGTTTGTTGGAAAGTGTCACAAAACTTTTTATAACAAACCTGGTTACAAGAAGAAAAACATGAAGGCTAGGTTGGGTTATAAGAAGAAACAAAGTTGGAAAAGAAATGAAACGCCAAATTATAAAACAAAAATGAATTTTGTTCATGGAACAAGTTCCGAAGAAGAGAAAGAACTCCTATTTAGGCGTCAGTCTAATGAAGAGTTCTATGCTCAGAAAAAGCAACAACAACAGGTCAAAGATGTGTCAAAGAGAACATGTTTCAAATGTGACCAAACAGGACATCTTACTCGAAAGTGTCCAAATCTGTGTTGGTGTTGAGACCAAAAAGAAGTCTGATGATGTTCAAAAACAGAAATCAGAGGATGTGAATCAAAGGTCAACCAGATTTGATTTAAAACAAACTTGGAGGTACAATACAAACAAGTTTGCTTCGACTCAAACTTGGAAATCAAACCCGAATAGGTTCGATTCAAGACAGACCCGGAATTCTCACACACCCAGATTTAGAACAACACAAAGTTGGAAAACAACTGTCGATGCAACAAAACCACAACAATTTTGGAAACCAACTGTTGTTCAGAATCAAAACGTTCAAAAAGATTCACATTTTTACAAAAGAGGTACTCCAAAAGGTCAAACTTGGTCGGTTAAGAGACTAATGACTTCGGTAAAAGGAGAAAAAGATGTTAAAATTGAAAAAGTCTTTGTACAAAATGACAAAGATTTTCCGAAGTTAAATGATGCATATTGTGTTGAAATGCCTAAGGTCAAACAGACATGGGCTAAATTGTTCAAATAATTCAATAGTTGAATGTGCAGGTGCTCAAGAAAATTGAAGATTGTGAAAAAGAAAGTCGGAGCAGCCTGGCACGGGAGGAGAAGGCTGCTGGTCCCTGCGACTGTTGAACAGGGAGTTTGTTTGTTTTCTGTACATAAATAAACAATATTTCAAAAATCCTAAAAATTGAAATTTTAAAACCAAAAATATGCTTTTATTTTGTCAAAAATTTGAAAAATCAAAAATATGTTTGTTTTTAAATTTGCAAAAATTCAAAAAATTACAAAAATTTGTTACTTGAATATGCCGAAACCCTCACGGCTGAACAAACATAATTACTTTCACAAGATTGAAAAACGGTTTTCACACTGTAAAAAATCAATGGATTGTAAATCATGGGGGTACGTTATACTTTCTGCAAAACAGAGCATGAGATGCAGAAAATGGATGGCGAGACAAAGCCATCAGTATCGGTTTGTCAAATTTTCTTTAAATGTTTTGAATTTTGGGGGGAGTAAGAAATTGTCAGAAAATCCAAAAACATTAGAAAATTTGAAAAAGCCAAAAACATGATAAAATTCAAAAATGAATTTTTGTGTAAAAAGAGGAAATGATAGTACATCAGTAGACAATCACAGTACGCTAAAGAAATGGAAAGTTAAAATGTGATAAACGGTCTCACTAATGATGTGCCAGTAGGTTTTTACACGCTTAGTAGATTGTTTTCGAGATATAAACCTAAATATCAATACTTACTTATCTCGTAGGGAACGTCTCTTGGATATATGGGTAACCCCTGAAATCTTGTTTGAAGGGCTTTCTATTTCTGACATACTAGGTCTTTGTGCGTGATGATATCTGGGGTATTATACCGGGACTTCTGATTTTGCGGGAGCAATAGCCTAGTCCTCGTATAATACTCTGCACTGCTTTAATCATAAAGTTCACCCTCAGCATAAAAAATGATGAAACATTGAAAAATGCTAATCATGTGCTGTTGAATAAAAGATTTTCTAAAGGGAACCCACCTAAAGTCGAGCCATCATCTCTCTGATTTTGCAGAAGCAATAGCCTGAGCTCTCATGGCCTCGCATTCACCCCTTACAGATATCATTAGTGTACATTCACCTGTAAGACTGAATATAGGAGTCAGGATACGGGAGTATATTCTGAGGTGGGACACGCGAATAAGTTTAAGTCCTTAAAATGCTAATCCGTATGTCGAATCAATTGAACTTTGTGTGAAAATTTAAGTGGATCAGTATACTGACAATCTAGGTGAATCGTTTAGAACTTAAAGTGTTTAAAGCTCAACGGTACTAGTGATTTGTCATAAACTGATATAATCCTCTGACGCAAACTCAAACAAAAATATTGTCTGTAAATATGTTTGTAAATATTTCTTTACTGCTTTATATTTCAGAAAAATACAAAAAGATTTTGATTTCATTTTATTTTCGACAGCCGATGTCCGAGAGCTGAGTTTCAAAATCTGAGTATGCTGATTGTGTTTCTGAAAATAAAACAAGTTCATTAATTTGAAGCTTAAATTTTTAATCAAAATATCAAAAACAGTCCGTGATATCTCCAAGGTCATTAATTTGGACTTGGATGATTAACTGTGAGGGATTTGGATTCTTATATTGTTAAAATCTAATGTAAAAGAGCCAGTTTCAGATTATGTTTGCTAAAATTTCCAAATCTACGAAGATTGTTGATAGGGGGAGAGAATCAAGTATTTCTGGATATATTCATATTATTATATCTTAAAAGCCAGGATCTTGATTTAGAAAGTTTAATAGAGCCAGGTTACGATTCCTGGAAAATCGAAATTGCTTTCATTGTTGAAATGTTTTAGCTTATGTTGAGAGAGCCAGGATTTTTAATCCTGGATGTTCGAAACATTTTCATTTATAAACGTTTGAGAGTTGCAGATACTATTCCAGAATACGATCCCGATAGCCGAGTCTAAGGGGGAGTCTGAAGACGAGCTCAACGCGAGAGGAAGCGTGCATTCAAGGTGCCAGGAAACTATCCTGAAGGAGCTTGTATCCGGAAAGCCAGGTGTCGATCCCAAAAGCACGAAAGCTTGATGAAAGGGGGAGCCTGAAGAAAAGAGTCTACAGAAAGGGGGAGCTGAAGCTGAAGACAGATCCATGGGGATTCTGTTCAAACAAGAGGGAGTCTACTGTAACACCTCGTAAAATCGTGTCCAATGGTGTGGTGACACGTGTAATGAACCCTAATAAAGTCAAACGTTGAATATGAGGGACTAATTTCATCAAAATCAAAAACCTTGATTATAGAAGGACTGGAAGTGTCAACATGCTTAATCTAAGCCTCTGAGTGACCTTATACATTGTCCGTATTCTCAAATGGGCCATTTGTTGGACGAGAAGAGCCGTCTGTGTAATTAATTGAAAGTTTGCGCAATAAAGGGTTAAAGGCATCAACATGTTAATTCTTACCTCTGAGTGACCTTTTAACAAACCGAGAGCCTCATGATATTTTATTATACTCTCGGGAATGCCAATCATTGGCCGTCCAAGGTTTTTATGCCTAAAAGTGAAGTTACGCGCAACTTTGCAAGTATAAGGGACTAAAAGTGTCAATATGTTTAATTATACCTATGAATGACCTTTTATCGAGCCCGAAGCATTATGATGTTTATTAATACTTTCAAGAATGCCTAATATGGATTAGATAAGGCTTCAGTGCCATTAAACGATGATATGCGCAAGTTTGCGCATTAGAAGGACTAATTGCGTCAAACTGCAAAAGTATGCCAATTCGTATGGTAACGGACCTTCTGGAATATGATCATGAGTTATACATACCCTAATTATCCTTTGTATAACTTAGATATAGGCTTAGATGTGTTTGGTGCGCAAAAATAAACTTTTAAGTCATGCAGGGACTAAAAGTGTCAAAAAGTGCACAAGTATGCATTTTCGCGCATATCTCACATTCTGAATATCTCCGGACACCCAAAATTTTATGTAAGCACTAAAATATTTTATTTTAGTGTTCGTCTTGATAAAATTCCATTCGTCGCGTCGTTTGGATCGTTTTCCGCGTCCGTCCGTGTTTCGTCGTAATTAGCCGAACAACGTGACCGTACGACCAAACGAACCGACATCTGGCATATTTTTGAGCATGTTTCATGTTCCCCATGCTTAGGCATCATGGTAGAGCCTTAAAAATGGTTTAATGGGCCTTAGATGTGTCGGAAATGGCATTTGGAAGTACAGGGGCCAAAACTGTCAACAAATGAAAGTATATGTGTGCTGTACTGGTCCTTACGGACCGTATGCCCCTGACCCTTATGGTCCGTAAGCATGTGCCAGATACGAATTTTTGCTTGATCCCCACTCTAATCCATTCTTAACCAATCAAAACCGAATCCTTGGACTTCAAGACAATTGTACAGCTGTCCCAACACCTGTAATGATCTTGTAAACCTTTCTAACACTTGTCTTGATCTCAAGATTCACCCAAAACCTATAAATAGGATGAGAATTCATCCATTTCATTGCTCATTTCATTCCTTCCTCTCCTCTCTCAAGTTCTGGAGCTTCTTGATCTGATTAGGACTTGTTTTCTTGTAGAAAAGATATCTAGGACCTGTTGTAAGTGTCTTGGCTCCCTCCTTGGTTCAGTCATATGTTTTAAAAACCGAAAAGTCAAGATATCGTAAATTAACTTTGACTTTCCGTTTAAACTCTAATGGTCTAACCACTGATCAAATTGAATGTGGGTATAAGACCATAGTTAGGTAGGTGGTTAACCCTTAAAAGGGCACCTCCTAATTCCTTCGTTTGCTTAGTTAATTGTCGGGTCAAACTATTTAATTAAAAAGTCAAACTTGGCAGAATTGTGATTAATAAGTAAAACCAATAATACAAAGGTTATAAATTATATTTAACACTTTAATAACTTGGTAATTATTATTTAAACATGTCTAAACATGTTTAACCCGACAATTCTAAGTCTAGGGTCGGTTCGCAACCGAAAGTCGCGTAATTTGACTTCTACGTTGACTTTTGGTTATAAGCCGAATTAGACTAGTATGCTACTGATTTTAGGTTCCGTTATGATCGTATTATAATGTAGCATAACCCTCTGGGATTATATTACATGATCATACTAGTAATCCGAGTCTTATGCAAGTTTCCGTAATTATGTCATACTTTGACTATTATGCCTTTTTTAGCAAAAATAAGGTTTTAGATACCAATAAGCATTCAAACAACTTAGGTACTGATATGTTAACATGTTTAACATATTTTGATGTTATAAATATGATCATAAACTAAGTTCGCGTATAATGTCGTGAATTGTGCTTTAAAGTGACCAAAATGCCCTTTAGGCGCATAGATCGGTTTTAAGCATAATTCCTTATACCAAACTCATTGCCTACTGATTTAATATCATAATTAGGATAATTTGGGATATCAATTCAGATTATAAACTGAGTTTATGCACAAGTCTTGAATTATGTCTTCAAATGACGATAATACCCTTTTGGCACCTAAAATGGTTTTAAAGCATGATTTTCACACGAAATCTTTTTACTACTGAAATGTCATATTAAATAACTTATTTTGGTCATATAAACCTGACCATAATATCAGTTTTCATAAAAGATCGCATACATCGTCATTTAACGACTTAAACGCCGTTTCGGCTCGTAGTATGGTTTTAAACCATAACTACCAACCAAGACTTGCTAGCTACTAATTTTATAAATAATTTTAATTATTTTTAAAGTAGGTATATGTTATGAATTCAAATTCCCAAATTAGCCTTCAAGCCTATGTGTGAAATTACCAAAATGCCCCTATGGAGTATAGTTTGGTTTTTAAACTATGAAACACACATATGTTTGATATTATACTGATATTATATCATAAATAAAGTATTTTAAAAGAATGTTTATGATCATAACATCAGATTATACCCAAGATCCTTTTATACGACCTAAAATGACCAAAACGCCCTTTCGGGGCATAGTTTGATTTTAAAACCTATACGGGCACACAAGTTGATATCCCACTGATATTATAACTTTTTTATGGTGTATTGGCATATGGAACTTGTTCATGACTCATCTGGTTACTCGTTAACACTTATACGCGTACGGTGAGACTTATGTAACTAGTTTATGTAAGTTTGCCAAAACGGGTTTAACCTTATCATTTTAACTTCAAAATCCAGAATGTGTTTAGTTTACCGATATTATACAAGTATCCAAACTTGTCGGGTCTAAATCACATTCTATTCCGGTCATCGCTTAATCTAGCGTATCGTACTGTTCTAGATATTTTAAGCTTGCCGGTCTAAGTCTACGACTTAAATAAGACCGTTAGCATTCTAAATTTGGTTATATATTACCATCACTCCAGACTAGAGTCACCCGGTAAAAGCTACCTGCATTTAGATAGATTGGATACGACTGAGTTGTTTTGCTGTTAATCAAGTATTAGCTCAGGTAAATACTTTTAACTTATTTTCCCTATACGGGCTTGGGATATGGTATTATAATAATACCACTTGGTTGGGTATGAAATCATTTAATCAGATTGTGATTAATAAATTTACATAACCCGTTTTAATCCGTCTTGTTTGATAACATAAGCTTTGGGGGTTAATTCGACCGTGTCCTAGATATCCTCGGCTCATTTAAGTTATTAATGGCCACGACCTATGCACGGGGTGTAGGCATACACCTGACAGATGCAAATGCTAAATATTAAATTACCCACAAGTTGGGGATAACTCCTCTGTGGGTTTTATAAGTGGTGAGTCGGTTAATCATGACCGGCTTCCAAACCGGCCCCATATGTATGACAAACATGTAAAACCGCATACAAGATTTTATTAAAGATTGTCCCAAGTTATAAATGATTTGTGCCTTGTGCACTTAAATCAATTTTCATAAACTCTTTTCCAATGAGTCAGTTAATTGTATTTACCAGTGAAAACTGGCGTATTTTCCAAAGACTAAGTGGCAGGTACTACTCGTAATAGGCTGGGGGATTGCTCGGTGTCGAAATAGAGGATCTTGCAAATCCTTAAAGATGCCTTAAAGTCTGCTACACTTCATTTTATACATTCTGTTATGATCCTCCTGTGGATTTGATATTACAGACTCGTCTATAATAAATACTTTGATATTTTAAGACATTTGAGTTTGTAATAATATTTTATATTCCAAGACTTCCGCTGTGCTATTCTGTGTATGTTTGACCATGATGATATCAACTACGTCACGATACTCCCCACCGGGCCCACCGGTGATATGTGGAAATATCGGGGTGTGACATCTACGTTGATGAAAACGTGCTAAAGCTTCAAGAAGACTCAGAGAGAGAGAGAAAGACAAGTCGCTATGAGTTTGACTACGGATTGACTGCGGCAATATCCAAGGGGGAGTCTGTTGGTGCATTTATGTCTATCGCCTTCGTCAATTCAAAACCTAGCAGAAACAGTTTAATTCTAGCCTTATATTGTTATACTTAGATAGAAAAGGCAAGGTGGCAATATTGTAAATAAGAGGAAAGCTCTTATAAGCCTTGGCCTATAAATAGAAGAGTTAGGGTTAGAGTTAGAGACTTTTGTGACTTTTTCACATTTGGAGCTTTGGAGATCTAGAGCTAGAGAGAGAAAGTCTAGAGAGAGAAAGTTCGTTGTACGTGATTCAGGTGCTGTACGTTTTCACATCAATCAATAGAATCACAGATTATATTACGTCTCGTGTGTTCGATCACGTTCGTGTACGGATTCCGCACGTCACACGTTCGGTTCGCAATAGTTTCGGAGTCAAAACCGGTCCTAACACCTGTGTGGCAGCTTTTCTATCATCCACCTGTGTTGCTCGACCAACCCAAATGAACACCTCAAAACCATAATCCATTAGATAGCATTTGTCGGTTTCGAATGACGATTTTGAATATTCCTCAATTTGTCCCCAACCTTCCCTCCATCAATGCTGCATATATAGATCAATATTGTTATGCAAATATATATACAAATTTCGTGTTCAAATACACAAAAATAAATATATTCTTGAACTAACAAAAATATATTCATACTTATAAAGTTTGCCAGGCCTTCTTTCGGGGATGACATCATCATCACTTAGAACCTTTTTGCCAATAGGAGCAAACCCGCCAAAAATAACCCAAAATTCACCCGAATCTCCCTCAGCTTGTAGTTTTCCATCGTCTAAAACCTATATTTGCACCATAAAGTCACAAAATTTAGGAAATCATTATCGAAAAACCCGTATAAAGAAAGTATGGCAAATACCATAATAAGAAATTAGCAAAATCTGCATGATTAGCGTCTCGCATAGCAGCAAAGAAATCTTCACAAGTTACCGCTTGTCCATCGTGCCTTTAAAAGTACAAATCCGTCCCCTAAAATAAAAATGTGTCAGTTTTATCACAAAATAACGACGTAAACATCTTTCTTTGCATTTCGGAACCCTTGACTTCCCAATAATGTTTTGTACATGCGCACGACTTTAGCGCCCTTTTCATGAACCTGTAATAATACAATTAAAAGAAACAAATCAGTCCATTTTTTAATGCTAAAATGGAATAACGTTTACTATATCGATGGCAAAAAAATCGGATATTGGCTAAATGCCATGTTCCTATGAATACACACACATTTACTCTTTCATACATAATAAATCCATCAGAAAAACTTGTAAAATTCTCAGAGAAGAGTCACCTTACATGTCACAACAACCTGTTAACAAAACTCTGCATAAACTACACTTAAATTTGAATCTCAAAAACCAATTCAATTGATCAAAATACTTACAATGAGAGTCGTAGCTTGTGAATTAATTAACATTCATTCAGATAAATCAATAGATAACCTAGGGTTTGTGAATTAATCATGATTTGATTAGAAAATCCAGACGAATTCATGGTGACCGTTAACCTAAGGTTTGCGGATTAATCACAAATTTAGCAAAGAAGACATATGAGTTTGACTAAGAAACTAATTAATTCAGCAAATTAACCTGACCTTCAAATCCTGAGTGAGAGTCGATGAATGTTGTAGAAGGAGCACGATTAAGTTTTGGATGTTCTGATGTCGAAATAGGAGTGTTGAAGAAGATTGATTGATTCGTGAATTCTGATCGCTACCGTCGGCAGTTCCCCAATTTCAGTCCCTTTCTCTATCGATTTCTCTCCATCAGGTACAAATAGATTCGATATCTGAAGGTATTCCTTGATTACTCACAATTTTGGAATTCGATTAGGGGTTTAAAAAAAACCCTTCGCCACCATCACTGGTAGATTCATACGGTGAGAGGAACCAGAAGATGAATTAAAGTAGGATTGAAGGAATTCAATCGATCTGAAACTAAAACATTCATTCAATCATATATACTGAAATCCCCCAAATACCCTTCTAGTGTCTTAAAACTTTGGGTGAAATACACATTTAGCCCCTCTAAAATGGCTTACACATCCTTGTACATAATGCTTCGTAACTTGTAAGCATAGTAAAATTACAATCTTGTCCATCTGAAATGCTTTATATAGTATTATAGATTGTTAGCTAGAAAGGCAATTCGGCCATACAAAATGACTGAATTGCCCTTCTCATTAATAGAAAAATGGATGAAGTTAACCCAGTGGACTAATGGTAACGTTTGAAACTATTTGGACTAAAACGACAACATTTCAAACCTTTGGACTAAACTAGCAAAATGGCCAAACCACATGGACTAAAATGACATTTAACTCTAATAAATATTGTTTATTTTGATGCTAGTAACAGGTAATAAGATAGGCGTCAGACATAATAGCATAGTCATTTCTCATTTGATACCCCCCCCCCCCCGAACTTTTGTCATCCTTAAACCTTGGAGATGCGGGTCCCGTTGTCGTATTATGTGTAAAATTACATGAATAACTAATAAATGTTTTGTTGTGTGAGAAACATGGTTTTCGAAATATAGTAAAAGGGAGAACCTTGTCTCTTCACTTATGTTAGTAAGTATTTATTGGATGGTTTGGGGTTGGACCAGCAAAATAGGTAAAGGTTAAACCAGAATCATCTTTATAAGAAGAGGTTAGGATCTAAAGTTGAAGACCACAAGAAGTCGCCTTTGCAAACTTCTTTGTTAGAGAAGCTTTGCTCTTATTTGCATCCAAGTGTTGTGGCGGCCAACATCAGACTCTCATCAAACGCTTGGAATTGGAACCACTTTGATGTATCAAACATTTCTAGAAACCTGCAAAACAAACACTGTTAGCCTCGTCACGGAGAACCCGGTGTAATATATGTACTCTTCTGTTCATTGTAATCTTGTATTTTCACTTTTAAAACTTGTAATTGTTGATGTTTGGATCAATAAAATCATTTGGAATGTTTACATACATCGTTTTAATCATTTTCATACTTACATATACTTGTACATACAAAAACATGCCTAATTATAAGTTTCTAGCATGAAATAACTATAAAGTCAAACTGCATGGGCTAAACTGAAACTTTTTACTTTGATCTCCCCCGCGCGTCATGGAGGAACCTCCTGCTCCCCCCCCCCCCCCCCCCCGCGGCGCTCGGGAGAACCCGGTTTTAGTTCTGTCGTCCTAACTACGGGAATTCGTCATTTTTACCCCCAAAAACCTTCAAATCCAACTTAGTTACTTGTTTTTAACTATTTATATTTACTCTAAACTTTTACATAACACCTAACCTCCATAATTAACCTTAATCCACCCGTTTTTAACCACCAACCACTTTTAATTAATACCTCAACCACATTTGGGCGGCCAAAAGCATTTCAAATTAACCTGCCCATATCTTTAACCCTATTGAGTTATTCTATGAAATGGAACCTACATTTCAATATTCTCTTCGTTTTCCACTACATTTCCCCTTTACACTCAAGCTCGATTACTTTCTGCTTTTTGTGTTTTTTGCGAATCAAACTCATAAGGTTTGGCTCAAATTTTTGAGCTTCTTTCTTAACCTTTAAACCTCATTCTTCTTGCATGTTGTTGGATTCAATCCAGAGAATAAAACACCTTTAAGGGTTTTGGCTTACCCTACTGCAATCCTTTCCAACTTTGCAAAGAATGAGATTGGATCTTGTTCTTGTTCATATTTATGTATTTTATTTTTCCTTTACCAAACCAAAGTGACAACCTTGCCCAATGGTTACGAGTTTGTGTTAAGGTTGGGTGTCAGTATGAGGTCATGGGTTTAATCCCCACTCCTCGCATTATTTTTATTTTTGTTATTCCTCATGTATAACCATACTAACCACCTAACTACTCATGACTAACCATCTAACTAATAAAATATATATTATACTATAATGCTATATATTATTTAACTTTTAGTCTAGTTTAAATCTTTATATATTTTCTTATGGTGGTTTATAAAATGCTTATAAATTAAATATAAATCATTATGAACCACTAAACATATAAATAAAATCCGAACAAGTATTAAATATTTACTTCGGATTTATATTTTGTATGGTATTTGTTACACACCAATACTCTAGGTTTTACTTATAGAACCTTACATACACACTAAGATAACCTTGAATTTTTTTATACTTCTATGGTTATTCTTTGATGTTTCCATTTATAAACCGCCTTGGGATAGTCTCTAAGTAAATAATACTTTTAAGATTAATGCCTTACTAAATAATTGTTAATAACCATAGTCGATTTCCTAATAAACCGGCCACATGAAAAATAAAGGGAAATTGGCCAGTAATAATCCCTAGTAGACGTCATTGGCCATTGGCAGTCACACTTTTGAATATTTCCCATGCCAGTCCAACATTTCACCTATTTTTCCTCCACCGACCCCCGTTAAAAAAAACTTAACGGAGTTAAGTTGTTTTTTCGAATTACAAACAGATGTTTTAGGGCTTTTGATCAGAAACGATGATACGAGTTGATTGATGTAAAGCTTACCTCGAAATGGTTTTCCCAATGACGAAAACGGTGCTTCAATTCGGGTGTTTAAACTTCCAATTAACAAAAATCAAGTCGTTTGGAGCACCAAATCGAGGTAAGTTTTACATCAATCGACTCACATCATCATTCTAATCAAAAGCCCTAAAACATCTATTTGTAATTCGGAAGAAAACTTAACTCCATTAAGTTTTTTTAACCGGGGGGGGGGGGGGCGATGGGGGAAAATAGGTGAAAGGTTGGACTGGCCTGGGGAATATTCAAAAGTTTGACTGTCAATGGCCAATGACGTCGACTAGGGACTATTACAGGACAATTTCCCAAAAATAAACTTCGAAGTTCTTCAATATTTAGAAGGTTATTATCCAACACGTTATGATGTGTTTTTCTTCCATTTTAATGTTAATTTTACCTTTACATCAAGATCTAATCTTGGACTCGCGTTTTAGTCTTTTCATTTATTCTTTCATTCATGCGTACATGAACTAATACGTTTTTCATTCTTACTCTTTTAGGCTAGCCTACTTTTTCGGTTCATCTTACGTTTACGCTTGTCCATGACTTCTCGGTTCATCTTCGCAAAACCGTGAGGATACATGATCCCTTTTTACCTTTATGCACTATTTTGGACTGAAAACATGTACTTATACAATTATACTACAAATTGCACTACATTTATACAAATATATATCCACTTACATGTCCAATAATACTTTATGCTTATGTGCTACATACTTGTTACAATTGTTCCTATACATATTCATTAACTTTGCAAGTCGCCCTTAACATGTATAGCGTTATAGGATTGACAACCTGCCTAATATTGATCTAACCCTTTCAAGGGCAATTCATGGCCATTGTTAAGTTTTACATTCTTGACCTAGCATTTCGATGCTAGGGTGCACAGAATGTCTTACATATTAGGTTTTAATTATGCCCTTGTACAATGCATGTTACATATTTTCCATAATAGTTATTTTAACATGTGGATTATGCTTTTACACTTATGTTATATGTATCAAACATGTATACTCGCCACCAATTATTTGTTGACCTTTATTTTAATATGTTTTCAGGAGATGCTTGAGATGGTATGGCAAGATTGTAATCATATAGGACTTTTGGATTTAGACTATCAGTTTAAATTAATGTTATGTTGTTGTTACCTTATACTTGTACAATTTGTTTCCTTTCTATGTATTGTAAAACAATTAATTTTGATGATTAATATATTTCAATTTTAGTATCATGAGTCTTTGAGCAATCTATTACGTCTCACCCCGATGTTTCCGCCATCGGTTGGGGTGTGATACCTGGGGGTGTCCGTGACCAACCTCCAGTGTGAGAATCAGGACGTGTTCTAAGAGTAAATGAATTGTCCGAGAAGAATGTTTGTAGTATATTAATTGAGAGTTATTTCAAGGGAGAATTAAATAATATTATTATAAAATTAAGTTTCTAACAATTTCAAGATAGGATTATATAATATTAACCACATTACCTCATAATCAATTTAAGTTCTTTGAAAAAAAATACTAGGAAGCTGGTTTAATCACTTGCAACATATACAGTCTCAACTAAGAAACAACCCAATTAATTGATTTGAAACTCAAGGGATCGAAGCTATAAAAAACCATGAGTGAAGTACATGTATGGTGGTCGAAACACTTGGATACACTCAAAGATCAAGGCTTGTCGTCTTCTCGAACAAAGAAGTTGACAAAGGCGACTTCGTGTCATCTTGAACTCTAGACCCGTCTATTTTTTCATATAGAGGATTCAACTTCAATTGTTGCTCATTTTGTTGGCTCAACTCCAAAGAATCCACAAAGTGCTTACGTTAGTTCACAATTTTACCGATTTTTAAAACCATGTTTTAAACACAACAAAATGGTTGTTGGTTAGTTATGCAATTTTACACATGACAGGGACCACCATCTCCAAGTTTTAGGGATGACAATCAAATAACTATGCTATCAGGGGCTAACGCATGTTATGTAACTATTACCATCATCGAAACCGAATATATTAATATATTATATAATCAAGTTAGAAGTCCATTCATTACACAAGTTGAATAAAATGTTAAATAGTTAGTAATAAAATATTGAGAATTATAGAACGATATTTTGAGATAATATATGATTGAAATTTCGTGTATAAAGTTGTACTAGGCTATTGCCCCCATTAAACGCGGATTCAAAAATTAAATTAAATTTATTTGTTGAAATTTAAGATCGTGTAAAAAACAAATAACAAATAATTCAAATTTCAGTAAAAATTTCCTTGTAGACCACATTGGTTGTTTTATTTGTAACATTTCCATTTTTATCTAGTATAAGTAACTTGACATCAGCTCTGCATTTTACTCTTGATAATGTGACATATAGTTAACCATATGAGAAAACGAGATATTTGAGATATAGTCCAACCCTTAATAGAGATTGTCCTTGACTTTTGTACAATCTTTTTTTTTTTCATAAGTTTCAAAATTTTGTTCAACTTTTGTCACACCCCGATATTTCCACGTATTACCGGTGGACCCGGCGGGGAGGATCGTGACGTAGTTGATATCATGATAGTCAAATATATACAGTTTAATGCACAGCGGAAGTCTCGGTAGAAAATATTGTTACAAACCGAAATACAAAGTATAATTAAATATTATACAAACGGATTGTAAGAGGATCCACAGGCGGATTTTTAAAACAGAAAACAAATTATTATTCGACATACTTTAAGCATCAAGAACTTGCAAGATTCTTTAACTAATGCTCACCCATAGGATTCCGGAAGAGAGATACTAACTGGTTGCCATCCTGATGGGTGATGTATGATCCACTTCTTTGCACTGCTTGCCAAGTGCAAAATGTGAAGTATCTCACCCAAAGCAGTCTGTTTTAGGCATTTTCTCTTTATGATAACTGCTGCCTCGTATCTATGCAAAACAAAAATTACAACACGTCATATAAATGCTCAAGGCAAGTTATATATTTACTAAATGTGGATAGGTCTGCTAACAGGTCAATAGGAGTTTTTGTGACTTCAAAAGGGGTGTGGATTAAACTTTTGGTCTAAACTTTCCTTTAAATAATTAGTCTCACATATGAATGAACAATTTATACCATCCAACTAAGAACCTTAAAAAAATATACATATTGATTTTGGAGGTTTTATGCATTAAAAAAACACTTTGGATAACTTTCAACCAGTTTGACTTGGGCCATTTTGTTTTTAAGCTAATTTTTTCTTTACCCAGCTAGATATAATATAACACAAAGCAACCCACCCACATGAAAAGAGGTGAAAAATGTCATCTGCAACTGTGATAAAATTAACTAGAAGCAGAAGCAAATGTTACCTGCACTGGGAAGCAGTTATAGCAGAACGACCAGCGGGAGTTGATAAAAACTTCTTGAGTTCATCCCAGGTTGCTTTTGAGTGATCTTTAATATTATTACTTTTAAGGTTCACACAGTTCCATATTTTTTCATCCTTACCAACAAAGAATGGTGGTAATGAGCCAGGAGTCTGTTTAACTACCAGTTGCTGCTTTAAGGCACTCTTTAGAGCCTTCTTAACATCAATATTAGGTTGATTACGTTTCCCATATCGAATGCAGTTAACTATGTTTGCTTCAGTAGGCATTATCTTTTCAGATTTTAGTGTTGCTAAGGCACTTACAATTACCTTTGTAAGATCTTGGTCATTTTCTGAAGGTTTTGGTCGTTTCCCGTTATCTGGCATCTGAAGTGGTTCAGAAACTGGCGCATGTACTGAATTATTAGCTAATTCGCCTTTTGTTAATGGTGGTCCTCCAGCCAAAAGACTGGTCCATAGCCAGACACTCTTTGCAGCCGCAACGAGGGTCATAGATGCTTTCTGAGGTTGTGCCAAAAGAATATTATATTTCCTCATTCTTAACTGATGCAGCGCACTTGAGAAATCTCTATCACCCGAAATCAACAGATAAGTGGCGGGGGCTGGGTTATCAATAGCCCAAAATAACATATCAACCAATATTTTCTTGTCGCTTGCATCTTTGATCCCTATTCACAACAAAAACAAATACATTGAAACCATTAACAAATCATTTTACTAAAGAAAGAAATCATACATAATACATAACCTAAGAAAATAAACACCGAAGTTTGTTGTATCAACGATTTTTTCAACCAAACGTAACTGGCTTATATTTAAACCAAACAGTCAACAATTTACAAACATAATTTGTCAACTTAGGCGTGTAAACACAAAATCATGAGTTTAAATAAGTTTTGCAACTAATTTACACCTAGAAGATTGTATTCCAAACTTTTCTTTACCTCAGTTGCTTAAAACTCAACTTTAATAACTAGTAATAATGAATTCAACATTTGACATTTTGACAACAAAAAGAAAATTGCTATAAATCTTCTAGATGAATTAACCATCATGGTTTCGTCCAATTCCGTATGCTGATAATTAGAATGCTGTGGTTCTTTTTAGACATTTTTTCTTCTTTTTTGCATCTTCAAAAGTTATCAGTTGTCTGTTAACAAAAGAGTACAATTGTTGTTTAACAGCTAAAAGCAAGTACATGTTAAGTTTAAAAAAAAAAAAAAAGTAAAAAACTAATCCCTGGTTAAAAATGGTCCAAAGAGTAAGTTTGGGACTTGAGGCAAACATAGAAGTTCTTCCCTTCTTTTCAATTCTGCACACATAAAAGTTGTTTTACAAGAAATAGCAAGTTTGATGATTAAAATTCTAATTCACACTTATGTTGCTAGAAAGAAGTACCCTAAATATACATAACCAGTAACACACACCGCTGGTATACTTAACTACCCAGAATAAGTAACTTACCTGATGTTGAGTATGAACTTAATGGTTTATAACAAAACTATAAAACAAGTAACAAATCAAAGATATTAGCTCAATGCCTCAAATCCCATCTATATATAACATGACAGAGCATAGAAATCCATATCTGAGTTTACAGACTACATAATGCATCCACAAATAAGGCTAATCCAGAGGTCAAACCATACATAACCAGCGGCAAACAGTTAACGTTGACCAGTCAACACAAAGTCAAACACAGTCAACAGGTGTATCTTGACCTTTTTCATACCCCAACACAAACTCACATCTATCAGATACACACAAACAATGAACAAATCATAAAGTATACGTACATACAATACAGATCCACGTAAACACCATGTTAGGGTTTATATACCAGCAGGAACATGATTCAAAGCGATTCCAGTACTGTTGAGGCCATGTTGGACGGAAGCAGGGATGCCGTTAGTGTCGCCGTAAGCCGAAATCGAAACAGGTCCAGAGTAATTCATATCAACTAAAGCAGAACTGATATTTTGAGCGATCGAATGAGGCTGGCAACCTTTTGGTACCTGACAGTTCTCTATGTCCCACCACACTGATATCTTCGCCGTCGCGTACCGCTGTTCGATTGCTCCTCCCGCCATCTTTGCTCCGCCTTCGTCCGGCTGGTAGAGTCGCCGGAAGTACAATTGCAGAACGGTTACAAAACCTAATAATTAAAGAGGAGGGTTTAGAAACCCTTGTGTTTATTTGGTAGAAAGTAATCTTGATCGAGACTATTGCTTAGGGCCTAAGTTTAAAAAAAATACATATATATAATTCTCCATAAGTATTAATTTACAAATGTCGGTGGAACAGTATACTTTCGGATTATTGGATTCGGCCACATGCACATGCTACTGCCTTAATTCTATCCTTAAGTGGACGTGGCTTATGTTTTTTTCTTTTGAGGGCCGTGAAAGGGACTAAAAGACCAACACATTAAATGAAATTTGGGACATGGCCATGTGAGCCAATTTATTAATAGAGTTAAATGTCATTTTAGTCCCTGTGGTTTGGGTCATTTTGCCAGTTTAGTCCAAAGGTTTCGTTTTTAACCTGTGGGTCCAAAAAGGTTTCACAGTTGCCATTTTAGTCCACTGGGTTAATTTCATCCATTTTTTCTGTTAACGAGAAGGCCAATTCGGTCATTTTATATGGCTGAATTGCCCTTTTAGTTAACAGAATTACATACAAAATGACCGAATTGGCCTTCTCGTTAACAGAAAAAATGGATGAAGTTAACCAAGTGGACTAAAATGGCAACTGTGAAACCTTTTTGGACCCACAGGTTAAAAATGAAACCTTTAGACTAAACTGGCAAAATGGTCCAAACCACATGGACTAAAATGGCATTTAACTCTTATTAATATATAACAATGGCTGGCCCATGCAAATGACACCTACTGCCGCACATAATAAAAACGATATAAAAGAATTGGAGGCCGCAAGTAATAGAGGGAGGCAGCAACAATATTCTGGACGAAAATTAGTTGGGGAACAAAAGAAGGGTGCGATCAAGGAAAAAAATCTTGAAGAGGAGAAGGATTGATTCAAGAACGAAGTCGGGTTCAAAGGGTTAAAGATTTGACACATCGTTAGTCTTTATTTTTCGAGTCTTTTTTGTTTAATTATATTATATATTATATATATATATATATATTATTAGAAAGTCTTGATGAATAGTAAATAAGATTAATAAAAAGTTGTTATAGAGTTGTTTTACATGAATAGTTATTACATTTTGAAAGAATACTTAACAATCAAGTTCTGATAAACGATAATCATAACGATAATTGTAACGTTATTTTCTGATCTTGAACATGCAACAAATTTAAAATGTTATTACACGGTTACTTATTAAACTTATCATTTTATTTATTATAATAACTATATTCTGAAATTTTAAAATTTACGTCGATCACGGTTTTACATGGTTATATCTTTTGTTATACGATATTTTGAAATGTCGCATTTGATGTTTCTTATTTTAACTTTTTTGTGCACAATACGTGTTGCTATACCGAGTGTCGGCATGACAATAATGATGTAACAAACCGAACCAATACTGATCGAAAACCTGCGCGAAGCGCGGAGGATCTAACTAGTTATTATAAAACAAGAATATTATATATTTACAATGATAGCTATTAAAAGTAACGGTGTCTTTGGTAAGAACACAATTTGTTTATTGTGGATGGTATAAAGAAATAAACAAGGACCGCAAACAAAGGAATAAAATAAACTAGCTAAATCCCAACCCTGTGAAATTACTTCTGTTATTCTGATTTAAACCTGACACTCGACCCAAACTAGTAATGGATTATAGCTACATTTTTTAATCACCTCACCCAAACTAGAAAGAAATGTTAAAATTTATTACTTAGTTTTAAACAATAATAAACTAAAAGATTGTGTCCACGTTTACAAAAGTATTATTTAAATCGAAGTGTTAAAAAAGGTCCTCGGATTTTCGATTCGCTTTGGGCCTCCAAAATTCTTGGACCAACCCTATAATCAAGGGTTAAGACTATTTAATAAGGGTGAGGGGGGCACTTCCCTAAGAGGGGAGTCCCCTCTCTTACGCGCACCCAATCAGGTTATGCCACGTCAACTCCCCTCTTAAACTCCCCTCACACCCCAATTTGATGGCGGCACTCCCCTCTTAGGTGACTTGTTTTTTTATTAAAAAAAAAAAAATTTCATTGGTTGATTGAATGGTGGCCCCACCTTCTCTCTCCTCCCCTCTTCGGTGCCTCCTCCCCGATTTGGCTCCCCCATTTGAGTCCCCGCATGGATGGCAGCACTCTCCCGATCGGCAAAGTCGGTCCCCGCACGGGGTCACCGAGGGTGCCCCCCTCACCCTAATCTATTGTTAAGATTAAATGAGTGAAATTGAAAAAAAGACGTGTGGGTTAATTTAGAGGTATTTTAGTCAATATAAGACAATAGTTTCTCTATCTTCTAATTCTTCCTGATTTTTAAACATTAATAACTCTTTTATACGACATTATTTTTTAATTAAAATTGCACCATAAAAAGAGCGTTTTTTTAATCTTTAAAATGAGTATACTATAGCTATACTTTTGTAAAAAAAAAAATCGAACACCTAGATACGTAAAACACAATGGATAAAAAACACAAAAAAATGATTTTTTTTCTAAAACGCAATGGACATAAAACCCAAAAAAATGTGTTTTTCTAAAACGCAATTAGCTAAAAGCATACAAAAAATGTGTTTTTTACTTTTTTTTGTAAAACACAATGACTTAAAAACACACAAACATGTATTTTTTCATTGTGTTATGAAAAGCAATGGACTAAAAACACACAAAAAAAGTTTTTTCATTGTGTTATAAAACGCAATGGAGTAAAACACAAACAAAAGGTGTTTTATCATTGTGTCAAATACTCACAAGTTTTTAAAAAGAACAACCATCATGATTTTTTATACATAAACTAAACCAAAAACACAATAAAAACAAAAACATGTTTAAAAACAAAAAACAAAATAACTAAAGTGATAGTTTTGGAAAACCAATGATCTTATTCCATGAAATTGATTTAATTTATCCAACTTAAAATCGCACATTTGACCTTTGACTAAATTTAGAAATTTGAATAATTGTTTCATGCCACTGTTGTAAAACGCAATCATAAAAACCTATGCACCAAGTCAAACTAACCTCTGTTCCTTTTGGTTAAATGAATATTATGGTCTAGTTTTGTGAAATGATTTGAACTTAATATTTGCCAGTTTTGATCTGATGAATGAAGTAGCTAAGGTAATTCTTCACTCCAATCTATGCCCCATGGTTTAAACTTTAAACAACTATCTCTATGCAAAGAAAGAATGTTTAATCATTTTTTACCTCAATGTTTAGTCAAACTGATAGCCACCTCTTGAGCCAACGCTTGTTAGCCGTAGGATCGCTAACCGTTAAAGACGAGTCGATAGAAAAACGGATCCGTTGCACAGTAGCAGCATGCGAAATGGCACCAACATGGGTTAGCCGGATCGGGTCGAATATCCATGGTGGCGGTTCAAGGCTCCCATGCAAATCCACACACGAGTTATTTCTCTTTATGCCCATGTTTTTAATTTAGTTTTAGTTCATGCTCTTTTTAGTTGTACTTTCTGCTTTTTAGTTGGTACTTTAGTCTTTCTTTTTCCTAAGATGTAGAAGCGTGGCCGCGTGGGGTAGTTATTTTGTTGAGTTTTCTTTATGTAAACACTTTGTGAGCAATGAAACTTCAGTGAGTTTTAGAATGATTTTTTTCTTGATAATTATCTCTTGTGTGTGTAGGTTAATTAATTCGTATATGCTGGCTCAACCGAGGCGGGTTGGGTGGTGAACTTAGACACGATTCTCTAACCGTAGTGGTGTATTTGTATCTTCGGTTAGATGTCTTAGCCCTACCGTTTCGTTTGGTGGTGAATCTGTATCCAAACGAGCCGTAGAACTATCTTTTATTTTACCGTTTGATTTGAACCGGTGATCCAGGTCTTACTCCTATCACAAACGTACTTCTCAAGTTACCGACAAGTGACTGAATGAAAAATAAGAAGCCTAGTGGTGTATAATAGGACAGTCGATTCTTAAACTGATTGTCGAGTTGCATATCCCCCTCCTTCGGGTGACCATTACTCGTCTTAATCAAGCTAATTGAATTCTACTAACCTAAAACTACAGAAAACCTTTTTTTTTCATTTTCAACTGGCAGGGCGGTTGGTTACACATAGGATTCCGGAAGAGAGATACTAACTGGTTGCCATCCTGATGGGTGATGTATGATCCACTTCTTTGCACTGCTTGCCAAGTGCAAAATGTGAAGTATCTCACCCAAAGCTGTATGTTTTAGGCATTTTCTCTTTATGATAATTGCTGCCTCGTATCTATGCAAAACAAAAATTACAACACATGTCATATAAATGCTCAAGGCAAGTTATATTTACTAAACGTGGATACGTCTGCTAATAGGTCAAAAAGAGTTTTTTGTGACTTCAAAAGGGGTGTGGATTAAACTTTTGGTCTAAACTTTCCTTTAAATAATTAGTCTCACATATGAATGAACAATTTATACTATCCAACTTAGAACCTTAAAAAAATGTACATAGTGATTTTGGAGGTTTTATGCATTAAAAAAAAAAACACTTTGGATAACTTTCAACCAGTTTGACTTGGGCCATTTTGTTTTTAAGCTAATTTTTTCTTTACCCAGCTAGATATAATATAACCCAAAGCAACCCACTCACATGAAAAGAGGTGAAAAATGTCATCTGCAGCTGTGATAAAATTAACTAGAAGCAGAAGCAAATGTTACCTGCACTGGGAAGCAGTTATAGCAGAACGACCAGCAGGAGTTGATAAAAACTTCTTGAGTTCATCCCAGGTTGCTTTTGAGTGATCTTTAATGTTATTACTTTTAAGGTTCACACACTTCCATAATTTTTCATCCTTACCAACAAAGAATGGTGGTAATGAGCCAGGAGTCTGTTTAACTACCAGTTGCTGCTTTAAGGCACTCTTTAGAGCCTTCTTAACATCAATATTAGGTTGATTACGTTTCCCATATCGAATGCAGTTAACTATGTTTGCTTCAGTAGGCATTATCTTTTCAGATTTTAGTGTTGCTAAGGCACTTACAATTACCTTTGTAAGATCTTGGTCATTTTCTGAAGGTTTTGGTTGTTTCCCGTTATCTGGCATCTGAAGTGGTTCAGAAACTGGCGCATGTACTGAATTATTAGCTAATTCGCCTTTTGTTAATGGTGGTCCTCCAGCCAAAAGACTAGTCCATAGCCAGACACTCTTTGCAGCCGCAACGAGGGTCATAGATGCTTTCTGAGGTTGTGCCAAAAGAATATTATATTTCCTCATTCTTAACTGATGCAGTGCACTTGAGAAATCTCTATCACCCGAAATCAACAGATAAGTGGCGGGGGCTGGGTTATCAATAGCCCAAAATAACATATCCACCAATATTTTCTTGTCGCTTGCATCTTTGATCCCTATTCACAACAAAAACAAATACATTGAAACCATTAACAAATCATTTTACTAAAGAAAGAAATCATAACATAACCTAAGAAAATAAACACCGAAGTTTGTTGTATCATCGATTTTTTCAACCAAACGTAACTGGCTTATATTTAAACCAAACAGTCAACAATTTACAAACGTAATTTGTCAACTTAGGCGTGCAAACACAAAATCATGAGTTTAAATAAGTTTTGCAACTAATTTACACCTAGAAGATTGTGTTCCAAACTTTTCTTTACTTCAGTTGCTTAAAACTCAACTTTAATAACTTGTAATAATGAATTCAACATTTGACATTTTGACAACAAAAAGAAAATTGCTATAAATCTTCTAGATGAATTAACCATCATGGTTTCGTCCAATTCCGTATGCTGATAATTAGAATGCTGTGGTTCTTTTTAGACATTTTTTCTTCTTTTTTGCATCTTCAAAAGTTATCAGTTGTCTGTTAACAAAAGAGTACAATTGTTGTTTAACAGCTAAAAGCAAGTACATGTTAAGTTTAAAAAAAAAAAAAAAGTAAAAAACTAATCCCTGGTTAAAAATGGTCCAAAGAGTAAGTTTGGGACTTGAGGCAAACATAGAAGTTCTTCCCTTCTTTTCAATTCTGCACACATAAAAGTTGTTTTACAAGAAATAGCAAGTTTGATGATTAAAATTCTAATTCACACTTATGTTGCTAGAAAGAAGTACCCTAAATATACATAACCAGTAACACACACCGCTGGTATACTTAACTACCCAGAATAAGTAACTTACCTGATGTTGAGTATGAACTTAATGGTTTATAACAAAACTATAAAACAAGTAACAAATCAAAGATATTAGCTCAATGCCTCAAATCCCATCTATATATAACATGACAGAGCATAGAAATCCATATCTGAGTTTACAGACTACATAATGCATCCACAAATAAGGCTAATCCAGAGGTCAAACCATACATAACCAGCGGCAAACAGTTAACGTTGACCAGTCAACACAAAGTCAAACACAGTCAACAGGTGTATCTTGACCTTTTTCATGCCCCAACACAAACTCACATCTATCAGATACACACAAACAATGAACAAATCATAAAGTATACGTACATACAATACAGATCCACGTAAACACCATGTTAGGGTTTATATACCAGCAGGAACATGATTCAAAGCGATTCCAGTACTGTTGAGGCCATGTTGGACGGAAGCAGGGATGCCGTTAGTGTCGCCGTAAGCCGAAATCGAAACAGGTCCAGAGTAATTCATATCAACTAAAGCAGAACTGATATTTTGAGCGATCGAATGAGGCTGGCAACCTTTTGGTACCTGACAGTTCTCTATGTCCCACCACACTGATATCTTCGCCGTCGCGTACCGCTGTTCGATTGCTCCTCCCGCCATCTTTGCTCCGCCTTCGTCCGGCTGGTAGAGTCGCCGGAAGTACAATTGCAGAACGGTTACAAAACCTAATAATTAAAGAGGAGGGTTTTAGAAACCCTTGTGTTTATTTGGGTAGAGAGTAATCTTGATCGAGACGATTGCTTAGGGCCTAAGTTTAAAAAAAATACATATATATAATTATTATAAAACAAGAATATTATATATTTACAATGATAGCTATTAAAAGTAGGGTCCTAATATTAATACATGGGAAAACTTATTTACACATGGTGTATACGGGCCGTATACTATTATACGGCCCGTATAGAATAAAAACAACTGACAAAGTCTGTGTACGGGCTGTATACTATTATACGGGCCGTATAATAGTATACGGCCCGTATACACCATGTGTAAATAAGTTTGCCTGGTCGTATACAATGTATACGAACGTGTATATGGGCCGTATACTGCTATACGGCCCGTATGAAACGAAAATTTGATTTTTCAAGTATTTTAGAGTGGTGAGGTGCTCAAAACTTTCTAAAAGTATAAAAAAATAAAACATCAACAAGGAGTCTGAATAAAACGGAAGCTATCAACGCGGGATTACGGACATGCGTTTAATTCCCAATCATTTCCTTGTCAAATCACACACTATAAAGTTTAAACTTATCGTGTGTTGTAGTTTGGAAAGATGACCGAATAGAGATCTGAATAACAAACTGTGGAGAACTTGTTTGCGTTATCCACCAACAATCCGTTCATTATCTGTTGTTGTCTAAAACAATATCAATTAACGTTCAGTTGTGTATACAAATTCATCTCCGGTTTCTACAGCACAAGCACATACACAGGGAGAATGTTCTCGAAATTGAAGGAAAAGAAAAAATGGTTGTTGATGTTTTTCTCTATCAGGATTTTGTTGGTTTGTTTGAGAACCAGATTCCAATATCCTACTACTTCAATCCTTCCTACATTATTGAAAATTACTATATCACCCGCCATTCTCTTGCACCTGTATACATTGATTGTGGATTTTCTTGAGTCGTCGGGAAAACTTTTCCTCAGGGGAGGGTGAGTAGTATGAGTCTGAGTCCATTGTGGTTCGTGAATGTTGGAAGAACCCGACACGTCTTCTGCTGCCTCTTCGGTTGGTAAAAGACATAGGATGGCTTCTAACATAAAAACCTATGCACCAAGTCAAACTAACCTCTGTTCCTTTGGTTAAATGAATATTATGGTCTAGTTTTGTGAAATGATTTGAACTTAATATTTGCCAGTTTTGATCTGATGAATGAAGTAGCTAAGGTAATTCTTCACTCCAATCTATGCCCCATGGTTTAAACTTTAAACAACTATCTCTATGCAAAGAAAGAATGTTTAATCATTTTTTACCTCAATGTTTAGTCAAACTGATAGCCACCTCTTGAGCCAACGCTTGTTAGCCGTAGGATCGCTAACCGTTAAAGACGAGTCGATAGAAAAACGGATCCGTTGCACAGTAGCAGCATGCGAAATGGCACCAACATGGGTTAGCCGGATCGTGTCGAATATCCATGGTGGCGGTTCAAGGCTCCCATGCAAATCCACACACCAGTTATTTCTCTTTATGCCCATGTTTTTAATTTAGTTTTAGGTCATGCTCTTTTTAGTTGTACTTTCTGCTTTTTAGTTGGTACTTTAGTCTTTCTTTTTCCTAAGATGTAAAAGCGTGGCCGCGTGGGGTAGTTATTTTGTTGAGTTTTCTTTATGTAAACACTTTGTGAGCAATGAAACTTCAGTGAGTTTTAGAATGCCTTTTTTCTTGTTAATTATCTCTTGTGTGTGTAGGTTAATTAATTCGTCTATGCTAGCTCAACCGTGGAGGGGTTGGGTGGTGAACTTAGACACGATTCTCTAACCGTAGTGGTGTATTTGTATATTCGGTTAGATGTCGCAGCCCTACCGTTTCGTTTGGTGGTGAATCTGTATCCAAACGAGCCGTAGAACTATCTTTTATTTTACCGTTTGATTTGAACCGGTGATCCAGGTCTTACTCCTATCACAAACGTACTTCTCAAGTTACCGACAAGTGACTGAATGAAAAATAAGAAGCCTAGTGGTGTATAATAGGACAGTCAATTCTTAAACTGATTGTCGAGTTGCATATCCCCCTCCTACGGGTGACCATTACTCGTCAGTCGTCTTAATCAAGCTAATTGAATTCTACTAACCTAAAACTACAGAAAACCTTTTTTTTCATTTTCAACTGGCAGGGCGGTTGGTTACACATAGGATTCCGGAAGAGAGATACTAACTGGTTGCCATCCTGATGGGTGATGTATGATCCACTTCTTTGCACTGCTTGCCAAGTGCAAAATGTGAAGTATCTCACCCAAAGCTGGATGTTTTAGGCATTTTCTCTTTATGATAATCGCTGCCTCGTATCTATGCAAAACAAAAATTACAACACACGTCATATAAATGCTCAAGGCAAGTTATATTTACTAAACGTGGATACGTCTGCTAATAGGTCAAAAAGAGTTTTTTTTGTGACTTCAAAAGGGGTGTGGATTAAACTTTTGGTCTAAACTTTCCTTTAAATAATTAGTCTCACATATGAATGAACAATTTATACCATCCAACTAAGAACCTTAAAAAATATACATAGTGATTTTGGAGGTTTTATGCATTTAAAAAAACACTTTGGATAACTTTCAACCAGTTTGACCTGGGCCATTTTGCTTTTAAGCTAATTTTTTATTTACCCAGCTAGATATAATATAACCCAAAGCAACCAACTCACATGAAAAGAGGTGAAAAATGTCATCTGCAACTGTGATAAATTAACTAGAAGCAAATGTTACCTGCACTGGGAAGCAGTTATAGCAGAACGACCAGCAGGAGTTGATAAAAACTTCTGGAGTTCATCCCAGGTTGCTTTTGAGTGATCTTTAATATTATTACTTTTAAGGTTCACACACTTCCATATCTTTTCATCTTTACCAACAAAGAATGGTGGTAATGAGCCAGGAGTCTGTTTAACTACCAGTTGCTGCTTTAAGGCACTCTTTAGAGCCTTCTTAACATCAATATTAGGTTGATTACGTTTCCCATATCGAATGCAGTTAACTATGTTTGCTTCAGTTGGCATTATCTTTTCACATTTTAGTGTTGCTAAGGCACTTACAATTACCTTTGTAAGATCTTGGTCATTTTCTGAAGGTTTTGGGCATCCAGGTGTCTCCAACTCTGAGGAAGATGGTGGTTGAAAATCAGGATTAGTAACCAACGGTGGATATTTGTGGAACAGAGGCTTGTTAGGCATACCATGTCCTTTTTGTGGATTGTTTATGTATTCTTGATTTGAAGAGTCAACAGAATTTTGTTTCAGCTGTCCTTCACTCATCAGAGGATTGTTTTCTCTACCAGAATCAGAAACGTTAAGCTTACTAACATCGTGAACAAAATCAGGCATGGGAGGTGGCATATAAAGAGGAAAGAAATCTATAGGAGCAGGTGCTGGAGTTGTTGGTTGCAGATTACCTTGGGGCATTACCGACTGTGGATGATTATGATGGTGACCTTGGTAGGTAGTCACGTTATTTTCATCACTCCACGAATAATCAGGGGCAGGGCCTACAAGAATGTGACTAGAGTTCAATCCACTTGAAGAAACATTATAAATGTGACTAGGGTGGTGCATATATCCTGGTTGATGAGAGTTTGAATTAATCTTATTTTCCAGATTGCCATCAGGTTGACTGAAATTATTCCTTATTGACTGTCCTTTTGGTTTCGAATCTTTTGCTCTTGAGGATTTCCCGTTATCTAGCATCTGAAGCGGTTCAGAAACTTGCGCATGTACTGAATTATCAGCTAATTCGCCTTTTGTTAGTGGTGGTCCTCCAGCCAAAAGACTGGTCCATAGCCAGACACTCTTTGCAGCCGCAACGAGGGTCATAGATGCTTTCTGAGGCTGTGCCAAAAGAATATTATATTTCCTCATTCTTAACTGATGCAGCGCATTTGAGAAATCTCTATCACCCGAAATCAACAGATAAGTGGCGGGGGCTGGGTTATCAACAGCCCAAAATAACATATCCACCAATATTTTCTTGTCGCTTGCATCTTTGATGCCTATTCACAACAAAAACAAATACATTGAAACCATTAACAAATCATTTTACTAAAGAAAGAAATCATACATCATACATAACCTAAGAAAATAAACACTGAAGTTTGTTGTAACATCGATTTTTCAACCAAACGTAACTGGCATATATTTAAACCAAACAATCGACAATTTACAAACATAATTTGTCAACTTAGGCATGCAAACACAAAATCATGAGTTTAAATAAGTTTTGCAACTAATTTACACCTAGAAGATTGTATTCCAAACTTTTCTTTACCTCAGTTGCTTAAAACTCAACTTTAATAACTTGTAATAATAAATTCAACATTTGACATTTTGACTTAGTATTATGGACTTGAGAAACAAAACAAAAAGATATTAGCTCAATCCCCGATAAACCGCTCCACCCCTGGCAACACCTCCCCCCTCGGTAAACTACCCTCCCCGCCCCACTCACCGCTACCACTCCGCCCACCCTAATGGTTTATAACAAAACTATAAAACAAGTAACAAATCAATGCCTCAAACCCCATCTATATATAACATGACAAAGCATAGAAATCCATATCTGAGTTTACAGACTACATAATGCATCCACAAACCAGCGGCAAACAGTTAACGTTGACCAGTCAACACAGAGTCAAACACAGTCAACAGGTGTGTCTTGACCTTTTTCATACCCTAACACAAACTCACATCTATAAGATAAACACAAATCATAAAGTATACGTACATACAATACAGATCCACGTAAACACCATGTTAGGGTTTATATACCAGCGGGAACATGATTCAAAGCGATTCCAGTACTGTTGAGGCCTTGCTGGACGGAAGCAGGGATGCCGTTAGTGTCGCCGTAAGCGGAAATCGAGACCGGTCCACAGTAGTTCATATTAACCAAGGCGGAACTGATATTCTGTGCGATTGAATGAGGCTCACAGCCTTTTGGTACCTGACAGTTCTCTATGTCCCACCACACTGATATCTTCGCCGTCGCGTACTGCTGTTCGATTGCTCCTCCCGCCATCTTTGCTCCGCCTTCGTCCGGCTGGTAGAGTCGCCGGAAGTACGATAGCAGAACGGTTAGAAAACCAATTAACGGGGGTGTATGAAATTCCTTTTTAACTTTTATAACTTATTAACTTTTTAGGGCATGTTTGGCTAAGCTTATTATCAACTTAGTGGCATGCCATTTTTCATTTTACACACAATGTTTTGAGTGAAATAAATTTTGGCCTCTTACTTTTAGTTTTGTTAAATTGCGTTTTGAGTCTATTTCGACATTTCCTCTTTTCACCCATACTTTAAGTAAAATACATTTTGACCCCTTGCTTTTAGTTTTGTTAAACTTCAAAACGCAATTTAACAAAACTAAAAGCAAGGGGTCAAAATGTATTTTACTTAAAGTATGGGTGAAAAGAGGAAATGTCGAAATGGACTCAAAACGCAATTTAACAAAACTAAAAGTAAGAGGCCAAAAATTATTTCACTCAAAACATTGTGTGTAAAATGAAAAATGGCATAGGCATGTCGGTCTTTGTGTTTTAAGTAAGTTGATAATTAAACGTTTGGATTCAACCATACATTAAGTTGAACTGAATATGTCAAGACATGCGTTTTCATATGGTGGACTAATATGTTTGCAACGTGCCTACGACGCATCACCCGCGGGATGTATTATGAATATTAAAATTTATATGTCGGTATAAATTCGAGTTGGTGTGCGTTTCGATGTAAACTTTTTTGGGGAACAAGTCAGGTCAAATATATTTTGTTTTTTGATTGTTTTATGTACGTTTCCAATTCTACGTTTCGCCCAAACCGCAACACGCTAAGGGTATAATTTTTTCCGTTGATATGAATATCACTTTTGATTACACGTGTTAGTTTTCCCTTGATACACATTTTATGCTTTTTTGTACGTTTCCTATGTATGAGTCGGGTCACATATAAATACGATATACTTTACATTTTTATCCAACTACAATGCTATTGAGTTAAATTGGATACGTCAAAATGTGCGTTTTCATATGTTTAACGCATTACATAACGCTTCGACCAATCTATTCGATGTTTGCAATGTACTTGCCCCGCAACGCGCCCGGGTTTCCCACCAGCTTTGCCTCCCTGCCCCAATACTTTCACGATGTTGCAATTTTAGCCCCTTGACTTTGGTATCTTCAAAGTTTCATAAAATGACAAATTTAGTCCCTAAACCTTCTACTTTGGATTTCCAAAACCACAACCTCATCTTTCAAACTTTGCCAGTACCAACCCTCTACTTTGGTTTTCCACCATCACCCCCTTAGCTTTTACACAGTTACGCCACCAACCATCTTCTTTTACATTTCCACCAACACCCCCTCATCTTTTACACATTTCCGCCACCACCCCTATACTTTTACACTTTGTCTTTTTTAGACTTTGTTTTTTTACCCCTTACACTATTACTCCATTTTTACACCCGCCAAACTTTAAAAAATTTGCAATTGTAACCCCTAGACTATAACTCCTACTTTTGCAAATGCCAATGCATTGTGTTTTTCGAATGTCTTTGGCATTGTGTTGTACACTTTGTGTCTACCTTTGTGATTTACACTTTTTTTTGTAATTGTCTTTTACGCACTGCGTTTTACGAATCGTGTTTTTTCTTACTATATGTTTCCACCCGTCGCGCGCCGCCGCAACGCGCGGCAGGCAAAATCCTAGTTTAAGTTAAAAAAGACTTTTGGGAAAATGACTTTTTGAAAAGCAGTTTTTAAAAAAAGTGTTTGGATTAGCTTATGGGGTGGGAAAAGTCAATAAGTTGTTTTTTTAAAAAGTGTTTGGCTTAGCTTATTGATGTAAAATGACTAAAAGGGACATTTCACAATCAACAACATTTGTGTGGTAAGCATCCATTATCTGATACATACGCATAAACATATGGATCCAAATCTGATTAACCGAACCGATACAGCAACGATACAGCAAAAAGATGCACTAATTTTGTTTTTACACTTGCATACGGATACAGTACACTGTCGATATCATATACACATGAACATATGGATCCAAATCTGATTAATCGAACTGATACAACAAACAATACAGCAAACAGATGCATGAATTTGTTTTTACACTTACATATGGATACAGTAACAATCAACAGATCCAAATCTGATTTGAAACATTAACAAATTTAGCATGCCATTTTAAACAGATGCATTAACAGATCCATACCTGATTAATCGAACAACAAACAGATCCAAGTTGAAACAGCTTTAACATGCAATTTGAAACAGATCCAATATGAAATAGCAAACAATACAGCTTTAACAACAAACAGATCCAATTTGAAACGACTTTAACAGATATGGTGGCGATTCAGCATTCCGTATAAATGAAACGAAAAAAGGGAACCAGATAGATAAACATGGGCAATCGCTGTGAATTGAAACATACCTATTGCGGTGTTGAAGTGGAGAATGGACGGGGGTGGAGCCGCCGGAAAAGGAATCCGGAGGTGGAGAGGGGAACTGGCTGTGGCGGCTGCTGTGTTTACGATAGAACACACAGATAGGAACGTTGTTCTTATTGTTGTAGGGCACAGATACAAGATATAAGGGGGGTGTTAAAAAATAAGGGGTATATTGGTAATTTGTTGTTTGAAAAGCTACAAGCTGATCAAGAAGTCACAATCTCTTAACTTTTCAAAAACTCCTTTTCCTTCATATCAAAAAGTCATTTTAAAAAGCACTTTTGCATTTGCCAAACACTAAAAACTCCTTATGGGCTTTTTGATAAGTCAATAAGCCAATAAGTTGGTTGGAAAAGCTTAGCCAAACATGCACTTAGAGTTAAATGTCATTTCAGTCTTTATGGTTGTGACAACCCTCATAATTACATGTATCCGTACGATTCATTAATGTTAATTAAAGTGCTTGATGTCTGTGCTGAATTACTTAACTGCTTTCTGATTATTGTGTCATACTTACATGTGTTTTTTAACATACTAGTCTTGTGTAGAAAAATTGACTAAAAAAGTCCTGTATGCCTTCCTAAGTGTTGGGAATTAAAAGCGTTACAAAAAGAAACATAAAAGACACTAAACAGTATAACTTAGCATTTTAACGGAACGATATCTAACCGAACAACCGGACATTACCCGGAACACTAAAATATTCTTGAAAACATTGTTTCATTTTTTCTGAGCTAGTTATGGTTCCCGAGCACACTAACACCCTACATAAAGCATTAAACACTTAAACACTAGGCATAGCATCCAACTTCCACTAATTAACTTATTTACCCATCAAATATTACACTTAACCCCCCCCCCCTTTTGGCTGATTTTCGGTTCATTAAGGGCCCCACATCAAGATCATTTCAAATCTTCCCAAATCTCATCCTAATCCTTCTTAGATCTTCTCTTGGGACTTGGTAGATCTTGGTTGTACTTTGGGGAGCATAAGAACCATTGGGTATTAGGACCTTGATTATATGTACACTAGTTGACCATCTTCAACATCGCTCCAACTCTCTTCTATCCCTCTACAAAGCTTCGGCTGAAACCCCCCTTCCACCACCATATTTTGTTGCAAGATCATTCAATCCAAGCTTCATACAAGGTGCACAAGGGTGATTTAGGAGGTGTGGAACTCACGGAACTTGAAGGACCTCTCTAGTGTGCTTTTATCCATCACATTTTCACTAGTGTTCTTCCCTAGCTTTAAGCTAGTTGACGTGCTTGAATTCTGATTATCAGAGTAACTAATCTAACCGAGCAAACCAAGGTGAGTTCACACACTCTTAAGGCATGGGATTCCCGGTGGGTTGGGAATGGGATTAAATAGCTATGACGGAACTTGTACTTTCACCACTACTAGACTACTTACCACCGTCCTCGGATTGGGAAGGACACCAGCGCTAAACCTATGTATTCTTATACGTACCTCTGTCCTCGGATTGGGAAGGATGCCAGCGCTAAATCTACGTATTCTTATACGTACCTCTGTCCTCGGATTGGGAAGGGCACCTGCGCTAAACCTACGTATTCAATACGTACCTCTATCCTCGGATTGGGAAGGGCACCTATATATATACATCTAGTCTAGTGGTCTACAACACGGGGTAGCCCCCACCGTTTATGGTTTGGAAAATAAGGAAAGTTGATTTAACCTGTAGTTGCAAACAAACTCATAGTTCTTGAAAAACTACTTTATAACGAACACCTACTGTCAACTTTGTTGTTGACTAGTTGTTACATGCCTTGCAGGTCGTTAGATACTTATGGAGCTTGCGCGAGGAGGTGGCCGTTGTGGGATATGGACTGTTATG
This sequence comes from Helianthus tuberosus, assembly GCA_030545235.1. Classification (NCBI taxonomy): domain Eukaryota; kingdom Viridiplantae; phylum Streptophyta; class Magnoliopsida; order Asterales; family Asteraceae; genus Helianthus; species Helianthus tuberosus. The sequence continues at coordinate 99,094,202 of CM060383.1, read as the reverse complement.
TCCCGTTCTAAACATTTAAACTTTATGAACTTATTGAACTTATGTTTTGGTTCCACGTCTTATGCTTCCGCTATTTAATTTAAACTTGGTTAACTAGTTTTGAAACACCAATTATATTGTGTGGTTGGATTTTATCTATTTTAAATACATTGTTCAATATGATTGGTGGCTGGATCCTGGTCATGTCACGCCTCCAAGCGGTGATACTCCGCATGTGGATTTTGGGGGTGTGACAGATTGGTATCAGAGCCATTGGTTATAGTGAACTTGGTTTTAGAAAGGGAAAAGCTTTTTGACAAAACCAGACTATAACCTGTACAGTGCTCAACGATCCACAACGACGCTTCGCTCCACGTGCAAGACTCGACACAATAGGTGGTATGATTATGTTTATATTGTCTGTTTGATAGTTCACATAGTGCACTAGTTAACGTGATAACTGCTATTTGAACCTTGTGTGTTTGCTCTCTTCTGTCACTCCACACTTACGCACTTTCGCGACACCCTTCTTACTTTTGTTTCCTTCGATGTGAAGATCATGAGTGGACGCCTGAATTTGACTCAAGCCCAGCTGACGGCTCTAATCAACGAACGAGTTGCTGAGGCACTCGCAGCAGTTCCAGCAGGAGGCCAACATGCTCAGCCTCCCGTATGTACGTTCAAAACATTCATGGATTGCCGACCTAGTACTTTCAGCAGCACAGAAGGAGCTGTAGGCCTTCTCCACTGGTTCGAGAAGATGGAGTCTGTTTTTGAGATGTGTGAATGCCCTGAAGATCGTAGGGTGAAATTTGCTACTGGAACACTCGAAGGTGCTGCATTAACCTGGTGGAAAACACAGGTCCAACTGCTAGGGCTGGCTGTTGCTAATGCCACCCCATGGAATGACTTCAAAGAATTGATCAAGGAAGAGTACTGTAGTCGTGACGACATCCACAAGCTAGAGGTGGAATTTTTCAATTTGAAGATGACGGGGTCTGAAATCGAGGCATACACAAAGAGATCGAACGAATTAGCTATCTTGTGTCCTACTATGGTGGATCCCCCTATCAAGCGTATCGAGCTGTACCTTAAGGGTTTGGTGCCAGAAATTCAAAGCCACGTGACCTCAGCAAATCTTGGCACCATTCAGCAAATCATCCGGTTGGCTCATCGTCTCACTGATCAGGCAGTTGAGAAGAACAAGCTGCCCAAGCGTATTAGCGCTACTACTTCTGATGCTCCCAGTGATAACAAGCGCAAGTGGGATGGAAATTCAGGCAAGGGTTCTACTTCAGTTCAGTCTCAGTCCCAGCTGTGAAAGACAGATGAATACAGGAGCCCTAGTCAGCAGTCTTCTGAAAACCAAGGTCAGGGTGGATACAGGGGAAATCACCCTAAGTGCAATCGATGTAGTTTGCACCACAGCGGGCCGTGCAACAAGGGTCGTTGTCAGAGATGTAACAAGCCTGGACATGAAGCCAAAGATTGCAGGAGCCCACGTCCTGCGAATCAGAATCGACAACAGCAGCCACAAGCTCCCCAGAACCAACAGCAACACCAGCAGGGTAATAAGGGATGCTTCCAGTGCGGTGCTGAGGGTCACTTCAAGAGGCACTGTCCACAGCTAAATCAGAATCAGAACAACAACCAAGGAAACGGGAACAACAATGGAGGCAACAACGGAGGCAACAACGGGGGTAACAATAATGGCAATGGTGCCAGGGGACGTGTTTACGTGCTGGGTCAGGGTGATGCAAGGAACGATCCCAATGTTGTGATGGGTAAGTTTCTTCTGGACGACTTCTTTGTTACTGTTTTATTTGATTCGGGTGCCGATACTAGTTATGTGTCCTTAAAAGCTAGCCAAATGCTTAAGCGCACTCCAACACTTTTGAACACCAAACACACGGTAGAACTAGCAAACGGTAAAAGTCTTGAAGCCACACACATACTTAAAGGTTGTAACCTCGTCTTAGCTGGTCAGACCTTCTCTATCGATCTTATTCCTATCGTACTTGGTAGTTTCGACGTCGTTATTGGGATGGATTGGCTATCTCATCATCAAGCGGAGATTATTTGCAAGGAGAAAATCGTCCGCATTCCTCGTTCAGGTGAAGAACCTCTCATGATTTATGGCGACAAGAGTGGTGCTGTTGTGGGCATCATCTCTTTCCTTAAGGCCCAGAGGTGTTTGCGAAGGGACCACACTGCTATTCTAGCCCTCATTTCTGATACATCTTCGAAGGAAAAGAAGATAGAAGACATTCCTATTATGCGCGACTTTCCTGAGGAATTACCTGGTCTTCCGCCTCATCGACAAGTTGAATTTCAAATCGAGCTAGCTCCTTGAGCAGCGCCCATAGCTCGAGCACCTTATCGTCTAGCTCCATCAGAACTTGAAGAACTGTCCACGCAACTACAAGAACTCTTGGAAAAAGGTTTCATACGTCCTAGCTCTTCGCCTTGGGGAGCTCCAGTATTATTCGTGAAGAAGAAAGACAGTACCTTCAGAATGTGTATTGACTACCGCGAACTCAACAAGGTGACCGTGAAGAATCGTTATCCTCTTCCACGCATTGATGACTTATTCGACCAGTTGCAAGGGTCGAGTTTCTATTCCAAGATTGACCTAAGGCCAGGCTACCATCAACTGAGAGTCCGAGACGAGGATATCTCTAAGACAGCATTCAGGACTCGGTATGGGCATTACGAGTTTCTGGTTATGCCTTTTGGATTGACGAATGCACCTGCGGTCTTCATGGATCTCATGAACAGAGTGTGCAAGCCTTACCTGGATAAGTTCGTTATTGTATTCATCGACGACATCCTGATCTATTCTAAGAGTCAGGAAGAACACGAACGACACCTGAGACTTATTTTGGAACTCCTTCGAACAGAGCAGTTGTATGCCAAATTTTCGAAATGTGACTTCTGGCTTCGCGAAGTCCATTTTCTAGGCCACGTGGTAAACGAGGATGGAATTCATGTGGATCCATCCAAGGTTGACTCGATCAAGAACTGGCCTGCACCCCATACACCAACAGAAATCCGCCAATTCTTGGGTTTGGCAGGATATTACAGAAGATTTATCAAGGATTTCTCAAAGATTGCGCAACCTCTCACTTCACTGACTCAGAAGGGTGTCACCTATCGTTGGGGTGATGTACAGGAGTCCGCATTTCAGCACTTAAAAGATAGACTTTGTAGCGCGCCTATCCTCTCATTGCCTGAAGGCACAGATGATTTTGTGGTTTATTGCGACGCTTCCATCCAAGGACTTGGTTGCGTGTTGATGCAATGTGACAAGGTCATTGCCTACGCATCGCGCCAACTTAAAGTTCACGAAAGGAACTACACTATGCACGACTTGGAATTGGGAGCGGTTGTTTTCGCACTTAAGATATGGAGACATTACCTGTACGGTACCAAGTGCACCATTTACACCGATCACAGGAGTCTCGAGCATATCTTCAAGCAAAAGGAGTTAAACATGCGACAACGTCGATGGGTCGAGCTCTTGAATGATTACGAATGCGCGATCAAGTACCATCCGGGCAAAGCCAATGTTGTGGCTGACGCCCTCAGTCGAAAGGATGTTATACCTAAGCGTGTACGTGCGTTACAGCTTACCATTCATTCTAGCCTTCCCGCTCAAATTCGTGACGCTCAGGTCGAAGCATTGAAAGTAGAGAACATCAGGGCGGAGTCCTTACGAGGATCAAGAAAATGGTTAGAACAAAAGGAAGACAGCGCTTACTACGTAACAGGGCGTATCCGGGTTCCACTTAATGGAAACTTACGCGAGCTTGTGATGAATGAAATGCATAAGTCTCATTATTCAGTACATCCTGGTTCGGATAAGATGTACCACGACTTAAAGACTACATACTGGTGGCCTAGCATGAAAGCCAACATAGCAACCTACATCAGTAAATGCTTGACTTGTGCTAAGGTCAAGGTCGAGTACCAGAAACCATCAGGCCTACTTCAATAACCAGAGATACCTAAATGGAAATGGGAGAAAATTTCCATGGATTTCATTACTGGCCTGCCTAGATCTCAACGCGGAAATGATACCATTTGGGTGATCGTGGATCGACTGACCAAGTCTGCACATTTCCTGGCTATCAAGAAAACGGATAAGTTTTCTACTCTAACAGACATCTACCTAAAGGAAGTAGTATCAAGGCACGGAGTGCCAACCTCCATCATTTCTGATCGTGACTCACGTTTTACATCTGAATTGTGGCAAGCTATGCACAAGTCCTTTGGCTCTCGATTAGACATGAGCACGACATATCATCCACAGACGGATGGGCAATCTGAACGCACCATCCAAACCCTTGAAGACATGCTTAGGGCATGTGTAATCGATTTTGGTAATGGCTGGGAAAAACACCTCCCGTTAGTGGAGTTTTCGTATAACAACAGTTACCACACCAGTATCCAGGCCGCTCCGTTCGAGGCATTGTACGGACGGAAGTGTCGATCACCTCTTTGTTGGGCAGAGGTTGGCGACAGTCAAATCACTGGCCCAGAACTTGTAGTAGATACAACCGAGAGGATTGCTCAGATACGACAGTGAATGGCGGCAGCTCGCGACCGTCAGAAAAGCTATGCTGATAAGCGAAGGAAACCACTCGAGTTCCAGGTTGGGGATCGAGTGCTACTTAAAGTCTCACCTTGGAAAGGTGTAGTTCGTTTTGGCAAACGAGGCAAACTCAATCCGTGTTATGTCGGACCGTTCGAAATCATTGAGAAAATTGGCAAGGTCACTTACGAGTTGAATCTACCTGAAGAACTCAGCGGAGTTCACAATGTTTTCCATGTGTCGAATCTGAAGAAGTGTCTGTCAGATAAGACCCTCATAGTTCCTCTCAAGGAGCTCACTATCGACGACCAGCTGTGATTCGTCGAGGAACCAGTAGAGATTACTGATCGAGATGTTAAGGTTCTCAAGCGTACCAGAATACCTCTTGTTCGAGTTCGTTGGAACTCCCGTCGTGGCCCAGAGTTTACCTGGGAACGAGAGGACCAAATGAAACACAAAGTATCCCCAGTTGTTTGAGAAAAGTGCAACCACTACTGGGGCTGAAGCTACTGCAGAATTTCGGGATGAAATTCCAAACCAACGGGGGAATGATGTGACACCCCAGGAAAACCAGGAAACCAACGCAACGCAACTTAACTAGCTTCCTCAGTAACCACGTGCTAAATTTCAGGATGAAATTTTCTTAACAGGGGAGAATGTGACAACCCTCATAATTACATGTATCCGTACGATTCATTAATGTTAATTAAAATGCTTGATGTCTGTACTGAATTACTTAACTGCTTTCTGATTACTGTGTCATACTTACATGTGCTTTTTAACATACTAGTCTTGTGTAGAAAAATTGACTAAATAAGTTCTGTATGCCTTCCTAAGTGTTGGGAATTAAAAGCGTTACAAAAAGAAACATAAAAGACACTAAACGGTATAACTTAGCATTTTAACGGAACGATATCTAACCCAACAACCGGACATTACCCGGAACACTAAAATATTCTTGAAAACATTGTTTCACTTTTTCTAAGCTAGTTATGGTTCCCGAGCACACTAACACCCTACATAAAGCATTAAACACTTAAACACTAGACATAGCATCCAACTTCCACTAATTAACTTATTTACCCATCAAATATTACACTTAACCCCCCCCCTTTTGGCTGATTTTCAGTTCATTAAGGGCCCCACATCAAGATCATTTCAAATCTTCCCAAATCTCATCCTAATCCTTCTTAGATCTTCTCTTGGGACTTGGTAGATCTTGGTTGTACTTTGGGGAGCATAAGAACCATTGGGTATTAGGACCTTGATTATATGTACACTAGTTGACCATCTTCAACATCGCTCCAACTCTCTTCTATCCCTCTACAAAGCTTCGGCCGAAACCCCCCTTCCACCACCATATTTTGTTGCAAGATCATTCAATCCAAGCTTCATACAAGGTGCACAAGGGTGATTTAGGAGGTGTGGAACTCACGGAACTTGAAGGACCTCTCTAGTGTGCTTTTATCCATCACATTTTCACTAGTGTTCTTCCCTAGCTTTAAGCTAGTTGACGTGCTTGAATTCTGATTATCAGAGTAACTAATCTAACCGAGCAAACCAAGGTGAGTTCACACACTCTTAAGGCATGGGATTCCCGGTGGGTTGGGAATGGGATTAAATAGCTATGACGGAACTTGTACTTTCACCACTACTAGACTACTTACCACCGTCCTCAGATTGGGAAGGACACCAGCGCTAAACCTATGTATTCTTATACGTACCTCTGTCCTCGGATTGGGAAGGATGCCGGCGCTAAATCTATGTATTCTTATATGTACCTCTGTCCTCGGATTGGGAAGGGCACCTGCGCTAAACCTACGTATTCAATACGTACCTCTGTCCTCGGATTGGGAAGGGCACCTATATATATACATCTAGTCTAGTGGTCTACAACATGGGGTAGCCCCCACCGTTTATGGTTTGGAAAATAAGGAAAGTTGATTTAACCTGTAGTTGCAAACAAACTCATAGTTCTTGAAAAACTACTTTATAACGAATACCTACTGTGAACTCGCTCAACTTTGTTGTTGACTAGTTGTTACATGCCTTGCAGGTCGTTAGATACTTATGGAGCTTGCGCGAGGAGGTGGTCGTTGTGGAATATGGACTGTTATGTCCCGTTCTAAACATTTAAACTTTATGAACTTATTGAACTTATGTTTTGGTTCCACGTCTTATGCTTCCGCTATTTAATTTAAACTTGGTTAACTAGTTTTGAAACACCAATTATATTGCGTGGTTGGATTTTATCTATTTTAAATACATTGTTCAATATGATTGGTGGCTGGATCCTAGTCATGTCACGCCTCAAAGCGGTGATACTCCGCATGTGGATTTTGGGGGTGTGACAATGGTTTAGGTCATTTTGTCAGTTTAGCTCAAAGATTTCATTTTCCGCTTATGAGTCCAAAAAGGTTTCACCGTTGCCATTTTAGTCCACTCGGTTAACTTCATCTATTATTTATGTTAACGAGAAAGGCAGTTCGATCATTTTATATGACGGAATTATCCTTCTAGTTCACAGAATTACATATAAATTGACCGAATTGTCATTCTCGTTAACAGAAAAAATGGATGAAGTTAACCCTGTGGACTAAAATAGCAACGGTGAAACCTTTTTGAACCCATAGATGAAAAATGAAACATTTGAACTAAACTGTCAAACTGATCCAAACTACAGGGACTAAAATGACATTTAACTCGACTTTCTATAAGTTATAAGTCAGAAGTTAGAAAATCTAACTTCTCATTTTTTTTTTCCTTTTCAAGCCATAAACTCCTTCTAAACCTTTATCCAAATACTATCAAAATGACTTATTAACTTTTTATAAGTCAATAAGTTAAAAGTAGCTCCAAAATAAGCTAACCCAAACACCCACAATATCCGGTTACATCGTCCGTTCAATTTGCAGGTTTTCTCGCACGGGTATATCCCCTTAATATTTTATACTAGTAGGGAACTCACACGGGTATTCAAATCTTTAAACGTTATAAAATCGTATATACGTTGTGTGTGTATATAAAAGCTCCTGCGAAGTGCGACTGCAACGTACGGGAAACCTTATGATAAACATTATATAGTATACTGCAACATTTTTTATTTAGTGGGAAACCCGCATTTACATATAAATTTTTAACTAACTTCTCTAAAATTGCAAAACACATTACATGTTAAATTTGATTTATTTTGGTTCACTAATTAGCCCTTTAGTCCAAATACACAAATACAATAAAATGTATTTTTGAATATATATGTTCTTGATGAATGTGATGAGTTTATTATCCATAAGCTTATTTTTTTTATTAATTTTAGACGTAAATGTCATTGATCAAGGGAAGAGGGAGCATGAATGGAAGAAAATGATAAAAAGTTAGACATTTTAACTTTACCCTTCGTATGTCATCTTAAAATTTGATGGGAATTTACCAATTTTACGAGTCTAAAAGTGGTTAAAAAAGAAGCAATAAATTAAAAATAATATTTTCTAAATCTTCATTTAATAAACAGGTTTATAATATAATATATTAATATTGAGAGTTAAATGTGTGGTGGGTCATTTTGCCAGTTTAATCTAAAAGTTTGAAACGTTGTTATTTTAGTCAAAATAGTTTCATACGTTGCCATTTTAGTTCACTAGGTTAACTTCACCCACTTCTTTTGTTAACGAGAATGTCAATTCGGTCATTTTTTATGTAATTTTGTTAACTAGAAAGGCAATTCGGCATACGAAATGACTGAATGCCCCTTCTTGTTCATAGAAAAATGGATGAAGTTAACCCAGTGGACTAAAATGGCAACGTTTGAAACTATTTGGACTAAAACGACAACATTTCAAACCTTTGGACTAAACTGGAAAAATGGCCAAACCACATGGACTAAAATGACATTTAACTCTAACAAATATTGTTTGTTTTGATGCTGGTAACAGGTATATGATAGGCATCGGGCATAATAGCATAGTCATTTCTCATTTGATACCCCCTCCCCCCGGAACTTTTGTCATCCTTAAACCTTGGAGACGCGGGTCCCGTTGTCGTATTATGTGTAAAATTACATGAATAACTAATAACTGGTTTGTTGTGTGAGAAACATGATTTTCGAAATATAGTAAAAGGGAGAACCTTGTCTTTTCACTTATGTTAGTAAGTATTTATTGGATGGTTTGGGGTTGGACCAGCAAAATAGGTAAAGGTTGAACCAGAATCATCTATATAAGAAGAGGTTAGGATCTAAAGTTGAAGACCACAAGAAGTCACCTTTGCAAACTTCTTTGTTCGAGAAGCGTTGCTCTTATTTGCATCCAAATGTTGTGACAGCCAACATCAGACTCTCGTCAAACGCTTGGAATTGGAACCACTTTGATGTATCAAACCTTTCCAGAAACATGCAAAACAAACACCGTTAGCCTCGTCACGGAGAACCTGGTGTAATATATGTACTTTTCCATTCATTGTAACCTTGTATTTTCACTTTTAAATCTTGTAATTGTTGATGTTTGGATCAATAAAATCATTTGGAATGTTTACATATATCATTTTAATCATTTTACATACTTACATATACTTAAGTAATAAAATCAAGTTTAAAAGAAAAATTAAACTAACATAATTAAATTTTGGTTGTATAAAACTTAATCTATATCTCTAATAAAGCAAACCATTGGGGGACGCATGTCACCCTCTGGTTGATGCCAAATAAGCAGCCACATAGGCATACATGTGGCATATCTAAAATAATAGGACATGTGGCATTGCTCTCGGAGTGGGATTGAACTTGGCTTCTATCATACGCTTTATCTCAACTCTCTCTCTCATTCTCACAAAATATTCCAAACGATATCCTCCAAACCCTAATCAGCGATTCCCCATCTTAGCAACCTTAACTGGCGATTCCTTTCCTCACCGTTTCAATCGATTGTTTGCGAAGAGGTACAATCATTCTTGAATACACAATAATCATCATCGACGGTATTGTTTCCAACTATATGCAGTGAATCATCTATTGTTTTTTATCATTCTATTGATCGAATGTTCTTCTTTTACACACGTTTTCCTTTTGTTTGATTTACTGTCTTTGATTCCATCATTTTGTTTGAATCTCTGTTGGTTGGATTATGGTAGCCGATTGATGTTGTTTTGGTTTACCGCTTGTTTGTTAGGGTTTCTACTCACCGATTTTGAAGTTCGTGTATATATGTTTTGTGTATTAGGGTTTTTCAGTTTTATAGGTTGAGTTTTGAATTCTGATCCTCAGATTAGCAAGAGTTTATAAACTGTTAATCAGTAACCGTTTTGTATGTTTGAAATTTTATTCGATGCAGTTTGATGTCTTATTGTAGTGATTTTGTTCTTGAAAATGTATAATCCTTGTATTGTTTTAATATATGTTTTGTGTATTAGGGTTCTAATTACTGTTTTCATCTACTGTTATTGGTTGGTTATCATCAGTCGTATTCAGTTTATTGATTATCTATATTGGTTATTTACATGATTGCAATAGCGAATAAGTTAAACCTTTTTTTTCTTTGTGTTTGAAATCCTATTTGATGTTGATTTTGACAGCACCTTCCTGAAAATATATCAGTAAGATCTGTAGGTAGAAAATTGCTTCACTTATATGAAAATATATAAGATGTTCCCAGCACTTAATCACTGATTGTTTAAAAAAATAAATGTGCATAAGGATGAGCAAGAAAAGGTTCATAAGATGTGTTTTCAGGTCATAATCGGCAAATATATGCTAATGCTTCACTTAAGATACTTTAAAGTGTATATTGATGCATCTAACTACATGCACTGTTAATGCTTCATTTAAGATAGTTCAAAATATATATTGATGAATGTATGTACATTATGTTTTTTTACATCATTGTTAAATCTGTGATTTGATTATTATACTAAACAGTCTATATCATGCCTCTTATTTGAACCGGTATCTTTTAAATGTTTTATTACGTTTGTTTATTGATCCTAAGTTAATCTCAAATTTATGTTGTCATTTACTGTTCATACGTTGAAAGGCGGGATGTTTTACGGATTCGCTGCCCGTGTATGGAAGAACGACAAAAAATCGTTGGTGAGTATTTATATTATAAGCATGTGATGCCAGAAATATTAGTTTTGTACTAAATCCTTTCTGAATACTGATCTTATAATTGGCATTAACGATACCTACCTTTTCCTTTTACAGAAACTTCCGGCTGGTTATGGTGACTGGATTAAGACGTTTACTTATCCAGAGAAGAATGCAGTCATCCGGACCCTCGATGGTAAGATCTTCGAAGTCAAAGTTATTAACCTTGCAGGCGACTACTTTCTTTACAACGGATGGTTGGATGTGGTCACGTCATTGAAGTTACCAGACAATTCGTGGGTTGTTTTCCAGTATGAAGAAGCTTTATCTTCATTCCGGCTGTTCTACTTCTATCAAGACATATCTCTCGCGTCGTGTGACTATTTCTACTACAAACCCGGAAATGTAAAAGACCGAGACAACTGCATGGTACTTGAACATATACTGTTTTAAATTATTTTATCGTTGCATTCATACATTATTTTGTATAGCCTCTATACCATTGATCCTGATATATTTTTTTATGTTTACTTGTAGTATGTGAACAGATTGTTTGTTCATCACAACATGCATAATACGTGTCCTGCCTATCCTGTTGTTGTGCGGTCGGCTGGAAATCGTAAATGGTTTGTTCGAATGGATGTTTTTGACAATGAGCTTTACATTACTACAGGTTGGATTCGCATCAAGAAGAAGATGTCTATAACCGATGAGCATTTGGTGGTTTTTGAAATGGTTAATTTGAGGACGTTTGAGATGAGTATTTTTAGTTGTAAGCCTGCCCTTCTAACTTTCCCACCTGAGCTTTGTGTTACCAAAAAAGAACCAACTGATGAGTTAATTGAAGTGTCTGATGATGAAGTGCCTAATCAGATTGTTGCACTTGGTATTAAACAGAGTCATGATGACGAAGTACCGGTTACTTTTGTTGTTGACAATCATTATGTAAGTTTCTATTATTTACTTCCTCATACTATTAGTGTCTGTTTTCGCATTATATTCCTACTAATTATTTGAATACCAGTGTTTAACAAGTTTAAGTATAAAAATTTGTATTCTTATTTGTAGCGTCTGAAGAAGAAATGGGCACAAACGCATGGCTTGGAACGGAAGATGTATTTGACCATCAAGGACAGTGCTGGTGTAACACCCCGTGTTTCGAAAGTCAAAGTCAAAGTCAACATTGAAGTCAAAGGAAGAAAAGATTGCTAATTGCGATCTGTCACTCCTTGCTCAACTACTGTTTTGACTTCTTTGACTTGTAGATAGTCTTTTTGCTTTATTACGTTAGTTGTATTATGTGGTGTACTTGTTATAATCGAGGTCTAATCGATGTTAATCGCATGTTTTATCGCTTTATCGCTTATCGCATCGCAATCGCATTTGCAACTCGAATTATGCGTTCTGAATATTGTTTTACGTGTGTGCGCTACTTATGTGTTACTTGTGCATGTTTATTTATGTTTATGTTGTGGTGATTAATCGAAACGCAATCGCAATCGAATCGCAGACGCTAAACGCAAGTTAATTATGATGATTGTATGTTAGATATAGTAGTTGGGATTAAAAGTAATTTAAAGGGGAAACTCTATCGCATCGCAACGCTCAACACGTGAATCGAAACAGCAAAACTCGTTGCACCGAACACTCGAATCGAGTGGCCAACCGATCGAGTTGCCACCCGATCGAGCTGCCACCCGATCGGGCTGCCACCTGATCGACCAGCCACTTTCCCCACTTTCCATTTTGGGAAACCCTATAAATACCCCTCATATGTCACATCACTTGATGTGACAGCTCTCACTCGACCCAGCTCGCTCTAGCCCACTTTTCTTCCGATTTCTTGCGATTCTTGTAAGTTTTTAACCTAAATCTTGTACTATCTTGATCTACACGCACTCCTACACCTTTATATCTTTTGAATCTTAACTTTTAACCGTGAAATCACTAGATTCAAGGTGTTCTAGGATGATGTCATCATGGTGTTCTTATGAACTTCATGTTTTGGGTTCAATCCACCAAGAACCACTTAGATCTGAACGATTTCCACATAAATAAACAAAGATCTTGCATAGATTTGAACATATTAAAGGTGAAAAGGATTGAAAGAGGGTTTTCTAACTTTCTTTCAACTCTTTTACACTCAATGCACTCAAAACCGATAGAATCGGAGCTTGTTCTGATCTTCTACTCCTTCTTAGTGTTGAGTTGGTCCAAGATCTGGATTCTATCCAAGAGATTACTGATTTCGGGTTAAACATGAAACACCGTCTCGAACAGTTAACTAGTCGGACTAGGGTGGTTCCTATCCGATCGGGTCACTAAGTCTTGACGAGGTTTCTGTTGTTTGGCACGATATCGTACAGTCTCGAGAAAACCGCAAAGCTATCAAAATTACTAAGTGTAAAGACGATCAGGTCGACTGAGACGGATTGCAGTCCGATCGGATTGTCGTCCGACAGGATTGCCACCCGATCGGACAGCCACCCGATCGGCTTGCACCTTGGTTCCCACACTTAACTTTTATTTCAACTTTTGAGGTCTTGAACATCGAACGGATTGCCGTCCGATCGGATTGCCATCCGATCGGGTTTCCACCCGACCATGTGATGTTTGGACTTCAACACTTAAACAATTTTCAACATGTTCAATGCATTACTAGTTCCAACGGATTGTCACCCTATTGGTAGACTACCTTATCGAGTGACAACACTGCTGTGAACTTGTTCTCTGAGAATTTCCTCGCCGAACGGATCGCCGTCCGACCGAACCGGTGTTCGATCGACCGACCTGAAAGGTAGAGATACTTCTCTATTTTCAAAATGCTACAACAAAAACTTCAAAGCACAAGCCATCATACACAAACACATCCATCCCAAACGAGGTAACAATCCAATCGAATGGACACCCGATCGGATGACCATCCGAATGGATTGTCACCCGATCGACTGGCCATCCGATCGGATTACCGTCTGATCCATTGACACTTTACACCATTTTACGTGCCGCTTATCTTTTATGCTATCGTTCTAATCAGGCTAAACTCACTCTAGCGCTCCCTTCAATCCATCATCGCTGTGAGTATACTCGAACCCTTTTTGCTTTATGCACTTTTGGGTGTTACATACGTTACTTATTCTAAATCACATCGAACACACTACGCAATACTTTAACGCTAACCGTTACTGCAAGTATATGTGACTCAATGAATGCTTGTTTGTTATGTTTACACATGGATTGTTGTCTACCTGCCTTAGCAATGATAGTACTATAGTTTGGACTTAGCACCTGTTCACTCAGCGGTTGTTAAGGACAATTAATCACATGGTTCACAGTGGTGAATCTGTATTACGAACTGCCTTGCACAGTCAACCCGCAGTCATTGGTATTGATAGGATCATGTCGATAACTTACGTGCTTCATTTCACGCATTATACGTGTTGGTTATGCGTAAATGATTTCGAACTCTATTATATCTATTAAACTTGTATGCTCACCTTTACACTATGTGTATTGACTTTTACTTTAACGTATGTGGTAGGTGCTTAAGATGTTTAAATGCTTGGCTTGCTGTGAAATCGAGGCTAGGAAAGGTCTAGAAACGAATAAACAATTTGTCTATTTTGAAATCTGAGTTGTCGGATCAGTAATTGTTTATGAGACAATTATTTGTAATAACTGTTTTATTTGATATGTTATGGTATGGGACATAACGTTTTAAATATCTGGTAATTAATAGTTGTTATGGATACTCATGGACAATCTGTTTCGCTTAGTGTCGCGCCCCGATGATTCCGCCATCGGTTGGGGTGTGACAGATTGGTATCAGAGCCATAACTATAGGGAATTAGGCAAGACTCGACCTAGTCCGGGTCGATGTCTTAGAAACGACCTAGTCTATAGTTAGGTACCAACAAGACCGACTTGTGCATACCCTTAGGGGTGTTGTATGAGCTTACTTGTTATATCTTGCTGTTCCCGCTCACGCTACACTATCACTGCACTCTATTTTTCGAAAATGGACAAGCGGTTCGGTTGAGATTAGGTGTGAAAACCGCAAACTCTCGACCAAATAGCTTGTTCGACCCGCATTTTTATCTATAAATAGAAGAATTTGCGTTGAATCAGGAGTGAAATCTGCACTTTAATGCAGATTTTCTTCCTTATTTTATCAAAAACATGAACGGAGTTGTTAAGTCAGGGGTGAGACCCGAACCTTGACGACTTGTTCCGATCTCTACGTTGATTTTTACAAAACTCTCACCAAAGTCTCGACGGACTCCAACGACTTGAAGTCACACTATAACTGGAGGATGCGTGCCATTCGCCCAAAATCGAGGCGAGAGCACAGTCCCGAAGGCCAAAAGTGTGTACCAAAGGTCCATGTGAATAGTCGAATCACTTTGGATAGTCGACGTCTAACAGCCGCAGACAATCTATTCTCGATTTTTATGTGTTTCGATTCTGAACTCGCTACTGCCGACTCTGATATTTGCCGCTTTTTATGTGGATTTTATGTGTTTTATATGATTTATCTGTTATGTGTTTTCGATTTTTGGTGATTTTATTCACTTTTCGCTTCACACATGAGTCGCACTACACGTCTACCTCAACCCGCTAACAAATCGATGGATGATCGCATGTTATATTACTCGTTGTGCACTCGCTAATCGCAATCTCTATTCTCGAATGCTCATGAACTTTGAATGATAGGTTTCTGTATTCTGACTGCCTCTTGTGCTTCTGTGTTTCTGTGCTTATGTGCTTTACGTGTTTATGTGCTTCTGTGCTTATGTGAATATGTGATTATGTGCCTATGTGCCTACGTGATACCAAAATTTTTACCCACTGATGTAATATAATATTTTGGGATTTTTGAATATTTTTATTTATTTTTAGGCTGAGCATAACATAGAGTTCTAAGCTTAATTCGGTAATTGCCGATTTTGCCCTTTTGGCCTATAAAATGAGTTTTATAAATTATTTTGACACCAAACCTTTTTCTACTGATCTAATATGATAAATAAAATATTTTGAGCCTTATGGAATAATGAAATATCAGCTTTCCTTTAAAAACCCGGGAATAGCTCAAAATCGCCTTTTTAAGCGTTTTTAACGCATAGTATGTACTAAAACTATTTTAAACATATAAGGTTGGATGCCTACTGATATTTTCAGTACATTTTTATATTTTAACAGTAAGCAAAAGTTTTAAACTCAGATTTCCAGTTTTGACCTTTTAAGCCTATGTGAAATTACCAAAATGCCCCTAAGGTGCATAGTTTGGTTATAAATGATAAATTTCACATATATGTAATACCCTACTGTTATAACTTATTAAATTAAGTATTTTTACTGATTATATCAGACCTGTAACTCAGATTATTATTTAAACTCTTTTATAACCTTTTAAATGACCAAAATACCCCTACGGGGCATAATTTGGGTTTAAATCCATTTCGGACATAATAGAAGATATCTTACTGAAGTCACAACATATTTAAGGCATGTCAACTTAGGAAACCTGTTCATGAATCATTTGGTTACCCGTTACGCATTATTCGCGTTCGGTGCGGTTTATGTAACTAATTTGCATAAATTAGCCGAAACGGGTCAAACCATATCATTTTTGTCTCAGAATCCAGAATGTGTTTAGTTTACCCATATTACACAAGTCCCCAAACTTGTCAGGTCTAAACCTCATTCTATTCCGGTCTTCGCTTAATCGTGCGTTTGAACCGTATCTTCTTTTAAAACTAACCGGTCTAAGTTTAGGCTTAATTAAAGACCCGTTAGGAATCTAATAGGTTATTAAAAACCTTTGTTCCAGATTAGGAGACTCAGTAAAAGCTATTTGCACTTGCTATTTGTGAATTATACTTACTCAGGTAAATACTTTTAACTTATTTTCCCTATACGGGCTTGGGGTACGGTATATAAAATACCGCTTGGTCGGGCATTGGATTTTTAATTGTATGAAGGTTAATTTATTGAAATGTCCCGTTTAAATTGTTTTGTTTGCTTAAAGCCTTTGGGGGGTTAATGACCATGTCCCGGATATCCTTGGCATCATTTTAAGAAATGGCCACGACCTAAGCACGGGGTGTAGGCGTACACCCGACAGTGCATATATAAATAATAAGGTATAACCGCCGGTTACGGGAATAACCCGCCGCAGGACTATATCATGTGGTGTGTCTATTAATCTTTAACCCGACGTCAATCCGGGCTACTGAACGTATAAGAAACATGTAATTCTTTTACAAGTTTATATATAAATAATTATCCCAAGTTATAAAATGTTTTGTGCCATGTGCATTCAAATCAATTTTCTAAACCTTTTCAAAATGAGCCAGTTAATTGTATTTACCAGTGTAAACTGACGTATTTTCCCAAAAAGGCTAAGTGCATGTACTACTTGAAATAGGCTGGCCTCTCCTTAGCATCAATAAGAGTCTCGCAAGCTTGGATGCATTTAAATCTGATGAACTATGTCTCCTTTTTATTTGATCCACCTGTGGATCTGTTTTAACTATTTTGTGATACTTAATATTACAATTTATTCGGTTGAAATAAATCTATCTTTTGCTTCCGCTGTGCATTTAAAATTGTGTTGTTTGACTATGATGATATCAACTACGTCACGATACTCCCCACCGGGCCCACCGGTAATACGTGGAAATATCGGGGTGTGACAGGTTGGTATCAGAGCCAACACTGAGTGAATTAAACACTAGCCTTTTGTGTTTAATCTCAGTTACACAGTTGCACATTCCTCGATTCTCGAGTCTAGACAAAGAACTTAGGATTAATCCAAATTTGTTTTAATTCTAACTGTCTTTTATATTTTCTTGTTGTATCCTTTGTTTGTTTTGACAGGTTGAACAAGATGCCACCAAGAGTGAGAGGGAGAGGAAGAGTCAAGGGGCCACTCGTCGCCCCGAATGATCATGAGGCCGGGCCTTCGCACCGGCGAACACCGTCAGATTCCCTTAGTCGGAGTCCTCAAGATAACTGGAGGACCTATATTGAACCAGCAAGGCGCTCAGTTTCGTTGAGCTCATCCCCTTCATTTCAAAACTCCTTTGGGCCTCAGTCTAAAAACGAGCCCCATAATTTCCACCTATCTTACATTCCTCTCCAGGGCCACAACTCACCTTTTGATGACCCAACGCCCTTTTTCCAGGGGCGGTTCAACCCGACAAACTACCTTGGAGAACCAGTGGGTTTTAACCCACTAGGACCTAAAGACCATTTCTCGGGCGACCATGCAATGGACATGGACGAGGACACCGATCCCGCAGAGCCACTGTCCGGAACCCCTAACCACCCCATCGAAATTTCGGATGGGTCACCTTTCGTGGGATCACCTTATAATGGTCCCGACAGCTATGAGGAAAGGTTCCGACAGATCGACTGGGTGTTTACTCCCAGTTACCACAACTCACCACAGCAGCAGTAGCAGCAGGATCCCTCTGAGGATTCTCGTTTTGTCGCGGTCACTCCGCCACCACCACCAGCTCAGCAACAGCCTCTGGAGCCAGCGAGGCGAAGGAGAACAACCGCACGGATGTCCATGCGAGGAGGAGTGCCTATCAGCACCCCTCAACCTTCAAGTGGCAGCCGCTACCCGCCACTCCACGAAGACCCGCAGATGGGTGGGCCTTCAAACCCCGTCTCGGAAGTAGACTCTGTGCCTGTCGAGCCACCACCTTTGGGCTTTGGCGACCCAATACCTACATACACCGGTGCGGCGGCGTATAATCCCTTTGAGCAGCCGATCCACACCAACTACAACTATGCCGAGGCCGACCCTTACCTGGTAGCAGCGGCAAACTACAATGTCCATCATCCGGAAGGATCCTTTAGGGTTCCATATCAAGCCGGATACCCACACTATGGGTACCCACCTTATGGGTATCATCAACCGCCACCTCCTCAACCTCCGCTGTATCAGCAACCCCCGCAGCCTCTAGTGATGTCGCCACCGCAGCATCAGGAGATTCTTCAAAGGATTAATGAGGTATGGCAGGAAGTGCGGGAAGACCGTAGACAAAACCGAGGAATGTTCAAGAGTTTGGCAAACTTAATTAAAGGGAAAAGCAAAAAGGATCATTAAATCCTTTATTTGTTTGTTTGTTCTTAGTGTTGTAATCATATCCCTGCGTGGACATTTATTTCTGTATTCTGCCCCTGCGTGGGCATGTTTTTCTGTTAACCCCTGCGTGGGTATGTTATTTCTTTTTAAGCCCCTGCGCGGGCATGTTATTTCAGTAAAAGTCCCGTTTAGGGCAAACCTGTACTTGTTTAAATTTTTGTAGTGGAATGGTTGAATTTAAAATTTCATTTTTTGATTAAATTATATGCATAAATATAATATGTGAAATAAATGAAAATATAACATTCCTATTATGAGACCTACCATTATGATAAAATAAAAAAATCTAAAAAGGGATAAAACCTAGCCATGTGTCATTATAAGACAGGGCCAAGATGGTAATTCCTCAAATTAGATTCAGGTCCTTATTAACACCTCAAATTTAGGATTGTTCTGCGTTAAATATTAAAAAGAATCTTAAAGGTAAAACCTAGTCTATATGTTGTTGCAGACATGACCAAGATGGTAAAACCTATTCAAAAGGTTCCAATCCTTGTTAACATCTGAAAACATGTTAACACTCTTGACAAAATGTGATTCGATAAAATCGCATGAGTCATCCTTATATTGGATTCTCCCAAATACGTTTAATTAATTAAAACATCAATTAGGGATATAATGCCTACGGGCTATACTCATTGTCATATAAGACAAAAGACAGTCGTGGTCTTCGACCCCCTGTTAAGAAGAGGTAATAAATTATAATTAAAACCTCAATACCTTGATCCTATAAGATCATGATTAAAAATTTAAAACTGTCCATGTGACTAGGCCTTTTTGCCATTAATATATTTTAATTCTAACTAAGGATTTTTATAATATCTTGAATATATATATGCCTAACAAATTAATCGAAATGGTTCTTAAATACCATGATTAATAAATCTTCTAGAATAATAAAACTGTTATAGACCTCCGAATGAATTAAATCATTTATCTTATGTAGCAATCAAGCTACATGCCTAGGTCAGACGAAGTCCACAGTCACCCCAGAGATAATCATGACACCTCCAGAGTCAACGTAGCAGGAACAAAATTACAGGCATTAATAGACAATGTTGTTACAAGAGCTTTGGATAGGCAATTCAATGAATCCAGTGGTACCCATGTAAGGACCCAATCTGTACCACATACGAAGCCACCCTCAAGAACTCATACTGCTCACAAAAGTGATTCTCATCACTCATCAAACCAGAGGAGTGTTCCATCTAAGAGAGTTGTGTTAAACCAAGAACCACGTGCTAAAGAATGCACTTATAAATACTTTGTTTCCTGCAAACCCAGGGATTTCACCGGGGAAAAGGGAGCAGTTGATTGCATGTCATGGTTAGACGAGATGGACACTGTGGTAGATATTAGTGGTTGCGCTAATAAGGATGTGGTAAAGTTTGTATCCCAGTCATTCAAAGGCGAGGCACTAGCCTGGTGGAGGTCCTTGATCCAAGCCACAGGGAAAATCCCATTGTACAATCTGTCTTGGGAGCAGTTTGTGACATTGATTAAGGAAAATTACTGCCCTCAGCATGAGGTTGAAAAGATTGAAGCTGATTTCTTGTCGTTGGTTATGAAAAACCTAGATTGTCAAGCCTACCTTACGAGCTTCAACACTATGTCAAGATTGGTTCCGTATCTGGTAACTCCGGAACCCAAGAGGATAGCTCGTTTCATTGGGGGTTTGGCCCTAGAAATCAAGGCCAGTGTGAAGGCCTCAAGACCAGCTACTTTTCGGTCTGCAGCTGATATATCATTGTCCCTTACTTTGGACGCGGTCAGGCAGAGATCGCTGAGAAACACAAACGCTGAGAAGAGAAAGCGTGAGGATGACAACTCACGACGTTCAGACAAGAAGCGTAAGGGAAACAATGACCACAAGAAGAGTTCTGGAACGAAAAAGGATGGTCATCAGTCGGGTGATAAGCCCAAGTGTAAAGTCTGTAAGAAGCACCATTTCGAGAAGTGCATATACGATTCAAAATCCCAATCGCAGCCAAGGCCTTGTGGGATTTGTAAATCTTCTGAGCACAAGACATTGGGCTGTAAGAAAATCAAGGATGCAACGTGCTATAGCTGCAATGAAAAAGGGCATATCAAATCCAACTGCCCAAAGTTTGCAAAGAAGGCTGAAGATGGGAAAAAGACCAATGCTAGGGTCTTCCAGATGAACGCACAGGAGGCGATCCAGAATGATAATGTCATAACAGGTACCTTCCTTATTAATGATGTTTATGCAAGGGTGTTATTTGATTCTGGAGCAGATAAGTCATTTGTTGATGATAAGTTTTGTAAGTTGTTAAACCTACCTATTAGAACCCTAAGCATAAAATATGAGGTTGAATTAGCCGATGGTACCAAAGAAACCGCATCAATCGTGTTAGACGGATGTTTCATATCCATTAGGAACCACTCTTTTCCTTTAACCCTACTTCCTTTGAAGTTAGCCGGTTTTGATATAGTTATAGGCATGGACTGGTTATCTCATAACCAGGCCCATATTGTTTGCAACAAGAAGCGAGTGGTGATCAAGACTCCGTCTGGTGAGCCACTTACCATTCAGGGAGATACCCAGCATGGACTGCCTGAGCAAGTGTCTATGCTCAAGGCATCTAGGTGTTTGAAGAAGGTTTGTGTCATTTATATGGCACATGTAACTATTGATGAGCAGAAGCCTGAGATTGAAGATATTCCCGTCATTTCTGAGTACCCAGAAGTTTTCCCAGAAGAACTACCTGGTTTGCCACCAGATAGGCAAGTAGAATTCAGAATTGACATCATTCCAGGAGCAGCACCTGTTGCAAGGGCACCTTACAGGTTGGCACCAACAGAGATGAAAGAGTTAAGGACTCAGCTAGACGATTTATTAGCAAAAGGTTTTATTCGTCCTAGTTCATCCCCTTGGGGAGCACTAATCCTGTTTGTGAAGAAGAAGGATGGGTCGATGCGTCTATGCATCGATTATCGCGAGCTTAATAAGGTCACTATCAAGAATAGATATCCATTGCCCAGGATCGACGATCTGTTCGATCAACTTCAAGGGGTGAGTTATTTCTCCAAGATAGACTTGAGATCAGGCTACCATCAACTGAAGGTTAAAGATGAATATGTACACAAGACTGCATTTAGGACTCGTTATGGTCATTACGAGTTCTTAGTGATGCCTTTTGGGCTCACTAATGCACCAGCAGCGTTCATGGATCTCATGAACCGCGTCTGCAAGCCCTACTTGGATAAATTTGTCATCGTGTTCATCGATGATATTCTTATTTACTCGAAGACTCAAGCTGACCATGAGAAGCACCTTCGTTGTATTCTTTCACTACTTCAACAAGAGAAACTTTATGCCAAGTTTTCAAAGTGTGAATTTTGTCTTCGCGAAGTCTAGTTTCTTGGACATGTAGTTAGTGAGCATGGTATCCAGGTGGATCCTGCTAAAGTTGAAGCTGTCATGAATTGGCAAGAGCCAAAGACGCCTACAGAGATTCGTAGCTTTCTAGGTTTAACAGGATATTATAGGCGATTTATTGAAAACTTCTCAAGGATTGCTGCACCCCTAACTTCATTAACCCCCAAGAATATCAAGTTTGATTGGGGTCCCAAGCAGCAAGAATCTTTTGATATTTTGAAGCAGAAGTTGAGTAACGCTCCAGTACTGACGTTGCCAGATGGAATTGATGAATTTGTAGTTTATTGTGATGCATCGCACACAGATTTGGGATGTGTGCTTATGCAGAAAGGCAAAGTTATTGCCTACGCTTCTCGACAATTGAAAGTGCATGAAAAGAATTACACCACCCATGACTTGGAGTTGGGTGCCGTTGTATTTGCACTAAAACTATGGAGACATTACCTGTATGGAACCAAGTGCGTGATCTATTCGGACCACAAGAGCCTTCAACATCTGTTCAATCAGAAGGATTTGAACATGAGGCAGCGACGTTGGATGGAAACCTAGAATGATTATGATTGTGAAATCCGATACCATCCGAGCAAGGAAAATGTAGTTGTCGATGCCTTAAGTAGAAAGGAAAGAGTGAAGCCCATAAGAATCAATGCCAAGAGCATTGAATTAAAGAATAGTTTGAATGAAAGGTTGTTAGCTGCACAAAAAGAAGCTGTACTAGAAGCTAACTATCCTGATGAAAAGCTAGGAGTAACTGAAGAGCAGTTATCTTATGGCAAGGACGGAATTCTAAGATTAAATGGACGAATATGGGTTCCAGTTTATGGAGGACTTCGAGATGTTATCCTCCAGGAAGCCCACAGTTCTAAATATTCCATTTATCCTGGAGCTGATAAGATGTACCAGGATCTGAAGGCAAATTTTTGGTGGATAGGCTTAAAGAAGTCTATAGCTACCTATGTAGCCAAATGTTTGACGTGCGCGTAAGTTAAAGCTGAACACCAAAAGCCGTCAGGTTTGCTACAACAGCCTGAACTTCCCACCTGGAAGTGGGAGATGGTGACAATGGATTTTATCACCAAGTTGCCAAAGACAAAGAAAGGAAACGATACTATTTGGGTGATAGTGGATAGACTGACTAAGTCAACTCACTTCCTACCTATTAAGGAAACACATAGCTCAGATAAGTTAGCTCAGCTGTACGTGGATGAGATTGTATCTCTCCACGGAGTGCCAGTGTCTATAGTATCTGATAGGGATACAAGGTATACCTCGCATTTCTGGAAAAGTTTTCAGCAATCCTTAGGCACTATTGAACTTCAGCACAGCATATCATCCTCAAACGGATGGTCAAAGTGAGCGAATGATTCAAACGCTAGAAGATATGTTAAGGCCTTGTGTTATTGACCTAGGTGGAAGTTTGGATGAACATCTACCACTGATTGAATTTTCATACAATAATAGCTACCACTCAAGTATCCAAGCTGCACCGTTTGAAGCTTTGTATGGAAGGAAGTACAGAACGCCCGTTTGCTGGGCAGAAGTTGGGGATGTCCAACTGACAGGACCTGATATAGTCCTGGAGACGACAGATAAGATTGTTCAGATATGAGATCGTCTCAAAGCTACCAGGGATAGGCAGAAAAGCTACGCAGACTTAAGGCGTAAACCTCTAAAGTTTGAGGTTGGTGATAAAGTGTTGCTTAAAGTATCACCGTGGAAGGGAGTGATGCATTTTGGTAAAAAGGGCAAATTAAGCCCAAGGTACATAGGACCATTCGAGATCATCGAATGTGTTGGATCAATAGCTTATAAGTTGAACTTGCCTGAAGAGCTCAGTGGAATTCATAATGTGTTTCACATCTGCAATCTGAAGAAATGTCTAGCTGATGAATCGCTAGTCATACCACACACGGATGTGCATATAGATGAGAGCTTGAAATTTGTGGAAAAACCTTTGTCGATCGAGGATCGACAGGTTAAGAAGCTTCGAAGGAAGCATGTGTCAATTGTCAAGGTTAAATGGGATGCCCGCAGAGGTCCCGAGTACACGTGGGAGGTAGAGTCCACAATGAAAGAAAAATACCCTCATTTGTTTCAGTAAATCTCGAGGTCGAGATTTATTTTAAGGGGGTGAGGATGTAACACCTCGAAAATTTATGACCAATAATGTATCGACACGTGTCATGAGCTTTAAACGTGTAGAAGGTTACTTGTGAAGGACTAAAGTTGACAAACAAAGAAAGTATGTGAATATAAGGGTTCAAAGTGTCAACAATGGATAAATATACTTTACAATAACCCTACACGATGTTTATACCCTTAAACGAATGAATCATGGATCATACGAAGCTAATTGTGGAAGAAAGTGAGAGATTACAAACTACAGGGGTTAAATAAGTCAACATGTTTAAAGTATACCTCTGAGTGACCTTTTACCAAACCCGAAGCTTTGTAACGGTTAATTATACTCACTAGAATAAGTGATACAAATTTCACAAGGTTTTGATAAAGTATGAGAAAGTTATGACAATATTTGTATACGAGGGGTTAAAAGCGTCAACGTTGAAATTTAAGGCTTTACGGGTGATCACAAAGTTAACCGAGGACTTAACGATGTTTGTTTATACCTTGGAGCCCTTAAAAGTAAGGTTGGAGGGCCAAAAGTGCAAGAAATGAAGTTAAAACCACGTATACAAGGACCAGGGACCAAAAATGCAATTGATGAAACTTGTTTGTCCTGGAACTGAACCTCACACGGGCCGCGTAAGATCAGGCAGGACCCTTACGCGGGCCGCCTGGGACTGCCAGCATCAGAAAGTTCACACAGGTGCCAGTTCAGGCCTGTTAACCGACTTCAAACGCTTGTTTTACATACCAGGGGCTGCCCCAATGGTATTTCATGCATAGGGGGCACTTGTAAGCATCTCATATCACCTGTAGACTTCCTTGGCATGATCCTAGATGATCAAAATGGGTATATAAGGAGCTCCAATGTTGCAACTCTTGTGCACATTCACTTGAAACTCTCACAACTTCACCTCTGGAGAATTTTGGAGCTCAAGCACTCTTCCTAGGAGTCACTAGTCGTGCTTAGGACCCTTGTAAGTGTCCTTAACATTCCTTAATTCAGTTTTTCCTAGTTAATTAGCTTAAAGTCAAACCGTCGTAATTAAGGTTTGACTTCGTAATTAATCATAATATGTCCAGTCAAATTTCAAATTGAAAGTACCTATGAGTTGGTAATTATGTGGACAATAAACCCTTAAAAGGGCACCCTCTGATTCCCATTCTAACTAGGTCAATTGTCGGGTCAAAGCTAACCTTAAAAAGTCAACAGAAAGCTTATTTTTAAATTAATGCATAATTAGCAATGTAGAAGCCATGCAACCTGTTTTATCATTAATATAACTTGGTAATTAATGTAAGAACATGTCTAAACATGTTCAACCCGACAATTTTCAGATTAGGCCCGGTTCGGAACCGAAAGTCGCATAATTTGACTTCTGCTTTGACTTTCAGTTCTGACCCGTTTAAGAATGTTTTAGAAATGCCTTAGAGCCATATTTGGACCAGGTTTCATATTATTATAACCCTCTGTGATTATACAACTTGGTTCAATAGTTATCCGATTCATATGCATGATTCTGTTAAATGCTTAAATGTTGACTATTATGCCCATATGACCTTAAAACGTGATTTTTGAAAATGTAAAAGAATAGAAACCTTAGTTACTGATTTTTAAACTTTCCCCCAAAATTTGACTTCAGTTTGAGGCCTAGATTAGGAGTTATGCTCATTAGCGTAATTGAAAAGCTTTTTATTAATTAAACGGCGTAATTAGCTTATAGCCTATCTAAACCCAATTTTTGATACCAAACTTTTTACCCAATGATGTAATATAATATTTTGGGATTTTTGAAGATTTTTATTTATTTTTAGGCTGAGCATAATATAGAGTTCTAAGCTTAATTCGGTAATTGCCGATTTTGCCCTTTTGGCCTATAAAATGAGTTTTACAAATTATTTTGACACCAAACCTTTTTCTACTGATCTAATATGATAAATAAAATATTTTGAGCCTTCTGGAATAATGAAATATCAGCTTTCCTTTAAAAACCCGGGAATAGCTCAAAATCGCCTTTTAAGCGTTTTTAACGCATAGTATGTATTAAAACTATTTTAAACATATAAGGTTGGATGCCTACTGATATTCTTAGTAAATTTTTATATTTTAACAGTAAGCAAACGTTTTAAACTCAGATTTCCAGTTTTGACCTTTTAAGCCTATGTGAAATTACCAAAATGCCCCTAAGGTGCATAGTTTGGTTATAAATGATAAATTTCATATATATGTAATACTCTACTGTTATTACTTATTAAAGTAAGTATTTTTACTGATTATATCAGACCTGTAACTCAGATTATTATTTAAACTCTTTTATAACCTTTTAAATGACCAAAATACCCCTACGGGGCATAATTTGGGTTTAAATCCATTTCGGGTATAATAGAAGATATCTTACTGATGTCACAACATATTTAAGGCATATTAACTTAGGAAACTTGTTCATGAATCATTTGGTTACCCGTTACGCACTATTCGCGTTCGGTGCGGTTTATGTAACTAGTTTGCATAAATTAGCCGAAACGGATCAAACCTTATCATTTTTGTCTCAAAATCCAGAATGTGTTTAGTTTACCCATATTACACAAGTCCCCAAACTTTTCGGGTCTAAACCTCATTCTATTCCGGTCTTCGCTTAATCGTGCGTTTGAACCGTATCTTCTTTTAAAACTAACCGGTCTAAGTTTAGGCTTAATTAAAGACCCGTTAGGAATCTAATAGGTTATTAAAAACATTTGTTCCAGATTAGGAGACTCGGTAAAAGCTATTTGCACTTGCTATTTGTGAATTATACTTACTCGGGTAAATACTTTTAACTTATTTTCCCTATACGGGCTTGGGGTACGGTATATAAAATACCGCTTGGTCGGGCATTGAATTTTTAATTGTATGAAGGTTAATTTATTGAAATGTCCTGTTTAAATTGTTTTGTTTGCTTAAAGACTTTGGGGGGTTAATGACCATGTCCCGGATATCCTTGGCATCATTTTAAGAAATGGCCACGACCTAAGCACGTGGTGTAGGCGTACACCCGACAGTGCATATATAAATAATAAGGTATAACCACCGGTTATGGGAATAATCCGCCGCGGGACTATATCATGTGGTGTGTCTATTAATCTTTAACCCGGCGTCAATCCGGGCTACTGAACGTATAAGAAACATGTAATTCTTTTACAAGTTTATATATAAATAATTATCTGTAACACCCTTACTATTATATAACGGTTTTTGTACAAATAACGGCTATATAAATGTGTATTTACGAATACACATTCATATAAAGATACGGGCTTATTAAAAACTTTTACAATTTAAAAATAATACAACATAATGAAATGGAGTTCGTCGTTTAAAAATTTCAAAGAAACGCAGTGAGGAAGCTTGTATCTTGATCGTGTTCGGTTCTTCGTTGAGCTTGATCTTCATCCGGGAACCCTTGACATTACCTATGATCTAAACCAACTAAAAAGTTAGTTTTGATAACTTATAAACGAGTTAAACAAGTTCCATAGTCAAACTAACAAAATATAATAAAATTTCCAGCTTTTACGTCTCTCGCGCCACGCGAGAGACTACCTTAGATCGTTCGCGGGCCGCAACAGCGCCCGCGTGTCACGCTAGTTTGATGGTTTCCCATCGTGTGGCGCGGGGAATGCCATTTTCCAGCAGGTCTGGTTCTGGGTCTGCATTTTTTTTTGCCCAGCTCAAGTTTTTACAAAAACACAACTTCAAAAAGCCATAACTTTTTATCTACTTATCCGTTTTGTACAATTCTTTTTCCTACGCGTCCGTAATTAAATTACGAACCCGTTTATCACCTTGGTTTGCATAAAATCTGATTTATACATGATTGGATCATAAATTTCTTAGGTGATTATTCGAACCGTTTGGCATTATCATCACTCTACATGCTATAGAATCAATAGTTAATTCCTATCATATTTACCCATCCCGGGCTTGTCGAACCTTAACGTTTTCGTTCCCACCAAAGAGTTTACGTAGGCGTTTACATTTACCGATTCATTTGTATCTATCTAAGCATTTAACCACAATTTACTTCTTAGTCTATTTTGACCCGTTTAGGGGACTTTTGAGCATTTAAACGTTAAAGTCACTCTTTTCACTTCGCATCTTTTATTCACATACTAAACAACTAATTTTATTCCACCACAACAATTTTGTGGTGGATTTAACATAAGGAATCCAAAATCCCAATTTCTACCCTTCGGTTAGACATTTTACGCATAAGACCCATTTTTTTAGACATTCGCCCCACGAATGTCATTACCTATAATTTTTATACATATCTACGGACTTCGTAATCATAATACAAATTCCTAAACAATCTCTAAGGGTCGTTTCCCCGTTTTACCCAACAAGGACTTTTTGGTCAATTTTATGTCCTTCATTTTACGGCGAAGGACCATCACTATCTATTTGACCAAAATTGCACCTTTAACTTTAAATTCATTTAGGCGTACCTGGCTCGAGTCATAGGATTTACCCGTTTAAATATCTCTCACTATTAATTTCTAATTAATACCAATGCGAACCGTATGATATTTCCTGTTCACAAACTCAACAAGCGATCATCAATTAATATTGTCAAATGATCTTGCCAATGCCATTTGACCCGTTTAGTCCGAACGACCATTTTCCATTATGAGATGATATCTAGTTACCATCTCGCCCTTTTACCCATTCCGGTTTACACCATAACGTAATGTTTCAAAATTTCTTATTAGTTCATCGGCACATGACTAATTTACCAATTTACCCCTTTTTGCCATTGCTTATGATTTCTCACCATCGCACTAGTTCCGACTCATATTATTTGCGTCGGAACATTATAACTCTATTACTAACTTTTCCTTATTCATTTTCAATACACACAACTGATGTATACTAAAAAGGGTGTAAGCTTTTACTTACCTCGCATCCAAATTACGCTTTCCTTTTCGTACTTGCTCCGTTTGACCCGCTTCATTCCCAAGCCTCCATCTAGCTTGTCAAGAGCCAAACTATCATCATAATTCACAAGGTGGTTAGATTAGTCATTATAACCACAACTATTCCACGTTACGTATTTTCTATGTCAAAACTACTATTCGACCACGTCCATGGTTAGTTTAACTCTTCAAAAGTTAACTACCCTTAATTATATGATATGTGGATATAAGCTAAATCGACTTCATAATTAAAATTTGTATTACCCCACATCACACCTAATTAGTCGAACTAGGAAATTACGCGTTTGATTCATAATTTCAACATATGAACATTGTGGGCATAATTTATAACATCAACAATCAAGTTTCATATCACTGAAAATAGGCTGTTTTTGGTGACCTGTTTAACCTGTTTACAAGTCTTCAAAAATTATGATTTTTTTATGTGGCATACCTCTCGGAGGGTTAGACCTTGTGTTAACATTTCAAGATCTAAATCTTTACCAAAAACTCGTAAAAATTCATTTACTAAGCTGCAATCAGATTCGTCACTTCTGACTGCAGCTTACGGAAAAATTCATTTAAAATTCCTCGTTTATCCGATTGACGAAATTCCAATTGGCGATTCTTTTAATCACTTAAAACTTTCTACAGTAAGAATATGAGATCATAACTCAATTCCTAAATTGAGTTATGACATTCGTAATGGGCTGCAAATTCTGCCAGAAAACGCAGCTTGAACCTTTGATACGGAAAAATGCATAAAACGCTCAATTTTCGTCAAAAAAATGCGATTCCAGTGGGGTTTTAAAGATATTTCCTGGAATTACATTTTAGACTCAAGAAACACATGTTTTTATCACGTTTTGTCCAGGTTACAACCAATACAAGTCGGCTGTAAATTCTGATCAAGAGCCGTTTGAATTCAGCTTTCAATTTAAGCATGTTCTTGACATCATAACACTATTTTTTAGCAATCAAAACCCTAAAAACATCTCATACATGAATTTAGCATCAACAAAAATCTGAATTTACTTGAGCTAAGCATGATTTCAATATATACTTGTCTAGGGTTTACTCCTAAACACTACAATGTTCCTATTTCATCCAAACAATATTCATGCAATACTAATTTCGGATTATAATTGTTCATCCAGAATTTTGAATAGAATCAAACAACGAATTTTGACATACCTTGTGATTCCCTAGGCTTGGTGATCACTAATTTATTAAAAGCCCCAAATTTTAGCTTGATTCTCCTTCGATTTGGTTGGATTTTATGAGTTTTAGGGTTTTGATAGAACCCCCATGGCTCCTGGTCGTTCCTGCGCACACACACACACTTAGAGTGTGTGTGTGTGTTGTGTTTTATTATTATGTTTAATAAAACATGTTTGCCCACTTTGCCATTTTAGTCCTTCATGTTTCATTTTTTTGATCATATAGGGCTATAACTCATAGTTTATCATTTAAATTCATATTACTTAACTAGGTTAATTATTCCTAGCCAACTTAGTAGGTTCGAGAAGTTAAAAACCCGTTTTATTTTAAGTCCCGTTAACTCGGGCTCCTTATGAACTTTGTCTTCTCAAGTCGTTTGCTCTCTTTTTATTTATTATTAGGCTTATTTATTTGAATCCTAATAATTTCTGGGTTAATCTTTTCTGCTAACGGTATTCTACCCGCTCTTTAGTATTAACGGGGTTTAATTACCAAACCCGTTTTCGGGGTGTTACATTATCCCAAGTTATAAAATGTTTTGTGCCTGTGCATTCAAATCAATTTTCTAAACCTTTTGAAAATGAGTCAGTTAATTGTATTTACCAGTGTAAACTTATGTATTTTCCCAAAAAGGCTAAGTGCAGGTACTACTCGAAATAGGCTGGCCTCTCCTTAGCATCAATAAGAGTCTCGCAAGCTTGGATGCATTTAAATCTGATGAACTATTTCTCCTTTTTATTTGATCCGCCTGTGGATCTTTTCAACTATTTTGTGATACTTAATATTACAATTTATGTGGTTGAAATAAATCTATCTTTTGCTTCCGCTGTGCATTTAAAATTGTGTTGTTTGACTATGATGATATCAACTATGTCACGATACTCCCCACCAGGCCCACCGGTAATACGTGGAAATATCGGGGTGTGACACTTTCCATTTTAGGAAACCCTATAAATACCCCTCATATGTCACATCACTTGATGTGACAGCTCTCACTCGACCCAGCTCGCTACAGCCCACTTTTCTTACGATTTCCCGCGATTCTTGTAAGTTTTCAACCTAAATCTTGTACTTTCTTGATCTACACGCACTCCTACACCTTTCTATCTTTTGAATCTTAACTTTTATCCGTGAAATCACTAGATTCAAGGTGTTCTAGGGTGATGTCATCATGGTGTTCTTATGAACTTCATGTTTTGGCTTCAATCCACCAAGAACAACTTAGATCTGAACGATTTCCACATAAATAAACAAAGGTCTTGCATAGATTTGAACATATTCAAGGTGAAAAGGATTGAAAGAGGGTTTTCAAACTTTCTTTCAACTCTTTTAAACTCAATGCTCTCAAAACCGATAGAATCGGAGCTTGTTCTGATCTTCTTCTCCTTCTTAGTGTTGAGTTGGTCCAAGATCTGGATTCTATCCAAGAGATTATTGATTTCGGGTTAAACATGAAACATCGTCTCTAACAGTTAACTGGTCGGACTAGGGTGGTTCCTATCCGATCGGGTCACTGAGTCTTGACGAGGTTTCTGTTGTTTGGCACGATATCGTACAGTCTCGAGAAAACCGCAAAGCTATCAAAATTACCAAGTGTAAAGACGATCAGGTCGACTGGGATGGATTACCGTCCGATCGGATTATCGTCCGACCATCCGATCGGATTGCCACCCGATCGGCTTGCACCTTGGTTCCCACACTTAACTTTTATTTCAACTTTTGAGGTCTTGAACATCGAACGGATTGCCGTCCGATCGGATTGCCATCCGATCGGGTTACCACCCGACCATGTGATGTTTGGACTTCAACACTTAAACAATTTTCAACATGTTCAATGCATTACTAGTTCCAACAGATTGTCACCCGATCGGTAGACTACCCTATCGAGTGACAACACTACTGTGAACTTGTTCTCTGAGAATTTCCTCGCCGAACGGATCACCGTCCGACCGAACCGCCGTTCGATCGACCGACCTGAAAGGTAGAGATACTTCTCTGTTTTCAAAATGCTACAACAAAAACTTCAAAGCACAAGCCATCATACACAAACACATCCATCCCAAACGAGGTAACAATCCAATTGAATGGTCACCCGATCTGATGACCATCTGAACGGATTGTCACCCGATCGACTGGCCATCCGATCGGATTACCGTCCGATCCATTGACACTTTACACCATTTTACGCGCCGCTTATTTTTTATGTTATTGTTCTGATCAGGCTAAACTCACTCTAGCGCTCCCTTCAATCCATCATCGCTGTGAGTATACTCGAACCCTTTTTGCTTTACGCACTTTTGGGTGTTACATACGTTACTTATTCTAAATCACATCGAACACACTACGCAATACTTTAACGCTAACCGTTACTGCAAGTATATGTGACTCAATGAATGCTTGTTTGTTATGTTTACACATGGATTGTTGTCTACCTGCCTTAGCAACGATAGTACTATAGTTTGGACTCAGCACCTGTTCACTCAGGGGTTGTTAAGGACAATTAATCACATGGTTCACAGTGGTGAATCTGTATTACGAACTGCATTGCACAGTCAACCCGAAGTCATTGGTATTGATAGGATCATGTCGATAACTTACGTGCTTCATTTCACGCATTGTACGTGCTGGTTATGCGTAAACGATTTCAAACTCTATTATATGTATTAAATTTGTATGCTCACCTTTACACTATATGTATTGACTTTTACTTTAACGTATGTGGCAGATGCTTAAGATGTTTAAATGCTTGGTTTGCTATGAAATCGAGGCTAGGAAAGGTCTAGAAACGAATAAACAATTTGTGTATTTTGAAATCTGAGTTGTCGGATCAGTAATTGTTTATGAAACAATTATTTGTAATAACTGTTTTATTTGATATGTTATGGTATGGGACATGACGTTTTAAATATCTGGTAATTAATAGTTGTTATGGATACTCATGGACAATCTGTTTCGCTCAGTGCCGCGCCCCGATGATTCCGCCATCGGTTGGGGTGTGTGACAGCTGGTCTAACTTGGGATGTGGCTATTGGTGTGGAGTTCTCGCAAGGGTGTCCACGCTACAATGTCACGTGTATGAGAGAGTTTGTGAGAGACAAACAGTTGGTATATGGTTCCCCGTTTCAGATGATTTATGTTAAAAGTCAAGGTATGTTGCTTTACAACTGAGCTGGTGAAGGTACATGGTATGTGGTGGTAGTATATTTTGCACAAACAGTTTGTGGTTAGACAATGATTAGTAGTATTCTTTTGGTGCGGTCATTACGATGATCGTTATGACTTGATAGACGTTCGTGATACTTTTTTTGTGGCCATGTTAATGTGTTCCTGATTCCGCTAGACTAAGTATGCTTGTGACCATATTTGGATTATGTTTTGTGCTACCTTTTGAAGTTGATTTGAAGTTATATACAAGTTTATCACTTATATATATAACAAGGGTGGGAGTTGGCTACAAAGTTCATTTTTCCTACAAAGTGTACAAAGTCATAAAACACCATAATGTCAACCATACAACACACTCAAAACCCACAAATAACATAGTGGAGATTACTAAAACACCATATTTATGGGTTTTGTGTTGTGTTTTGAATGATAAGGCTTTGATTATCGAATGACTAACATTAGTGTGTTTTATGTTGATTATTGAAGAAACACTAGATAAATGGTCGGAACCGAGATATCTAGGGGGTTTGAATCCGCATAAAAAGGTTAGTTCCCTCTCGATTGATTCAGTTGTAACCGATCTTCTTCTCCGAGAACTCTGCAAAAAAGAGCACCGTTAGCCTCGCCAAGGGGAGAAAAGGGTTCTCTCCTTGACCCGACTCCGGTGTGAGAATAAGTATGGGTAATGAAGAAGAAGAAGTATTTGAGAAGTGTGTGTAACTTGCATTCATACCTGGGTTGCTTCTCATATTTATAACCGGGAGTCGTTTAGGCGGGAAAACCCGTTAGAGAAAAGTTGACGGAAGATGCTAACCCCGTAAGGGGTTACATTTCCTTCCGTTTAAGTTCTTTGATCCGACGTGAGAGCACACGGATCATGGCTTAGATCAAAGGCTGGGGATTTGCCACGTGTAATGTGATCAAGTGGAGATTACTCTCCAGTTGCATGCCTTCGTCGTGATTTCAGGGGTGCCTGTGGTAATGACACGTGTCCAGACGGTTATAACCGTCTGGGTGGTGCACGATTGTATTTCTTCTAGAAGATTACTGCTGTAATCTAGTGTGGTACTTTATTGTGTGGAGACCACTGAATAAATAAATCCAAGTCTGGGTAAAATAATATCCAAGTCTGGATATTTAGGCGGAAGTATTGATCTTAGGATTTTTATCCTTTGCTAATGGGAGAAGGCGCAAGGATTTATGATTTCCTTTTGGCGCGCGACTATAGATTGCTAATTACTTTCTTCCTTTTTTAAGACCAGTGCGCGGCCGCGCAAGATTAAAAGGTTAAAAGGCAAGGTTGTGGTATGGTCTCAAATACTTGTCATGAGGTTTTTGGGACCTTACCCCTTCAAGTTCCCCCAGTCTTGTGTTGTACTTATGCAAGTAAGTGGAGCACTGGACTTAGAAGAGGGAAATGCTTTTGGGCGCGAAAAAACAAAGAATCTTTTACGAGAAGATTTTAATTTTGTCAGAAAAAGAAAAGGGGGAATTTTTTGAAAATTGACCTTTGCTCTTTTTGTAATCATATCATGACGTGTGATGATGTCACAATATTTATTCTTGCGAGAGTTTGTCTTTCTTACATTGGGATACGTATTGGCGCTTTGTCAGACCTCATTAATGGGGATAAGACTCCTGTCCCTGTAGCGCCGTTTAGATGTGATGTTTCCTGACATTTAATCGTGATGGTTTGAATTTCTCTTCTCTTGAAGTTGAGTTCTTCTATATATAGGTATATTTAAGATGTCTTGTTGATTTTTGACGAATGAAGATGAAACGCTCTTATCATACTCGTCTTCTGCTGGATGTTCTCAGGGTTTATGAAGCTCCTGAAGGCCTCCTGCTGCTTTCGAGGTCACCACCCTGTGTTGCTGTTCCGGTAAAGGGTCTGACCAAACCTACTTCTCTGGTAGCTGTTGATTTTGCTTGCCAGGTCCCTCCACATATGGATGTTATTGATGATGTTAGCATTGTGCTGGATGCTGATAGTTTGATAGCTCGATTTCCGATGCTTTGGAAGAGAGAATGCCAGTTGGTATATCAACGCCGGAAAACTCGCCGGTGTGAGCAGGTGTCTGTTGTTGATGAAGATTCCGATGCTGGGTAGGTGCTTATCCTTAGGGCTAGTTCTTGTTTAATGTTTTTGTTGTAAGGCTGAACAATTTCTTTTTTGAAGATCATTGCCATGATCTTGCTAAGTGTTTATGTTACACTTTTGATGATATGTATATTGTGACACATGTTACTACTCCCGTAGGGTTTGTTTCTTGCATGTTTGAATTACAATATGTTGCATATGTTTAATTGCTTTTGGATAGGTAGGGCGAATGAGAAATGGTATTGTGCTCATGTGTGAACGTTTGTCCAAAAGGCGTGACAGTTTGCCTGGTTTGGACTGTTCATGAGGTGTACAATGTTTGACCATATTGTTTTCGCGCGAACCAAAGAAATTATATGCAATTTGTAATAAACATTGATACAAGTAAAGATGATGTTTGTATTAAAAAGAGCACAAGGCTCGTAATACAAGGGATAATAAAGAAATACATTGCCTGTATGTTCTTCCGCTTTTGTAGGCTGGTTTATATGTAACACCTGCACAACTGTTGCGCGTTCCAGGTGCGCGGGACTAGTGTCCCATCAAGTCTTTTTAAAGTGTACGCTCCTTTACCTAAGACTTCGTTGATAATGTATGGTCCTTCCCATTTGGGCGCTAATTTGCCCGGTTTTTCAGCATTTGAAGCTTCATTGTCGCGCAAGACGAAGTCACCGGGGACAAAGGTACATATGCGTACGCGCGCATTGTAATATTTTTCGAGTTTGGACTTGTACCTGGCCTCTGTGATGGCGGCATTCTCGCGCCGTTCTTCGAGGAGTTCCAGATCCAGTCTTCGTTCTTGCTCATTGTTCTGTTTTTCCATAGCTATCATGCGCGGTGATGGTAGTCCAATCTCAGCTGGAATGACGGCTTCAGACCCGTAGACTAGACTGAACGGAGTTTCGCCTGTGCTAGTCTTTGGCATTGTCCGATGTGCCCATAGGATGCTAGGGAGTTCGTCAACCCACCCCCTGCGTGTTGTTCCTAGTCGCGCTTTTATGCCGTCGACGATTTGTTTGTTTATACTTTCTACCTGACCGTTCGCTTGTGGATGCGCGGCAGAGGCAAAGTTATGTTCGATCTTCATCTCTTTGAACCATTTTTGAAGGTCTTCTGAGGCGAAGTTTGTGCCATTATCTGAGATAATGCGCAATGGTAATCCAAACCTGCAAATGATATGTTCCCATATAAATTTGCGGATTACCATTGCTGTGGTTGAGGCCAAGGCTTTAGCTTCTACCCATTTAGTGAAGTAATCGACCGCTACGATGATGAATTTTACTGCGCCTGGCGCGTCAGGAAATGGGTCAACGAGGTCGATGCCCCATTGTTGGAATGGCCAGGCGGACGTGACGGGCACTAGCGGATTTTTTGGTCGGAGTGTCTTTGGTGCGTGGCGTTGACAGGCTGCGCATCTTCTTAATAAGTTAACTGCGTCTACATGCATTCCCGGCCAGTAGTATCCGGCGTTCATGATCTTTGCCACGACCATGCGTGGTCCGGTGTGTATTCCACATAATCCCTCGTGAATTTCTCTGACCAGATATTGGGCATCTGTTTTATTAACACAGCGTAATAATGGTCCCATAAATGACTTCCGATATAAGACGCCATCCACCATTTCATAATTTACTGCTTTGTGTTGGATTTTTCGAGCTTCTGCCTTTCTTTCCGGAAGTTTTCCGTGTTGGAGGTACAAGATAATCGGAGACATCCAGGATGGATTTCCCATTTCTATGAAGTTCACTTGTTTGAGATGAATGGAAGGATTGGATAGTACGTCTATGCGTACTTCCTTTGCTAGGTGCTTGAAGCTGGTAGCGGCTAACTTGCTTAGCGCGTCTGCGTGCTTGTTCTCGCTTCTGTTTATATGGTTAACTTTGAACGTTTGGAATTGGCTGATTAGTATTCGCGCTTGTTCAAGGTATAATGCCATAGCTTCTCCTCTCGCATCATAGTGGCCATTGACTTGCTCGGCCACCAGTTTTGATTCGACGTTAGCTTCAAGATTTCTTGCCCCCATTTTTAGTGCTAAACGGAGACCTGCCAAGAATGCTTCATATTCAGCTTCGTTGTTTGTGCTTTGGAAATCTAAGCGTATGGCATATGTGAGTTCGTGATTGTCTGGGCTGACTAGTCGGAGACCTGCCCCTGCTCCGTCGTCATTGGAAGCGCCATCTGTGTGTAAGGTCCAGACTCTATCATCGAAAACGGGTCTAGGGTTCTGGATTGCTTCGCACTCTTGAACTTTGTCAATGGGAACTTCGGTGGCAAAATCTGCTAGAACTTGCCCTTTGATTGCTGGTCTTGGCCTGTAGAAGATATTGTATCCTCCCAGCTCAATGGCCCATTTAGCCAACCTTCCCGCTACGTCGGGTTTGGATAAGATTTGGCCCAAATGATAATTGGTGAGAACTGTGATGACGTGGCCCGAAAAATATCTGCGCAGGCGTCGTGATGCATGTACTAGTGCGAGGACTAGCTTTTCTATCATCGAATAGCGAGTTTCTGGGCCAGTGAGCATTTTGCTTATATAGTAGATTGGAGTCTGAATGTTTCGCGTTCTACCATCAATACAGCACCAACCGCTACTTCCGCAGCAGATAGATATAAAATCAGTGGTTCTTTTTCTTTTGGCGCGGTCAGCGTTGGTAGCTGGATTAAACATTCTTTCATTTGTTTGAATGCTGCTTCTGCTTCAGATGTCCATTGAAAGTCAGTTTTCTTTGCGCAGTTTCGCAGCGTGCTGATGAATGGATAAGACTTTGCTGTGTGATTAGCCAAGAATCTGTTCAAGGCTGCTAAACGGCCGGCGAGCCTTTGCATTTCTTTAACTGTTGCAGGTGACGGCATTAGCTGGATGGCCTGCACTTTTTCTGGATTAACTTTAAAACCGTCTCTTGTGACTATAAACCTCAAAAATTTTCCTTCTTCCATGCCAAAGGAGCATTTTGTCGGGTTAAGTTTTAAGTTCACGTTGCGTAAAGAGTCAAACGT
This sequence comes from Helianthus tuberosus, assembly GCA_030545235.1. NCBI lineage: Eukaryota > Viridiplantae > Streptophyta > Magnoliopsida > Asterales > Asteraceae > Helianthus > Helianthus tuberosus. The sequence goes on along the minus strand of CM060383.1, from coordinate 99,055,434 downwards.
GCGCTGAATATTGTTGAGCATTGTGTCTTCCTCATGGCTCATGATGACGAGGTCATCCATGTATACTTCGACAGTCTTGCCAATATCCCCGCTGAAGACTGTGTCCATTAAGCGTTGGTAAGTTGCGCCTGCGTTGCGCAGGCCGAAAGGCATTTTGGTGTAGCAGAAGATGCCTTTATCTGTGCGGAATGCGGTTTTGTCTTCGTCTTCTGCTTTCATCTGGACCTGATGATAACCCTTATAACAGTCGAGAAAGCACTTCCATCTGAATGATGCTAGGGAGTCGACTTTCTTGTCTATCTCCGGAAGCGCGTAGCAATCTTTTGGGCATGCTTTATTCAGGTCTTTGAAGTCGACGCACACTCTCCATCCGCCACTATGTTTTTGTACCATTACTGGATTGGCAACCCATGTATGGTATTTTACTTCGCGCAAGATTCCCGCATTGAGTAGCTCTGTCACTAGCTCATCCATAGCTTTTGCTTTTTCTTCGCTAAATCTGCGCCTTCCCTGAGCAACAGGTTCTGCTGTTGGCTTGATATTTAAGCAATGTTGCGCTACGTCGCGTGGAACCCCAGTCATGTCTGCTGGGCACCATGCAAATATATCTTTGTTGTTGGTCAACAATTCTTTTAGTTGTATTCGTGTTGCTGATGAAATGGCATGTCCTAGTAGGATGGTTTGCTCTGGGTATTCGTTGTTCAGGACCCATTTCTCCGGTTCGTTTGATGCCGAAGGTTTGACTACCTTCGTCGGTGGCTCGTCATCTACGTACATGACTTCTTTGCTTGAGTATAGAATTGCAACTCCGGTTTCCGTTGGAAATCCGCATGCAGCATGTGGAATAGAAGTGATCATGCTAAATTCTCTTTGTGACCTTCTTCCGAGCAGGACATCATGGCGTGATGTTGCCGGCATGACCATGAAATTAACTGTGACTGTTCGTGAATGCTCGCCATCCGATAGAGTCACAGGAAAAGCTATTTGCCCTAATGGGAATACAGCTTCGTTGCAGAATCCGGTGAGGGGAAAATCGATCGGTTCTAGACGTGCTTTGTCTTCTAGGTCCAGCTATTTGAAACATTGCTCGTATATGATATCCATCAAGCTTCCCGGATCTATAAACATATAGTCCGTCCGGTAATGTCCGAATATGCCAGTAATAATTACTGGTCGTTCTTCCTGAGGGCCCCCAGGAACAACAGGAAACACAACTTGCTGTTCCCTCCAATGTTGATCATAATTTCGCTTATTCGGCCTTCGTGACGGACCTCCTTGAACCATGTTTATTTGTTTAGGTTTCTGATAACTGCTATTTCTGGATTGTATTTTAATGGTACGACTGGATTGGGTGTCCCCCCGACATGGTGTTGGTGGGTCCAATACTGTAGTGTTGATTTCTTCTCCAGATCTGATGTTTGGGAACTCAGATCTGGCGATTTGCATAACGATTGTGTTTAAAGCAACTTGGCATTTGTGGAACCAGTGTTCTGGGGATCTTTCTATGGTTAGATCTGAGAAATTCTCTCTATCTGAATGTCCGTTGTTTCTGTTTTCTCCCATGATTTCATTGATCTGAGTGTTTTGGGTTGTAGAAACTTTGAATTCAGATCGAGGATCTGATAGGTGGGATACTGAATTTTCTGCCATGCGCAAAACAGAAAATGAAAAGAACTGAATCGAAACGAGATGAAAACTGAAAGAACAGAGGAATCGGTGGGAGCTAATGAAGAAACACTAGATAAATGGTCGGAACCGAGATATCTAGGGGGTTTGAATCCGCATAAAAAGGTTAGTTCCCTCTCGATTGATTCAGTTGTAACCGATCTTCTTCTCCGAGAACTCTGCAAAAAAGAGCACCGTTAGCCTCGCCAAGGGGAGAAAAGGGTTCTCTCCTTGACCCGACTCCGGTGTGAGAATAAGTATGGGTAATGAAGAAGAAGAAGTATTTGAGAAGTGTGTGTAACTTGCATTCATACCTGGGTTGCTTCTCATATTTATAACCGGGAGTCGTTTAGGCGGGAAAACCCGTTAGAGAAAAGTTGACGGAAGATGCTAACCCCGTAAGCGGTTACATTTCCTTCCGTTTAAGTTCTTTGATCCGACGTGAGAGCACACGGATCGTGGCTTAGATCAAAGGCTGGGATTTGCCACGTGTAATGTGATCAAGTGGAGATTACTCTCCAGTTGCATGCCTTCGTTGTGATTTCAGGGGTGCCTGTGGTAATGACACGTGTCCAGACGGTTATAACCGTCTGGGTGGTGCACGATTGTATTTCTTCTAGAAGATTACTGCTGTAATCTAGTGTGGTACTTTATTGTGTGGAGACCACTGAATAAATAAATCCAAGTCTGGGTAAAATAATATCCAAGTCTGGATATTTAGGCGGAAGTATTGATCTTAGGATTTTTATCCTTTGCTAATGGGAGAAGGCGCAAGGATTTATGATTTCCTTTTGGCGCGCGACTATAGATTGCTGATTACTTTCTTCCTTTTGTAAGACCAGTGCGCGGCCGCGCAAGGTTAAAAGGTTAAAAGGCAAGGTTGTGGTATGGTCTCAAATACTTGTTATGAGGTTTTTGGGACCTTACCCCTTCAATTATCATATTGTGTTTTATATTCATAGTTGTACGATAGTGTGTTTGAAGTTTTTAAGGAATGTTAGGGTTTGGATATTGTGTTTTAGTGATCTTCACTGTGTTATTTGTGGGTTTTAAGTGTGTTTTATGGCTGAAATTGTGGTGTTTTAAGACTTTGTACACTTTGTAGAAAAAATGGACTTTGTAGTGGAACCCCACCTTATTTAACAATATCATGATAATATTGTATGTGAAAATGTAATGACTAGGACTATAAATTGTCTGTTTGTTAGGTTATGGTAGAATTAAAATATTGAATATATTGATCAAAACTTGTAGATTTTCTATGGTTTTAATCAACTTTTGAAATCAACGAATCAAATTTCTAACTAATGAAATTCATGAAAATCACTCTTTTGAATGATCTTAAGATAGTAATCTGATCTGCCTAATTTTTTTTTTTTTTTTGAAAGTTGTCAAATATCTCAACGAATCAAATGCTGTTTTTTTTTTTAAGTAATTGAATTTTCTTTAAATATGTATATTAAATTGGTTTCTTAAATTTAATGTTTCAGTTTTTTAAAATGATTAATAGTCAGTTTTATATAAATTTAAAAAAAAGTGTTAAGGTTTTATTTACTTTTGGAAACTAAAAAAAGATTTTCAAACTTTTATATGGAAGTTTTTTAAAAACCGTTGTTGACCTGTTATATTTTGACTTTAAACAATGATTTTTAAAACCATTAAAATCATGCCATATTTAACTAATCAATTAACGTTATTTAAAAAACATTCAAAATTAACTCCAACATATTACATAAGAATCCAACCAACTGTATCCTAATTTTAACTAAATCTTAATTTTTCATTATTAAAAAATCCAATGTAATGTACACTTATTATTAAAATTTAAATTTTTTTTAAAGTAAAGTACAGATTTATTAAAATTGTAAGTTATTGGTTATATTTTGTTATTCTTTTGTCCACAAACCTAACTTTTTGGTTAGAATACACTTTGAGGTTACTTTTTTAATTGTTAATTTGATTTATCTTTTGTGTTGATTGTTTTATGTGGTATTGTATTTATGTGTCGTTTGCATGCATTGCTTTAGAGTTTAGTTTTAGGATTGTTTTGAATAAAAGTTGCATATATTTTTGTCTAGGTTTTGTATGTATACATTGTTTTAAATAAATGATTATTGTTTACTTTTTTAGGTAATGAAATCAAATATCTCCTCATATTTTTGAGATTTGTAGGTTATTTAGAAATGTCAATCCATTTCTAAAAATACTTCTGTATAATTACGGTAACAATTTTTTATATTAATAAACTGATTTTTCAACTTTACATAAATAATTTACCGAAATTTGTATATATATATTTACTTACTACATTGATTTGATTCAATTACAAAGCAGTTTCTAACATCAATCATCTATATTCGGCTCATATCTCATCGTAATGGATGAAAACACTGTTACTTTGTTAAACAATCTTGATTGGAGATCCAAGCTGTTTACCATCAAGGTCAAGGTGTTAAGACTTTGGATGCGTGTGAATCCAAAGAGAGAATGAGAAACCCTTGCTATTGAAATGGTGGTCATGGATGAGCAGGTTGGTTTGAATGCCATTTCCTGTTTAAAATGTAACTTAATTTTTATATTGGTCTTTATATTAACCACTTTTAATTTGTGTTTTTGATTAGGGGACCAGGATGCAGGCTACTATTTGGAACAAGTTTATGAAAAAACATGAAATTTTGCTTAATGAAAATGAGTCTTATTACATTTATAAATCTCAACTTTCTGTCATTAAGTCAACTTTCAAACACTTTGACAAAGAACATGCTATTAGCTTAAAGATACATCTGTTAAAAAGTGTGAGAACTTTGATGGAAGTGTATATGGTATTCGGTTAGCATCGTTTGAGTCCATTAAAGCCGGTGAAGTTGATGTCAAGTATCGAGTTGGTTTGTACTTCATCATGTATAACAACCACATCCGAAATTACCCAAATATATAAATATAGATTTTTTTTTTAATTTTTTTTTTTTGTGCTGATTACATTTGTTTTTTATCAAAAAAAAATTTCAGATTTTATTGGATATGTAGATGAGTGGTCTGAACTAGAAGTGACCAAAACGAAGATGGGAAAAGATAGCAAATACATGAACTTGCAATTGCTGGATGAAGAGTGTATTTATTAAATGTTAATTTAATTTCATTGCAACTTTAGTATTATATATAGCTTTTTACATGATATCCTCTGATGTGTTTAATTTCTATTTATGTAGGGGTATCAAGTTAAACTGCACTTTATGGGATGAGTACTACGATGAGATGTTTGGTTACATTCAGAGCTATAAAGAAGAAGTCCATGTTGTTCTGCTTGTGCAGTTTGGCAGTTTCAACAAGTATAAAGGTATTCACTGTTTATAAACTTTGTTAATTTTATATAAATTTTTATATGATTTACGAAATTGAATATGTTAATCTCTGATATTAATTTTTTTACACAGGGAAGACAACGCTATCTAATGCTTTCCATATAACAAGGCTGTTTATCAATGTTGACATAGAGGAGATTCGTTCATTCAAAACAAAGTAAATAGTTTATAAAATAATATGAACTACTTATTGATGTTGTTAAATTTTTTTTGCTTATATTATTGTAACCAGGTTTGTTGAGAAGATATGTAAAACATCCTCTAAAGGTCAGAAATCAATTGGTTCATCTGGAAGCATAAGTGTTGCGGATGACTTTTTAGTCAAGCATCCGTTTTCCAATTTCCTTGCTATTACGCTCTTGGAAAGGGTGTGTGTCTGCTTTTTAATATTTTAAATAAATACATTAAACAAAATTGTTTCAGAAATTTATAATTATAATCCCTATTTTCTTACATTTAATTTCAGCCTTGTGAGGTCATAGTTCTTGGTACGATCATGGGTGTGGATGATAAAGATGATTGGTACTACCTTGGTTGTGAAGAGTGCAATCGAAAGGTGGAGACAACTTTGGTCATTGAGGAGGCTGAAGACGGTGCTGAGGAACCGAAGTTTAAACAGGTTTTAGTTTGCTCATATTCTGAATGTCCTAAAGAGGTTGTGAGTGCGACACCAATGTAAGTTACTTATACTTTTTATTATTTTATAAACGTTTTGCTTATGTTATTCTACTTTACAAATGTAAATTGTATTTATTTTGTGAAATACTTTTTGTGCATTTAGTTTTAGGTTTCCGATCAAAGTACAAGATTCTGCAGCTATTGCCTCTATAACTTTGTTTGATCGTGAAGCCAGAAAAATGTTGAGAATGACTGCAGTTCAATTGCTTGAGAAGTCAAAAGTGGATCAGGTAACGTATTTCACATCAGTCTTTTTTTAAATTGTTATATAAGGTACATATTAGTAATGTGTAAATCTGATTATGTTCTTTTCATTAAATTTTAATTCACGTATATTAGGCATCTTTGGAAGAGAAAACCATTCCCTATTAGTTTAAAGCTTTGAATGATAAAAAGTATGCTTTCAAGATTCAAGTTGGTCAATTCAATATTGACAACCATACTGATGGTTATGCTGTTCATAAGTTGGTGAATGATCCAGCAAGAATTGAATCCTTGGAGAGCCGAATTCCAGTTGATCAGGTTAAGACATACAAACCTTTTAGTTAAAGTTATGTTAGGAAATTTATTATTTTTGTTGTGCCTAGCCTTATTATTTTATGAATTGTAGGGTGTGGACGAGGCGCCTGCTGATGTTTCACTTAGTGATTTATCAACTCCAAACCCTTTTGCTCTAAAGGTATGAATTTTAACTTAATGTTACAAAATACCAAATGCTCTAAACATTTTTAATAGTTTCTAATTTTGAATATATCATACAAGATGTTGTGGATTCTATTGGTGATAGCTTCACACCCGATTGCACATCTAAAGATTGTTCAAAGACTTCGTCTGCGGAATTGAAACGTAACCTTGCAGACGTGTATGAAGTTGAAGAAAGCACCTCTCAATCATCAACAAAGGTTAAAAAGGCTGGTGTCTCAGATGTCCAAATTGATGAGGAAACCATTTTGCTGGTTCCAAAGATTGAGAAGTAGTTCATGGTTGCAGTATTTTTACCAAAAACAATTTATCTTTTTTCCGAATTTTGCTGCTTTGGTTTGGTTTGCATGTTTGATTGGTTTGGATTGATTTGTTATGGTTGGTTGGTTGGGGTTTTTTTTTTTTTTTTTTTTTTTTGAAACATATGGTTTGTTGGTTTTTATGGTTTGTTTTTTAATAAACAACTGTTTGTGTTTGGAATATTTCCTATGAGTTATACTCCTTTAACCTTTATCTTTTGGTTACTTTATATTTGTTTTATTGTGTTGCATGTATAAAATGTTTTCCAAAACATTTTTTTATGTTTTTGGAATTAGACATTTTTAAACTTTTATTATAAAGGCAGAAAGGTTTTGCCTGTATACAGTTAGTCTTTTTACAAACTATAATTTTAAAACTATTATTAATTTTTTTAATATTTAAATTGCAAATAAAGATTACAATAACCTAATTTAGTTAATTTAATTTCTCTAATATTTATATAATTATTAGAAGTATATTTTTCGGAATCCCCAATAATTTAAAACTTATAATTTTTTTTTTGAAAAACCGCCAATTTTTTTTAAAATTTAGGAAACACTTAAATTGGTATGATTTTGTTTCTTTTTTTAAGTTTTATAACCGACAATTTATATTTTTTAACAAAAAATCGGCAACATTTTTATAGAATTACCTCCAACTAATTTGAATTTAAATTGTTTCCTTATTTAAACTTATAACCGATTTTTTTTTTTAAATTATAAACTTTCCTTTTTTACAATAAACTCAAATACTATAAGAACCTATCTTCTTATTACATAATAGACACTCAATGTTTTAGACTAAACGTTCTAGAAGTCTAAATCAAAACACCCTCTCACGACATTCATGCATTTTTTAAGTTTCACGTTTGGTCATTTCTCATACACGTAAGTGTTATCTCTCTGTATTATACTTATATATTTAAGTTATTGTAATACATATTCTAATGCATTTGTATGTTATATATGATACAATATTAGGATATGCCTAAACGTGCAAAGCCTCAAACTTTACCTTCATTTCCACTTCCTACTGGTGTTCACCCTTCTAATAGTATGTATTTTATTCTTATTTCTGTTTACAAATATAATAAAAAATGATATAACATGTAACGATGTTACGTAATGTTATTTTTACTTAAATTGTTGCAGGTGGTGTTGGTAGAAGTCATTTGTCTAACATTACAAATGGTAATGTTTGCAATTTTTTAGACATGAACTGAATTTTGTTTTTGTAAATAGTTAATTTTTTTATATGCATTTTATTCTTCAGTGGATACTAATCAAGTTGAGCATCAAGACTATGTTGAACGTAGAAAATTAAGGAAACTGTATTTGGATAATAAAAGACGAAATGCAAATAATAAATCTTCCACTTCACAAAACGTCATTCGTTCATACAACGTTTCAGTATCCGATACAAATGATTGTCGTGTCGTAACACCAATTCGTTCATCCTCTTATATCAATACGATGGATGGACGTATTTTGCCAACCACACCTTTAACAAATCACTACGAGGCGTATACGTCAGGTTGGTGTTATTTACTTACGTATTTAAATTTTGTTTACTATGATTATGAGTTTGTTTTTTTTAATAAAAAATTATGGAATACGTAAACATATTTGATACGGTAAATTGGACTTTATTTGTTGCAGTTGAAACTGGAAGAAGTCCATTGGCTAATATTACAAATGGTAATTTTTTTAGTTTTTTACACATGAATACAAGTTTTCATTTATAATTTGTTTAACATTACAAATGGTCTTTGGTTTTTTAGACAGGAATACAACTTTTTATGTATAATTTGATAGTTTATGGTTTTTTCTATTTTTTTCCAGTTGTTTCTAATGATGTTGAGCATCAAGAATCAGCTGAACGCAGAAAATTAAGGAAACTATATTTGGATAATAAAAGACGAAATGCAAATAATAAATCTTCCACTTCACAAAACGTCATTCGTTCATCCAACGTTTCACTATCCGATACAAATGATTGCCGTGTTGTAACACCAATTCGTTCATCCTCTAATATCAATACCTTGGATGGACGTATTTTGCCAACCACACCTTTAACAAATCCATACGAGGTGTATACGTCAGGTTGGTGTTATTTACTTACATATATAAATTTTGATTACTAAGATTATGTGTTTCGTTTTTTTAAACAAAAATTATGTAATACATAAACATATTTGATTCGGTAATTTGGACTTTATTTGTTGTAGTTGAAGCTGGAAGAAGTCCATTGGCAATAACAAATGGTGAATTGTTTATTTTTTTACACATGAATACAAATTTTCATGTATAATTTGTTAACATTACAAATGGTAAATTATTTGGTTTTTTAGAGAGGAATTCAATTTTTAATGTATAATTTGATAATTTATGGATATCCATATTTTTTTCAGTTGCTTCTAATGATGTTGAGCATCAAAAACCAACTGAACGAAGAAAATTAAAGAAAGTACATTTGGATAATAAGAGACATAATGTGAGTAACAAATCTTCGACTTCACAAAACGTAATTCGGCCATCCAACGTTTCTGTTGGGATTGAACCCTACCAGAGGAACAGATAATGAAAGCCAAAACTGGTTCACAACAGTGGATTCACAAAAAGCAGCTGTTTACATTAGGCTTTCCCCTTGAAAGTGATTATAACAACTGATGGTCCTCTATCCACTTCCCGTATACAACTGCTGCTACCCTTTAAACTGATGACAAAGCCCTGAAGAAGTAAACACTGCTGGTTCTATCTACTGATGACAAAGCACTGCCCACTCAAGGACTGATCAACTTTGAGGAAAACACTGATGGAAGAAGATAGCAGTAGTTTACTGTATTACTTGTCTTATGTAGAAGCAGTGGTTAAGAATAGCAGTGTTTGTATAGGAACAGTAGTTACAGGTTGTTAGGTTGTTAGACGTCGCTATCATGGTGACGTCAGCTGAGATGCCTCAGTGGTTTGGCTTGTCTATAAATAGAGCTGTACTCTGTACTGTTACATTTGATCGTTTTGAGTGAGTTCTTCTCCTCAATTCAATCCTTTCATCTTGTGCAACCAACCATGGAGTATCAGGCTGAGGGGGAGTTTAGTTTGTAAGCATGCTTGTAATCTTTTGATTTGTATTGTAAATCTTTTGACACAATGAAAAGCATGTGTTTATCAAAATTATTTCTCTCTTTGATTGTGTTTACAAAGTTTGTTGTTCATTTCCGCTGCACTCAAACTCTGTTCATTTCTATTTGATTTGTTCAAGTTATACAAACAAGCACAATCACTAGAGCCTCCGGTCCTAACAATTGGTATCAGAGCTTGGACGGTCAAATTCGATCTAACAAATCAATTTGACATAACAGTTCAACTCAAAATTTATTGATACTAAGGTTGATCGTTTTGTTGAAAAACAAAAGTAAAGGATAATCACGTTTAAAAAGTTGGTTATTCGAAAACTTTTGTAAAACAACCAAGATGTCATCTATCACATAGAATTCACGTAACACTGATAATCTGATATAAACTACCATTGATTGTTAAAGTTGGTAAAATTTGATAATCTCGGTGTGGATATAGTTTTCCAATAGATCTATGAGTGTTTGTGATGTAAACTATGTTTGGTTCCATGATTGATTGCTGCTAAGGGTTTATCTCATGTCATTAAAGACCTATGTTCAGAAAAATGGCATCCATGCTATTGGTAACATAGAAGAGATGAATAAAACCTTAGGAACATAATTTTATGTGTGAACAACAATTTTGAAAAACCCTCAAAAGTTAAAACAAAATTTTCTAAACATTAAGATGAAAATCAGTAGTGTCAAAAAATATGCATCAGATATAACCATGGATTTACTCAAAACCATGATAGTAAAATATCAGTGTTGTAAAGAGTTTGAAATTAGCCCAGGTCTCTTGTGAGAAAAAGGGTGAAATCCTACAAAGGTTATATGTTGATGTTGAGAAAACCAAATCATGAGTAATGTGAAATTTGGCATAAGAAGTAGCAAAAATGTCCAAATCTCTCAAAACATTGCTGAAAATGATTTTGGATTGAGTATTCTTTCCTTGAAAACCTTCCAGTAAAAGTTTCAATACTTTTCTATGGAAAGGGTAAAAAGGGAAAGAAGAAAAATTACAAAAACTCAAAAGTGTGTTTATCTCAAAACTTTTGAAATCAAAAGAAAAGAGTATAAATCCAAAACACTTAAGAGTCCACAGGAGATCTACATACTTGGTCAAACATTTGTCATTCATCAACCATGTACAATCACTGCATCAGGGAGTTCAGGTAACAAAGTTGGTTGTGCAGGTAACTCACAATCACCTTCAACAGATGTTGGACATGATACTAAAATCATTTCCATCATCAGAGCAGCAGATGTACAAAACAGCTGTTAAAGCTCATCCACTGATGTACAGACAGTGTTTGACCAAAATAACCTTCTAAACTTCTACCACTACTTCACCCCAAACCACTGTTAATAAATATCCATCAAAAATGGATAAAAATTATCCGTGGGCCAAATCCATCTTTTAAATCTTTTCACCTTCATTTCGAACAGATGTTGGATCTTTAAAGTCACCAACAGATGTTAGCTCAGATGATTCACATTTGCAGCTTCACCATTTAACCATCAAATCTTCATTAAAACTCAACCATGTCACCACACACTTGACAACATCAATGAAAAAGGATTCTTTCAAAAAGTCAATCCTGAAACACTTGTTCTCTTGGTGGCTTTCTACCATTCCATCAACAAGTCATGTGCCTTATAGCACTGAAAGACATAAAGTTGGGTAGCTGTCATTTAAGAGGAGCTTCACCAGTTCAGTGACAACAAGTTTGAAAATCTTGTGCCACAGCCAAAGGATGAGAATCTATTTGGCGAAAAGTGGGTCCTCAAAGAACATTGCATATGCTAGGAGCATGATTGTCAAGATTTATCATACTCAAACAAGCACAAATATCAAAGTGTTTTGACTAGGCAAAAAGCAAGCATATGTTTTTATAATCACTGGTTGAAGAATATTATGATGCTGCTGCAAGCTGAATAGTCCAACTGTTTGTACCTTCAAAATATGTTATTGAATTTTGGTATAGTTGCTCAAAAAATTGTTTTTATGCAGGACAGTCAAGTAGCTGAAATATATCATCAAAAATCTAGTATCTCATTTATTCACCATCAAACATCACTTTGTGAGGGATTGCAATAAAAAGGTTTGATTTCATCTTTAACATGTCCATCCTAAAGATCAGTTGGTAGATGTACAAACTTGATCACTATGATTGGAATGCTAAACATGGATTAAAGCAAAGCTTTCTTGTGTTCCATGTGTAAATAGCATAAAAATGTTTTTAGAAAAATCAAAAAAATAACCTTAAAAATAGTTTAAAATTGAATTTTTCAATAAATCCTCAAAGTCTATTCAAAGCACTGATGGCATTAATACTCTGTTAAATAGTAAAATCTATCCACTACCAAAGTGTATCCTCTGTTTGTGCAAAACACTGATTTACAACAGAGGTTACACGTGGACAGATGTTATTCAACAGTTGTGTGCATCAGATGCCATGATCACTTTTTCAAATAAATTGCCTTACATCTGAAACATTTAAAAGGCTATCAAAAATTTCCAAAACAAAAGCAGAGGTTCCTGAGCAGACATTAGCATCTACCACTGCTCCTCAGGCACCTGCTGCTGAGACCACTGCTCAAGGTGATCACAGCAGTAACACAACTGCTGTGAAACCCACACCTAAATCCACCAAAAGACCAAAAAAACAAAAGAAAATTCAAAAGCCTCCCAAACCTACAATAAAGGCAACTCTGGAAGATGAGATCCCAGAGCAACTGCCAGTGACAACACAAAAGTCACTAGAAACCACTGCTGCTACTTCCTCACAGCAGATGGTAGAAAGGTCTCAACCCATGCCTCAAACTCCTCCTGCTTCTTCTCAAAAAGAACAGGTTGTAAGAACAGGGACACCAAATTATGATGCTCTGGAATCACTTGATTCCATCATCCACAGCCCACTGCCCGGGGCAAATTCACTTTCAACTCCCATCATCACTTCACAAATACCACCATCAATAATGACCTTGTTGCATGCTTTGGATATAACTCAGACATAAATCAGTTCCTCTCAACCACCTATCACTAAGAGTATACTCCAACAAGTGACTGAGTCTGATGCTTATACCTCTGTTATCCCAGCAACAATTGAGGAGGTTACACTGCAGGAGTTATAAGTAATTCCTGACAGTAGTTCAAGTGGAGAAACAACTACAAATGTTGGATCAACAGATCTACATTGGCCAGTTGTTTCATTAATCAGACTCCCTTGAAGGAAATTTCTTCCACAGCACCTCTGGCAACCACTAGTGAGTTTATTTTGACCACTGGTACCATCGAAAGGTTATCAAGTGCTGAAGAAAGAAGTCCCCAGTACCGAGAACAAGGGGCATCAATGGATGATTTTTGGGACTCAGTTCCTAAGTCACACATTGATACAACCACTGCTGGTGGGAATTCAGATGATCCCATTAAAATAGGTGATGATTTAAAATATCAGGAATTGACGGGCAGAGTTGAAAACCTTGAAACATCAGTTCTTGAAATAAAGGATATGGTGCAACAGCTGTTAAAAGCTCAAAAAGCATAATCCACTGCTGTTCCAGCTCAAGCACCTGCACAACCTGCACCTGCTGCAAATGAGCTATGGAATGTATTTCAACCCCTGCTTGAAAAACAAAAACAAATGGCTGATCAGCAGCATGAAATACATGTAAAAATGCTGACAAACATGGTGGAGTTAAGATTTAAAGATACCCAAGCAGACATCAAAGCTATCAAGGCTCATATCCAAAGCACCACGGGAAAAGTTCCTCCCACTATCCTCTTCATGGATAACCCCCTTCCAGATAATGCCAAAAAGGGGGAGAAATCAAGCAGTTGAAGAAAAAGGGAATTGAAGATGGCCTGTATGTTGAACCAGAACAAGAAAAACAGACATCTAAACCAACTCCCAAAGGCTCCAAACCTCAAACTACAAAACCTCAAACAGTTGATATGTCAGTGGTTTCAAAAACTGCTAGCCAAACAGCTGTCATTTCTTCAACACACACCACTACAACACACACTACAACCACTGCCCTATCATCACAATCTAAAACTACACCACCACCCACCAAATTACCACCTGCTCAAAATGAGAAGACATCTATTGACACATCAGTAGTTGTAATGACAACAGAGGTTGAAACACCAGTTGTTTCAACAGCTGTTTGCCAGTCATCCGCCACTGCTCTCATCAATATCACATCACCATCACCTCCTGCTAAAAAGCAGAAGACATCAGATGTTACAACATCTGTTGTAATGACAACAGTGATTCAAACACCGGTTGTCCCAACACCTTTCTGTCCAAAAATTTACTCCAGAAAAAGAAAAACAACTCAGGCAGGTGATGACAAATATGATCCCATGGCTGCAAAATATCCACTAGAACCTGAAGCTGTAAAAAATGAGATGAAACAATTCTACACTAAGGATGATCCTTCAAAAAGAAGATTTCCTTCTCTCATAGGTTTCTTAGTACCAGAAAATATGGATGAATATCTCGAGATCAAAATAAGGCAAGCTAAGATAAGAGCCAAAGTTGAATGCAAAGATCAAGGTGATGAAGCCATTTCAGAAAGAATGGAATTCTTGCTCACTAAGGTCAAACAGATGGAAGATTATGCAAGAGATCTGAGCAAAGAGATGTCAAATTTACCACCCAAAGCAGATCTACGGAAAGAAATGAGAAAAGAATATCTTGCATACATTATGAAAGAAAAAATTTATCCAGCTGAAGAGAAACAATTCGAAGAATGGCCAATAGTTGCATTAAATCATGAGGCAAATAGGATTGAAAGAATTAAAAATGATCCAACCAAGAAGAGGAATGCTCCAAACTGGAGAAAATACAAGAAGCTCATTGCTGATCTTACCTCTGAATACAAAAGAAAGAAACAGGAGCTGGTGGATGCAAACGTTGGAGATGCTGAATCCATAGAAAAATGGATAAAGCAATATACTGACGAGGCTTATGAAAGGCTCAAGAAAAGGAGGATAACGGTTTCTGACACTCCAAAGAAGCCTGACTACAAAAATCCAGAACAGCAAATCAAAACCTCTGAACCAAAACAGCTGACTAAAGCAGAGGAAAAAGAAAAAGAAGCTGAGTACTTTGAAGAAGCCATCAATAAAATGGCTTTAGATAAAGACAAATCAGCAAAGCTTCAAGACCTTGCCAAAAAGGTTTTTAACCAATCATCATCACCAAACACATCAGCAGATATCTCAGACAATGAGCTAGATCAACAAAAGAAACAAGAGCAAATTGACAAAGAAGTTGCAGAAGACATAGCTGCAGCAAATGAAGTCATAGAAAAGGCTTTCAAACAAATGTCTGAAGCTCAGGATACTGCTTTACAAATTTTCACAAGGCCAAAATCTCCAAGCTCATCTGTAAATAAATCTCTCCCAAGAAACCCATTGGGTTCAAAAATACTACAGTGGCTCTCTGATCAAAAGACCCATGTATTGACCCTGATCAGATCCAATGGTGAAATGAAGTACATATCAAGGAAACAAGCACTAAGACTTGGTGTTGAAGATCTACAAGATCTCCTTGAACTTTTATTGTGCAGGGATGAGGTTGACTCAAGTTCCAAAGACTTTGAAGCAGAATTTAAAAGACAAGCTAGTGAACTTCTGATGAGGAATAAAGATCTAAAATAATGAAGTGTTTTGGCATTATCTGTTCCAGGGGGGAGATTGTTGGGATTGAACCCTACCAGAGGAACAGATAATGAAAGCCAAAACTGGTTCACAACAGTGGATTCACAATAAGCAGCTGTTTACATTAGGCTTTCCCCTTGAAAGTGATTATAACAACTGATGGTCCTCTATCCACTGTCCGTATACAACTGTTGCTACCCTTTAAACTGCTGACAAAGCCCTGAAGAAGTAAACACTGCTGGTTCTATCTACTGATGACAAAGCACTGCCCACTCAAGGACTGATCAACTTTGAGGAAAGCACTGATGGAAGAAGATAGCAGTAGTTTAGTGTATTACTTATCTTATGTAGAGCAATGGTTAAGAATAGCAATGTTTGTATAGGAACAGTAGTTACAAGTTGTTAGGTTGTTAAACGTCGCTTTCATGGTGACGCCAGCTGAGATGCCTCAGTGGTTTGGCTTGTCTATAAATGGAGCAGTACTCTGTACTGTTACATTTGATCATTTTGAGTGAGTTCTTCTCCTCAATTCAATCCTTTCATCTTGTGCAACCAACCATGGAGTATCAGGCTGAGGGGGAGTTTAGTTTGGAAGCATGCTTGTAATCTTTTGATTTGTATTGTAAATCTTTCGACACAATGAAAAGCATGTGTTTATCAAAATTGTTTCTCTCTTTGATTGTGTTTGCAAAGTTTGTTGTTCATTTCCGCTGCACTCAAACTCTGTTCATTTCTATTTGATTTGTTCAAGTTATACAAACAAGCACAATCACTAGAGCCTCCGGTCCTAACAGTTTCAGTATCCGATACAAATGATTGCCGTGTCATAACACCAATTCGTTCATCCTGTTATATCAATACCATTGATCGACGTATCTTGCCAAACACACCTTTAACAAATCCGTACGAGGCGTATACATCCGGTTGGTGTTATTTACTTACATATTTAAATTTTGTTTATTATGATTATGAGTTTGTTTTTTTTAAATAAAAAATTATGTAATACATAAACATGTTTCATACGTTAAGTTGGACTTTTTTTGTTGCAGTTGAAACTAGAAGAAGTACATTGGCTAATATTACAAACGGTAAATTCTATAATTTTTTACACATGAAGACAATTTTTCATTTATGATTTGTGTAACATTACAAATGGTAAATTGTTTGGTTTTTTAGACAAGAGTACAATTTTTAATGTATAATTTGATATTTTATGGATATCCATATTTTTTTTCAGTTGCTTCTAATGATCTTGAGCATCTACAATCAGCTGAACGAAGAAAATATAGGAAATTACATTTGGAAAATAAGAGACATAATGTGAGTAACAAATCTTCCACTTCAAAAATCGTTACTCAGTCATTCAATGTTTCAGCATCCAATACAAATGAATACCGGATCGTAACACCAATGCGTTCATCGTCTTATATCCATACCATCGATCCACGTTGTTTCCCAACCACACCTTTAACAAGTCCGTCTGAAGCATCTACTTCAGGTTGGTGGTATTTATTTACGTATTTTACATTTGTTTATTTTGAATCTGACATTTTTATTATTTTTCGTTGCTATCAACATATAGGTGTCAAGAGGATACAAAGAGTTAAACAAAGGTTGTCTACTAAAGGTCGCTGCGTATATCCTGTTCCAATGGTTGATTTATCTTCCGACGATCATATTATTCCTCAAAAAATTGTTGAAGATCCATATAAAGGAGTTTCTAACAGTAGGTACCTTACACGCTCACTACTTTAAATTTCATTTGAAGAACGTCATTATATTAATTTCATAACAAATAGCACAAAATGATATATTTTTAATTTTATATAATAGATTATTTGGATCATGGTGATCAAGTAGTTGTATGTGACGTATGTAACGGTAAGTTGTAGAAAGTTGAAGCCGGAAAAGGAAGGGTTTACTTAGGAAGAAAAACTTACATGCTTTGTTGTGGTTATGGAAAAGTACATATTCCTAATTTTAAAGAGACGTGTCAGGAATATCAAAATCTTTTCAAGAGTTTAGATGACAAGAGCAAGCATTTCTTACTAAATATTTGTCGTTTCAATTCTATGTTTTTGTTCACTTCAATGGGTGGTAAGTTGATTCGAAAATCAATAGAGGAAATGCTCCATATGTATACCGAATTAGTGGCGAGAATTATCATACACTAGGAAGTCTTCTTCCTAAAGAAGGTGGTGAACCAAAGTTTGCGCAGCTTTACATACACGACACAAATAATGAAGTCTGTAATCGCAAAACCGTATTTAGGTATCCCTAGAAACCATTTCGTTATTTATTTTTTTTATTTATTTTTGGTTTTATGTTATATAAACACTTACTGATACTTTCGTTTTTTTTCTTACAATTGCATTACAGTAACTCAAAGAAACCAGCTTCCGCAACTTCTGATTTGCTTGACACTGAACTAATAGAGTACCTTAAGCTGATTTTAGATTCAAATAATCAGCTGGTGAAAACCTATAGGCGTGTATGAGATCGGTTTGTTGATAATCCTCACGTTGACTTAAGGCAAATAGGTCTAAAGATGGTCGTACATACAACCTACCGACGTCGTACGAAGTTGTTGCGCTTATTGTTGGAGACATTTAGGGTGCTCTTGATAATCGTGATGTAGTTGTTGAGTCAAAGAAAGATGGTCTACAACGTATTAGCGAGCTTCATCCATCGTATCTCGCGCTTCAATATCCATTGCTTTTCCCTTTTGGTGAAGATGGTTACCGGGTTGATATTCTTCATAGAGAAGGAAGGGCATCAACGAAGAAGAAAGAGTCAAATGTACAATGAGAGAGTATTTTGCTTACCATGTTCAGGATAGAGTCAATCATTTCTCTTTGATTCTCAATGATCGAAGACTTTTGAAACAGTTCTTGGTTGACGTATATACGATGATTGAAAGTGAACGATTACTATTCATACGTCTGCAACAAAATAATCTAAGATCTGAGACATATGAGAACCTTAGAAAGCTTGGATAAAATGGTAATCCAGATATGTCAAACGTTGGAACACGCGTACTACTACCGTCTTCGTTTACCGGTGGATCGCGTTATATGAGGGAGAATTATTATGATGCGATGGCCATTTGTAAATGGTTTGGCTACCCTGATTTTTTCATTACGATCATGTGTAATCCTAAATGGCCGGAGATTAAAAGATTCTGAAGGACACGAACATTAATCCCGAGGATAGACCGGACATTTTATGCCGATTGTTCAAAATTAAGCTTGACGCAATCATGAAAGACTTGTGAGAGAAATCTTTATTTGGCAATGCATCGGCAGGTAAGCATCCATTTAATTCAGTTACTTTATCAAAGTTTTTTTGGTCTGCTACATTCATAACCATAACTTCAAAAATAAGTATTTTAATATTAACTATCCTATTGCAGTTGTTTATACCATAGAGTTTCAGAAACGAGGTCTACCGCATGCCCATATCTGTTCTTAAATGACGAAAGTAAGCTTCCTTCAGTTGAGCATGTTGACAAGTTTATTTCTGCCGAGATACCTGACAAAAACTTAGATCCGGATCTATATACTCTTGTCAGCGACTATATGATTCACGGACCTTGTGGTGTTGCAAAACCAAATTGTCCGTGTATGGTCGACGGTAACTGTTCGACGAAATTTCCTAAGAAGTTCTGTGATCAGACTACTCTAGATTCGAATGGTTATCCGGTCTATAGACGTGCCGATTCAGGTTTTTTGTTGAGAAATCTGGTATTCAGCTTGATAACAGAAGTGTGGTTCCGTATAGCAAAACCCTATTGAGACGTTATCAAGCACACATTAACGTCGAATGGTGTAACCAGGCTGCGTCCATTAAGTATTTGTTTAAATACATTAACAAAGGACCAGATAGGGCAGAATTTGGTTTTGTACAAAATGTCGATGAAGGTCAGCGTGAAGATGGAAAAGATGAAATCAAATAGTATTACGATTGTAGATATCTCTTGGCGTGCGAAGCTTGATGGTGCATATTTGCATTTAATGTTCATTACCGCTATCCATCCGTAATCAGGCTTCCGTTTCATCTACCAGATAAACAAAACGTTGTATACGGCCCTGATGACGAACTTGAGAGTGTTCTTCAAAAACCATCTGTTTCTTCTACGATGTTTTTGGGATGGATGGAAAAGAACAAAAAAGATCCGTTGGCGCGCACCCTTACTTACGTTGAGTTCCCAACTAAATTTGTTTAGAAGAAAGACGAAAGGATATGGGATAAACGCATAATAGGCAAAACCATTGGTCGTATTCATTGTGTGAATCCTTATATGGGCGAGGCATACTTTTTAAGAATCCTTCTTAATAAGGTAGTAGGTCCTAAGTCTTTTGAAGAGATTCGCACTGTGAATGGACAAGTCTTCCCAACATTTAGAGATGCGTGCTACGCTAGAGGCCTTTTAGACGACGACAAGGAGTATATAGAAGCTATCAAAGAGGCGTACTACACAGGTTCAGGATACTATCTTCGTAATCTATTTGCTACAATGTTGGCGTCTAATACATTATCAAGGCCTGAACATGTTTAGGAAAACACTTGGGAGTACCTTGCGGATGGTATTTTATACAATCGCCAAAAGCTTTTGAGGATCGAAGGTACGCAAATTGTTATTTAATATTTCACAGTCATGTCTCATATATTAGTGTTTATTAATTTCATTTTTTATTTATAAGAATTTTAGTAATTTATTTATATAATTTTAATAGGTTTGTCTCTTCCAGAAGAACAAATAAGGAACCTAACGTTGCTGGAAATTGAGCGTTACTTATTACGTAACAACTCAAGTTTAAGTCGGTTTCCGTCTATGCCTCAACCCGACAGTGAGTCAATATATTCAGCAGACAACCGTTTAATTGCTGATGAGCTTGGGTACGATGTAAGCGCTACTGCCATAGAATTTCATAATAATTTAAGCAGCCTAACTGATGAGGAGCGTTTAGTGTTTGATGAGATAATTGAAGCAGTTAATAGTAATGCGGGTGGTGTGTTCTTCGTCTATGGCTACGGAGGGACTGGTAAGACGTTTCTGTGGAAGACATTATCTGCATCCATTAGATGTAAATGAGATATTGTACTAAATGTTGCATCAAGTGGAATCGCATCTCTTTTGTTACCTGGTGGACGTACTGCACATTCAAGGTTTCATATACCTTTAAATTTAACAGAAAGCTCGATGTGTTTTATTAAACCGGATGATGACGTTGCTGATTTATTGAAGAAAATGAAATTGATAATTTGGGATGAAGCACCGATGAATCATAAACATGCGTTTGAAGCACTTGACCGGACAATGAAAGATATCTTCAAATGTGAGATGACCTTTGGTGGAAAAGTTATGGTGTTCGGTGGTGACTTTAGACAAATACTTCCGGTTGTACCAAATGGCAGTAGGCGAGAAATCGTTAATGCTTCAATCACGTCGTCGTATATTTGGAGTAGTTGCAAGGTCCTTACGTTAACCAAAAACATGAGGTTAACTGTAGGAGCCAACGCATCTGATATAGAAGAGATTAAAGCTTTTGCGAATCGGTTGCTTAAGTTGGGCGAGGGAAAGATTGGTGACAGTGATGATTGTGAGGTGGTTATAGATATTCCTGAAGATTTGTTAATCAAGTGCTCTGAGGATCCTATGTCAGATCTGATCGACTTTGTATATCCTTCACTTCTTCAACTGTACAAAGATAAAGAATATTTTGCAGAAAGAGCTATATTGGCACCAACAAACGAGGTTGTTCAAGAAATTAATGAAAGATTGCTTGCTTCATTTCCTGGCGATGAAGTGGAGTATCTGAGTTCTGATAGTATTTGTCAAACTGATCAAGGAAAGAACGAAGCACATGCGGGACTATATTCTCCCGATGTTCTAAATGGTCTTAAAATTTCTGGTCTGCCTAATCATCGATTAGTCCTTAAAGTTGGTGTACCTGTAATGTTGCTTCGTAATATCGATCAACAAAATGTTTATGCAACGGTACGAGACTACGGATTACTAAACTTTACAAACGTGTTATAAAGACTGAGATTATATCTGGAGGGAACATAGGGACCATAACGTTTATTCCATGAATCAGTTTGACACCGTCGGATAAAAGAATTCCTATCAAGTTTCAAGGACGACAATTCCCCTTAAATGTATGTTTTGCAATGACTATAAATAAAAGTCAAGGACTGTCACACCCTGGCTTTTGTGGAAGCGTGAGTTTATTTGGTGTGACTTCTTAATACCATAGCAACAATCACAACAATGCTATGTGATAAAAAAATACGAGATGTACATCCATTATTAAAGTGGGAAAATACCACAATCATTGTTTAGAAACATCGACACTTGAAATAAGTTACAAACCATAAATTATTTAAAACGTGTTCATAAGACTCACAAAAGACATTAGCTAAGACGAGGTTTAGAGACATATAACCCGTCCAGGAGCAGGTTACACCTCTCAAACTTCACAACTCTGGATGACATCTATTATTCAACGCAGCTAGACACATGCATACCCTGCCAGATTCACTAGTTCCCTGAAATACATATAGTTTGAAAAATCAACAAAAGTTGAGCGAGTTCATGTGAAAGTCTGTGTGTATAAGTCTTTAAAATATGTCTTGTGTGTATAAATGTCCCTGGTATGTAGCAATTAAGGAAAAAGAGATCACCAATGGGTTGCAAAGCCATTAGTATGTGTGAAAAGGTGCAGGAAGTACTCAAACCTAGCAAATTTGTACTGGGCTTCCGGCTGGAAGACATAGTCACCTCTATGGGCCGCCCCGGCCTCATGGGTGTGGGCTCGCTACACCCAAATAGATCTATCACTCATGTCCCTCGGTCCTACGACGAGGATTAATGGCCTTAAGTGTTGTGCCCACTCTTCACAGTCTAGTAGTAAACCCTCCTTAAGCTAACCATACCATGTACAAAAATGTCTGTAATAGTTGTAACATGTATTCCACCCCCGAAGTATAAAACTAAAAACAGTTAAGAGAAAAGGGGGACATGAACTCACCTTATTTTGCAAGCGATTCCGAATACGCAAGTCAAGATTAAGGTGTCTGATTATAAGGAAACTCAAAGTTTTCCTAATGAATCGTACATGAACAAGAATAATGTATCAATATTGAGGTCGTATAGTGTTGACGGGATTTGTTGAGCATTTATTGTATTTGATAGTGTTTAGATTAACAGAAGGATCTTGTGAATTATATGTTTAGAGGGCTCAGAAAAATGAACATGATATAAAGGAATTATTTATGAAAAATATTTATTCATCATAAATAATAAAATTGTAATAATGTACAATTGATTTATTATGCATTATATATGTATTAAACTGTTTTAATATAAAATAGATAGTTTTATAAATAACATAACAGTTTTTGTATTTTTATAAAATGTAGTAATGAGTATTAATGAAATAAAAATTATTACAATTGTTAAAATAACAAAAATAAATAAATTAAAAAGAATTGTAGACCCCTGGGTTCGAACCCGGGTCTGTGCTGAAGACAAACACACACACAACCACTGGGCTAGCCTGGTGGTTTGTGTTTGTGTTTAGTTTAATTAAAATAAATACAGAAATGAAAGTGGTCAACTTCCCCAATTGGAGTTAAACAGAAAGTCAACTCTTTCAATTCTATGAGAAACTTATGTTTTAAGTTAAATTCGAAATACAGGAACTTTGTATACATGATAATGAACGAATTGGTTGATTTTGAACATACCGGTATCGATTTGATCGACGGTTCGACTAAATTCCGGCGACTGTAACTCCGGCGAGAGTTGCAGGTTTCGACAGAGGTAATTTTCGATGTTTTAGAGAAATGTGAAAGGTGCACGATGTTCGTATGGATCTAAAGAAGCTTATATAACCGATTAATTCGACACTAAAACGACAAAAATCAGTGGAATCGATCCACTTTTGATTTTTTTATAAAAACTTTCGGTTCATAGTGGAAAGGCACGAAAATATGTCGATTAAAGTGCGAAATGGGTTGGCAATGGGTTGGGGACTCGTGGTTGATGATTAAAGTGGAAAGAAATCGTTTTTGGTCGGATTTGGTGATGATTTGGTCGAAAACCGTGACCTGCAGATCTAAATTTATATATTCAGATCTGTTTTACTTAGTTTATAAATATAATATAATACAAATCATAATCTAACACATCCCAACTGGTAGACCAGTTGGTTTGTGCGCGTGTTGTGTTGTGAAGAGGCGCGGGTTTGAGTCCCGGGTCGTGGCCGGTTCGATTGAATTAAAACCCTTTTTGATATCTGAATTTAATTAATATTTATATTAAATCCTAAATAGTGTATAAAAGAATTAAAATCTATAATCTATTAGCTCCTATTAGGAGGATAAACTGGTTAAGGCGTTGCGGTTATAACCGAGAGGTCACGGGTCCGAATCTCACAAGGGCCGGTTCTCACCCAGGAGAACCCCCTTTTTGACTGGTTTTTGACTTATTTACACTTTGGCCCCTCAAGTTTCATTTTGTACAAAAATAGTCCCTGAAGTTTCGAAAAGTTACAATAACAGTCCCTCAACTTTCGTTTAAAATACATGATTGGTCCCTGAAGTTTCAAAAGTTGACATAATTGGTCCCTGAACTGTTCAGTTAAGTATGCTAACTGAGTTAATGTTTAAAGAAGAAAACCTTTATATGAAAGTTAACCTGGTTAGGATATTCAGTTAAAATAGTTTCTAAAAAGTCAGTTTTAGTCCCTGAAGTCTAAGTTTCATAAAATGACCAAATGGTCCCTAGACTTTTATTTCAAAAATATATATTTAGTTCTTTTTATAAAATAAGTTTCAAAAATTACAAAAAGAACCCTAAACTTGTAGTTTGAAATAATTGCACTTTAACCCTTGTATTTATATAGTTTCAAAAATGAGAATTTAGTCCCTAAACTTTGTACTTTCAAATAATGACGGTTTTAGTCCTCGAATTTAAAAAGTAATAACTTCAAGCAAGTTTCAAAGAATGTCAAATAAATCCCTCAACATATTGTTTGTCTATGTGCTGGTATTGTCAGCATGTTTCTGAGTTATCCGTTCACTGTGCTAACTGTGTTTTGTGCATCAAGTTTATCACTAAAGCTTGTGTGTAACAAATGGAGTGACAGTATGAATGTGATGCATATGTAGGTATGATGCAGAACTCATAAAGCAGTTTAATTCGTCAGTTGTAATTCTAGCACAGTCATTAAGCACAAAGTTAATATTAATTAATTGTACGGATACCTGTAATTGTGAGCGTTGTCACATTCTCCCCCTGTTAAGAAAATTTCATCCCGAAATTTTAGTTCTGCTACTAGATGCAGGGGTCTTGGGGAATAAATGTGGGTATTTTTCCTTCATACGGTCCTCATGCTCCCACGTGAATTCCGGGCCGTGTCGTGCATTCCATCGAACTTTAATGAGTTTGACACTACTCCTGCGCGTCTTGTTAATCTTCCAATCAGTAACCTCAACTGGTTCTTCAGTAAAGTGGAGTGTGTCATCAATATGAACTTCGTCGGCAGGAATGACTACTGTCTCTTCAGTTGGACTCTTTTTCAAATTAGATACATGAAATGTATCATGTATGCCATTTAGTTCAGCAGGTAAATCCAACTTGTATGCTACAAGACCAATCCTTTTCAGGATTTTAAATGGACCTATGTATCTGGGATTCAACTTCCCACGCTTCCCAAAGCGTGCTACACCCTTCCAGGGTGAAACCTTCAACAAAACCATATCTCCCACCTCAAATTCCAGAGGTTTCCTTCTTCGGTCCGCATAACACTTTTGTCGATCACGAGCCGCTTTAATGCGTTCTCGGATCTGTATAATCTTGTCGGTCATTTCCTGGACCAATTCCAGGCCAACAAGCTGTCTAACACCCGCGTTAGCCCAGCATAATGGTGATCGACACTTGCGTCCATAGAGAGCTTCGAACGGTGCGGCCTGAATGCTTGTATGATAACTGTTATTGTATGAAAATTCAACCAATAGTAGGTGAGTGTCCCAACTTCCACCTAAATCCATTACGCAAGCTCGCAACATGTCTTCTAATGTTTGAATCATTCGTTCGCTATGTCCGTCTGTCTACGGATGAAAGGCAGTACTCAGATTCAACTGAGAACCAAAAGCTTCTTGGAAGGATTCCCAAATCCTTGATATGAATCTTCCGTCTCTATCAGAGATAATTGAGAGAGGCACTCCATGTCGTGCAACAATCTCTCTCAAGTATATCTCAGCAAGCGTACTCGTTTTATCTTTCTCCTTGATTGGTAAAAAGTGTGCAGGTTTCGTTAAACGGTCTACTATTACCCAAATCGTATCATGGCCCTTGGGCGTCCTTGGAAATTTCGTTATGAAGTCCATAGAAATCTGTTCCCATTTCCATTGGGGTATTTCAGGTTGTTGCAAGAGACCTGAAGGCCTCTGGTACTCAACCTTCACTTTGGCGCAAGTTAAACATCTGCCAACATATACTGCAACATCGCCTTTCATTCTTGGCCACCAATAGAAATCCTTAAGATCTTGGTACATCTTATCTGCTCCTGGATGAATCGAGTACCGATATTTGTGAGCTTCGTCAAAAATAACATTTCTCAGACCACCAAACAAGGGAACCCAAATTCGTTTCATGAAGCACAAAGTCCCTTCCCCGTTTGGTACCAACTGTTTCTCCATCCCACGGAGATACTCATTCTCAATATTCTTTTCCTTTAGTGCTTCTCTCTGTGCGGAACGAATGCGCAATGAGAGGTCCGTTTGTATGATCATTTCCAAAGCCCTAACCCTTATGGGCTTGATCCTTTCCTTCCGACTTAGAGCATCAGCGACCACATTCGCCGTCCCTGGGTGATACTTGATTTCACAGTCATAATCATTTAACAGCTCTACCCAGCGTCTTTGCCTCATGTTAAGCTCTTTCTGATCGAATATGTGCTACAGGCTCTTGTGATCAGTGTAGATGGTGCATCGTGTGCCATATAAATAATGTCGCCATATCTTCAAAGCAAACACCACCGCGCCTAATTCCAAATCATGTGTGGTGTAATTTTTCTTGTGGATCTTCAATTGGCGAGAAGCATATGCTATAACCTTCTGACGTTGAATTAGCACACACCCCAAATCTTGACGCGAAGCATCGCAATATACCACGAAGTCGTCAGTGCCTTCGGGTCAGGATAAGATCGGCGCGTCACAAAGCTTGTTTTTCAACAGCTGAAAGGCCTCTTCTTGCTTGTCTCCCCAATCAAACTTCTTGTCTTTCTGAGTGAGAGAGGTCAAAGGTTGAGCGATTTTCGAGAAATCCTCAATGAACCTACGATAATAACCAGCCAAACCTAGGAACTGTCGAATTTCGGTTGGCGTCTTCGGAGTCTCCCAATTCTTGATTGCTTCAATCTTTGTGGGATCCACATGAATTCCATTTCCATTAACTACATGACCAAGAAACTGGACTTCGCGTAACCAGAATTCGCACTTCGAGAACTTCGCATACAACTTCTCCTTTTTAAGCAGCTCTAGAATAGCTCTTAAATGTTGCTCATGCTCTCCTTTCGTCTTCAAGTAGATCAAAATGTCGTCAATGAACACAATCACAAACTTATCGAGGTATGGCTTACAAACTCTGTTCATCAAATCCATGAATACTGCTGGCGCGATCGTCAAACCAAACGGCATAACCAGGAACTCGTAATGTCCATATCAAGTTCTAAAGGCCGTCTTTGGAATACTTTCCTCTTGTATCCTTAATTGGTGATAACCTAATCGTAGATCGATCTTTGAGTAAAAACTTGAACCTTGTAATTGATCAAACAGGTCATCGATCCTTGGCAAAGGGTATCTGTTCTTGATTGTCAACTTATTCAGCTCCCGGTAGTCTATACACATGCGAAAACTACCATCCTTCTTTTTCACGAACAAAACTGGAGCTCCCCAAGGCGAGAAGCTTGGTCTGATAAATCCCTTGTCTAACAACTCCTGGAGTTGCGTTGACAGCTCTTGCATCTCTGAAGGTGCAAGTCGATAAGGTGCCTTAGCTACAAGCGCGGCGCCTGGAACTAAGTCAATATGAAACTCGACTTGCCTTTGTGGTGGCAATCCTGACAAGTCTTCTGGAAAGACTTCAGGATATTCCTTAACGACTGGGATATCTTCAAGTTTTGGCTCAGCAGCTTCCTTATCCACGATGTGTGCCAGGAAGGCAACACATCCCTTCTTCAAACATTTTCGAGCCTTCAAGCAACTAATGATCCTTAAGGGCGTATCGCGCTTCTCCCCGTGTACTACGATCGTTTCTCCATCCGCCATTGGGATGCGAATGGTCTTCTCGTGACATACAATCTCGGCTCTGTTGCTTGACAACCAATCCATCCCTACTACCACATCGAAGCTTCCTAACTCGACTGGCAGTAGGTCTAATGTAAACTCGTGTTCTCCCAGCTCTATCACGCATCCTCTGATGACTTCATTCGTTTCTTTTAGCTCTCCATTAACCAGTTCAATTGAGTACGGAACGTCTAACTAACTAGCAGTTAATCTAAGTATTTTCTTAAATTCTAGCGATACAAAACTATAGTCGGCACCAGTGTCAAATAGTACAGATGCAAAGCGTTGATTTATAGGGAACGTACCAGTAACAACATTAGGATCTTGGCGAGCTTCCCTCACTCCAATATTGAAAACTCTTCCTTGTGCCTGGTTAAGCTTTGGGCATTCTCGCTTGAAGTGCCCGATGTCCCCACAGTTAAAGCATCCCGGTCCTCGACCATTTCCGTTCCCATTACCATTACCAGCTCGATTATTGCCTGCTCCCTAGTTACCAGCTTGATTCCCACGGTTTCCTCGATTTCCATTCCCGCAATTTCCTCCCTGTTGGCGGTTTCCATTCCCATTTCCATATCCTTGCTGACCACCACTACCAGCACCGTTACCAACCCAGCAGGTTTCTTTTGTGTGGCCAGTCTTCCCACATGACTCACATTTCCTGAATCGGCATAGCCCGGGGTGATGATATTGCCATACATCACACTTGGGCAAAGTGCCCATGTATCCCTTCCCTCTTGCTTCAGCATCAATTTTAGCTTCCTCTGGTGGGTTCACGTTCTTCTTACTTGCGCTGCCGGTACTCTTTTTAAAATTGGAGAATTTCCTTTTGTTTTCTCCTGAGGACTCCTCGTGAGTTTCTGTCTTCTTGAGGTCAGAGTTTGGAAACTTGTTTAGCCGGATAGCTTCCTCAGTAAGCGATACACTCAGGTCGATGGCTTCAGTAATGGTTGGAGGCTTGGACGTCGTCACCAAGCTCATAACCTGGGGTGCCAATCCCCAGATGAAACGCTCAATGCGTTTAAATTCAGGATCAACCATATACGGCACAACGCGTGACAAGTCGTGGAGGCATATTCTAAAAGAAGATCTTATTGGTCCGGTCATAGTAAGTATAGTAAGTAAGTAAGTAATATGCTTATGTAATAACACAATAACTCCTAACATCCCATGTCATAACGCAAAATAAATAATCCAACAACGCATGTAAGTCACAATCAATGTAAGCAAGTAATCATCCTAGTCTTCCCCAGACTATCCCACCCAGTCTCTTAGACTGAACTCCCTAGTTTCTCAGACTAACTCCCTGGCCTCTAAGACCAAACCTTCCCAGTCTCTAAGACTAACTCCCTGGCCTCTAAGACCAAACCTTCCCAGTCTCTAAGACTAACTCCCTGGTCTCTAAGACTGAACCTCCCTCAGTCTCTAAAACTTGATGTGTAGGAAGCGGTATGTTAAAAACTTGTAAAAATGGTTAAATACTGACTCAAAAACTAAACTTTTTGACATGCTTTGGCCTAATAGGTATCGGTACTCTCACTGATAGTCCCCAGGTAGGCAACGGGTCCTTTTATTTGGATTTGTATGAATGCCAGCCTAGACAGGAGTTCTCAACTACCGATACTTAACCCTTCCAGTTACTACATGTCCGACACGAAAAACACATGTTTGTAAAGAAACGTTTGTACCCTGGATCTGGAAACTTGTAAATGCAATGTAAAAATGTTTTCGTGAGAGCCCTGATGATCATAGTCTAGACTCGAGAAAGAATCCTAGTTCGCTATGATCGAGGCTCTGATACCAAGCTGTCACACCCTGGCTTTTGCGGAAGCGTGGGTTTATTTGGTGTGACTTCTTAATACCATAGCAACAATCACAACAATGCTATGTGATAAAAAAAATACGAGATGTACATCCATTAATTAAAGTGGGAAAATACCACAATCATTGTTTAGAAACATCGACACTTGAAATAAGTTACAAACCATAAATTATTTAAAACGTGTTCATAAGACTTACAAAAGACTTTAGCTAAGACGAGGTTTAGAGACATATAACCCGTCCAGGAGCAGGTTACACCTCTCAAACTTCACAACTCTGGATGACATCTATTATTCAACGCAGCTAGACACATGCATACCCTGCCAGATCCACTAGTTCCCTGAAATACATGTAGTTTGAAAAATCAACAAAAGTTGAGCGAGTTCATGTGTAAGTCTGTGTGTATAAGTCTTTAAAATATGTCTTGTGTGTATAAATGTCCCTGGTATGTAGCAATTAAGGAAAAAGAGATCATCAATGGGTTGCAAAGCCATTAGTATGTGTGAAAAGGTGCAGGAAGTACTCAAACCTAGCAAATTTGTACCGGGCTTCCGGCTGGAAGACATAGTCACCTTTATGGGCCGCCCCGGCCTCATGGGTGTGGGCTCGCTACACCTAAATAGATCTATCACTCATGTCCCTCGGTCCTACGACGAGGATTAATGGCCTTAAGTGTTGTGCCCACCCTTCACAGTCTAGTAGTAAACCCTCCTTAAGCTAACCATACCATGTATAAAAATGTCTGTAATAGTTGTAAGATGTATTCCACCCCCGAAGTATAAAACTAAAAACAGTTAAGAGAAAAGGGGGACATGAACTCACCTTATTTTGCAAGCGATTCCGAATACGCAAGTCAAGATTAAGGTGTCTGATAATAAGGAAACTCAAAGTTGTCCTAATGAATCGTACATGAACAAGAATAATGTATCAATATTGAGGTCGTATAGTGTTGACGGGATTTGTTGAGCATTTATTGTATTTGATAGTGTTTAGATTAACAGAAGGATCTTGTGAATTATATGTTTAGAGGGCTCGGAAAAATGAACATGATATAAAGGAATTATTTATGAAAAATATTTATTCATCATAAACAATAAAATTGTAATAATGTACAATTGATTTATTATGCATTATATATGTATTAAACTGTTTTAATATAAAATAGATAGTTTTATAAATAACATAACAGTTTTTGTATTTTTATAAAATGTAGTAATGAGTATTAATGAAATAAAAATTATTACAATTGTTAAAATAACAAAAATAAATAAATTAAAAAGAATTGTAGACCCCTGGGTTCGAACCCGGGTCTGTGTTGAAGACAAACACACACACAACCACTGGGCTAGCCTGGTGGTTTGTGTTTATGTTTAGTTTAATTAAAATAAATACAGAAATGAAAGTGGTCATCTTCCCCAATTGGAGTCAAACAGAAAGTCAACTCTTTCAATTCTATGAGAAACTTATGTTTTAAGTTAAATTCGAAATACAGGAACTTTGTATACATGATAATGAACAAATTGGTTGATTTTGAACATACCGGTATCGATTGGATCGACGGTTCGACTAAATTCCGGCGATTGTAACTCCGGCGAGAGTTGCAGGTTTCGACAGAGCTAATTTTTGATATTTTAGAGAAATCTGAAAGGTGCAGGATGTTCGTATTGATCTAAAGAAGCTTATATAACCGATTAATTCGACACTAAAACGACAAAAATCAGTGGAATCGATCCACTTTTGATTTTTTTATAAAAACTTTCGGTTCATAGTGGAAAGGCACGAAAATATGTCGATTAAAGTGCGAAATGGGTTGGCAATGGGTTGGGGACTCGTGGTTGATGATTGAAGTGGAAAGAAATCGTTTTTGGTCGGATTTGGTGATGATTTGGTCGAAAACCGTGACCTGCAGATCTGAATTTATATATTCAGATCTGTTTTACTTAGTTTATAAATATAATACAAATCATAATCTAACACATCCCAACTGGTAGACCAGTTGGTTTGTGCGCGTGTTGTGTTGTGAAGAGGCGCGGGTTTGAGTCCCGGGTCGTGGCCGGTTCGATTGAATTAAAAACCTTTATGATATCTGAATTTAATTAATATTTATATTAAATCCTAAATAGTGTATAAAATAATTAAAATCTATAATCTATCAGCTCCTATTAGGAGGATAAACTGGTTAAGGCATTGCGGTTATAACCGAGAGGTCACGGGTTCGAATCTCACAAGGGCCGGTTCTCACCTAGGAGACCCCCTTTTTGACTGGTTTTTGACTTATTTACACTTTGGCCCCTCAAGTTTCATTTTGTACAAAAATAGTCCCTGAACTTTCAAAAAGTTACAATAACAGTCCCTCAACTTTTGTATAAAATACATGATTGGTCCCTGAAGTTTCGAAAGTTGACATAATTGGTCCCTGAACTGTTCAGTTAAGTATGCTAACTGAGTTAATGTTTAAAGTAGAAAACCTTTATATGAAAGTTAACCTGGTTAGGATATTCAGTTAAAATAGTTTCTAAAAAGTCAGTTTTAGTCCCTGAAGTCTAAGTTTCATAAAATGACCAAACGGTCCCTAGACTTTTATTTCAAAAATATATATTTAGTTCTTTTTATAAAATAACTTTCAAAAATTACAAAAAGAACCCTAAACTTGTAGTTTGAAATAATTGCACTTTAACCCTTGTATTTATATAGTTTCAAAAATGACAATTTAGTCCCTAAACTTTGTACTTTCAAATAATGACGGTTTTAGTCCTCGAATTTAAAAAGTAATAACTTCAAGCAAGTTTCAAAGAATGTCAAATAAATCCCTCAACATATTGTTTGTCTATGTGCTGGTATTGTTAGCATGTTTCTGAGTTATCCGTTCACTGTGTTAACTGTGTTTTGTGCATCAAGTTTATCACTAAAGCTTGTGTGTAATAAATGGAATGACAGTATGAATGTGATGCATATGTAGGTATGATGCAGAACTCATAAAGCAGTTTAATTCGTCAGTTGTAATTCTAGCACAGTCATTAAGCACAAAGTTAATATTAATTAATTGTACGGATACCTGTAATTGTGAGCGTTGTCACAAGGACAATCTCTATCAAGGGTTGGATTGTATTTGAAATATCCAGTTTTCTCACATGGTCAGCTTTTTGTTGCGTTATCAAGAGTTAAAAGTAGAGCCGGTGTGAAGTTGCTTATACTAGACAAATATGGGAATGTAACGAGTAAAACAACAAATGTAGTCTACAAGGAAGTTTTTTCCCGCATTTGAATAGTTTTCTGTTTTTTTCTTCCAATGTATGTATTTGTACAGAATATTTCATTTCAAAGTAAATAATATGGTTTTGGTTGAACCTGCGTATTACGCGGGCATTAACCTAGTTATAATTATAAAACTAACAAATAACATAATTTTGGTATTCAAATATTCATAAAGAAAATTAGAAGATAAGATATTTAAGGGTTTATAAAACTTAAAATTTGAATTTCATCCAATTTTGGAAAATGGTTTAAATGTTATCGATTTAAATCTTTACAAAATTTAATTATTAATTTAAGCTTCTAAAAAACGCTTAAATTATTTAAAAAAATAATATATACTATCTATTAAAGGAGCTTAGACGCTGACATCAATTTGCATACGTGTCAAATTCTTAGCTATGCCTCATAGTCATAGTCCTTGCTGATGTCATAAATCCGATTTATTTATATATATAAAAATCTATACTATCTAAATAATATTATGTAAATAATACATAAATAAAATTTTCAAAATTCAAATCAAAATTTGAATCCCTATCTCTTCACCTGTCTCTCTCAAATCCCTAAATCCCATTTCAAATTTCAAACCTACAGTCCCATTCCATTCCATTCTCTCTATCTGTCCCTTCAATCTCATTCTTCTCTATTAAATCAAAGAACTCTAAACCCAAACATACGAAAAATCCCCAAATACACCGGTCTCTGATTCCGTTCGAACTTAGTAGATCTGACATGTATAGATTTGGTAATGAAGAGGATGATGGTGGTGTTTCGGGTTGCAGAAGCGACGATGGTGGTGAGCAGTGGTAAGTTTTTGTTGATTAGGTATTTTATTATTTGATTTTTTTATCTACATATATCTATAACTTTGTTTAAATTGATCTTAATTTATAGTCATAGGTTTGATCGCCGATGAAATTTAGGGTAAATATACTTCCAGGTATGTCGATTATGTGGTTGAAATTGAGTCTGTTTCTTGTGGTGGCGACCTTCAGATTTCTCCATGGTAGTCTATGTTTATCTCCATTTTTGTGTTTTATACTTTTAGAGCTTTTGGTACATTCCATGACTTTTCTCACCTAAGAACTCTTTTGATCTGTAAAGCCTAAAGAGTTTCTAGTGTAAAAC
Source organism: Helianthus tuberosus (assembly GCA_030545235.1). Classification (NCBI taxonomy): domain Eukaryota; kingdom Viridiplantae; phylum Streptophyta; class Magnoliopsida; order Asterales; family Asteraceae; genus Helianthus; species Helianthus tuberosus. The sequence continues at coordinate 99,021,380 of CM060383.1, read as the reverse complement.
CCTTTTATTTGTGTTGTTATGGTCTTTGTATCCGAATGGGGACTTTGATTGTACTACTTTATTGAAACCATAAGTTAGTCTTTGTTTTTGCAAATTCCATTATAGCTATTATCAACCCAGTTGAATTTCACCCAAACCTAATGGAATTAAGGGTATATGGATCTGAAAGTTATATTCGGTGATTGCGTCCCGAGTGCGTTTGCTGGCTTTGATTACTTTTGTAAAAAAAATAGGTTTGATGTTGCATAGCAAGGATGGCGAGTGCATTATTGCTACTAGCAACCTGTTATGCAGCCATGACAACCTCAATACCTATTCTGAGTCGTCTATTACAAAAATACGAAAACCAAAACAAGTTCCGGTTTTGTTAACAACTCATTAAAGTGAGTGATCCGTATAAATGAATCAGTAAAAAGAAGGAAATAATGGTTTCATGTAACTTCAATGACTACAGTTTGCAGTTGTTGGGGTGTTGTGATGTCAACAAACGTAGGATTTTCTGACCAGGTATTGGTTTAAATGGTTTTTTGCTGGTAAAAAAATCAAAACATTCTGTATCAATTTTGTTTTTTAAAGTTAAAGCACATTATTTAGAAACTCTCTTCCAATCCGCAATTGATGACCAAATTCCAAAACGTAAATTGAATGTCAAGAAAGTAACTTTAAATCCTCTATTTTTTATAGCAGAACATTTGCACACAAATGGCTGGGAAGAAGATGAGGATGATGACCAAATAGAAGATGAGGTCGACACCAAAGAGAATTGTATTTGTGCAGGCTCCTAAGTTGTGTTAACATTTAAAGTTCCACTAATGGTCAGTAATCTACCTCAATTCACCTGCAATTTTAACTAAATGTTAATAGTCAAAAACTTAATTCAATTTAGTGTCGATTTTGTTCTCTGACGCTAATCATACACTTATTATTTCTTATTACTTGAAGGCTCTGAAGAAAAGCGTGAAGACTGTTGCAACTAAGAAGAAAACGGTATGTATACACATTGATTTGGTGTTTTCATTCATTTCAGCAGCTTGATATTGCATTATTATTGTTTTTGGACAAACGGCATCGTTTTTGAAGTTGATCTGTTCATTTACAGTAGCTTGATGTTGCATTATTATGATCTGTGAATAAACCGCATCGTTTAAGCCGATTTATTCATTTCCATTAGTTTGATGTTGCATTATTTATTATTTCTGAACAAATGGCATCGTTTAAGCCGATTTATTCATTTCCAGTAGTTTGATGTTGCATTATTATGATTTGTGAACAAACGTCATCGTTTAATCTGATTTATTCATTTCCAGTTGTTTGATGTTGCATTATTGATGATTTCTGAACAAACAATGAACACCAACACCCCTACAACTCATCGGCATTGTTCCGACTCTTGCAGACCTCTGGCCTAACCACGGGTTCTACGTTTCACTTTCGGACTTGATTAACTCGATGTATGTTTCTCTTTCGGATAGGGATTAGGATCTTATACTTACTAACAGGTTGCAGTTTGTGTACCACGTGTTTCTGGAGTGCGAAGAGAAAGTTTGTTATTCAGGCGATTGAGGATTCGGATGGTTCGGGTGATCTAGTTGTGGTTTGTTTGTCTGGTAAGAAAGAAATGAAATGAAGGAAGTCAGGGATGAGGTTGGGGTTATTAATATATTTTGTTTAGAGTAGAGGTTTTTCGATAGGGTTGGATGTTCGAATTCAGTTTCATTTAGATGAATTCGAATACGAAACGATTTCAAATAAACCAAATTACAAAAAAAAAATCAAAAAATTGATACAAAAATTAAAAAAAATAAAAACGTTAGTATTATTTGAATGTTGGTCATTAGGGTTGGTTCCAGATTCTTAAACTCAGTTCAGTTGGAATTTCAGGTTTTTTGAGTTGGGTTCCAGTAATGAACATCCCTAATTTGATAAATGGTGTTGTTTAACAGGGGTAGGAGCATACAAGTATAGAGAAGGTGAATAATGTCGTCGATGAATGAACAAACTCTTGAGAAAAGCCAGCCACCTGAGAGATTTTCAAGTCCATGTATGAAAGCAACAGAGATGAGTATCTGCAGGGAAAAAGAAGGTGGTTGAAAGGGACCATTCACCAGCTAGAAAAGTCAAAAGATCTGGTGCCCTCAAAGTGTTGGTTGTAGCCAAAAAAGAAAACAGAAAGACCGCAAGAGAGCCAACCATTATAGCAAGTGCTGTCAAGATACAGACAACCTTCACCCAACGCGCGAAAACATGTTCAAGGAGGATGTCGATGTCACCAGGAAGGAGGTTGTCTGGTGGAGTTAAAGTTACTACTTCAATCAACCGATTCTGGTAACAAGAAAAAGATGGCGACTTTGGCTGCTGAGATTTTAAAGGTTGGTTTCAGAGGCACTTTTTCATACGAAATGTAATTTTAAGACGCTTCGGGGTTATTTTTTTGAATCTTTCTCATTGCCTATTTTTTTGGTATTTTGTTATGTGTATGATTGAAGAAACTGGAACTAGCGGATACGAAGAAACTGAAATTGAAATTTCGGTGATGGAGGTTTTAGTTCCACATGGAACCGTTCATCGGATTAGAGATGAAGATGGTACGATCTCCAATTTGACTCTTTAGAGAACGTTTTACATGTCTGGTGCCCCGGTAATGATTAATTTCCATTTCTAATTGTCTTTTTAAAAAGTTAAAGTTGTTGTAATTTTTTCTTGGTTTCTTCTGTGGGGCTAGGCTAATACCTGGTATGTTGGAGCTTTCATACTACTATGTGCACGGTGAGTAGGTTTGGATCTCACATATTTAAATAAAAATACAGATTTGATTTTACAAAATGCCAAAAGTTGATCAGAACCCTTAAAAATATGACTAATACCAATAAACAACTTGTGATATAAACCTTCAAATCACTGTGAAAATTTTATGAACTTGGTAATGATAATGTATGACAAAACTGCAAAGGACATGAAGCAACAACTAAACCTTTAGATTCTCTTGCTTATTCACAAGCACATATAAGTTCATACATACATATGTATGTACCCTTGTCCTCCTTTAGAGATGGCAATTGAGTTAGGTTGTTTTTTGTTTCTGGAAGAAAAATAGCTAAAAATCAAATCGGCTGAATGGGTCAAATGGGTAGAAAGTGGTTTAAAGTTTATTTATACTTATAACCTTGTAAATTGTTCATTCAAGGATTTTGACCATTATTGTAGTTATATTGTTATAGTAAGCTTGGTCATCGCTTGATAATTTATTGAAAGATTTAAAAGTGGGCAGGCAAGTATAAACATACAGGTCAAACCAAACCAAACCAAACCGACCCGGTTCAGTTTGACCTGTACTAAAATTGACCTGAGCTAATTTTGACATGTGACCCGATTCATTTTTCCATCTCTAGGCCAGCCACCCTTGCTACCCTCCTTCCATTACTCATTCCCGATGCATGAGAAAGAACAATAATTAAAAGCCGAACCTTAATTGACTTTAGAATTTGTGGTGTTAGTTAGTTAATGCTGGAATTGGTTGTGTGCAGGTGTTTTTGGCTCTGATTGTTGTTTGTCTTGGCGCACAGTGGGTCAAGTATGACTGGTAAAGCTCTATTAGACTTTGCATATGCGTATAGTCACCTAGAAAATGTAAGAAAAATAAATAATAAACTGGTTGTTGTAAACTTGTAAAGTTCCTTTGAAGTTATTATGCATTCATGTTCAAGATTTTCAGTTAGGTTTGCCTGCGTCATCTTGAGGTGAATAAGAGTCAGTCGGTTGATTTAGAAATTGGTATTTGTAACTGATGTTTCTGCTTTTAAATTTTTTAACCGCTTGGTTCGGTTACAAGGCTCGCTATCTTAACTGATTTAGTTCAATGATGAACATTCAAATCTATGTTATTATTTCAAATTTTAATTCAGATATATATTCATTTAATCAAATAAAATCTATAATCAATATCTATACATTAACATATAAAGCATCACTTATGATCAATGTTTTAAAAACCGGTTTTTAAATCATACCGGGATGGCCTTAAAATGGTTCAACCAGTAGAACCGGGTTGTACCGGGTGGTTCAACCGGATGAACTAGTTAACTCTATAATTTCATAGAGATACATACGTACATGAATTATATTGACATAACTTGTTAGTTTTAATTTTTTTCACTAACGTAATAAATTATAACATAACTATTATGATGTCCTCTTTCTTTTCAAGGTTCAAAATACAATCTTTCACATAACATTGCTTTACCTGTATATATATATATATATAGGGGCTGGTTAACGTATAAATACGCTTATCGTACATTACGTACGCTACAATCTCAGCCGTCAGATCATCTTCCCGCATTGAAAATCGCATGTGAAATTGAATTACTACATGCGAAATTGTTACCAAAATTATCACATGCGAAATTGAATTACCACATGCGAAATTGTTACAAAAAAACAACCTGCTATTTCATCAAAATTATCACATGCGAAATTGAATTACCACATGCGAAATTGTTACAAAAAACAACCTTCTATTTCATCAAAATTATCACATGCGAAATTGAATTACCACATGCGAAATTGTTACAAAAAAACACCTACTATTTCATCAAAATTATCACATGCGAAATTATTACAAAAAAAAAAAAACAACATGCGATTTTCATTGCGGGAAGATGATCTGACGGCTGAGATTGTAGCGTACGTAATGTACGATAAGGGAATTTGTACAGTACCCTTTACCTATATATATATATATATATATATATATATATATATATATAGTGGAGGGTTCAAATGAGAAGAATTTTTTGTAAGAATAAAAAAGAACAAACTTCAACCAATAATAATGCTTCATTTTACTTCATTTAATTTTTGTATTTAATATGGGTGTAAGGGTATATTGGTAAAATTAGATAGATCATTAATTCTTAGTCTTCCTTTTTAATAGCTCACTAAATTAAATTTGTAACTTATTTAAAAAAAATTATATATTTTCAAAGAAGAAAAAAATTAATTTAAAGTGTAGGATAAATTATGAGGTGTGTAGGATGAATTACGAGTTGTGTAGGATAAATTTCAGTATGTATAGGATAAATTTAAAAAACGTGTAGGATAAATTTTGATGTGTCTAGGCAAAAATTTTAGTGTGTAGGATGATACTCTTTATGACTAATTAATTAGTCAAAAATAATAATAAATGAGATGAGAGAAAAACTATTTAATGTTTTACAATTGACCCTTTATTCTTTTTCTTCTCAATTTAATTTTCTTCTCAAATGAACCTCCCCCTATATATATATATATATATGTGTGTGTGTGTGTGTGTGGAGAGAGAGAGAGAGAGAGATACATCGAATTGCTTCAAGTCTTTCACTTTTTGACCCACTTGTGAATCTATTTATTCTCAGATTATTTTACTGAAATAAGTAAAACTACCGATGAAGATGGAACTGGAAGCATGATGAAGATAGAGTGATGAACCGATGAAGATGGAACTGAATCTTGTGGATGAAGTGATGAACCGTAAGTGATGATGGTTTTGAATGTTGATCGATGGTATATGTATCTGATGAAACTCTAGGATATTAAAAACCCAAACCAAAATAACCATGGGCCGGTACCGGTATTACGGTTCAAACCGGTATACCGGATTTTATCGCCGGTACGAATCTTATGCCGTTTCACTTATTTACCGGGGTGTTTCATACCGGATTTGCATCCGGCACCAGTAATACCGGTATAACTGGCCGATATTTACCGGTTTTTAAAACACTGCTTATGATTACAACAACACGATAACATTATAACAAATAATATATGCATGTTTCATATGAAGACTTTCTGTATACATACAATTCTGAACCATTTTTCTGGTGTGGTGCAACTTTGTAAGGGAAGCAGACCAAGCATATGATGACGGGTCTTCGACAAAAAAGACGGTGAGATATTGAATCAAGTGGTAAAGGTCGATGCAAAGTCATTCAATCATGTAAACTAGAGCAGTTTTGTCATTCTAACAACAAAGTTGATATGTTGCCCCATTAAGTTAACTGTATTGTTATCAACCTTTTCTCATCGCTATTAATATGTAGCATATAGGTAGGTTGTCGCTATTTATCGCTATTTGCTATTAACAACTATGGTTCATTGGAATTATCTTTTCTTTTTATTTAATTAATTCGCAAGTGATACTTTTTGATCTTGAGTTTTTAGTTTTTATTTATGAATATATATTGTATTGTTAGTTCAATGAATTAAAGGTAATTTTATTCAGTATGGCTTTATATTTGTGAGATAAAGTTTGGACATTTTAGGGTAATAATTGGTAGCAGAGGTTAGAATATCTTGTGGTAGGGGTGTTAATTGGGTCGTGCTAGCTCTTTACGTGATGTTGGTGGGCGCGTACCCTTTTGAAGACTAAAACGATCCCAAGAATTTTTGGAAGACGATTCAAGTTAGTCGCTTTGATTTCTATATTTTGACTTTTCATTTGACTTACCAACTTTGACTCGCAACATATAATGGCTGTTCAATACAAAATTCCAGACCATGTTCACTTATCTGAAGACTGTAGACTGAATTGTACGCTAACAATGTGTCAAAAAAATTTAAGGTCATGTTTTAATTATTAGACAACATAAAATTAGGTCATGCTTTCATTTTAGACAACATATTATCAATTACTTAGCTTATTTCTATATCAAACCTGAACTAATAATTTTTTCGTGACATAGTAATGAAATTTTTATGTCCTAACACATGCTGTCTTTAACATTGTTTTATAAAGATATATAACTAAACGCAAACAATTTAAATGATATATTATAATCTGTTTTTTAGTATTTGATTTCGATCATTATTAAATCGATCTGTGTGTTCACACGAGTCGTACAAGTTAAATTAGGAAAGAGGTTCAAAAATTATTAATTTAAAACTTTACAAACTTAATTGTTAGCTTAAATAAAAAAAAAAAAAGTTTGGACTAATTATAAAAACAGTTAAGGTTAAAACCCTCATCCCTAATTAGGTTTCAAAGATGGCGGGAGGAGCAATCGAACAGCAGTACACGACGGCGAAGATATCAGTGTGGTGGGACATAGAGAACTGTCAGGTACCAAAAGGCTGTGAGCCTCATTCAATCGCACAGAATATCAGTTCCGCCTTGGTTAATATGAACTACTGTGGACCGGTCTCGATTTCGGCTTACGGCGACACTAACGGCATCCCTGCTTCTGTTCAACAAGGCCTCAACAGTACCGGAATCGCTTTGAATCACGTTCCCGCCGGTATATATATACACTCGTCTTACGTATATCTATTGCATTGCATGCGTGTGTTTGATTAGTAGATATATCAGACGATGATTGTGTTTTTGTTGCTTTGAGTGACCGGATTGGGGTTAAAATTGAGTTTATAAACCCTAAATTCAAGTCAAAATTTAGTCAAAGGCTGTCAAAGTCGGTCAAAACTTTTAAAGTATTTGAAAAATTATACTTTTTAATCTGATCATATTAATAAATTTGAAAAATTATATATAGAGTAAATTACGATTTTGGCCCCTGTAGTTATATCACTTTTAACCTTTTAGCCCAAAAGGGAATTTTTAACATCTGAGCCCAGCCCCCAACGTCTTTTTTTCGAACCTTTTTGGCCCCCAACGTTTTTTTTCTAACCCTTTTGGCCCTAAAAGTAAATGGATGGGGTTAGTGTTAGGGGCCAAAAGAGTTAGAAAAAAAGACGTTGGGGGCTCAGATGTTAAAAAATTCTTTTTTGGGCTAAAAGTGATATAACCACAGGGGCCAAAATCGTAATTTACTCTTATATATAAAATGTTGTGTATATAGGTGTGAAAAAAATTACATATAAAGTTCCAATCCGATTAATTGCTTGGCTGACTGTTAAGCTTCTAGCGGTTTTTACAACCATGACATGCCGTATAGTGGATCTGTATGTACATACACTTTATGATTTATTCATTGTTTATCTTATATATGTGAGTTTGCACGAAAATATTAGTTGAGTTTTACTTTTGTGATTGAAGTGTTGACTGAACAGATTATGGTGAGTTGAGGTTATGAACACTAGAGATTGATTATGTGTGTTAAATTATAAGGTTTGACCTCTGGATGCAGTGCGGCATAGGCTTATTTGTGGATGCATTATGTAGTTTGTACCTATGTTGTCAAAGGCGAGGGCCTGATATTAGCAAGGTGCATAGCATGATCATACCATTTTTTGAGGTTTAAGAGATGTGTTAGGCTAGTTGGTCAGGTTTCAGGCCATTTTTGGATGTTTCAGACCGGGCCGTCTGGAATTTGTAGATTTCGCCGTAACTTTCAGGATTTGGTCGGAATTTGACGGCCGGATTCTCGCCTGAAGGTCACCGAGTGCCTGGATGGCTGTAAGGTGTTTTTCCCTGCGCCTCGCCTCGTCCAAGAACCTACGCGCATGCCCAAGGGGCTTTTGACAACATAGATCTCTACAGAACTATAGATTGCTTGTTTAAGTGTTTTTCATCTAGCTTTATGTAGACAAGAAGCTACATTCTCTCTTCTCTTTACATATGAACCTTTTTCTCTTCATCCGTTTGGTTGTTTTACACATATAGATGAATAATTGAATTGTACTACTTTTCTTTCAAGTGAATGGTGTCTGTTGTGCAGTTATCGGTTGCTTGTCAATGTATGATTTCTTTTTTTTAGTAAAATGATTTCTTAACGGTTTCAATGTATCTGTTTTTGTTGTGAATAGGGGTCAAAGATGCAAGCGACAAGAAAATATTGGTGGATATGTTATTTTGGGCTGTTGATAACCCAGCCCCCGGCACTTATCTATTGATTTCGGGTGATAGAGATTTCTCAAACGCGCTTCATCAATTAAGAATGCGGAAATATAATATTCTTTTGGCACAACCTCAGAAAGCGACTATGCCCCTCGTTTCGGCCGCAAAGAGTGTCTGGCTTTGGACCAGTCTTTTGGCTGGAGGACCACCATTAACAAAAGGCGAATTAGCTGATAATTTAGTACATGCTCCAGTTTCTGAACCACTTCAGATGCTTGATAACGCGTATGGGAATCCCTCCCATCCTAGATTACCGGAAAACTTTAGTCAACCTGTTCGGATTCCAAAAAATCAGATTAATTCCAACTCACATCAACCAGGATATACGCACCACCCTAGTTATAGTTATAATGCATCTTCAAGTGGATCGAACTCTAGTCACGTACCTGTTCGCCCCGCCCCTGTTTATTCGTGGAACAAGGGCAATAACGTGACTACCTACCATCATAATCATCCACAGTCGGTAATGCCCCAAGGTCATCTGCAACCAACAACTCCTGCACGTGCCCCAATAGATTTCTTTCCGCCGTATATTCGTCCTTCTAATATTCCACCTCGCATTCCTGATTTTGTTTACGATGTTGGTAAGCTTAGTGTTTCCGATAGCTCTGGCAGAGAACACAATCCTCTAATGACTAAACCACATAATCACGAATACACAAACGGTCCACAAAAAGGACATGGTATGCTGAAAAAGTCTCAGTTTCACAAGGAAACTTTGAACAGTTATCCACCAACTGTTACTAATCCTGATTATCAAGCATCTTCTTCTTCTTCTTCTTCTTCTTCTTCTTCTTCAGATTCGGACACCGCCACAAATGGTTCTGGTGTGTCGGAAAATGACCAAGGTACGAAGCTAATTTTACGTGCCTTGAGCACACTGAAATGTGAAAAGATAATGCCTACTGAAGAAAACATAACTAACTGCGTTCATTATGTGACACGTAAGCAACCCGATATTGATGTTAAGAAGGCTCTGAATAGTGCTTTCAATCAGAAACTAGTAGTCAAACATATTATTGGCCCATTATCATTCTTTACTGGCAAAGATGAAAGATTATGGAACTGTATAAACCCTGAAGGTAATAACGATCACCCTAAGGCAACATGGGATGAACTCCAGAAGTTTTTATCAACTCCTGCTGGTCGTTCTGCTATAACTGCTTCCCAGTGCAGGTAACATTTGCTTCTGCTTCTAGTAAATATAACTTGCTGTGTGCATTTATTTGACACGTGTTATAATTTGTGCTTTGCGTAGATACGAGGCAGCAACTGTTATAAAGAAAAATTGCCTCAAAGGTACTGCTTTGGGTGAGATACTTCAGATTCTGCACTTGGCAATCACTGCAAAGAAGTGGATCATACATCGTCCATTAGGATGGCAACCCGTTTATATCTCTTTTCCACAGCCCAACTCGGAACCCGATTGGTAACCAACCGCCCTGCCAGTTGAAAATGAAAAAAAAAGGGGTTTCTGTAGTTTTAGGTTAGTAGAATTCAATTAGCTTAATATAGATTAGTAATGGTCACTCATAGGATCTGGATAAGCATCAATTTAAAAACTGACTGTCCTATTATAGATCACTAGGTGCACAGCAGCACGGGATTTCCAGCTGTCTGTTTATCTTCTTATTTTATTTAGTCGCTTGTCAGTAATTCGAGAAGTACGTTTGACCAAACATCAAGGTCAAACATGATTTAACATTTTTCTTTAGGTTGAATAGAGATAAACCATGGGACATAGATTATAGATAGCAAACAGTCACAACCCTTTTGGAGATGATCTAATCATGTTTAGTTCAATTCTGACAAGAGACTGCTTGTCATATGGATGATTACAATATTGTAGTCCAGGGTTGAACCTGTACGATTAAGCACACGATAACGGGTTTAGTCGAAATATGTTAGCCGACACACTTTTTTTGCTCGCGATCGGAGGGAAGATTTACCTTCTGCTACACAAATCCAGCCTAGCTGTTGCACAACAGGGTTATTTAAATATTTTATGTTCTGAAACTGGTGAAGTTCTTACAGGAACAATGGTTTTGAGTTTTTTTTTTTTATAGTTGCAAACCAGCCCGCGGGGCCTAAGGTATGAATATGATCGTCTAGTTTTGTGAAATGATTTGAACTTATTATTTGCCAGGTTTATTGTTTATTAGCATGACAATTCTTTTTCAGTTTTTGTGAAGAAGCTTGGCATTGGTATTGTATGCTTATCAAGTTAGTTTGGCTTTTAGAAAACATTTCTGGTTTACATAGTTACTTTTATTCTAGTATCAAGAGTATGGAAGTCTCTTTCTTGTAAAACTACTAAAATTGTAGTCGGGAAAGTAGTTGAAGCGAATGTAAAAGAATTTCTATCGACCCCAATTCCGCCATTGAAAATGCTTTAAAATGTAAAACAATATATGGAGAAGGGAAGAAGTTAACTCTTTAATAAAAGTGTTAGATTTTAGACATGAATAGGATCATATATTTAGCAACTTAAATGGAAACCATAAGTAACATCCCAAACTCCCCCATAACTATACACATCTAAACCCCACTACACACACCCTCACAAGAGTTCCTTTAACTTTGTTACTTACATAACAATCAACACTCCACCTATGTTGATTCCCTCAAAATACATAAAAATACAAGACAAATAGCCTTTTTGCTCACTTGAGAAGATTTAAAAAATCAAATTAGATAACATGAAAGTTTACGGCTTCAAGTTCCTTCTGCTGTCTGATCGTGGGTCCGGATTGTCACTCTTATCAGTGTCATAGTTGTCTCTCTGCGATTCAATCTCCACGCTGCTTGCGTGAGATCTACGTCTTCGATCCTGTATCATAATACAAACTTAACTTATTTGATCTACTAGTAGTAGTATCTGTTTTTCATGAACAAATAAACCAACAAACCTCTCTTGGTAATGGGTATTCTTCAGATTCAAGCATACGCACGACTTGGCTCATTTTGGGTCTCTTGTCGGAGTCCGGGTCAACACACCTTAAAGCGGTCAAAAGTGCTCGTTTAAGGGCTCTTGTTGATGGCTTTGTTTCAATGGTTGGATCCACTACTTCCTCTGATCTCCTGTTTCCAACCATCATTTTCAGCCAATCCACAAGGTTTACCTGCAAAAATTTCGAATTATATATAGAACAAAATCCATAACGAAGCTTGCAAGTATCATGAGGCTTTTATGTCAGATATGTCATGTATGTTGGTAGGATAAATAGAAGATGTGATAAGAACAAATCAAACCGGAATGATAATTATGCTATATATGGGATCGATTACCATATAATTAGAGTTTGATGAAGATCATAGTCATAGGATGAAAGAAAAGTAAATAAACATCACAATTTACGCATGAGTGCAAGTAGATCAGGTCATTGGTGAGGCCTACAAACAAAGAGTGCAACATTTATTTGCAATAATACCTCTTGAGCAGGGCGACCATAGTCAACGGGGTCTCTACCGGTAATTGACTCCAAAAGTACTACTCCAAAGCTATAAACGTCACTCTTTTCATTCAATAGGCCAGTATTGGCGTATTCCGGGGCCACATAGCTGTATATAGAGGAAATAACAAACAATTATATATAATCGGTGACATGTAATTTCAACAGACAGGAAAATGAAGAACTAGTCACGGTATACTAACCCAAAAGTGCCCATAACGCGAGTTGTGATGTGACTTTTTCCAGCACCAAGAAGCTTAGCCAACCCGAAATCAGAGACCTTTGCATTGAATTCATCATCTATCAAAATGTTGCTCGACTTTATGTCTCGGTGCACAACTTTTGGCTCGATTGCTTCATGCAAGTAGGCGAGGCTGCATTTATATAATCAATTGTAACATCCAAATATATTCAGTTTAGAGGTGGCAATTTTGAACCGTGTAACTATAGATGGGTCTATCTGGGCTGTGTTTGTGTCCAACGGGTCTATGAGGATTGTCTTTTATGTCTAACGGGTCAAATGGGTTAAACAAAAGCTACTACTGGAAAAATGAAGCGGGTCAAAAGCCATCCAAAGCGTACTCAAATGCATAAAGCCTCTTACGTCACTTTTTTCATTGTAATAAACTAAGTTTCTCTGAACACACACTCTACTTAATATATTAAGAAAAATAACTGGATAAAAAGATGTTGTACAATTTGGATTAAATAAATTTGTAGGACAGATGAAGCATATTATATACTTACGCCTTAGCTGTCCCAAGAAGAACCTTTATCCGAGCCTCCCACGTAAGATATCCATGTTGGCGCATAGCTCCGTGAAGCCATTGTTCTAAATTACCATTGTTGACATACTCATACACTAATAGCCTGAATTTACAAGAATTATATATCTTTAATGATGTATATCAATTAAATAAACACACATATTACATAGCTCTTTGTGCATTCATTATTATGTGTATCTGAGCACTCTATCGCATCCAGAAAGAGGAAAGGAATACCTATGAGTTCCCTCAATACAATAACCCAATAAACGAACCAAATTCTTGTGGCGCACATGCCCAATTGCTTCAACCTCCACTCTGAATTCCTTCTCAGCTTGGCCCCTTGAAAAACAAACTACCATTTAAACAGTAATAACTTTTGTTTGGTAAGCATGAGAACCCGTTACCGGAAAACTCACGGAACCCCACCATTACCCTGCTAACCAATGGGATCAGTAAAACGCACCAATACAGTCATAAAGTTTACAAAAAATTTACATAACTAAAGTTACAAAAACTCACAAATTATTAAGAAGTTTCTTCACTGCCACCGGATTCCCATTAACCAACGTCCCACGATATACAACTCCATATCCACCCTCCCCAATAACATTCTCTTTTGAAAACCGATTCGTTGCAAGTTCAAGATCACGTAAAGTGAACCAATGACCCCAACCCAAATGCGAAAACTCAGGCAAACCCACAAGAGGGGACGGTGCACTAATCGGATGAGAAGCCGAAGACGACGGTTTATACAAATGGAAGTTTCCAGAACTCCCATCTTCTCCAGATTCACAAACATCCCTATCCATATGATGAAATGAACCTTGACTGCTTGCATTATCTCCGTTTCTCGATTTCGACACACCAAGATGAACCAAAACTTTGTCGGATTCCTTCTCACTGTTCTTGTCATGAATCGTTAGAAGAATACCATCTTGTGGAGCAAAATTTGCAGTTGAAACTTGCTCCACTCTCACTTCCTTAATCTCTTTCGAAACCGTCGGTATTCGACTGTGAGGAACTGCGTGTCGCCCCCCTCGCACTCTCTTTCGAGAGGTGAGGTAACATGTTAATACACAAAGAATGCCTACAATAAGCAATCCAATAATAATCCCAATTAACTCCCATACTTTAATCCCTAACCCGTCTACTTTTTCGGATAACCCATTGTTTAGATCCCCTGCCATTCTTGTTCTAGATGATCAAGTACCTGAAGGTAAAGTTGCAGATAAACAGTTACACTTATACAAACAAACAATTAAAGAATCCCCTCTTCATTTCCAACCATAAAAGTTCTCAAAATCAATAATCTTGATATGGGTTTTGCAAATTAGCAAATATTAAGTATACACCAATGTGCTTACAGATGAATTTTGCAAGACCCACATGAAATTTGCAGTTAAATACAGTAAAGATATAAACTTTATTAGGAACTAAGTGGAAAGATAAAGTTGTCAAACTCAAAATCAATAATCTTGATATGGGTATTGCAAACTAAGAAATATAAACCAATGTGATGTGCTTGCAGATGAATTGTGCAGTTAAATAGAGTAAAGGTGTAAACTTTATAAAGAATTAAGTGGAAAGATCAAGGGAATGTGGTTTGTTTACCTTCTGATTGGGGATTCTGTGAAGGGATGAAGGCATTCAAAGACTGGATCTCAGATGAAACTCCATTAAAATTACAGATCTGAGAGGTGGAAGATGATGGGATCTAAGTTAAAATGAAGCTTTCTGAAACAATATACAGATTAGCAGAGATAAGGAAAGGTAGGAAAGATGGAGTAATCACCAGAGGTTGGTTGGTGATGGAGCCTGAAACAGAAAGAAAAGCAAAAGCTATGTTTTTTGGAAGTTTTTTTTTTCAAAAAAAAATTTGATATTCATAATAATTGAACTTTTAAGACATTTTTATCTTTACTTGTTGAAATAGTAAATAACACCTAAAACTATTTTTGGTAATAATTAAGCAATTTTTTAAGTTTAGTTAAATTATTTTTAAGTGTAAATTATTCTGGGTGTGGAACAGATACCAAAATGAAGATGACAGGGTTGTAGATTTTGTTTGAAGGGTGAGTTTTTATGTACAGGACCTTAGTGGTCACCGGGTTCTTGTCAAAGACAATCCCCCGTCAGCCCCGTCCTCCGGACGCGATGTTCTATCGGGCCTCGGCCGTCTCGTAAGTTGACCTTCGCCCGGAAACCATATTGCCCTCACACGAAAGACTCGGTGGAGTATACTGCCCCACATGATAGGGTTGTAGATGGTGAAATAGATTACAAGCTACAACACATGGTTTATATTTTAATGTTTTGCAGCTTTTGGCTATATATGGTTGTATGATTTGAAATGAATATATGATTTAAATGTTAAATATAATTATTTATATTTTTGTATTTTATATTCTTCATTGATACTTAAATCTCATTCGATTCGGATTCGAAAAATTCGAAATTTGATTCGATTCGAATTCGATTAAAACGGTTCGAATTCGAGTTGATTCATATTCGAATCCAGTAATCAAATTAGAATCGAATACGAATTTATGATTTTCAATTCGATTCGAAATTTGAATTCAATTTATATATATATTTTTAATATATGTATATACACACACAAACATATATACACACACAAACATATATACACACATATAACTTCTAAAATTGGACAAAGTATGAGCTACCTCAATAAGTGATAAGTTTATTATTCATAACATTACCAAACCTACTCACAAATAGCCCATACTACTTATTTCTAATTTTTTACCTAATTTAAATTGCTATCAGTAAGGCACTAACCAACCTACCTTCTAAATTTTGGTGTTTTAACATATTGATAGTTAATTAGTTCTGCAAATAATTATTTGTAGTAGTTTTAAAAAATGAAAGTAAATTTGAACTAAATCGAATTTATTCGAATTAAGTTCGAATTCGATTCGAATTCGAGTTTCAATTACTAATCGAATACGAATTCAGATAAAAAAATATAAATATTCGAATAATTCGATTCGAATAATTCAAAAATTCGTTATTCAATTCGATGAACACCCTTATTTAAATGATCAATCAATTTAGGAAATCAGTTAAGAAAATTGGATAGAATCATCATAGTCGACTATTAGATGCAGGTAAAAACGCTGTTAAAAGCTAAATAAATAAGCATGACCAACAGAGAAAGATCCACAGTCGATGCCACAAGCCAACCATGGTACGTTAAGAGAATTCAATCAAGTCAAACTCCGACCTCTCAAGTCAATAAGACATCCACACAATCTTTCGCATAAAAGACGTATCAATGCAATGAAAAAAGATGAGTGTGTAACTTAGCTTTATATCACTTGAAGATGATCACATTTTAATTGGGATCATTTTAAGTATTTTTTATAACTAAAACCAAAGTTATATATTAAAAATCAAGGTTTATAATAGATTAGGACAATGGAAACTGGTTTCAAAATGCAAGTGACCACCGAAACAAGTTTTATAATATCAACATAATTTCTTAAAAATATTGTTTTAACAACTAACTTATTAAATTCTATATAAGATGAAACTACATAACAAAAATTGTTACAATAGTCTTCCATAAATAGGTGGTTTCCAACATGGTTTATGGTCTTCAAAGATTAAAAAGTGCATTTTATATAAGGCTCATCATTTTGGGTATTTAACACTAGTTTTATTATAAAATTATACCAATTTTTTTTAAGTTAGTTTCTAAAAAAAGTGGACAAACTAAATGGTTTGAGATTTTTTTTGAAACGGCTAAAGACAAATTGTAGACAACATGGCATCATGAAAGGTATATCCACTGTTTGATACATATAATATTCATACTGTTTACTGTTTAAAAAGCTTGCTTTCCAAATTTGATTTACCCTTTTGCACACTTGAATCTCTTAGGGTGAGAGGGGCACTCCTCTCTTAGGGAAGTCCCCTCTCTTACTCACTGCCAATCAGCACGCGCCACGTCAACTCCCCTCTTAACTCCCCTCACACCCTCAATTTGATGGCGACACTCCTCTCTTAACTCCCCTCACACTCTCTTTCTCTATCTCTCTAGAAGTTGCAGGTTGTGTTTGAGTGTAAAATGGGTTTGGTTGTGCGGTGAATACACACCGATCCCCCTCCCCGAATTGCCTCCCCGCGTTGATGGCGGCGGTGTTCCCGCTCGGGGACTTGGGTCACCGCACCGCACCACTCCCCGCATGGTGCCCCGTTCACCCTTACTTTTGAGTCATATCATAAGTGATCTCCTATTCTAAAAAAACACACTTATATTACGGAGAAAAATGCCCGGATAGTCCCTGTGGTTTCACATTTTTTCACCTATAGTCCCTATCTTTCTAAAACTACTTGAATAGTCCCCAAGTTTTCGATTTTTGTTCTCGGATAGTCCCTAGGTCTAACTTCAGTTACTTTTCTCAGTTAAGTGGTTGTTAAGAGGGTGTGAAATGACAAAAATACCCTTTCCTTAAAAGGCGAAACCACAGGGACTATCCGGGCATTTTTCTCTTTTTATTTATAAAACCCCACTACCACACTTCATCTTCAACCTCCACCCACCATCACCCTCCTCCACCCTCCACCACCACCATCCGCCACTCAACAACAGACACACCACCCACTCCCGATCTAATCCAACAAGCTTGCAAAGCCACCAGGTACCAACAACTATGCGAATCTTCACAAACCCAATACCCTAACAAAACCCCAATCCAAATCATCCAATCAGCATTAACCGTTTCATACAACACCCTCCTTGAAGCTCAGTCAATGGCTGCACAGTGGCTCCGGTCACACACACCCACCTGCAAACCCCCACCCCTCACTTAAAACCCTACCTACAAACACACCAGTCGCACAACACCCTCATCCTCCCTCTCGATCTCTCTCGGCTCCGGCCGTTTATCTGTCGGAGATGATGATGATGATTATTACTGAAGATGATCGTGCTTGCCATTGATTGGAGATGATGATTGATACTGATGAAGGAGAACCGGCGGCAGTAGCGGTGACGGTGGTTCTGGGTTCGAGATGCGGGTCAGCGGTTCGGAACCGGTGTGTTTCAGGTGGAGCTCTGGTTCACGATCATAGCAGTAGCAGCAGATGAGGAAACAGAGTGATGGTGGTCCTCTTCGAATTCGAGTTTTGGCTTCGGGTTATGATGCAAGGAACAGTGAATAGTCCCCGGGTCCGATGTCAACCACCACAGCGCCACCGGCTGTGGTGGTTCTTGTGTTCGTTGTCGTCCGCCGCCACTCAGCAGATGGTGGTTGGCGGTTTGTTTGAGAGGAGAGAGAGGAGTAGATGAGGGAGGAGATGAAGGGTGGATGGGTTTTATAAAGAGAAGGTGCCCGGATAGTCCCTATGGTTTGGCCTTTTAAGGAAAGGGTATTTTTGTCATTTCACATCATTTTAACTGAGAAAAGTAACTGAAGTTAGACCCAGGGACTATCCGGGAACAAAAATCGAAAACTTGGGGACTATTCAAGTAGTTTTAGAAAGATAGGGACTATAGGTGAAAAAAGGTGAAACCACAAGGACTATCCGGACATTTTTCTCTATATTACGAGAGTAAGATTAACAAGAGAAGATGTTTATGGGGCTTATTGTAACATCAATACATTTATGTTCAATATTCGGGAGAGATGATCGCTACCAAGATTAGGAGAATACGTAGGAGCGATTATTGTCATTGTTGGTTAAAACATAGAATCGTGATTCCATTATTAAAAAAAAGCCCTGAATCAGACGGGAATACCCAAGACATCTGGGACGAGTATTCGGGTATGGAATTGATGAAAAAAAATTGCAAGTTCGAGTACGTGTATAGTATTTGGTGAAACTCGATCCAATACCATTGTACGATATTTTCCATTGACTCTTGTTTGGTAATATTTTATTCTGGTAGCTATATTATGTGGATTTGCAGTTTTCCTTTGGGATACGTAGATGATGATATAATTTATATTTTGTATGTTACAAAGTATGAACTTATTTTCCATGAAATTTGCATGTAATTAGATATCTCAAACATTTGATGGTGATTATTATATGCATATAATTTATTATACATTAATATGTTGTAGTTGTTGAAAACATCGAATTATATAAAGATGATAAGGAAAAGAAATGTACATGAAAATCCCAAGGGATATTTCTAATAAACTAACGGATATACACGATACTTGATAGTAAATTACCCGACAAATACCTGATAAGTATTGGGTCGGGCATGGGACTGAGATTACCAATACATGTCCAAATCCGTCTTATTTCCAACCCTATCCATTATTAATGAACCATGTCCAAATCCGTCTTATTGCCAACCCTATCCATTATTAATGAAAAGATATAGTGGTGATCACCATCAAGATTTTTGGGAAGAGTGAAGGTTATCATTACCTTGATTGTTGAGAAGTGAAGAGGTGATTACTACCTTGTTAGTATGGGTGAGCATGAGCTATGGGCGAACCAATCCGATTGAAATTGGACCGAGACCGGTAAACACAAAAATCCTAGATCGAGAAGCAGACCATTAATTCTAGTCGGGTTTCGATTAGCCCGATTTTTTATTAGTCACATTTTCGAGTAGTAGTTACATGAATCTTGTCTATAGGTTGGTATTGTTCCCACTTCTCAGTATACGAACAAGGGCACCTACTACAGTGATGTTGAAACATCCCTGCCAAACCACGGAAAAATCTACATGATCCGTCATTATCTTCCATATTTAACGACTTCCACTTATCTCAATGAAGAAACACCAAGTTAATCCGGGAATTAGCTCGTGGTTAGTGTCTCGTCCAAAGATGGTTAATCTTCTTCTGAACTCGATAAACAGCTACATTGATCATGCAAAACAATCAACACACCGTGAAGCTCGTTACAAGGAGGAGAATAGGGGGTTCTCCTTGTAACCACCCTCCGACGTGAGAATAAGAACTTGCTTTGAGAATAAAAGTGTGTGTATAAAGTGATAGAGCAAGAGAGTGATGATTAAACCTAGAGGTAAAGTTCTATATTTATAGCCGAGGTGATTTGTAAAGGATATGGGCTGATGGGCCTTCGGCCTAAGGTCGACAACATGGAATATCCATTCTGCTTCCTATGTCACGACCGGTAGTAATTCCAGGCGAGAGGGTAGTTGGCGCATGTTGAATGGATCCACATGTCCTGACGATTGTCCTTGTTGTCTGGTTTGTCATCAGCAGTTAAGTGGAGATTATGGAGCAGTGGTCGGCACAAGCTGATTGGTGCCACGTATGTGTCCTTGTGTACTTCTTGTCTCTTGCACGATTGTTCATCGTGCAGCATGATCCGATACAGCATGTTGAGCGCCTATTGGCCCACTGCTCTGCCACTCGTACCTTCTGTGTTTGTCCGATGTTACCCTGCGCTTCTTGCCCCCACACGACTTGGATACATCCTGTGCAGTCAGCGCAAGGTCAAGGAAGCCAAACCTTTTGTCAAAGGAACTAAGTGCATAATCGATTTTATCTTGGTCCTGACATCGCGTGCGACTTGGGACACACCCTTGTAGTCGGCGCAAGGTCGTGAAAGTTATCATTTTGGCTTACTTTGGGTATGGTCTCGCGCGCGACCTGAGGCTAACTCGTGTGGCCGACGCAAGATTTGAGACCATACCCTTCTCTCAACCAACAGTTGACCAGCGTTTGATAGCGCCCAATGTCACCATCGTGGCCTTATACAACACCATTTGGCACATAAATTTAAGATATCCTGAAATGAGATCCAAGATACAACTAAAAGATGATCTAAATAGAGTACGTAGAAACATGTACTGTTTTTCTGCCCAATTAAATAACGCCTTCGCATTACCGTAGCATGTATATACAGGTTTTTTACCGGAATTTGGTCGGAATCGCCGATTTTTACCGGCCCACTAGGTACGACTAGTCGCGACTAGAGCCGACTAGGCCCGACTAGCGATTAATGGACTGATTAACGAAAAATTACTCAGTTACTGATAGACTAGCGATTAATCACCGACTAGTCACGATTTTTACAACACTACTTATATATTAACAAACTTGGTTTTATATATTCAACTTGAGATTTAAAGACACTAGAAAGAATTGACGAATAAAGAAGTGAGAACGAGCAACTTTGAGTAAGAAGTGAGAATGAGTTATTTTTCTTAATGGATAAAGTTGTTGAAAATAAATAATTGATCAATAATTCAATCAATATATTTATTTAATCTATAAGGATCTATTTGGTATGGCGTAATGGAATAGATGAGGGAATGAAATGGACGAGGTAATGGAATGGACAAAGGAATAAAATGGATCATTACATTCCATAGTCTTGTTTGGTTACCATGCAGGAAAGAAATAAATTATTACATTGTGTTGTTTGGTAGGCAAGAAAAAAGGAATGAATTAAATCGGCGATGGGTGGTGGTGTGATCGGTGGCGGCTAGTGGCGGTGGCAGCGATGGGTGGCGGTGGTGGGTGGTGGTGGTCGGTGGGTGACGGTTGTTAGCGGTGGTGGCGACGATGATCGGGATTGGCGGTGGTCTGCGGTGGCAGGTGGTAGCGATGGTGGTGGTGGTTGACGGTAGCGGGTGGTGGCCGTGGAGGATGGTGGTGGTGGTCGGCGGAGGGTGGCGGTAGTGGTCGGGGTGGCGGTTGTCGGTGGTTGCGGGTGGCGGCAATGGTGGTCGATGGTGGTGGCGACGACGACGGTGGGTGGTGGTGGCCGGCGGAGGGTGGCGGTGGCCGGCGGAGGGTGGCGGTGGTCGGTGGTGGCAGGTGGCGGCGATGGTGGTCGATGGTGGTGGCGACGGGTGGTGGTGGCGGCGACGACGTTGGGTGGTGGTGGTCGATGGTAGCGGGTGGTGCCAGCGGAGGATGGTGGTGGTGGTCGGCGGAGGGTGGCGGTAGTGGTCGGGGTGGCGGTGGTTTGCGATGGCGGGTGGTAGCGATGGTAGTTGATAGCGGTGGCGGCGGAGGACGGTGGTGGTGGTCGGCGGAGGTTGGTGACGGGTGGTGACGACGGCAGGTGGTGGTGGTAGATGGTGGAGGTGATGGGTAGTGTTTGTGACGTAGGCTGAGAGAGGGAATGAAATGGGAAAAAAACAGGGGGAGTGTATGGAATGAATTTGAGAGAATGAAATGACTAATTTAATTAGCGATTCCATTACGTTGACCAACCAAACACATTTTTTTTCATTCCCTCGCAATAGTTCATTCCATTTCACCTCCCATTACTACCTTAAAATAAATAGCTAAAGAGAAAATTAAAAACTAATGCATCAAAACTTTAAAATTAAACCAACTCTAAAATCAAAATAGTAACTTTAAAAACTAATGCATCAAAACTTTAAAATTAAACCAACTCTAAAATCAAAATAGTAACTTTAAAAAAACCCCTTAAATGGATTGAGATGTAAACACGTTTATTAAACAAGTAGTGTTCTTGTTTATCAAATGAGTCATGTTCTGATTAACCCGTTAATAAATCGTTATATTAGCCACCTAAAAGCCTAACTATCTTTTTTATCAAAGTTTTGGGAATTACCCCACTCCCTATTTTAATTGGGGAGCAAGAAGCTTTATTTAAAAAATCAAAATCTACTTGATGTTTAAAGAAAATAGTAACCAAAAATACAAATATTAATTAAGATAAAAAAGTAACAAGAAAGATAACTTATGACATATCTCTAAACAAACAAATTCCAAAACAAAAGGTTGAATACCAAAAACCTTCATTTCCTTGTCAAGTAACAAAATGTTAAAGAATGGAAACTCATCCACTAAATTTAATATTCAAAATAGAGTGTGGCCTGTTTCCAGCTCATGTTTTGGCTTGCTTCTTTCAATCATAGAAGTACCAAATATTCCCTGTTCCATACAAACATCAGTACCCTATTCAAAAAGTTAATAACAAAAATTACCCTTTTTTTTTCTCTGTGGAATTATCAGATTAAACTTGGGTAGCCAAGTCTAAATAAGCATTACCATGAAAATCAAGAATTCAAGATAACTGATTAAAATTTAATATTTATGATTAAAAAATTCATAACAAGTTTTGATATTCACTAAATTTGTCAATTATGATAGTTTCAGAAACCATTAGCAAGAATGCAAGATCAACAAAAATGAAAAAGATGTAAAAAGCTAGGAACTTTATGCTAAGATTTTAAAAAATAGTCAAAAAGACATTCAGAAACATGTTCAACAAAAAGAACCAACTGTATCATACCACAGATAATTTCAGTTCATAAAGTCCATAATAGATTTCATAATGGATAAAAAAGAAAAAAAAACAAAACATATCCTTGGAAAATGGCAGAGTGGCCCTGCTGCAGCTAAAAACTTCAAATAACCAAAACCGGTCAAATACGATCAGCAATGTACCGCCCAAGCATATCAATCGGCTTATGAGAATTCCCGGGTCCCGCTCCCTTACGCTTGATCTTAATTCTTGCAAGATAATCAGCGGCAATCCATGCAAAGCTCAAGTTTACCGTTTCGCCCTCCCGATCAGGTTCTTGCAACTTTAAAGATTTCTTGACCCAAATCGGATGATATGTGACTTGATACCAAGCAGACGCTTTTTTCTCGAAAACCGCATTTCTCTCCTCTTCCGAGATCTGGTCAAACTCGACACCGAGTTGGTCAAACACCTTCCGGAACTCCTTCCTTAAAGCACTATAAGCATGTTTGATTCTATCTTTCATTTCACCTTGCTTCTTGCTACCATGCTTAGGCATTGACCAGATATGACCCGTGACAATTTCTTCTTCACGGGACACTTTATATTGCCCAAGAAGCCCGTTTAATTGTAGGTCGTATTTCAATTTGCAATCCCATGCATCGTTTAAAAAACTCGCAGAGTCCAGAACTTCAAGATCTTCATCGTACGGGATACCAGAAGGGAGGATTTCAAGCTCCGAACACGGTGTGTTGTCGGTGTTGTCGCTGTTGTAGAAATCTTTAATTTGTCGATATAATTTCCCGAGAATTTTTTCCGATTTGTAACTCTGAAAACTTTCTTTCCCCATGAAATCAGGATACTGCTTTGGCTTGAGCTGAGCTGGCATGTTGACGATCTTCCCGGTTTTTGGAAAATCGACAGCCGTCGCCGCCAGTTCAGCTAATTTTAAGCATTTTTCATCGAGGGCTCCGTCATCGCTCAAGTCAGCATGCACAACATGTGCGTTACATATTGTGCCAAGACTGTCGTTCACCATGTTTTTTGTGAAAAAATCGACAATATCCTGTTGAAAATAAAAACATAATAATGTTGAGTTAGACTTGTAATTTGTAAAATAAAAAAGCATAATTTTTAGCTTTAAAAGTGGAGAACAAAATCCATCAAAATCTTGAAAGTTGCTTAAAACTTCAGAAGAAACAAAAAAACTCGAAATGTCGAGGACCGCTTTCGCTTTGTTTGACACTCGCGTCAGAAAATCACAACAAAATGAAAGATGAACAAAATTATAGTCAACGAAGACAACAGTTGACCACAAAACCGAACTTAAAGAAAACTGACCATTTTGCCCTTAAAAGATGTCCTCCACGCTCAATTCAGCTTATTAAAATCTATGCGCTAGAAGTCATACGCAAGAAGTAGAAGGGGAGCATTTCAATTTTCAACCTATTTACTTATAATTGGTTCCATTTTAGGTCATGAATTATCTCTAACAGGTCAAAAATAAAAGGCTAAAAACATGTCAAATGGGTTGAATGGATAAAACGGGTTGATAACTATGACATGTTATTCAACAACAGGTTAACAGCCTAAATTCCATTTTATTCAACAAATAAGATTTTATGTAATGTAGTATTTGTAAATAAATTATGAAAATTTTATGACATGTTACTACATGTTTTTATTCTTTAAAAATATATTTGTTATATTTTTCCAGCATGTAGAAAAATCATGAAAAATAATGGAACGCTGAAAGGTAGTAACAGCGATTTTCAGGGACAGTTTATGCCAAAAATTATTAAAAATTGATTTTTCGTCGAAAAAATGCAAGACCAGCTGGACAATTTCAAGGACTCATAGGACTACGTTCTGTATAACTAATGTAATTTAGAGTTATACTGAGTGAGTTATGACCCTTGTAAGACAACTCAAATTTCTGTTTCGAAAACAGTTTTGATACTTGTTTTTATAAATTCAGAAAAACTAACTCAGATGTATTAAAAAATTATGAATGTAGAACTAGGTATTTTACAAATGTGTTGAACTCAGAGGTAAAAAGAAGTTACCGGGGTTCTGACGTCTCGTGTTAATTCTTTAGCTTCAGCGGCAGTATACTCCATAGGGGGCCAACTCCGTTTACTAGGCGGTATAAGATTTTCATCCCACGTAACAAAATATAGATCACCATCCAGATCGCTTCCGGAAGCTTCATCAGTGTGGGGCCGGTCTCCCTTTTGAGGAAATATCAAACAATCAAACAAATGTTCGAGACCTGGTACATTTACCGCTTTCAAAACCCGAACATCACCAGGATGGAGACACGGGTTCTTTGCGATTATCACAATACCCTCAATCACAGTCAAATTACTAGTCGTTTCACTAAACCTTGACCCGTGTTTCGCAAAACAATTCTCGACAGAAGGGTTCGATACTTGTATAAAACACTGACCCTGTTCGAGAACACCCAATTCATCAAAACACCCCATCAACCACCTTCCGTCATTCACGAAAATTCTCGACTTTTCCCGTAAATCTTCGAGTTGGGCGACACGTATACTGCTTAACATACCCCGTAGATGCGGTTCAGTTTTCGGGTCAAAACCTGAACCCAACATAATCGAAGCCGTGTTACCACTTTCAGCACATGAAGCAGTAATTACATCAAATGCCACTTCGGTATTTTCAAGCATTAAATTCAACTTTTCGACCATTTTCATCTGCATGTCCCAAAATATTTCATCTTTAACATCTAAAGCAGAGAGTAACGTTATAATCTGCCGGTTCAAAAACCCAGGTTGTAACCGCGTCCAAGAACATATTTCAAGAACCGTATGATCAGATTCAAACTTATTCATACTTCGCCTTAACGAAAGCTTAAAGTTTTCGCCTTCTTTATTAGGCCAACAAGCAATAACACCCTTACAGCCCGCGTACCTAATCTGATACGCGCAGGGTTGGTTATCTGTTAATTGCAATTTTTCAGCAACTTCAAGTGCTAGTTCGGGTGAAATTTTCCCGATTCCATCGGAAAACGTGTAATTGTTTCTTTTGATATCTTCAAGTTTCATATTAACTTCATGTCTCGGAACATCAACTGTCGCATATGTAGATGAAAAACATTGCCCCATTCTAGCAGCACATTTCGCGATATTTTTATTACTAAACTTTCCCATCCATGCAATGATATTTTTACACGAAATCTTTCCATTTTCAGCAAAAAACCATGCGGACCGATCTCGAAGTTGGTTTGCAGAAAAAGCCAAAAAACAATATTGACGTCCTGATAAATGAAACCCGTTACTCAAAATATCTTTTACCCGCCTAAACATGGTTGTTTTTTGTGCCATAAAAGTTGAAGTGATGTCTTTTACGATTGGGGCAGGGTAGAAATTAAGAACATTATTGTTTAAAGTTCTCATTCCTTCGTCCATGAATGTGACCCGTAAAAACCGATCGGATACTTCTCGATAATGGCGAAGAACACGGTTTGATAATTCAACTTCTGGTGGTAAAGCGTAAGCTTTTGTTGGAGTTATGATTAATCTCCCAACTTCAATCACGTCATTTTGCTCCAACGGTTTCTCGATAAGCTTCGGGGTGTTTAACAACCATTCTTGAACGGTTTTCAAACGTTTAAATCCATCGAATAAAGGATGTCGGTAAGCACAGATGTGCTTTAAAGCAGCCACGTTGACTTCTTCGGATTGATCTCTTAGCAAGTCAAAGACATTTTCTGTAAATTGATGCTGGTTGATGATGCATCTGTGTAACACTGAGTTGACCAAGAACATAACTTTAAAAGATATGTCTGGTTTGTAATGAATAGAGAAAAACGGGTCGGGAATTGGGAATCCAAATTCGGGTTCGTTTTCCGCTTTGAGTTTTGTTTTACGATGCTCGACATGCACCCTTTGGTCTTTAAGAAATTCTAAAGCTTTTTTCACCTTCGACCCATCTCGAATCCGGATCATAACCCGATAAGTATTACATCTCCCGATGGCGCCACTTGGCGTGAAATCAGTGGTCCGGATCCATGGATCATCATCGTCCAACATTTCAAACGGATACGTGTTGATAATGTCATCATCAGCAGTTCTATAAGATATCAAAGGAGACGATGCTAACTGAAAAACTAACACCAACAACGACTCTGAGTAATCCGTATACTCTTTAATATCATTAACATCCCTCACCAAAAACTCAACTTTATAGTTACATCTTATAACCGCGTGATCCTTGGTCCCTTTGAAACAAAAAGCCGTGTCTTTCGTGAGCAGAAACTTGCAGCTACGGTCAAACGGGTCAATAAGAAAGTCAACGCCAGAATCGGGCCCACGCCAACCAACAACAAAGTCATCCCGGCTAGTCATCAGCCCGATTTCAAGAACCACATTTGACAACTTAAATGACGTTTTCTTTCTTCTCCGTTGGTTCATTCTATAAGGATTTTCCGGGCCTAAACTAACTTTTAAAACATGTTTGTCAAGTACGAGCTCCTTTCTTCCTGCAGCCTCTAGAACCGAGGTGACCGAATTGGGATCTACAAAATGCACAAATGCATGCGGTTCAACCTTTCCGTAATCGGTGACGATCTTGATTTGGTCAAGGTCAGCATTGAATTCAGGATACGTTTCGGGTGGAGTCGAAGACTTTTTTAACCTACATCTATATATCTGACCATGTGTGTTTTCAAGATAATCCAATAGCATCTTTGCGGTTACCTCATTGCCGAACCCACCTATACTGACTTGTGAGACCACCAACTCTCTATCGTTTCCTTCTGAACCCATTTTGTATCGTTAAACTATATCAAGAAAAGCTGCTTTCTTTGTGTGAACAAACCTGCAACAGATTTAGACCAAACCCACAATTATTAATTCAACGTATTTTAAAGTACCATTAATAGGTTTACATCTGTCTAAGAAAAAAAATGTACAAAAAATATTATTGTAAGTAGCGTTAGCAAATCGTGTCGTTTTGTGTTAAACTGATTGAACATGACACAACAGGTTTAACACGAGTAGTGAACCTGAGCACGACATGTTTAACACGATTAAAGGTAACCAGTTCAATAACATGAATGACACAACATGACTCGTGTAACAGATTAAATATAACCAGCTCACTAACACGACGCCTCTAACACTTCACTAAACACGGTTAAAAATAACAAGGCACAACTAACATGATAAAATAAAATTTCCCAAAACTACAGTCTATATTTAGTTATAATATATTTAAATATTAGCAAGACTAGAAAACTATTTAGTCTTCATAAGAAGGTCATAAACGTGTCGTGTCAACCTATAAACCTATCTAAAACGATAAACAGGTTAAGTGGGTTGAACCCATTTACATTAGATTTTTTTATGGTGTCATTGTTCATTAACATGCCGACCCGTTTATGGCCCGAACCCGTTTACCCCAAACACTAACTCGTTTAACTTTGTGTCGTGTTGACGAGTCGTGTCATAGATTACCAGCCCTAATGGGAAATTCTAAAGATTAAATGCAGAATCATACAATTACAACAATCATATCATCTGAACAGAAAAGTTTTTAATTATCTAGGCTAAATTGAGATCAAGAACAACCTAAAGTATATAACATTTGTTTAAAATCAAGATCATGGCATGTTCAAAATTCAAAACCCCTCTTCTTGTTCATATAAAAAAAACCTTACCAAAATCAACATTATGAACAAAACCCAGTTATAAAGCAAAGTGAAAACAATCAAGAATCATGGAATAGTTGAAAGGGAAGCAAAATTTATGAATTTTACAGTAACCTTTAGTTGGTTTTGTACGGAACACACTTCAGAGAACAACCGGTGAAATTAGAATTGAATGTTTGTTGTGAAGCGATCGAGTGATGAAGAACACAAAAGAAATATGATCGTACTTGTGCTTTGGCTTGATGCTCACGCAGAAACGATGGCTTCTTCTTCACCAAAACCGCAAAAGGGGTTTGGGGAAACAGAGAAAAGTATACTGCTTTGAATTAATTAAACTTTAAAGAGTAAATTACACAAATTTGTTGTTTATGAGAATAATAATCCCACACCCTAAAATATTAATTTACACCTTGTATGGAGGCCGTATAATGTTATACGGCCCTATAAAATAATTTAACACGACAAATATTTGGCTAGTATAATGTTATATGGCTCGTATAATGTTATATTGTCACACCCCGATATTTCCACGTATTCCCGGTGGGGAGTATCGTGACGTAGTTGATGTCATCATAGTCAAAATTATCACAGTTTAATACACAGCGGAAGTCGAAAGATAAATCATTACAAACCGAATTAAAAGTAATATCAAGTGTACTACAAAAACGGTTGTAAGGATCCACATGCGGATCAAAGTTAGCAAAAGATCATTATTCAACAGATTTATAACATCTAAGCTTGCAAGACTCTTTATTGATGCTAGGTCTAGCCAGCCTATTCCGTTTAGTACCTGCACTTAACCTTTTTGGGAAATACGTCAGTTTACACTGGTAAATACAATTAACCGACTCATTTTGTAAATGTTTAAGAAAATTGATTTGAATGCACAAGGCACAAAATAATCTTTTATAACTTGGGATAATTATTTATATATAAACTTGTAAAAGAATTACATGTTCGTTATACGTTCAGTAGCCCGGGCTGAATACCGGGTTAAAGATTAATAGACACACCACATGATATAATCCCGCGGCGAGTTATTCTCAATCCGTCGGTTATACCTTTTTATATATATGCACTGGCAGGTGTATGCCTACACCCCGTGCTTAGGTCGTGGCAATTTAAATGAATGATGCCAAGGATATCCGGGACATGGTCATTAACCCCCCAAAGGCTTTAACCAAACAAAACAGTTTAAACGGGTCATCTCAATAAATTAACCTTCATACGATTAAAAATTCAATGCCCGACCAAGCGGTATTCTATATACCGTACCCCAAGCCCGTATAAGGGAAAATAAGTTAAAAGTATTTACCTGAGCAAGTATATATCACAATCAGCGAGTGCAAGTATCTTTTACTGGTCACCTAATCTGGAACGAAGGTTTTAATAACCTATTAGATTCCTAATGGGTCTTAATTAAGTCTAAACTTAGACCGGTTAGTTTTAAAGGAAGATATACGGTTCAAAACGCACGATTAAGCGATGACCGGATTAGAGTGTGGTTTAGACCCGACAAGTTTGTATACTTGTATAATATGGGTAAACTAAACACATTCTGGATTTTGAGATAAAATGATAAGGTTTGACCCGTTTCGGCTAATTTATGCAAACTAGTTACATAAATCGCACCGAACGCGAATAACACGTTACGAGTAACCAAATGAGTCATGAACAGGTTTCCTAAGTTAATATGCCTTAAAAATGTTGTGATATCAGTAAGATACCTTCCATTATGCCCAAAATGGATTTAAACTCAAATTATGCCCCGTAGGGGTATTTTGGTTATTTTAAAGGTTATAAAAGAGTTTAACACTAATCTGAGTTTCAGGTCTGATATAATCAGTAAAAATATTTATTTTTATAAGTCATAACAGTAGGGTATTGCATATATGTGAAATTTATCTTTTATAACCAAACTATGCACCGTTGGGGCATTTTGGTAATTTCACATAAGCTTTAAATGTCAAAATTAGAATTCTGAGTTCAAAACTTTTGCTTACTGTTTAATTATAAAAATTTACTTAAAACATCAGTAAGTATTAAGTTTCATATGCCAAAAATAGTTTTAACTCATACTATGCGCTTAAAACGCGTAAAAGTCGGTTTTAAGCGATTTTCGGGTTTAAATAAGAAATCTGAGTTTTTGATCAATTTATAAAGTTCAAAATATTTTATTTATCATATAAAATCAGTAGAAAAAAGTTTGGTATCAAAATATTATGTAAAACTCATTTTATTCAAGAAAAGGGTATAACCGACATTTACCGAATTATAGCAAGAACCCTATGTTATGCTCAGCTTAAAAATAATTAAAAATCTTAAAAAATCCCAAAATATTATATTACATCTGTGGGTAAAAAGTTTGGTGTCAAAATTTAGGGTTTGATAGGCTTTATGCTAATTACGCCGTTTAATTAATAAAAAACTTCTTAATTACGATATTGAGCATAACTCCTAATCTAGACCTCAAACTGATGTAAAATTTTAAAGACAAGTTTATAAATCAGTAACAAAGGTTTTTGTCCTCTCACATTTTCAAAAATCTCGTTTTAAGGTCAAAAGGGCATTATGGTCAACATTTAGGCATATAACGGAAACATGTACATGAATCGAATAACTAATGAACCAAGTTGTATAACCTCAGAGGGTTACACTAACCTATAACCTGGTCCTAATATCGAATAACTAATGAACCAAGTTGTATAACCTCAGAGGGTTACACTAACCTATAACCTGGTCCTAATAGAGCTCTAAGGCATTTCTAAAATATGCTACATTGGGTCAGAACTGAAAGTCAAAGAAAAAGTCTACTTTTGCGACTTTCGGTTCCGAACCGAGCTAAAACTGAAAATTGTCGGGTTGAACACGCTTAGACATGTTCTTACATTAATTATTAAGTTATATAAGTGATAAAACATGTTTCATAGCTTCTACATTGTTAATTATGTTTTATGCGAAAATTTGCTTTCTGTTGACTTTTTATAATTAACTTTGACCCGACAATTGACCTAGTTAGAGTGGGAATTAGAGGGTGTCCTTTTAAGGGTTTATTACCCATATAATTACCAACTCAAAGCTACTTTCAATTCGAGAATTGACTGGACCATTAGTGATTAATCACTAAGTCAAACCTTAATTACGACGGGTTTGACTTTAGGCCATTAAACTAATAAAACTGAATTAAGAAAGGTTAAGGAAGCTTGCAAAGGTCCTAAGAACGATTTAGGAACTTAAGGAAACTTGTTTGCTGACCAGAGAGCTCCAGAGCAGAGTCTTGGATGATTTCAAGTGAATGTCAAAATGTTGCAACAAGTGTTCTTCTTATATAGTGGATTTGATGCAACAAGATCATGCCAAACAAGTCTACATGTGTTCCTTGATCAGTTCCAGGTGTCCCTAGGCATGAAAAACCACTGGTGCAGCCCCTAGAATGAAAAACAAGGCTTCAAAGGCGGTGGAACTGGCTGTACTCGCACCTGTGCATGCATTCTGTCCAGCTCAGGCCGTCGCATCGCGCGACGGCAGAAGGGGGAGCTGGTGGCGCAGCGCCACCAAGTGGCTTACCTGATCTTCAAGTTTCAAATAATGACATTTCACCCCCTGGACCTTCTAAAACGTAATTTCTTTCATTTTAAGCACATTTAACCCATATAACTTATATTTCTATGATCCATGAGATATAACCAAAAATCATTAGGTCTGGTTTTGTTAAACGATAACCGAAAACACAAGTTTTGCCTCGTTGACGCTTCTAACCCCTTAATTACGAAAGTTTACGTATCTTCCTCATACGATATCGAAACCTTGTGAAATTTTTATCACTTATTCTTAGGAGTATAATTAATCGTTACAAGGCTCCGGGTTCGCTAAAAGGTCACTCAGAGGTATAACTTAAACATGTTACACTTTTAAGCCTCGCGTCTTGTAAACTTTCACTTTCTTCCACAAACGGTTTCATATGCTTCATGATACATTCGTTTTAAGGGTATAAACATCGTGTAGGGTAATTAAAAGGCATAATTATCAAATGTTGACACTTTGAATCCTTATATACATATACTTTCTTCGTTTGTCAACTTTAGTCCCTCATATTCAATTTGTAGCACGTTTAAAGTCCATGACACGTGTCGATACTATATTGGACATGATTTTACGAGGTGTTACATCCTCACCCCCTTAAAAGAAATCTCGACCTCGAGATTTATTGAAATAAATGAGGGTACTTCTCTTTCATTGTGGACTCTACCTCCCGGACACTTTGAATCCTTATATACATATACTTTCTTCTTTTGTCAACTTTAGTCCCTCATATTCAATTTGTAGCACGTTTAAAGTCCATGACACGTGTCGATACTATATTGGACATGATTTTACGAGGTGTTACATCCTCACCCCCTTAAAAGAAATCTCGACCTCGAGATTTATTGAAATAAATGAGGGTACTTCTCTTTCATTGTGGACTCTACCTCCCACGTATACTCGGGACCTCTACGGGCATCCCATTTAACCTTTACAATTGGTACCTGCTTCCTTCGAAGCTTCTTAACCTGTCGATCCTCAATCGACAAAGGTTTCTCAACAAACTTCAGGCTCTCATCTATGTGCACATCCGTATGTGGTATGACTAGTGATTCATCAGCTAGACATTTCTTCAGATTGCAGATGTGGAATACATTATGAATACCACTGAGCTCTTCAGGTAGGTTTAACTTATAAGCCACTGTTCTGACACATTCGATGATCTCGAATGGTCCTATGTATCGCGGACTTAACTTGCCTTTCTTGCCAAAACGCATTACCCCTTTCCAGGGTGATACTTTCAGTAACACTTTGTCACCTACCTCGAACTTTAGAGGTTTACGCCTTTTATCTGCGTAGCTTTTCTGCCTATCCCTGGTAGCCTTGAGACGATCTCGTATTTGTACAATCTTATCTGTCGTCTCCAGGACTATATCAGGTCCTGTTAGTTGGACATCTCCAACTTCTTCCCAAGAAACGGGCGTTCTACACTTTCTTCCATACAGAGCTTCAAAAGGTGCAGCTTGAATACTGGAATGATAGCTATTGTTGTATGAGAATTCAATCAATGAAAGATGATCATCCCAACTTCCACCCAGATCAATAACACAAGCTCGTAGCATATCCTCGAGTGTCTGTATAGTACGCTCGCTTTGACCATCTATCTGCGGATGATATGCTGTGCTGAAGTTCAATCGAGTGCCTTGGGATTTCTGAAAGCTTTTCCAAAAATGCGATGTATACCTCGTATCCCTATCAGAGAGAGATACAATCTCATCCACGTACAGCTGAGCTAACTTATCTGAGCTGTGTGTTTCCTTAATAGGTAAGAAGTGGGCTGACTTAGTCAGTCTATCCACTATAACCCAAATAGTATCATTTCCTCGCTTTGTCTTTGGTAACTTGGTGATAAAATCCATAGTCACCATTTCCCATTTCCAGGTGGGAAGTTTAGGCTGTTGTAGCAGACCTGACGGCTTCTGGTGTTCAGCTTTAACTTGCGCGCACGTCAAACATTTGGCTACATAAGTAGCTATAGACTTCTTCAAGCCTATCCACCAATAATTTGCCTTCAAATCCTGGTACATCTTATCACTTCCAGTATGAACATAATACTTAGAACTGTGGGCTTCTTGAAGGATAACATCCCGAAGTCCTCCATAGATCGGAACCCATATTCGTCCATTCAATCTTAGGATTCCATCCTTGCCATATGATAACTGTTCAACAGTTACTCCCAACTTCTCATTCGGGTAGTTGTCTTCTAATACAGCTTCTTTCTGAGTGGC
Source organism: Helianthus tuberosus (assembly GCA_030545235.1). Classification (NCBI taxonomy): domain Eukaryota; kingdom Viridiplantae; phylum Streptophyta; class Magnoliopsida; order Asterales; family Asteraceae; genus Helianthus; species Helianthus tuberosus. Next base: position 98,986,659 of record CM060383.1, on the reverse strand, counting down.
TAGCACTCTTTCATTCAAGCTGTTCTTCAATTCAATGCTCTTGCATTGATTCTAATGGGCTTGACCCTTTCCTTCCTACCTAAGGCATTGGCGACCACATTCGCCTTGCCTGGATGGTATCGGATTTCACAATCATAATCATTCAGTCTCCCCATCCATCGTCGCTGCCTCATGTTCAGATCCTTCTGGTTAAACAGATGTTAAAGGCTCTTGTGATTAGAATAGATCACACACTTGGTACCATATAAATAATGCCTCCAAAGTTTCAGTTCAAACACAACGGCACCCAACTCCAAATCGTTGGTGGTGTAATTCTTCTCGTGCACTTTTAATTATCGGGAAGCGTATGCAATAACTTTACCTTTCTGCATTAGCACACATCCCATGCTAGTGTGCGATGCGTCGCAGTAAACCACAAATTCTTCAATCCCTTCAGGCAATGTCAACACAGGAGCATTGCTTAACTTCTGTTTAAGAATATCGAAGGATTCTTGTTGCTTAGGACCCCAATCAAACTTAATATTCTTTCTAGTCAACGAAGTTAGGGGTGCTGCAATCCTTGAGAAATTCTCAATAAAACGCCTATAGTATCCTGCTAGGCCTAAGAAGCTGCGAATCTCCGTGGGCGTCTTCGGCTCTTGCCAATTCATGATAGCTTCAATCTTAGCAGGATCTACCTGGATTCCATGCTCACTAACCATGTGTCCAAGAAATTGGACTTCACGAAGCCAAAATTCACACTTTGAAAACTTGGCGTAGAGCTTTTCTTGTTGAAGAAGTTTAAGAATACAACGAAGATGCTTCTCATGATCAGCCTGATTTTTCGAATAAATAAGAATGTCATCAATGAAGACAATGATAAACTTGTCCAAGTAGGGTTTGCAAACGCAATTCATGAGGTCCATGAATGTTGCTGGTGCATTAGTGAGCCCGAAAGGCATCACTAAGAACTCGTAGTGACCATATTGAGTTCTGAATGCAGTCTTGTGCACATCTTCATCTCTAACCTTCAGCTGATGGTAACCTGATCTCAAATCGATCTTGGAAAAGTAACTTGCCCCTTGCAGTTGATCGAACAGATCGTCGATCCTGGGCAATGGATATATGTTCTTGATTGTAACCTTGTTTAGCTCACGAAAATCAATGCACAACCGCATTGATCCATCTTTCTTCTTAACAAACAGAATAGGTGCTCCCCAAGGAGATGAGCTAGGTCTAATAAATCCCTTTGCCAATAAATCATCCAGTTGGGTTCTTAACTCCTTCATCTTAGTTGGGGCTAATCGGTAAGGTGCTCTTGCAACAGGTGCTGCTCCAGGTATAATGTTAATTCTAAACTCCACTTGCCTATCTGGGGGTAAACCAAGTAGTTCTTCAGGAAATACATCAGGGTATTCAGAAATGATAGGGATGTCTTCAATCTTGGGCTTTGGCTCATCAATAGTCACTTGTGCCATATAAATGACACAACCTTTCTTCATACACTTTGATGCCTTAAGCACAGACACTTACTTAGGCAACCCATACTAAGTATCTCCTTGTATGGTAAGTAGCTCACCATTCGGAGTCTTAATCACCACTTGTTTCTTGTCACAAACAATTTGGGCTTGGTTATGAGATAACCAATCCATGCCTATCACTATGTCGAAACCAGCTAATTTCAAAGGAAGCAAGGATAACGGAAACGAGTGGTTCCTAATGGATATAAAGCATCCATCTAGCACAGTTGAGGCAGTTTCTAAGGTACCATCGGCCAACTCTACTTCATATTTCACGCTTAGGGTTTTAACAAGTAAATTCAACAACTTAAAAAACTTATCATCTACAAATGACTTATCCGCACCCGAATCAAATAACATCCTTGCATAAACATCATTTATAAGGAAGGTACCTGTTATCACATTATTATCCTGAACGGCTTCTCGTGCATCCATTCGAAAGACCCTTGCATTGGTCTTTTTGGCTTCTTCAGGCTTTTTGGCATACTTAGGGCAGTTGGACTTGATGTGCCCCTTCTCGTTACAATTATAGCACGTTGCATCTTTTATCTTCTTGCATTCTATCGTCTTGTGTTCACTTGACTTGCAAAGCCCACAAGCCCTTGGCTGTGACGGGGACTTTGATTCATATATGCACTTCCCAAGATGGTGTTTCTTGCAGATCTTTCATTTGGGCTTTTCGCCCGACTGCTGGTCATTCTTCTTGAATCCTGAACTCTTTTTGTGGTCAGAGTTCCCCTTGTGCCTCTTGTCTGCACGGTGTGAGTTATCATTCTCATGTTTTCTCTTCTCAGCGTCAGAATGCCTAAGCGATCTCTGCCTGACCGCATCTAGGGTAAGAGATAATGACAAATTAGCTACAGACCTAAAGGTAGTCGGTCTAGAGGCTTTCACGCTAGCTTTGATCTCTGGGGCTAAACCCCCAATGAAACGGGCTGTTCGTTTTGGTTCCGGTGTCACCAAATATGGAACCAATCGAGACATAGTATTAAAACTCGTAAGATAAGCCTGACAATCCAAATTCTTCATAACCAATGTCAGGAAATCGATCTCGATCTTCTCAACCTCATGTTGAGGACAGAAATTCTCCTTGATCAAAGGCACAAACTGATCCCAAGACAGATTGTATAATTGGATTTTCCCAGTAGCTTGGATTAGAGACCTCCACCAAGCTAGTGCTTCTCCTTTAAACGACTGAGATACAAACTTCACAACATCCCTATCAGCGCAACTGCTGATATCAACTACGGTGTCCATCTCGTCTAACCACGTCATGCGGTCGATAACTCCTTTTCCCTAGTGAAATCCCTGGGTTTGCAGGAGACAAAATATTTATAGGAGCAGGTCCTTGCACGTGGCTCCTGATCAAATACAATCTTCTTAGACGGAACACTTTGCTGATTTGATGAATGTTGCTCATCATCCTTCTTTGACCCCCTTAGGTTTAGGAGGTGGCTTACTGTGAGCCTCAGAGTGAGTTTTAGGTTTAGAATGGGGTACAGATAGTGTGACACCTGTGTCACTACGACCATCAAACAAATACCAAGCCAATGAGATATTTTATTTCATACTTGGGATCTGTATAAATATGTGTGTCTTTTGCACATATCAATTCTTGTTCGATTACAAACTTTAAATCGCTTTCTGGAAGGTTATACGTGCACTGATGCGTAAATATAACCAGTTTAATACAACGAACACTCCAGAATAGTGAAATATGCTTAACATACCTTAAATAACCTCTACATAACTTAGAAATGAGTTTTGAAGGCCTTGGTATGGCAAAATCAAGTTTAATCGCTTACAGGGACTAAATTCGACAAACTGCGAAAGTATGATGATTCGTACTGGAACAGACATTCCGAAACATGACCATAAGTTAAACATACCATAAATATCCTTTACATAGCTTAGAAATAGGCTTTGAGGGGTTCGGTGTGCTAAAATAAACTTTTGGGTCATTCAGGGACTGAAAGCGTCAAAAAGTGCACAAGTTTGCATTTTCGCGCATATCTTACGTTCTAAATATATCCGGACATACAAAAATTTATCTAAGCATTAAAATATTTTATTTTAGTGTTTGGCATGATAAAATTCCATTCGTCGCTTAATTTGGATCGTTTTTGCGTTCGTTATGACTTCCGTCGTAATTAAGCGAATAACACAACCGTACGACCAAATGAACCGACATCCGAGATGTTTTTGAGCATATTTTAAGTTCCCTATACTTTAAGTTTATTTTAGAGCCTTGAAATGGGGTTAACGGGGCTTAAAAGTGCCAAAAATCAAGTTTTACAAGTGCAGGGACCATTTTTGAAATTTCTGGCAGATTCAATGAACCTAGTCCATTTTGAAGTGTTGATGGTTTTAACCCATGGTTTTGCAAAACCATGGGCACACATGTAAGGTCCAGATCAAAGCTCAGTTTTCGATGAACGATCTTAACGGTTCTTGAATTCCTATAAATACCCACCCTCACTTCCTCCCAAAGCACACTTGAATCTAATTTTGGCTCTCTAAGTTGAAGTTTATGCTTCATACCTGAGAGTAAATCGGATCAATAGCTTGCGGGGACCTTCTGCAAGTATTCTTTCGTTCTTTTCATTCGTTTTTGTCGTTAAAGTCAAACTGCGTTTGACTTTCTACTTTGATTAGTTTACGGTCAACGCGAAGTTCGTTTGAACTTCATAACGTGAGCGTAATCACGATGGTTATAGTCCCTAGTGACTATACCTACTGATTACCACGTTATCTAGGCTCAGTGACGAGTCGTAGTTTTGGCCAAAATGCGTTTTCTCGCGTATTTTGTAACCAAACTACTCTAGGATATCAAAACCGTTTGTTTTGATATCAAAACTTGTTTTCTAACTTAGTTAAGCATGTTTTAATATGCTTAGCTCGTCACTTTTAGATTAGTGCTTGTGTGGAGCCGAAAGTCAAGCGGACTAAACACCCGCTTAGACTTTCGAACACGACCCGTTTGGTCGATCATTAGGATCCGACCAAACATGTTAAGTGACCATAGTAGCGTAGGGAATAACCTTCTGAGGTTATACCTTATGGTCACTTAGGTTTGATTAGTCGCATGATAGGTAGTTTATTATATGCCTTAGGTAAATTACCAAAATGCCCTTTTTACGCCAAAATTCATTTTAAGCATATGTAACATTATTTTTGATATCTAAACTGATTTAGCAACAATATTAGACATGTTAAGGCATATTTTACTTATCATAGGGCTAGTTAGGCATTCCGAACGCGTTTTACGCGAACGACGCGTTAAAGTCGCATAAGCCACCTAAACGGGTCGTAATGGGTCGTAAGCACTTAGGTTAGGTTTCATTTTAGTATGTAGGCTTTGTTAAACCATATTACACGAGTTCCCATACTAGTTTGGTTTACGAACCCTCATTCTATCTGATCCTCCGATTTAGGTCCGGTTTATTAACATAGTTACCTATATTAGGTGCCGTTTGATTTCCGTGATCTCTAGCATTGTTTGGTTGTTACACAAGGACTTCTAGGAAATATCAAGTGAGTACATAGACCCCTCTTTTACTGTTTTCAAACTGTTTTGGGGTGAAACACATGTGCCTACTTGTTACTTTCATGCTTTCCTATTTTCACATCATATACTTGCTATGTTCATTAGTGCATTTATAGTACATGATTTACATTACATTGTTTCGCTATGTATGTTTACTTAGCATACTTAGTACATTGTTTTACTTTACATTTCTGCTATGTATGTTGACTGAGCATGCTAGCACATTGATTTACATTACAATAGTTGCATATGTTTACTCAACATATGGACACATTGTTTTACATTGCGTTTTGTTGCATATGCTCATCCTGCATATGAACACATCTATTACATTTTGAACCGTTTGTAACTATTTGACTATGTGAACCGTTGTAACTATTTGACTATGTGAACCGTTGTAACCATTTGATTATATGAACCGTTTGTAACTGTTGAACCGTGTGAACCGTATTTGACCATACATAAACATTTCTACAATTGTTAAACACTTCATCTTGGTGGCTGTTTGGGTAAGTGATTTAAGTAACGAGGCGACGTGTAATACGATAAAAACATGGTGGATACGCCGCTGGTACTTCCTATGTATAAGTGCTTTTATGGTATTACATATCGTAGCGTTATTTAAACCATTTCAGTTTAGTCATATTACATCTACAATACGATCTTCACATAAACATCGTTTTACAAATAACTTAACTTATACAAACTCATTTTACATGGTTATTCACTTAACCATATATTATTCTTTTATACATATATATCATTTGGTTTATTTATCACTTTTCAAATGATTTATGAAAGGAACCACTCAACAAGATTCATGGCTACTTTTATTAAACAGTTTCTTTAAACGCAAGTCATGAATCCTATTTTCACAAAACCTATGTATCTCACAGACATTTTTATGCTGACATACCTATTTTCACATGTGTTTTCAGGAGCTGTTGCATAAGATGATCGAGACACACTTAGGCGGACCCGTGCCTTAGTGACTTAAAACAAAGCAAGAACTAGTTGAATTATGTTATGTACTCTTTGTTTCTTGTTTAAGACAATGTAACTCTCTTGTTTGATAAATAAAACGTAACTTTAATATCCATGGTTGTGAAACAATTAATTCTGTTACAACACTCCCCGACGTTTTCGCCACGTTTTGTTGTTTTACGTGGTCGGGGTGTGACAGAAAAGTTGGTGCTTCGAGTACCACTTGACTCATTAAACTGCCTATCTATGGCCTTGGTAACAGTATTATCAATCAACGTTTGAAGTTCTGCACCCGTTACATTGATCCTGGTGGTATCATGATTCTCCCTTGGGTGACTGTTGATTTCTTCAGACTCTACCATGTAGCTTGATTGCTACATAAAATGATGACAATAATTTCTTAGAGGTTTATAATAGATTTGTTATCTTATTAACTTATTAACCATGGTATTAAAGAACCATATTTGGTTAATTTGTAAAGTATATTCATTCAGGATTTTCATTATAATAATCGTTAGTTATATTTAAAATATAATAATAGCTCAAAAGGCCAAGTCACAGGGACAAATTTAATTTATAAACCATGATTTCAGAGAATCGAGGTATTAAGGTTTGAACGTAGTTCATTACCTTTTATTGACAGGGAGTCGTAGACTACAATCTGTCTTTTGTCTTATATGACAATGATTATGGCTCGTAGGCCCTACATCATAAATGGATGTTTAAATAATAAAGAAAGAATTTGAAGAATCCAATATAAGAATGACATGTGTGATTTTAACGAATCACATCTGCCAGGTGTGTTAACATGTTTTCAGATGTTAACAAGGGTTTGAATCCTGTTAAACAGGTTTTACCATTATGGCCAGGTCTGTAATGACATGCAGGCTAGGTTATACCTTTAAGATTCTTATTTAATATTTAAAGGCAGATCTCATAAAAGGAATGTCATATTTTGGATTTATTTATTTATTTCATACATTTTACATTTATGCATATAATGACAAAATAAAATTTAAATGATAACATGCCACTAAAAATTTAAAAAGAGTACATGGTTGCCCTAAACGGGACTTTTACAGAAATAACTTGCCCACGCAGGGGCTAAACAGAAATGACATGCCCACGCAGGGGCTAACTGGAAATACAATTCCTCGCAGGGACTGATTACAGAAACAGATGTCCACACAGGGACTTGATTGAACATTAAAGAAATACAAATAAACAAATAAAGGATTTAATGATCCTTTTTGCTCTTCCCCTTGATTAAGCTTGCCAAACCTTTAATAAATCCCCGATTGTGCCTACGCTCTTCTCGAACCTCTTGTTCCACCTGGCTCAACCTTTGTAGAATCTCCTGTTGCTGCGGTGGTGATAACAGTGGCGGCTGCGGCGACTGCTAAGGTTGAGGAGGTGGCGGGTATTGGTACCCATAGGGTGGGTACCCAGCCTGATATGGGACTCCAAAGGGCCACTCGGGATGAAGAATATTGTAGTTTGCTGCCGCAAGGTATGGGTCAATTTCGGCGTAGTTGTAGCTAGTATGGGCTGGCTGCTCGAAAGGGTTGTATGTCGCTACACCGGCGTATGTAGGGATTGGGTTATTATAACCCACTGGTGGCGGTGCGACTGGCGCAGACTCTATTTCAGAGACAGGGTTCGAAGGCCCACCCATCTGTGGGTCTTCATATAGTGGCGGGTAATGACTGCCACTCGAATGCTGAGGGGTGCTGATACAAACTCCCCCTCGCACGGACATCCGTGCGGTTGATCTCCTACGCCTCGGTGGCTCCGGAGGCTGTTGCTGCACTGGTGGTGGTGGCGGTGGAGTAACCGCTACAAAGCGCGAATCCTCCGAGGGATCCTGTTGTTGCTGCGGCGATGAGTGGTAACTGGGAGTAAACACCCAGTCATATTGGGTAAATCTTGCCTGATAACTGTCTGGACCACGATAAGGCGATCCATGATACGACGACCCATCCGAAATCTCGATGGGGTGAGTAGGCGTTCCGGTTGGCGGTTGGGCAGGTTCCGGATCCTTTTCCATGTCCATGGAGAAATGGTCCTCCGGTCCCAACGGGTTATAACCCATTGGTTCTTCAATTAGGTTTGTCGGGTTGAACCGGCTTTGGAAGTAGGGTGTTGGGTCGTTAAAGGAATGGTGTGAGTTGGGGCTTTGAAGGGGTATGAAAGAGTGATGTGAGTTGTGGGGCTCGTTCTCCGATTGAGGCCCGTAAGAGTTAAGGTAGGAAGGTGTGGAGCTCAGCGAGACTGAACGCCTCGCGGGTTCTAAATGGGTCCTCCAATTTTCTTGAGGACTTTTGCTTAAAGTGTCTGATGGAGTTCGCCGGTGTGAAGGTCCGGCCTCGTGATCGTTGGGGGCGATGAATGGCCCCTTGCCTCTTCCTCTTCCCCGGATTCTTGGCGGCATTTTTTTTATGCCCCATCAAAACAAACAACAGAAACAACAAGAGAAACAATAAAGGACAAAACAAAATAAGTCAGAATTAGTCCTAAGTTCTTTGTCTAGACTCGAAAGTCGAGGAATGTGCAAACTGTGTCATTGAGATTAAACATAAAAGGCCAGTGTTTAATTCCCTCAACGTTGGCTTTGATACCAACCTGTCACACCCCGATATTTCCACGTATTACCGGTGGGCTCGGTGGGGAGTATCGTGACGTAGTTGATATCATCATAGTCAAAATTATCACAGTTTAATACATAGCGGAAGTCGAAAGATAAATCATTACAAACCGAATTAAAAGTAATATCAAGTGTACTACAAAAACGGTTGTAAGGATCCACAGGCGGATCAAAGTTCGCACCGCCACCAGTGGGTTATAATAACCCAATCCCTACATACGCCGGTGTAGCGACGTACAACCCTTTCCAGCAGCCAGCCCATACTAACTACAACTACGCCGAAGTTGACCCATACCTTGCGGCAGCAAACTACAATGCTCTTCATCCCGAGGGGCCCTTTGGAGTCCGATATCAGGTTGGGTACCCACCCTATGGGTACCAATACCCGCCACCTCCTCAACCTCAGCAGCCGCCGCAGCCGCCACTGTTATCACCACCGCAGCAACAGGAGATTCTACAAAGGTTGAGCCAGGTGGAACAAGAGGTTCGAGAAGAGCGTAGGCACAACCGGGGATTTCTTAAAGGTTTGGCAAGCTTAATAAAAGGGGAAGAGCAAAAATGATCATTAAATCCTTTATTTGTTTATTTGTATTTCTTTAATGTTCAATCAAGTCCCTGCGTGGACATCTGTTTCTGTAATCAGTCCCTGCGAGGACTTGTATTTCTAGTTAGCCCCTGCGTGGGCAAGTTATTTCAGTAAAAGTCCCGTTTAGGGCAACCATGTACTCTTTTTAAATTTTTAGTGGCATGTTATCATTTAAATTTTATTTTGTCATTATATGTGTTATGGGCCATTTTCTGAACATATATCCTGACTAATATTCTACTTTTGATTGTTTATTTGTGATCAGGATACCGAATCAGGATATTGGTAACATCCTGATGTGATATCCTGGTAATGACTAATTTAACCACTTACAGATTAGAAGGTGCGAGTCCCTAACGGTCAAGTTGACCTCTTCTCCTTAAGACTCGGGAAAACCAGTTATATGAGAGACGTTGAACCCGGAAGAAGTGGACTACAACGTTCATTTGAGGAATATTCGAAGCATCCCGGTTTAATAGGATAGTTAGTTAATTTCGTTTAACTATAAATAGATTGATCGGATCAGATTAAGTCACTCACTCTCTTTCGCACACTTTACTCTCTAGCTACTAGCAATCACTACACACAAACACTTGTACTCGAATTACATTGTAACACCTAGTTGATCCGCATCATATCCTGCACTGTATCCTGATATTCGAAGTAATAGAAGAACAAGGCAGCTGCGATTGTCAGCTCCCGAAGTTTTGTGCCGGCGATCTAGATTGATCAAGGGCTTTCCTTGTACATCCTGTGTCACCTTTTATATTTTTGCTCATTGTTTGATCATAGATACAGCTCTATATCCTAAGCCGTATCCTGAAACTATTTTTGCAAATAACCAAACTAGTATATTTTCAACGCACATTTCTAGCACACTACCTCACTTAACTAATTTGATCACTAAATTGCTTCGGTAATTTTTGGCCAAAACAATTTGGCGTCCACCGTGGGGCAAGTGGTGCTATTTCTACTAAAAGCTTTTACGAAATCGTTACTTGGTTTTCTACTTTCAAAACTTTTTGCCACACTATTTTCAATGGCCTCAAGATCAAACATGAGCTCTTCCACCGTGTCTGCTACAACCTCTGCAACAATTGGTTCGGTGCTTCCACCACCTCCTCCGAGAATGCAAGCCTCTTCGCAAGGAACTGAAAGTTATGTGGCTCGGGATGTTATCCCTGCTCGCAATGTCCAGGGATCCGGTCCTGTTTTAGCTTCTAACGAAGATATTCTAAATTTGTTTGGTAGTGTACAGTAATAGATGAGGCAGCAGCAGGAGACCAACCAGATGCTAATGAGAGAGATACAACTCTTGAAGTCTGGCCCGAGTCGGCCTGCTGAAGATACTGTCACTCCCTTGCAACCCAGGGCTTTGAACTTCAGTTCTGTAGTCTATACTGAGGATAACCGGGGGAATATTGTGCCTAGCCATTCCCATAATCATATTCCTGAGATACCTTCTTTAGTAAGAGTATCAACTGTGAGAAGCTCAGGATATGCTTCAGGATATGGCCAGAACCCCCAAACTGGTAATGTATCTAATAATAATAATACTCTTTCTACTAATGGTGTTGGATCTTTGCAGGATGCAGGTATGACATCAGCATTTTCCAGGGAGCTTCAAAAACTGAAGGACATGATATCCAGTGTACCTGGGGTGGTTCAGCCAATTCCTGAAGTATCCTAGGACAGCCACAGGATATCCCAGTTTGCATATCCTATTTGTGATGCTGAAATCCCGAAAAGATTTCAAACCCCCAACATGAAGCTCTATGATGGAACTACGGATCCTGAGGAGCATATTGCCCAGTATAGGGAAAGGATGGAAATCAACCCTATCCCTCCAGACCTCAAAGAAGCATGCTTGTGCAAGGGTTTCAGTTCTACCATAACAGGATCAGCCTTAAAATGGCTGTTAAACGTTCTTCCTCACTCGATTACTTCTTTTGCTCATTTAGTTAATTTATTTAATAGTCAATTTTCTTGCAGCCGGAGTTTTGAGAAACTAACCAGTGATCTTTACAGGATAACTCAAGGACCTCAGGAATCCTTGAGGGATTATGTGAAGAAGTTTAGTCGGGAATCCTTAGATATCCCATATCTTGATGTTGCAACAGCTGTACAAGCCTTCAAGATGAGGTTGCAAAAGGATTCTCAATTTTATCAGGATCTTGTAATGAATCCCTGCAGAAATCTGGATGAAGCTCGTAACAGGGCTTTAAGATACATTCGGCTGGAGGATGATAAAAAGATGCAAGAGAGAATGAATTCATCCACAACCTATGAGTCAACCAACAGGAAATCAGAATCCTCATATAAACCATATCGCTCAAAGCCATATGGCAGAAATGATAGCAAAAAAGTGAATGTTGTTGAATACGAGGATCCTGAGGAGTATCCTGAGTTGTCTAAATATTGTTTTTCTGTTAACATACCTGAACTAATGTATGCTATGCAGGGTTTAGGAGACAAAGCAAGATGGCCCCGAAAGAATCAACAAAAGGCTGTTTGGAAGGACAAGTCCAAATGGTGTGCATTCCATGAGGACTTTGGACATGTTATTGAGGATTGCATCGCTTTAAGAAAAGAAATAAGCTATCTCTTGAGTAAGGGATATCTGAAGGACCTATTGGGAAGAAAGAAGAATAAGGGTCAGGATCCTGAGAAGGATCCTGAACGGGCAGCATCACCTCCTGCGGATGCAAAAATAATTAACTTTATTTCAGGAGGATCCGACATATGCGGCACATCATATTCTGCGGCAAAAAGACACGCGAAGGAAGCTAAAGCAGAGATGGGAGATAAGCCGACAAGGATGTCAACCCTCACAACTGACAAAGTCATCACGTTCGATAATGATGACAGGGATACTGTCCAGGATCCCCATCATGATGCCTTAGTGATAACGTTATATGTTGCTAACCATTTTGTACGCAGGATATTAGTGGATAATGGCAGCTCAGTCAACATAATTCAGCTGGAAACGTTGAAGAGGATGAATGTATCTCCGATGGACATTACTTCGAAGTCCACTGTGCTCGTTGGTTTCAGTGGAGAAGCTAGGAATACCGTAGGGTAGATAAAGTTGCCTGTGTATATTCAAGGGGTCAACTCCATGCAGCGCTTTTGTGTCATGGACTCTCTATCCTGCTATAATATTATACTAGGTAGGCCTTGGATCCATGATATGAAGGCTGTTCCTTCAACCTACCATCAATGCATCAAGATTCCTACTCCTTGGGGAGTTGTCAAGGTGGAAAGTGATCAACAGGAAGCAAAGGAGTGTTATTCTTCTTCGATGAAATCCTCAACAAAGCCAAGTGCAACATAGCAATTAAAGATTCGAGGCCAGGATATCATGGAGGCTTCAGAGCAGGATGTAAAGAAAGTTATCCTGGATCAGAATAATCCGGATGTCTCGGTGCTCGTGGGAACCAATATCCCTGAGGATATTGAAGATCGACTGACTAATTTTTTGAAGTGCAGGATGTCAACATTCGCGTGGAAGCACGAGGATATGACAGGTATTTCCAAGGATATTATAACACATAAGCTCGGTATTGACAGATCATTCAAGCCTGTCCAACAAAAGAGAAGGAAATTTGCTCCGGAGCGAAATGTGATCATCCAAGAGGAAGTTGAAAGACTACTAAGGAGCAAGATGATTAGGGAAGTGAAGTTTCCTAAATGGCTGGCAAATGTAATTGTGGTGCAAAAGAAAAATGGGAAATGGAGAGTTTGTGTAGATTACACAGACTTAAACAAAGCTTGTCCCAAAGACCCATTTCCTCTTACTCATATTGACTCAATGGTGGATGCTACTGCCGTCCATGAGATGTTAACCTTCATGGATGCATCTTCAGGATTCCAGCAGATCCAAATGGAACCTTCTGACCAGGAGGATACTGCCTTCATGACACTAACAGGTATTTACTGCTACACTTCTATGCCCTTTGGTTTGAAAAATCCAGGTGCAACATATCAAAGATTGGTGAACATGATGTTCAAAGACAAGCTGGGAGACACTATGGAGGTGTACATCGACGACATGGTAGTAAAATCTAAAAAGGCTGAGGATCACCTCCAGGATATCAAGGGAGCATTTGATATCCTGGATCAGTATAACATGAAGCTAAATCCTGCTAAGTGCCATTTCGGAGTGGGGGCAGGAAAGTTTCTAGGATATATGGTGACTAAAAGAGGGATAGAAGCAAGCTCGGAGCAGATTAAAGCTATCTTGGATATCAAATCACCTTCAAATATGAAGGATGTTCAATGGTTAACAGGGCGAGTGGCAGCATTGAATAGATTTATTTCAAGATCCTCGGAAAAGTGCAAGGAATTTTATGATATCCTGAAGAAGAATAAGAAGTTTGAATGGGGAGCAAAGCATGAAGCAGCCTTGCAGGATTTGAAGCAGTATCATTCAACTGCACCCCTATTAATGAAGCCCGAGGATGGTGAACCATTATCCCTGTATCTTGCGGTATCAGGGAATGCAGTAAGTGCTGTCCTTTTAAAGGATCATGAAGGTCAGCAGTATCCTGTTTATTATGTTAGCAAAAGTTTATTAGATGCTGAAACTAGGTATTCACACTTAGAGAAACTGATTTTAGCCCTAGTTATGGCGTCAACTAAACTTAGACATTATTTTGAAACACATAGGATTTATGTTAAAACCAACTATCCTGTTAAAAATGTGCTTAGGAAACCCGAGATGTCAGGTAGGATAGCTAAGTGGTCAGTGAAATTAAGTGCCTTTGATCTAGTATATGAACCTAGAAATGCCATAAAGTCTCAGGCTTTAGCTGACTTTGTGGCTGATTTCAGTAGTGATATTCAAAATGAAGTAGACCTAGAAGTACAACAGCTAGGAGAAAATTTAGAATCCTGGACGCTATATACTGATGGTGCATCTAATATAAGAGGTGTAGGTTTGGGTATACTACTAAAATCGCCACAGGGGGACATATTACCCCAGGCTATTAGATGTGAGTTCCCTGCCACTAATAATGAGTCAAAATATGAAGCTTTAATTGCAGGATTAGAATTGGCTAAAAGTATGAATATCAGGAGTTTGCAAGTATATGTTGATTCTTTGTTAATCACTAATCATTTTAATGGAACCTATGCAGTTAAAGGTGAGAAGTTAATCGAGTATCTTGAAATTCACAAAAAATTAGCAGGATATTTCGATATTTTTACACTTGAACAGGTACTAAGAGAGGATAATGCTGAAGCTGATGCCTTGGCAAATCTAGGATCATCAGTCAGGATACTGGAAGGAACCCGAATACCAATATTACATATCCTATATCCTGCGACGGATCCTCAGGATAAGGAAGTACTAAGTGTTCAGGATCCTGATGAGTATCCTGAGAAGGATCCTAAGTCTTGGATGGCTCCAATCATAAGATATCTCAAGGAATGACACATCCCAAAGGATGAGAATCCTAAGGCCTTTAGAATGAAGGTATCACGATTCACTATTATAAATAATATCTTGTATAAGAAATCTCTTGCAGGACCATATCTGAGGTGCTTAGAGGATCCCGAAACCAAGGAAGTGCTTCAGGATATACACGAAGAGGATTGTGGTAACCATACTGGGGGCAGGTCGTTGTTCTCAAAGGCATTAAGAACAGGATATTATTGGCCGACGATGAGAAAAGATGCTGCAGAATATGCTCGAAGATGTGATGCATGTCAAAGACACAGTAATATATTACATCAGCCGGCCGAGCCACTTTATCCTATAGCTTCCCCTTGGCCATTCATGAAGTGGGGAATTTATATAGTAGGAAAATTGCCAAAGGCTCCAGGAGGAAAGGTCTTCATGCTGGCAATGACCGATTATTTCTCTAAGTGGGTCGAAGCTGAAGCCTTCGTTCAAGTTAGAGATCAGGAAGTGGTATCCTTCATAAAAAGGAATATCCTGACTAGGTTTGGAGTACCAACTGAGATAATTTGTGACAATGGATCTCAGTTTATAAGTAAGAGGACTACTGACTTTTGATGGAGAGTGTAAAAACCGAGTGTTAAAGTGTGTTATATTATGTGTTTTAGTGCATTTTAGGCGGTTATGTATTTCGAATGTGATAACTACGAGTCTTGTGGTCTTACAGGTTAACTGTCTAAATCGGTGAAGTTAGAGTGCGTGTTGATGAAGTGGAACTACCGGGGATGATAAACAATGCGAAAGATACTATTCAGTAGATGTTCGGGTCAAAGAGATGGCTTGAAAGTTCGAGATGCGCAAAAGAATGAAGTGCAAGGGCTTGTATGTCATTTATTCAAAGTTGAAATACATATGAAGAATACGGCCACAATCACAAAGAAAAAGAAACAGAATGTTGATAGCGTAACCTACGGGATGAAACCGTAGGCTACGGTTGAGGGTTGAAAGGATAAAGGGCCGCATGAGTGTATTGTTTTGGATGGTTGGAGGGAATTAAAATTAAAATTAAAAAAAATAATAATTGAACAACCCTAATATACACGCACATGTAGCAGACATGAGGAGACATGGTTTTGAGAAGTCTGCCATCATCAATAAATATCATCATTCATCATTAGAAGAAGTGACATGAGGAGGGTTTGGTTTTCTTTGAAAATAGTCAACAACATCATCTCATGTAAACTGGATGCGCAAACTTTGAGGTATTTTGGGCTGCACATGGAGTGGGCCGAGACTAGAAGGCACCATATATATTTTATTATTCTCACAAAAATCGCAAAAGGGGATTGGGTTCGGGCCTGTTTTTGACGGCAGAAAACATCACACAACATAATCACAAGTAGGCCTGATTGTGGATGGCACATGTACATCAAAAACATCATCATTGTGGGCCGACTTGTGAGATAGTTGGTGGCTGACTTGGGTTTCGAGAGGCACATGTAGACAATTGTTTTGGAAGGGACTTGTTGGTTTATTATTATTAATTGTGGGCCGTGATATAAAGAGGAATTGGTTTTCAAGAAATATGATCACATCTTCTTCGACGGCAGACAGGAGGGACACGAAGATGACCGAAGCGATTGAAGATCATCCCACCATCATGAGCGGCTAGTTTTTGTATGGTTTCCTCCGGATGGAGGGTTTTTGTAAGTTAATTGATACTATGTGTTCACAATCGTTTTAACTTTGTGATCTAAGCATTCGATGCTTTTCACCTTGGTTTGATTTATTGGTTGTAAACAGTTACGCTTATTTAAACCTTAATTTCTAAATATTCAGTTCCCGAGAGTTCTAGTAATTGGGATATATTTGACATGGGGTTAGGGTTTGTAAATTATAATTGATAATCATTCGATAACCTCCAGTTATGTATTGACCAGAGTACTTTTTCGTTGGTTATCACAATTAATTAATCAAAATTAACACCTATGTCTATGTAGGTAATGATTAAACACATAGTTGAAGTTAATTGCATAACCTGAAATCTGGAGGAACCATCTTTTCTTTTATTGATTTAATTCACAATTTTTATTCGCCAATTTAATTCTTTCACATAATCAACCAAACCGATCTTTCAATTTAGCATTAGTTAATTAACACTTAGCATAATAACACTTTCCAACAATCCTCCTCTGGTTCGATATCCGACTTACTCTAGCTACTAGTTTAGTTGGTTTTTGCATGTCACTAACGACAAACATCAAAATGGCACCGTTGCCGGGGAGGCGTGCGCAAAGTGTTTAGTGTTAAGTTTTAGTTAAAAAAAAATCCAAAAGTAGTGTCAGTTTTGTTTTGCTTTGTTTTGTTCAGATTTATGCGTGGTGCTTGTGTTTTTGTGTTTGTGCAGGATGAAAGATCTTACAATATTCTGCAGCTCTCTTACATGCATTTTGTGCAGGGAACCACTTCACCCGTGTATCGGTTGCCACGAGGCCCGATTTAGACGAGAAAAAGCGAAATTGGAAGAACCACCGATGCCTTGCTATGATAATCCTTCCCCTCCACCATATTTCTATGATTCTGATACAACGGTGGAGGATGGTTATTACTTTGACGGATGGGATCGGGACGAGGATGCTTATTATGGACCAAGGACGGATGGACAATGTTTTCTGTTGCGGTCGTAATCATACTTCTGTTTATGATGATGTGTGCGCGGTGTATTTGGAAAATCCAGAGTATTGGAATAAAAAAATGATGGATGCGTACATCTCAACACCGTATCAGGGATACCGACAGTATCATCCCGAGGAATATTCTAAGCCCGAGGGTGTCCATACTTATCAGACCGAGGAGGAGAAAGAGCTTGCTATGTTGGAAGTAACTTTGTCCAAACTCGAGCAGTATTTATCAGCACCCAACCTTTCCGAGGAAGATCGAATCAGCTGTCTAGTTTCCAAGTGTCAGAAGTTAAAAATGAAGATAGAAATAGAAGAGTGTCTCTCACCATTACCTGATGATATTAGATATTATTCTCACATGGAGGAGGAGGTTGTGGAGGATAATACCACACCAATGAATCCTTTATCTGATGAAGAGTCACTGGTGGATCAGATGGTGTGTGAGGATGAGGAGGCAGAGCAGTCTGATGAGATGAATGTGTGTACCGAACCTCTCCCCATATCAATCATTCAAATTAATAAGTGTGGGGAAGAGGGTTCGAGGAAGAAGATGAGAAGGGTGAAACAACAAGACATCAAGGTATATCTCG
The DNA here is from genome assembly GCA_030545235.1 of Helianthus tuberosus. Lineage (NCBI taxonomy): Eukaryota > Viridiplantae > Streptophyta > Magnoliopsida > Asterales > Asteraceae > Helianthus > Helianthus tuberosus. The sequence goes on along the minus strand of CM060383.1, from coordinate 98,968,727 downwards.
TGAAGTGGATTAGCGAAACCCGCAGGTGCAGTCTGAACATGCCAATTATACTTACAAACCTATGGAGATGGCATGCAAATTTCCGTGCATTCATGGGAAATACAAGGGGTAAATGTGCACTGAGACCACCGTAGCGCATATCAGGTACGGTCTGGCTGAAGACCTAAAACTTAACGCTCTCGAGAGGCAGCCCAAGGATGTAGAGTATTGTATTTTTGTTTGGTTTCGTTTTGGTGTGATTGTGTTTTGACAGGTTTCTACGTTCCATATTCACGGATGCAATGAATCAAGTGTGGGGATGTTTGGCAACATCCCCGGTGAGATCTCAAAGAATCCATGAGGGGCGTATGTTCCAGTTAGATCGCAGCAGCTGCACCACTACAAACACTCACTTGTTTTCTGATCAGGTGCATGTGTTTATCTATCTTGTGTTTTATTTGTTTCGTGCATTTGGTGGTGTGAATTTTTGTGTTAGGAGTGGTTTCTTTGTGCGAGTCGAGTGGTTGTTAGCCGTTCATGGTTTGCGGGTGGTATTTCTCGAGTTTAGATTATAAATTGCACCATACATTGGGGACAATGTATCCCAAGTGTGGGGATGCGGTAACTCGAGAAAAGGGTTGGTATAATTGTTGATCTTAAATGCTGAAAGGTTAAAATTGCTAAAAGCTGAAAAATTTTGAAAATTTTTGTCTGTCTCAAGTATGCTTGAACTACATGAAAACCAACATTTTCAATCGCTAAGGGGTTTCTTGCTGATATTAAACTAACTTAAATCCCTAGTCATGGTTGTCCCTTTAAGTTTCATGAGAGTATTTCTGACATGTTTTTAGAGAATAGTTGAGAAGAGATGCCTAACTAGGGGTAACATGCTTTAGGAATTACACATGCTACGTGTCGGTAACCTATATTCCTTTTATTCGGTGAGATATTTGAGCCTACTTAGTGATAGTTGAATTACAATAAATGTTCATTTGTTGAGAGTAGGCCATATGTTGCTTTGTGTTAGAACTTGTGTAGTTTGATACGTGCCGAGGCTGTGGTTTAGCGTATGCACATAGATGATAAAGGCATTAGGAACCATTCATTATTCTTTGTGTTGATTATTTATCTAACCCACCTTAGTTAGCCATGTTGAGCCTTATACCTTTCGTTTGTTACACCTTGTTTGACCCGTTTGATTACCAACCATGATTGACAAGTGTATTTAGAAGTGATTTTATGAAAAAGAAAAATGAAAAAAAAATATATATAGAAAAAATAGAAAAGAAAAAAAAAGAGAAAAGCAAAAAGAAAAACAAAAATCAATGTTATGTTCGTGTTGAATAAATGGGTCGAAAATACCCAAAGTACTAGTAGTTTTATTGTGAATAAGTTGTCATGGTTTGGTATATCCATTTGTCTTCGCCATATAAACATAAAAATTCAAAAATATATCCTTACCTTTACCCTTAACCCAAAACCCGAAAATTCCTTTTGATATGTGTTACGTTATTTGATACAGTGAAGGTATGATTGCTATACAGGCTTATGATTGCAAGGTAGCGTAGTTGGTTTTGAGTGAAATATACACTAGCACATTACACGCTAGTCTTGATTAAACCGAGAGGAGTGATCATTGTGAGGGGCGTGTGGCATGTGTGTAGCATCATAAGCATGTTAGTTTTAGTTAGGTAAGTCTTAAGTTTTTTTAAATGCGTATCATTTATTTGTCAGATTGTCAATCTCGATTGTGTCAGTCTATGGGACGGGTATGACTTGGGATCTTAAATTGCTAATTCGGTAAGGGATTCAATGGTGATTTGTTAATAAGGTGAATAATGTTTGTAATGGTTGATTGAGGACAATCAAGGATAAGTGTGGGGATGTGATGGAGAGTGTAACAACCGAGTGTTAAAGTGTGTTATATTATGTGTTTTAGTGCATTTTAGACGGTTATGTATTTCGAATGTGATAACTACGAGTCTTGTGGTTTTACAGGTTAACCGTCTAAATCGGTGAAGTTAGAGTGCGTGTTGATGAAGTGGAACTACCGGGGATGATAAACAATGCGAAAGATACTATTCGGTAGATGTTCGGGTCAAAGAGATGGCTTGAAAGCTCGAGATGCGCAAAAGAATGAAGTGCAAGGGCTTGTATATCATTTATTCAAAGTTGAAATACATATGAAGAATACGGCCACAATCACAAAGAAAAAGAAACAGAATGTTGATAGCGTAACCTACGGGATGAAACCGTAGGCTACGGTTGACGGTTGAAAGGATAAAGGGCCGCATGAGTGTATTGTTTTGGATGGTTGGAGGGAATTAAAATTAAAATTAAAAAAATAATAATAATTGAACAACCCTAATATACACGCACATGTAGCATACATGAGGAGACATGGTTTTGAGAAGTCTGACATCATCAATAAATATCATCATTCATCATTAGAAGAAGTGACATGAGGAGGGTTTGGTTTTCTTTGAAAATAGTCAACAACATCATCTCATGCAAACTGGATGCGCAAACTTTGAGGTATTTTGGGCTGCACATGGAGTGGGCCGAGACTAGAAGGCACCATATATATTTTATTATTCTCACAAAAATCGTAAAAGGGGATTGGGCTCGGGCCTGTTTTTGACAGCAGAAAACATCACACAACATAATCACAAGTGGGCCTGATTGTGGACGGCACATGTACATCAAAAACATCATCATTGTGGGCCGATTTGTGAGATAGTTGGTGGCTGACTTGGGTTTCGAGAGGCACATGTAGACAATTGTTTTGGAAGGGACTTGTTGGTTTATTATTATTAATTATGGGCCATGATATAAAAAGGAATTGGTTTTCAAGAAATATGATCACATCTTCTTCGACGGCAGACAGGAGGGACACGAAGATGACCGAAGCGATTGAAGATCATCCCACCATCATGAGCGGCTAGTTTTTGTATGGTTTCCTCCGGATGGAGGGTTTTTGTAAGTTAATTGATACTATGTGTTCACAATCGTTTTAACTTGGTGATCTAAGCATTCGATGCTTTTCACCTTGGTTTGATTTATTGGTTGTAAACAGTTACGTTTATTTAAACCTTAATTTCTAAGCATTCAGTTCCCGAGAGTTCTAGTAATTGGGATATATTTGACATGGGGTTAGGGTTTGTAAATTGTAATTGATAATCATTCGATAAACTCCCGTCATGTATTGACCGGAGTGCTTAGTCGTTGGTTATCACAATTAATTAATCAAAATTAACACCTATGTCTATGTAGGTAACGATTAAACACATAGTTGAAGTTAATTGCATAACCTGAAATCTGGAGGAACCATCTCTTCTCTTATTGATTTAATTCACAATTTTTATTCGCCAATTTAATTCTTTCACATAATCAACCAAACCGATCTTTCAATTTAGCATTAGTTAATTAACACTTTCCACAATCCTCTTCTGGTTTGATATCCGACTTACTATAGCTACTAGTTTAGTTGGTTTTTGCATGTCACTAACGACATACATTAACTTTTGCAAGAGTTGGGGAATCAAAATGATCACATCCACCCCAGTATATCCTCAAGTAAATGGACAAGCAGGATCCTCAAACAAGATAATTGTCAACAACCTGAAAAAGAGACTAGGGGCTAAAAAAGGAAGATGGGCAGAAGAACTACCCTTTGTTTTGTGGGCTGATAGAACGATGGTGAAAAATGCAACTGGCCAAACCCCGTTTTCCTTGGTATTTGGAGCAGAAGCGGTGATCCCGACAGAAATGGTAATACCTACAGCAAGATCCAGCCTCCGGGATCCTGAGCAGAATCCTGAAGTCCTATGCGAGGAATTGGGTACTGTTGATGAGACAAGAGACGCTGCAAGGCTAAGGATGGCAGCATATCAATAGAGGATATCTAAAGCATTTAACAAGAATATAAGGACTAGAAGGTTCCAGGTCGGAGATTGGGTATTGAGAAAGGCTTTCCAGAATACTACTAATCCTGCTGATGGAAAGTTGGCTCCAAAATGGGAAGGACCCTATGAGATTGAGTCAGAATCAGGAAAAGGAGCATACCGACTCAAGAATATGGAGGGGGATATGCTACCAAGATCCTGGAATGCTATACATCTAAAGCTCTATTTCAAGTGAGTTTAGAATTTAAATTCTAACTCAGGATGGTATGGATTCTATCTCTTTTATTAAATTTTAATATTATTTATTGTTTTGAACCCATTACTGACTTAAGTATCGGAAGGGTGTTAGCCAGACTAACACCCACCCTAGCTTATAGTTGTTTTGCAGTAAATGCTTCGGGATATAGCTCCAGGATATACATTCAGGATACTTCGAAAGATTAGAGGATTGGCCCCCTCTCTCACATTTAAGGGATCCTGATCCCTTCACAGGTTTAAAGGTATTCACCTTTCTCTCGAATTGGGTTTAAACACCCAGCCTGGAGTGCAAGTTATCCAGGGATAGTTCAAGGTGGCGGGACCAGTTCATGTAAAAGTGGCTGACAATTTCGTCACTATTGGCTATATCCTGGATTCTCAAGGTATATGAGGATTGAACATCCTCTCTCACGAAAGGGTATTTTCATACTCTCTAAGGTTTAAAGTTTAACACCTTTCTAAGTCTTGGAGTTTATACACTCCCGCCTGTAGCGCATGAAAATTTGGGATTTTCCCCAGGATACCTATGGGATTTTCCCCAAGATACTAAGGATTTATCTCCAGTATGTTTTTGGGTTTTACCCCAGTAACACAAGAACTGTCCAAACAGTTAGAACTTGAATTCAAAAATTTTTATAAGTGATTCGAAGGCTTCATGCACAGGGGACATTGCTCCTAAGGCGATTATGTAAGGCTCAAGGAATCAAGCTCAAACCTAGTATACTAGGTATCTCAGACTGGGGACATCTTAGTTGAAGAAGTTGCAAAAGGATTGAAGTTCGATACTAGGGTTACACTCTATTCCTGGTATGATCTTTCCTTTGTGAACCTTACATAAGTTGTTTAGACTTTTGAAACTGTGCTTAAGGCTCAAATATCCTGATAAGGATATATCTTTAGGATATGTTCTCAAAATGTGTTTTTGGGATACGTGTCAGGATATTTGATTGGGATATTTGGGAAATAATACTTGGGTTGAAAATTAGTACTTTGGTCAAACAAGTGTTATCAAAACGGATTTTGAAAAATAAACTATCTTTTATTCTTTAGAGACTTTGTTTAAATTGTTTGGGTTTTGAGAAGTCCTATTTGACGAAAGTCTTCATAGGATACCACTGAGTATATTGATCAGGATATTTTCAGAAAATAATTGTGCTAATTTTGAAAAGCTAAAATCTAAACTAAGTAATGCATGACAAAAATTAAAAGGCAACTGTGAGCAAGTCAAAAGGTGGTTATATTATTAACATGTCAAAAGTTGTGCTTTTGGTTTCACCTCAAACCGAGGCCCATTCGCCAAAAGCACGATTAGTTTTTACCATATTTACGCAACGGTTGAAGGTTTCATCTCAAAACGAGACCCATCCGCCTCCAACCGTTGCATCATTCAAAATAACTTATACTAACTGATGACCAAGGGCTTCATCCTGAAACACAGGACCCATCCACCTTTGGTCATCATATTGTTCTAGTGCAGGAAATGTAAATTGTTCAACGACAGAAAAAGTAAATTGTTTATACAGACCACAACTATGGAATTTAAAAAAGTGGGCTCCGGCCTTGGCACGTATATCCATCATCGCCCACTTCGCTGCCTCTAAGGGGCAACTCCTCCTTCCATCATAACCTCGTCGGCAGCATCCTCCCCAGCATTTCCTCCAACATCACCTCCAGCATCACCTCCAGCATCGCCACCAGCATCCTTTGAAGCACCAGCATCATCTACCTTCTCGGTCGCTTTAATGGGCTCCTCTGCAGTAGGCTTTGAAGGGGGCTCCACAGGGTTACCACCAAGATCCTTCAATTTCATCTCCCAAGCTTTAACATTCCATGAAGGGCATTCAACACCCAAAGCCATGGCCTCGTAAGCCATTTTCAATATGGCCTGGAGAAGGGAGATGATAACAGAATTCTTGAGGCTTTCCCGGTATGAAGCCATGTCCTGCTCATGTTGAACTTGGGCTGCATCGGACTTGTCTTGAGCCTCGTGAGTGACCTTCTGGATGGCAGCCTGGTGCTCTTGGACCATTGCCTTATACTTAGCCTCATAATGCTCCGATTTGGCGGTGGCAAGTGCTGCTTGATCTGCAATGGTGGCTTCGGCCTTCTTCAGCTTGCTCTCTAACATGGTGTTCAGGCCACATGCATCTTCATAGAGGAATACCAGGCGTTCGAGACCCTACAAAGATAGAGGTATTGACTTTATTAACCAGCATATGTTGCAGGATATGGGTCAGGATACTAACCTGGTTGAGGAAGCCGGTCATGAATTTGCTGGATTCTGTAAACCCATGGTTCTCAAATGGGAATACATGGGGTGTAGCGGGAGGCTCAACTTCCTTTCTCTTCCGGGAGCTAGAGGCCCGGGTCCTGGATGCTGGAGGAGCTTTAGGAGCATAAGTAGTCTTCGAACTAGTAGGCTTCGATGTGACAGACGACTTCGGATTGGATTCTTGCTTGGCGGGTGCGAGGCTAGAGTAACTATCCAACTCGTCGAGTTGGAAGCCTTCAAGATTGATAACCGGCACTGCATAAGGGAAGATACGTTTAGATTTATTATACCTTTGAAATATAATCGGTCTAATAAATAAAGATAATTTCTGAAAATATGCTTACCAGACATGTTGGAACTTGATCTTTGACTTGGACTTGGACTTGTGAGTAGCAGGGTAAAGGTCCTTTCACTTTCCGGAAGCTTGTAGATTTCTTTTATTCTTCCCTCCGATTCGGCACTTGGGGGAGCTAATTCCTTGAAGTTTGCTGCAAAAAATAAACACATCAGCATATCAGTTCAGGATGTAGTCTCGGATATGATTGGGGATATTCCTAAAACCCTAAATCCTACCAGAAGTTAACCATCTCTTAGGAAGGTCAAGACCCCTATCGATGGAGTCCCTTTTCACAAAAAAAGAATTTTCTTGTCCATTTATCCTCGTTCTTGGTAGCCTTAAGAATGAGAGGATCTTTGGAAATAGAAAACAGAAGGAACCGGCTGGAACCATGAGATCTTAAACGATAGGCCATCGGAAGATCTTCGATGCACAAGTCGGGCATGTGACGAGCCTTAATCCGCTCCAAGGTGACTAACACGCACCAAACCATGGGCATGATTTGGGCAAAGCTAAGGCCGGTAAGCTCGAAGAAATGAGAAATGAAGGGAGAAAACGGATACTGAAGCCCTATGGAGAAAGGATAAGCAAAAAAGCATACCCACTCATCGGAACAAAAATCCGATCGGACCTCTTGGTCGAATGGACGGAAAATTGTCCCGGCGGGAAAGGCACTGGAAGCTCGTAAAGCCGCAATATCGGCATTATCGAAAGAACACACCTCTTTTGAGGGTTCCTTAAGCAGGTTTTGTCTGTGAAAGGGGGGAACGGAATCCGCCGTTTGGGATCTAGTGCGGGTAGCCATGGAGGATTACAACCGGAGAACAGAGGATTTAAACAAGGAAAACAGGGAAGAGAGAGAGAGAGAGAAAAAGTACCTGAAATTCGCTTAAAGATAGAGATGGCCATAATGAGAAGTCCCTCAGTTAATATAGGCTGGATATAGGGGGTAAAGAGTAAATGTAGCATGGGAAGTTGCACAATGTCACCTCAAACGTCGCCTCGTTTTAATTGCCTCGATTTGCGAAATAAAGTTTTAAAATATATCCGTTGGATTGGTATACCAACAGATATATTTGGGGACAATTGTTATGGGCCATTTTCTGAACATATATCCTGACTAATATTCTGCTTTTGATTGTTTATTTGTGATCAGGATACCGGATCAGGATATTGGTAACATCCTGATGTGATATCATGGTAATGACTAATTTAACCACGTGCGGATTAGAAGGTGTGGGTCCCTAACGGTCAAGTGGACCTCTTTTCCTTAAGACTCGGGCAAACCAGTTATATGAGAGACGTTGAACCCGGAAGAAGTGGACTACAACGTTCATTTGAGGAATATTCGAAGCATCCAGGTTTAATAGGATAGTTAGTTGATTTCGTTTAATTATAAATAGATTGATCGGATTAGATTAATTCACCCACTCTCTTTCGCACACTTTACTCTCTAGCTACTAGCAATCACTACACACAAACACTTGTACTCGAATTACATTGTAACACCTAGTTGATCCACATCATATCCTGCACTGTATCCTGATATTCGAAGTAATAGAAGAACAAGGCAGCTGCTATTGTCAGCTCCCGAGGTTTTGTGCTGGCGATCTAGATTGATCAAGGGCTTTCCTCGTACATCCTGTGTCACCTTTTATATTTTTGCTCATTGTTTGATCATAGATACAGCTCTATATCCTGAGCCGTATCCTGAAACTGTTTTTACAAATAACCTAACTAGCATATTTTCAACGCACATTTCTAGCACACTACCTCACTTAACTAATTTGATCACTAAATTGCTTCGGTAATTTTTAACCAAAACAATATGCATAAATGTAAAATGTATGAAATAAATAAATAAATAAATCCAAAATATGACATTCCTTTTATGAGATCTGCCTTTAAATATTAAATAAGAATCTTAAAGGTATAACCTAGCCTGCATGTCATTACAGACCTGGCCATAATGGTAAAACCTGTTTAAAAGGATTCAAACCCTTGTTAACATCTGAAAACATGTTAACACTCCTGGAAGATGTGATTCGTTAAAATCACACATGTCATTCTTATATTGGATTCTTCAAATTCTTTCTTTATTATTTAAACATCCATTTGTGATGTAGGGCCTACGAGCCATAATCATTGTCATATAAGACAAAAGACAGATTGTAGTCTACGAATCCCTGTTAATAAAAGGTAATGAACTACGTTCAAACCTTAATACCTCGATTCTCTGAAATCATGGTTTATAAATTAAATTTGTCCCCGTGACTTGGCCTTTTGTGCTATTATTATATTTTAAATATAATTAAGGATTATTATAATGAAAATCCTGAATGAATATACTTTACAAATTAACCAAATATGGTTCTTTAATACCATAGTTAATAAGTTAATAAGATGACAAATCTATTATAAACCTCTAAGAAATTATTGTCATCATTTTATGTAGCAATCATGCTACATGGCAGAGTCTGAAGAAATCAACAGTCACCCAAGGGAGAATCATGATACCACCAGGATCAATGTAACGGGTGCGGATATCACACCCCCAAAATACCACCTAGTGAATGTCCCTGTTAGGCGTGTGACGTACCAAAAACGAGCCACCAATTACGTTGAACCCATACAAGTTTCAAAATAAAATTCTCAATTATTAATAAAAATACCATCCACAAGTTTAAATGAATACCAACATGTTCAGCGGAAGCAAATAGTAAAACCAAGTTAAACCGTTTCAAAACCAATGTATAGTATCAATAGTTTAAACACATAAATCCCTCCAGTCGACCCATGACCACTCCAGCTACACCAAACAGCAAGTTCCCATCAAAGTACCTAACAACCTGCAAGCATGCAAACAAGTGTGTCAGACGACGCTGCTGAGTTCAAAGTTTTGTTACGAGTTTAGTTACCAGTTATACGTATAACACAGTTTAACAATTTGCTTTGATGTTGTTATTAACTCGATTACCGAAATGGCTACAAGATGTATTTGCCCAACCCCAATGTCTCTATCAAAACATTGGTCATGCTTTAAGGAAATTAGTTCACGCCCGTCCTCCCCGGTACGGTGTAAGGGTGCCAAACCTAATAGCGCTATCAACTAATAACCTCGTTGCCTCCCCGGCAACTGTCAGTAGATGTAAGGGGTCTTATGTGATAGAAACTGAGTATAATAACAAACATCTCAATAAACAAGCGTTCCTCCCCGGAACGTTACCCGATATCCCTCCCCGGGATGCATGCTAGGAAAAAGAGCAGTGAACTCACCTTAGATTTGCTCGGTATATAACAAGTTACTTTACCCGTTCCAAATCGGTCAACCAAACCCTACCGGGGTTACCAAAGATAGTTAGTTTCATGTACACATAAATCACGTACTCGTTACACACATTTTACAAGTTGGATACAAGCAAATCATACGTTGTTATACGAGCCAAGTATTTACGTCATATGCAAGTTCATGTTTCACAATCGTGTAATTTATGTGTCACGTATCAGTTAACAT